>JAHHUM010001156.1:0-659711 GCA_036173005.1 Crenichthys baileyi | reverse complement strand
CTTTTTTTGTGCCATTCAGAGGTTGAATTGCTTGTGGGCTTCGGACCATTGTCCTGCCACAGAACCCAAACCTTCAGGACAAGGAACTGTTGGCCACATAGGATCTTCTGGTAGAGACCAGAATACATGGCTCCATCAGGTAGCTCAACTCATCCAGGTGCTGAGGCAGTGAAGCAGCCACAGACTATCACACCACAAGGAATATTTTCCTAAACGTTTTGGGGATCATCAAGATGTTTTCTGGTAAATGGAAATGGTATTTCTGTAATGTAAATGTAATGTTGCACCTGATTATATTCCATTTGTATGTATTAGAGTTTGTTGTGAAGAGTGAAGATGTTGGGCAGGAAAATAATCATTAATCTAATTTAATATGTTTTGCACAGCGCAGGTTGGAAAGTTGCTGCTTGTTCAGTTGTTATTCAGTTAATCTGAGTCAAACAACAAATGCCTCCAGGCACTTTACAGGACAAAATGGTCCAATTGTACGCAATCCAATTCAGTCTAAATCCATCCAATCATTTGAATTCCCTCCAGTACAATCCCAGTCCTGTTCAGGTCCAGATTAATCACACACAGCTCAATTAAAAACTCCCCATGGAACTTTTATCTAATTTGCAAACAATGTGAACAATTTGTTCAATCAGCATCTTTGAGTTCTGCTGCACTGCCCGACTGATGACTCAGCTTACGCTACATTTGTTCACACATCTGTGAAAGACATGCAGGACATCTTACACGGTACATAGAGATGAGCAGATGCTAAACGTATACAACACCGATGATTTAAACAGCCTCAGCAAAAGTTGGGGAGAACGCTCTGGCGAATTTTAAAGCAGGGTCAGGTTCTAAAACATCCCAAGCTTTGGATATCTCCCACAGCTCTGTTCAATCCATCATCTGGACAAAGAGAGAGGATGGACCAACTGCAGACCTACCAAGATATAGACGTCCTCCTGAACTTATAGCCCAAGAGGTCTACGCTAATTCTGGAGGAGTTGCAGTGATCCGCAGCACAGGTAGAGGAATCTTTTGACAATCTCTTAGGCACAACAGTGACCTGTATGGAAGAGTGGGAAGATGAAAGCCATTGTTGAAGGAAAGCCATAAGAAGTCATGTTTGTCATGATCCACATAGATACAGCACACATGTGGAAGAAGGTGGTCTGTTTAGATGAGATCAGAATTTTCTGGCCTCCATGGTGGCGGCAGCATTTATTCCCAAAGGAAACTGGTCAAAGTTGTTGGGAGGATGGATGGAGCGTCCAGGACAATCCTGAAAGAAATCCTGTAGCAGACGTCCAAAGCTGGTAGAGACATACTCCAAAAGATCTGCAGCTGTAACTGCATTGAAAGGTGGTTCTACAAAGTATTCCCTCAGGGGGCTGAAAAAAAGTGTAACCCACACTTTTCAGATTTTTATTTGGGGTACAAAGACAAGGCAAGACACTGGATGTTGAACTGTAGGAAACCACTGCCGTCAGACAGGGACTGAAGACCCAGCACTAATAGGGACAGGATGACCCGAAACGAGATGGTCCTTATAAAATGTCAGAACAAATCCTGGAAAACCGCCAGCCATGATCCTGACACCATCTCCAAGGCTGAAGATCCAAGGCTTTAAAAACAGCTCCAAGACGAAACTTGAGGACAGGGTTGACTCATTTTAACCAAATTATTCAAGATCACGTCCAAAGCAGAAATGCTGACATTTTGTTTCTTTCTGAACATCAGTTTCCTGCTTTTGTATTTTATTTTCTGATGATCAATTTGAGAATTCTCTGTTATCCTTTTAATTATTTTACCTCAGAATCCTTCCAACCAACAAAACGTCTTCAACTCTGCAGCAGAGATGTTACACCAGCTGTAACTTCCACCTGCTCTGTTCTAACATTGTACCTGAAAACAGCAGAAATAATAAAACTCTTCATCACACAGAAGAAACTATATTACTGAGAACCAAAATCAAGTCAGCAAAAAAATGCAACAAAAACTTCCTGTTTCTGAGTGAAAGATGAAAGTTTTACCAGTTTTCAGATCTTCAGCTGCTTCTTCATGCTCCGTCCTTCCTCTTCTTCACTGAAGCTCTCCGTCCTTCCAGCTGCTCTCTCTCTCTCTCTCTCTCTCTGTTTGTGTTATTCAATGTCGCTCGTCCCCACTCTTCACGCCGGCTCATCTGTTGGGGGAGAACAGAGGCAGGGAGGGGCTTTGTGAGCTTCGGCACACAGACTTTCCTATTGTACGACCCTCCTCCCTCACTCCTTCTCTTCCATGACGTTTCTGTTTCTGAAACCAGACCTTGTCCTCCTCCTGTTTATTTTGGTTTTCTGGAATGCTGAGCAATTTTCACCTGGTTTTCTTTCCTTCTGCTTCTTTTTTCCTGTCAAACATGAATCTGCAGGCTGAGCTCATCAGGCTGCAGCCGTTCAACCATTCAGAACAACAGACTCCAGTTAATCATCATCTACAAGGCGTCACTGAGATGTTACAGATCATGCTGAACCAACCTCTGTTTTAAAGCCTTTAAACATTTCAGTGGGACGTAAAACCCTTCTTTACTGTAATTAAAACATGGGTCCCCTGTTATTGCAAAAACAAAAAAAACGAAAAAAACAAAAAAAAGGGCTCAGTTTTTATCTATTGACATAAATTTCCCAAATTATACTTTTTAAATTGAAAAGTGAGAACTGAGCTCCCTATGAGCATGAAATTAAGTATGTTGAGTCTAGCTGACAATTATATGTGGAGTGATGGCATCATTCAGTTGGATTTGAACTAGCAACCTTCCAACCATCACTCCCAACAGACTCCATCATTTTGAATAAAAGTTTTAACTAAAAGCATTAAAGAAATGCTGTGTTGATGTTTTTCCGGATCAAAATAAGGGGGTTTTTCATTTCCGGACAAAAAATATCTGCAGTTCTCTAAGGGGCTAAAGGGGAAAAAGGGGCCCTTTGATTTTCCATCAAACTAAACGGGATCTGTTACTATCTGAACCAAAGATCCTCGGAAATATTTGATCTAGTTTAGTAATTTTTTTTACTTGACTGCATAAAATCTGCTCACAAATGCCTCCATCTCAGCTAACTTTATCCATACATTGTTGCTGTTGCTCCATCTGCATTTGAGAGGTCTGTGGTGGGCAACCAAAGGATTGGACTTTCATTTGAGGTAAAGAAGGCGTTACTCTAGTCTGTTGTGGTGAAGAAGATGAACTGAAAGTCTAGATTAGCGGCTCCATCTGCATTTTAAGCCCAGCCTATGGTCATGAGATATGGATCATGATGGGAACATGTTTAGAAGCTTGGAGCTACTGTTCCTCTGGATCAAAAAAGTCAGCTTAGAAGATCCAAGCATCTACTTAGGATGTCTTCTGACACATCCTGGCATATCCCACTGGGAGGAGACCCTCAGGCAGACCCAGAACTCTCTGGAGGACCTAAAAATCAATTTTGATCTGAGTATGCCTTGGGACCCCCCCAGCAGGAGCTGAAGAGTATTGCAGAATATGAGACGGGGAATGGCGCTGATGACCTCCTGGTTCAGCCTCCAGGAGCTTCCTGGTCCTCCTGCCTACACGTAACCTTTCAACTCAAGGTGATCTAGACATAAATCTTTCATTTCTGAATATCTGGTCAAATTCCTCCAATTAAATTCCTCTTTATCCCAATAGATCCCAGTGTCTAACGTGGAAATTAAAACTGCATCAAGAACTGAGAGTAAATTCAACTGTTTTCTACCCTGAGAGGGAACTAAACAGTTTTTCCTGCTGCGCTTAAAGCAACAAACATTTTTGACATCATCAGAAATCATTACTCCATTACACGTCTTCTGCAGAGCAATAAAAACGCTGAACACTCATTTCCTGAGAGGTCCGCTAAGAGGTCAGAGGTTCTGACAAACTCAAGGTTCAGTGCGTAACAACCGGCTCGAGTGGGGAAGCGCCCATCCTGTCCCACAGGAGGAAGAGGGAGGAAGGAGGAGGGAGGAGGACGAGCCGCTGACCCTCAAACGCATCGCCAACCTCTGACCTTTATCTGAAAAGAAAGGGATGAACCCTCAACAGCTGGGACTCCAAGGAGGAGGTTTAATTAGAGGAGGAGGACAAGTTTGTTTCACTTGGATTATTTCACACCCAGTTGCCAGCGTCTAATGTCCACCGTTCATCAGACAGGATTAATTCTGCATTTCATCCTGCAACACGCTTCAGAAGCAACTGAATCAGAGCCGCTGTTCCCTCCTCCCAAAATTTAAGGCTGTTTGCCATTAAGATATGAAGCTATGAAGAGTTTTAGCTGTTATGTTCTATTCTTTCTCAAACACACCTTAAGGTGTCCAATTGGGACAATGTCCCCTTCCTTAATTCTCCTATGTTCTCTATTGAGGATAGATCTGGACTCCAGAAGTTGCGTTGGACTCGTAGAGATAAGATAAGATCTATGTCTTTGTCATCGATACCAATCTGTGAGCAGCCTGAGACTTTGAGCCTGTTCAGAATCTGCTTCATGATGAAGATCTCATTCAAAATTGATCCTAATTATGAAACAGATGAAGAAGAAGAGCACAACACAGCCCTGATGAAGGAGAACTACATGGTCGCTTATGAGGAAATACTGAGACAAGCCAAACCACCTCTGGTTCCTCCATCCAACTCGGGAACAGATTAACTCTTTCTGTCCCAGCACCAATTTTTTGCTGGCCCGGATGAAGGAAGCAGCTTCATCAGGAGCTGGAGCTGGGTTCATGGAGACCAACAGCCAATCAAGATGTTTGAAACTCATCAGATTGTTTCACATTTAGACAAAAACAGAACAAACTGTGAGCTTCAACATTAATAAACAGCAAAATTAGCATGATTAAGCTGATGTCATTGTTTCATCGACAGTCACACAGTGAACGCAGGCAGCTGGTTTCACAATCACTGTTTTCAGCTGAGCTTATAAACTCTGCTGCAGTTTGAATTTATAAATGCAGCTGAATTCAGATGAATTTCATGAAACCGACGTGGAAAGCAAAGTCCTGTAAAGTTACCCATTCTTTTTTAAGGGAACCACTCATTTAAAGACAAGCTTCTTCAGATGCTTTCAGATTGGAGACGTCGGCTCTTTGTATCAACAATGTGACATTTCTAAAGAAAACCAGTCAATTACTTTGAAAAGTAACAATTAGCTGCAGCCCTGCAGGGAATTTGGTGTTTCTTCCTCCACAATGAAGTCTTCTGTTGGTCCTTATGACTGCTGAACAGGGATTTTATTGTTCTTAATGAAGCTGAGAGATCTTCAGAATATTCTGAGTGTACATTTTATTTATACCTCCCTGGACGTGTGCTGATGCCTTCAAACTTCACAGCTTTAGTTAAAGTTAAGCCGAGAGCAGCAGACCCTCAGCCCTCCCTTAGCCCGGTGATGCTTTGTGTTCTGGTCCACAGACGAGCAGCTTTAAAAGAAGAAAATCTGCAGCTCACTTTTGTCTGCTCAACCCATCAACCATCTGCCGGCTCGCAGGACGCCCGCCACAGGCGACCCCCTCACCATTCTTCACAGACAAAGACCCTCCTCCCCCGTTTCAGGCAGGCTTGAGGCCAGCAGAATGACAGAACTCATCAGATCTGAATTGAAAATATTAATGCAGTTCAGAAGAATGCCACCTGTTCTCAGACGTCCAGCTGATCTTCTTATGTTCTGACTTCACAGCTTCAAATAAACTTCATCACAGCCTGGTTTAAATTTGGAAAATCTCTGTTTCAGCTCATGGCGACATAGCGAGGGTCTGATGATGGTTGTTTATGTGCAGGAATGCAGTGAAAACTCTGAAAAACGTCAGGAACAAAACGATATAATAACAACATGTATGTATTCTTTGACTCTCAGTGCATTAAGGTCGGCAGTAATATACTCTACATAAGGTTCTTTCCTTATTTATATTTTCTGGATCCAGACTAGTTATGACATGTCAAATAAAAACCGTGACAAACGCTAAAAATAACTGAAACTATGAAGGCTACCGTCACAATGTAAGAGCAGAAAACTGAGCAAATACAGAAAATTTACATTATTTAGCAGCTCTTGTTTAAATGCTTGATTTCTATTTCAACCGTTTAATATTAACGGCATCGGCCAATTTTTTAGTTTTAAAGGAAGAACGTCAGCCTCAGATTATAAAATAGACTTCACTTTTATTCTGTCTACAATTAGGATGTCTGTCGGAGAATCATCTTCCCAACATCCTGTTTCTGACATTAGTGACGGATGGGAAGAAGCACTTTCTCTAAATTCCACACTTTTCCCAAATAAGATTCGAATGGGAAGGAAGGAAGGAAGGAAGGAAGAGTGGAACATAGAAGGATAGAAAAATGAATGGAAAGAAGCAAGAACTGATGGACGGAAAAGAGGAAAGATGAATGGAAAATGGAAGGATGGAATAAAGGAAGAAAGAACGGAGGGGAGGAAAATGGAAGGAGACAAAAATGAATGAAAGGATGGCAGGATGCATGGATGAATGGATGGATGCATGGATGGACGGACAGCTCGGTAGCTGAAACATTTGCCTTCAACCCCAGAACAAAAGCAAACACACTGAAATGAGTTACATTTTTAAATAAATCACAAAACAAAGGTGGCTCTGAATATCTTCTAAGGTTATTAAACATTAAACATCAGCAGCTGAGTTTCAGAAGTGATCAGGTTTGTTGATCTGCTACAGAAACCGCCTGTTAGAGTTGCTCCTTTCTGAGAGCAGGAAAACCTTACAGCAAATGAGAGATGCAGGAAACAGGAAGTCCAGATAAACTGGTAGCAGCAGGAAGAACGTAAACCAATGTGGTGTGAAACGACTGATTCAGAGGTTTCACTGAGAACAAACTGACTGCAGCTGCTGCAAGAGTCCTTTCTGCAGCCCAACATCTTTATTTGGGATGAAATGTGCTGCACAGACTACAGAGCTGGAGCTGTGTTCTTCTTCCCCCTCCTCCTCCTCCTCCTCCTCCTCCTCATGGCAAAGCACAAAGACAGAGTTCGATAAGGAGCAGGATGAGAAGGAGGAGGAGCTGCAGCCACTTTCTCCTCACCAGAGGAAGTGTGCCTGGATGGAGGAGGGAAGAGGAAGTCTGTTTCCTGTTCGGGCTGACTGGGCTCCTTGTCCCGGCACTGTGAGCAGACGGGTGGAGTTGCCTGTTCTCAGGGTGGGGCTGAGTGTTTGGTTTGGTGCTGCTGCTGCCACTGCCTCCTCTTCTATAGAAGGTTTAGCAGAACAACGAGGAACCTTTTATAAAAGAGGGGGACAGGCAGAGTGTCAGCATGTGGATCCAGAGGAGAACCTGATCAGAGTTGCTACACAGTCTGGAAAATGATGGAATATAAAGAATTCTGGAAAAGTCTGGAAAAATATTTAGATTCCCAGATGTTTTTCCGTCTGTCATTATTCACCCTAAACTTTTATATTTACATTTAATTGTCTTGAATCCAAGGTTAGGGATTAAATGAGGAAATGACTGATATCAGAAGTAGTGGTTTAGCTTAATTAAAAGTAATACATGAAAAAAGGCTAGTTTTTACAACAACAAGAACTAAACATCACAAGATTGATTGGATGAAGCTTCAGGACCAAAAGCCGTCTGGTTCCTCAACAATCTGCAGACTGTAGGCTCATTTTTGCTTGAGAAAGACTCCCAAGGCTCCTTATATAAAATATCAAATCTTTTCTCCAGATTGTCCTAAAATACGGCAGCAGAACTTCACAAATCAGAGCTGCAGCAGAAACTGTGTCCAAACGTTACTGTAAATTATTCCAACTGCCATCCTCATGATCAAAAAATGCAGGAAAAATGAAAAATAAAAACTAAATCAGAGGAGGAAAAACTGAAACAAAGGAAATAAAAGTTCAAATTGCAGAGCAAAAATCTGCCATGATGAATTTGTTTGCAGGTAGTCCTCATACCACTGCGATGACAGTGCTAACAGCATGCATGTGTAACATACTAACATTAAACATGAGCAGCTGGACAGGTCAGAGACTAAAATGTCTCTAAATACAAAGTTAGCCAGTTTGATCTCTTATGTCGTTCAGTTTCTATGTCCCTCAGTTCTGAAACAAACTGCCTGAAAACCTGAGATGCACAGAAACTGGTGGTTCCTTTAAATCTGGACCGAAACGTTTTGTTTAGAGCAGGTTTTGATCAAAGAATCTGACCAACGAACTGATTGCCTGTTTGAAGAATGAGGCTGAAAACTAGATATAAATTTAAAAAAGAACTTTAGTCTAAAGTCTGATTTAAATTTGTCGTTAAAAATCTGGATTTTACTACCCGTCTCTTCTATGCAACGCTATTATGCTTTTTTATGTTCTTTTTGTCTTTCCTGTGGTGTGCTGGGAAGCACTTTGGAAGAATGGTGCTACATACTAAATAAACTGGTCTTTCCTTACCCTTCCATCATCTGTTCATTAAGGACAATCTCAGCTAAATGTAGATGTTTGAAATTGTGCTTTTATTAAAGTCTGTCATATGTCAACACAACACTGGTTCATAAGGAGCCATTTTCTGCCTGAATGACTCATAGGTCAGAGTTAGGAGCCTTTAAAATGGTCAGAAAGTCCAATGAAAACAAGGGAAAAAGCAGCCAAAGTCTAAAGGAAAAATTTCAAAGGCATTCAGAATGTTGGCATAGCAACTGTCAGTCCAGCTATAATCCAAACATCCGAATATAGATCAACATCCTTATTGTAACTCTAAAAGACATGTCAGCCTGCCTTCAAGATGAATCAGTCTAAGGAAGACGAGGCTGCTGAATCCCTGGTTGTTATGGTGATTTCCAGGGGGAGGCGGAGCCCAGAGCAACACCTTTTTCATACAGGTGAACAGAAACGCCTCACAAAAACTGTCGACATGAGAAAAGTAGAAGTTGTTACACTAAGATCTTGACCTTCTGATGGCCACACATGAAGAATTCGTACGTGTCTGTGGTGTTTTATGCAGGAGAGATGACAGATTAAAGAGAGCCTTCAGGTCAACTAGGGAAAGAAAAATTCAGAGCTGAAATATGAATCAGAGTTAGGGTGGAGACACGGAAACATCCAAACAATCACCAGTCTTTTACTATGGTTGTAAAGAAAGCAGGGAAGTTCTCTAAATGTCAGATCAATCAGGTAAAGTCCAACTATTTTGGAGCTGTTTATACTGTTTCTGCTGGAAAGGATGATAAAGCCAGTCAGAGCTGTGATTTATCATTAATTTAGCCAAAATCCCTGTATGGCCATAACCACTGTATGGTGCATTGCTAACAAATGTCAGAGCGCAGCCTTCATGATGGAGCTGCATGTTTGTATGCAATGATAACTAAAACTGGACCCTTAATCTGATCCTTTTCAAGCAGCAGGATTTTAGTGAAACAAATGAGTCATCCCAGCTCAAACTGCAGATTTTTAAACTGCTTGTGGTGTTCTGCAGCTAAATGAGTCCAGACCAAAACAACTGAAGGTTTTCTTCCCTCTGAGAGCTCCAAACATTAAACCTCGACAACAGACACGCAACAACCAGAACCAACGAGATTTATTCTGCCATAACAGAAACTATTTGCACTGATGGTCCAGTTTATCTGCAGCTTTAATGAGCACAAGGTGCTCGGTCCATTTAATATGTCGACTAGACTGCAGATCATTCTGTGCTACGTTTAAATCCAGAGCTGAAGAGCTGGCCAGCAGGAGAACCCACACATCCACAAAAACACATGTAAACACGGAGAAATTAGCAGGACTCTGTGGTTAGCCACAGTTTGCGTAAATAAAGTCTGACCGCAGGATCAACACAGCCTGAAGGAGGTCAAACTAACTGAAAACAGGCCCTTATTTCACTGAGGAAAACATGGAAGCATCATCTCAATGTGTGTTTTACTGCAGGTGAGCATCATCCCTCATCTGACTGAAACCTGAACAGATGTTTCAGATGCAAACAGAGCGTCTGGATGGAGGTTAGCTCTAAAACCTAAAACTCTGAATGCCTTGAAAAGATATTCTTCATCAGTCAGTTTCCAACATTGTCAAGCAGCAGATGACAGATCAGTTTTCCAGGATGGATCCTGAATGTTTCTTCTGTTTTTGGATATAAATCCAACCATGTTGTTGTGTTGATTTCTACCTGAAGAGAAAGCTGAACCCTCATGGGTTGGTGGAAAGATGCATCTTCATCCTGAAAACAACCACATCATGAGCAAACCTCCTTAGTTCTGATGGGCTGAGAAAAAGGTCTCAAATTCCCACCTCCTCCACCGACTGTGGGCTAGTTTTCCACAGGCACTCATTCATTAGGATGGGACAAGAACTTCACACCATCGTCTCTTCATCCAATACGGTCAGGATTTATTACTGAATTCCACTTTCCTCCAGTCATCCTCAGTTACTGGCTGTTTCTCTTCAGCCCACTGTTTTCTGGACCTAAATCCCATTTCATTCAGCTGATTTCTCACAGCTCGCTCACAAGCATGGACTCCTGATTTTGTCCATTTGTCCATCCATCACCAGGGTCCAGGAGGGAAACCCCGACGTCTCCAACCCATTCTGTGGTGTCCTGATTTTCCTGATTCAACAGGTCCTAACCTGGAGTCTCATCCAAGTCGGACCTGCTGGGAAATCCTCCACAGGGAGGAATCCTGATCAGATGCACAAACCACCTCAGCTGACTCTTCTGAATGTGTAGAGCAGCAGCTCTACTCCAAACTCACCCCTGATGAGCTCCCCACCTTATCTCCAAGGCAGAGTCTTGCCACCCCAGAAAGGCAGCTCTTTCCAGCTGTTTCTATCTGGGACTTCATTCTTTTGGTCATGATGCACATCTTCTGACCACAAGTGAGTATCAGAACATAGACAGACACGTACAGTGAGGGTTTTGCCTTTTCTCTCAGCTCGTTCTTCCTCATGGTAGACTGGAGCATGATGGAGAAGGAGCTGAATCTGTCTATCCACCTCCAGCTTCATCCTACCATTATCCAGGAACAAGACAACAGGATACTTTAACTCCTTCGCTTTCAGGCAGAGACCGACCCTCAACTCTGACGAAGCATTCCAACTTGTCCATTTGTCTTTCACTTGTTGCACTTCTAGGCATGTTGCTTTTAGTTTCTCATCCTGAAACTTTTATGTCTTCCTTGGTCTACATCGATGTTTCCTTTTTAAAATTTTCCTATTTTGCTCCAAAGAGTAGATCTTTTCAACTTCTCCTGGAGCAGAAGGCATTCCCAGGAGATAAGGGTTTTCAGTCTTTTTAAAGAGTTTTGGGTCTGGTGTCCAGTAACCATCCTGATGAGATGCCCAAAGCACCTCAGTCATCTCATTTAAATGCACAGGTCTCACAGGGTGACCCCTCAAAGTCATCAGCTGGTAATAAACATTTGCCCAACACCAATATCAAGGGTATAATGAGGTGTTGAAAAAGTTGGAGATTCAAACGCGCTGAAATCTTCCAGTATGCTTTATGGTATGGAAAACCAGATGCTTGAGACATCCTCCAGCTGAACTTCCTCAGCTGACTCCTTTTAAGAGCTGGTAAGAAGCATGTGACTGGTACCAAGATGTACCAAGGTCTACAAAAGTTCTTGTTTCTAGAGTTCCTCTAGTTTATTATCTTTTTATGAAAAGTGATGAAGTCCCTGGAGTTTTTTTGCAGCTGTCTGAAACATATAGTAGCACTGCACTGCCGGTCAGCTGGCTGAAAGAAGCCCACAGGACCTCTCCCACGCTCACATTTATTAGCGTTAGGGTGTTTTTGAACCAGCAACTGCAGCTGACTGGGAACAACCGAACTCTGTGTTGGTTTAACGTTTATAGAAGAGTTGCTGACGCCATGTTTCCTGTCAGTTAGCTGCAACAGCTTAACATCTGCAAGACTGCTGAAACATCTGCAGAACGTGTGCAGGTATTTCTCAGCCCACTGCGATGTAGAGCTTGCAGTTTAGAGGCCTGTCATTTGTGTGATCGTGGAAGCACTGACCTATAACCTGATTAGATCAGAGCTGCAGTGATGAAATTGGCTGCTCAGGCTGCTTAGTGGCCTGCTGGTGTGGTCTCCACCCAATTTCTCCAAGATATTGTTTCATTTAAGGCGTTACGTCAAACTTTGTCTTATCTGACAGGAAGTGCTGCCAAAACCCAATTAAGACCATGAGCTGTAATAACGCCTGACCTTTTCCTCTTGGTGCAAATGGTTTCTACTCTTAAAAGGTCTCAGGGTGTTTGGTTTAACCTCCCTTCTTCCCTCTCTGTACCTTTTCAGTCTGCAGTTTGAAACACTTTGTGGTTTCAAGAGAGTGCAGGTCAACAAAGTTTCCCTTGTTAACCAGAAAACGTGACTGCACAGCTTTGCTTTGGGTGTAAATAAGCTCAGAGCGCTGGACGTGTGGAAAGCAGAGAAAGGCCCGTTTGTTTCAGAGCAGGTAATGATCCCAGAGGTGTTTGGTGGTTTGTACCAGCCCGGTTTGGGCTGAGCCTCAGAGGAATGTCAAAGCTTTCACAGGAAAATCGCTGAGCTGAACAAAGTATTTCAGAGACAAAAGACAGAGCGTTTTCTGGCCTGGGTTGTAGAAATGATGCTGATCTGACCAAGCAGACAGACCAAGGCTGAGAAAACATCTCAGACATCAGAAGAGCCACCGATACAAACACAAAGGGTTCGGATCCTGCCGAGCTGCTGGTGCATCCAGAATCAGAGCCTGACCCAACAGCATCAAACGTGTGTCTCTGCTCACATTTCTCCAGCCTAGATTTTTAAACTCACAGAGCAACATGGCGGTTATCTGGATCAACGAGTTGAACCAACCAGGACACCTCCCAGCATCCTGAAGCGGGTTCACCTCTGACCCGGGCCTGTCTCCCTAACATCCACAGCAATCTGAAAACCAGCTTCATCTTACTACAACGTAGTCTTCAACGTTAAACCTGAGCTCCTTAAGGAATCCTGGGAAAGTCGAACTATCTTCAACTAAACATCTAGTTTATGAGGACAACAAACTGTATCAAACACATTTAGACTAACGCCTCTTTCAGGAGACAAATTCTGAACTCTTCTTTGAGATGCTCAAAGAGATGACAGGTCCAGGATGGAAACCTGAACACTGGAGGATTCTTAGGAAGTTTCCAGGCCAGAAGGGATTTATAGTTCATCCACAGTTCCTGGTCACCAGGGTCTCATCCCAGTCAGATGTGCCCAGAAAGCTGCTCTAACCAGACCGGGTTTAGCACCAAATCTGCTTTAGTGGAAAAAACCCTAAAATGACGATAAAGAGACCTCAGGTCATTCCATTCATCATCATTTCAAGGTAGGATTCATTCAGGTTTATAAAGTCTAGGAGAATTTGGAGGTCCAGGTATCTCTCCGCACTAACGTCCTCCAGGGTCTAGTTCTGGTTGAACAGGTCCAGAAAACCTCCAAAGAGAGGGCCCAGGAGGCACCCTGATAAGATGCCTGAACCAGCTCAGCTGAATCCATTATGGAGGACAAACAGTGTAATCAGTAAACTTAATAAAATGTACCACTGGTATGTGGTTCTATTAAACAGTACGTCCATGTATCTGTACAGTATCTGCTCTCAGTGCAGCATGGCATGGAGGTTCTGATAGGTATTATTGAAGCTCAGGTAGCTTGTTAGTAGAGGGAATAATAAAGTGCTTTAGAACATCCCGGTAGACACTGTGCTGACTTTGACTTGATAAAACAAACTGGATCAACACCAGCAGATTACATGGCTCCCCAAACCATCACTGACTGTGGAAAGTTTCCAGCTGCTTGAATTCTGTGGCTCTCTGCTCGTCCTCCAAACTTCAATGGACAATTTAAAATCACCTGAAAATGAGGACTCTGGACCACTGAGCAATGGTCCAGAGCTTTTATGCCTAACCCAGGTAAGATGCTACTGATTTTGTCAGTGGTTCAGAAGAGGTTTAGCACAATGTGACAAGTGCTGGATACATCTCTGTGTGGTGGCTCTTGAAGCTCTGACTTGTGCATCTTTTCCTACCACACTTTTTCTTTCCACTTAACTTTCCATTAAAATGCTTGAATACAACCATTTCCTTTAGCAGTGACCTCTTATAGCAGACCATCCCTGGGTGGGTGTCAGGGACTGCCTACTGGACAACTGTCAAGCCAGTTTCCCCATGATTATATAGGCTATAACATGGCCATAAGTAACATTCCTCTATTAAGTTATTGTTTTATTGTTCTAAAGTAATTTTCAAATTTCCTCCGAAACTGAATTTTGGGTTTTTATTAGCTATAAGACACAATCATCAAAATAAACAGAGGAAAACACTTAGTGCAACTAATCTACACTTCTACACGTTTCAAGGTGAAACACAGAAATAAATGAACTTTTTAATGATATTGTAATTAAATACGCCGTTAAATGTTTGCTTTGCATAAAATCAGTTGAATGAAGGTGATGTAGTTGAAACACCTGCATTACAAGCTGAGGAACCCATTTCCTGCTTCCGGTGTTTCTCTGCATTGAACACAGACATGAATGCAGTTTAAAAACAGAACAGCCGCTTTTATATTTAACCGCTCAGTCGGCCTCCTGCCAGACTAACCGGCAGATAAACTGCAGCCACATCTGGCAGCCGGAGTGGGAATTTCCCACCCTGGTTGTAAACAACATGATGTCAGCACCACACACCGACAGTGTGTGGAGATTTCCTCCGAGCCGATTTGGATTCAAACACATCTGAGGGGTCAAACATCCCGTCGCACACTTCCTGTCCTGCTGTCACTGTGTGGACACGGCGAGGGGGAAAACTGGAACAAAGACACGCCTGGATTACATTTAGAAAAATCACCCAAACCATCTGTCATATTTCAGATGAGACCACTTCCTTTTAGGTTGGACTGGACTTTTTGGCCTTTTTCTCTCCTAAACCAGTTAGCAAACATGTCTTTGTGCTCACATTGGTGGATAATTTTACATCTTTCTGATCCCTTTGGGTTTCTGACTCAGAAGCAGTTCCACAGGTGGTTTAGTTCAGCATTTTAGATATAAAACATCAGTTTTGTGGTTAAAACATCTAAACATCTGCATCTAAACAACAGTTGTATGATTTCAAATTTCAAACAATGTCTGGATGGCCTTCAGCTCCTCTGCAGCTGCTGCATGAAACAAACCAATTCAATTCTGTAACTTTACACAAGAGCTGCTGCCAGAATCACCAGAAACCACAGGAAGCTCAGGAATGCTCTGTTTGTTACACAACGAGAGGCTGGAAAATGGCAATCATGGAGAGGGCGAGGAGTTCAATCAGAAGGCGTTAGGAAACAAAAGGATGAAAGGAAGTAAAAACCACAGGATTATCTTGGAGGAATCCTGCAGAAACCAGATGACAGCTCGATCAGAGTGAAGCCGTGTTCTTAAAGACACGACAACGCTCCCTTCCTCCTACAACCTCAGAGTGATGTCAGATTACGATGGAAGGAGCATGGAACAGGTCGGCGTCCAGGAAGCTGACAACAAGACAGATTGTGTCCTGATCCGACTTCTACAAAACCAGAAGAATACAAACATCTGTGGGAGAGCAGGAACAAACAGAGCAAGTTCCAAGCTCCTCACCAGAGGAACGTTTCCATAATAAAACAGCTGGATAACAAAGGATGGCTTTGCTTGAGGCCTGAGGTCTGAGGACTAAGAAGAAGGTTGATTTTGCATCTAGTGAGACGTTTCTGTGTTCACGTTTTGGATCAATATGCAGCTGAGAGACCCAGAGGCGACAAATTTTCATTTTTCTGCCAGAGGCTACCAGGTTTTTATTTCAAATGTCCTGGTATAAAAGTTCATGATGCCATGACCTCTAATAAGGTTCCAGAAGAGAAACTGGCCCACAGCATCATAGATCCTTCGCCATACTTAACAGTAAGTGTGTGGAAACACCAAAGTCCAAGAAGAGTTTAACAGAATCCACGTGTTTACGTCACAAACGTAAACACGTTTGTTCCTCTTCAGGCAGAGTTTTTTAGAAATCTTAATCAGGAATAAAAAATCCACTCGCTGCTCACAATAAAACCAGGAGGATTTCATGAAAGATTTAGTCGATTCTGTTCTGCTGCTTTCGGTTTTCCACTGCAGAACTGGTTCATGATCCTGAGCCTGAGATGAAACTGAGATGGAATCATCTTCTAAACCGATCTGAGCCCAAAAATGCTGAGCAGCAACGGAAAACTGTGCAGACGAGGCCGAAGTAATGGCAGCACCGCACCAGAAATCCAACCTCAGGGAATCAGGAGGCATTTTTCCGAGGACTCGGAGCTAGAGGGATGGATGGAAGGACAGAGGGATGGAAAGATGCGTCCTGGATAACAGGATATGTTTTCCAATTTGTGCAAATCCTCTTATGAGTTTGGGAAAAGGCTCAGAGGCAAACCAGGAGAGTTTTAAAGCTGAAATAAAACTCTCCTGGAGCCACAAAGAGATGACCTTCCCAAGTCTGCCCGGAGACCTGGAGCTTCCTAAAACTCCCAAATATTTAGAGTCGGACACTATCATTTGGTCTGGATTTAGCAAAACAGATGAACCGTTTACAATCTGAACACTGATGGTCTGTTCTGTGCGATTTTACAGGAATAACACACAGTGGGCGAGCGAGGCCGTTTATTATGATGTGGGAACATGGAGAGAGAGAGAGGCTGTTCTTATTGGGAGAAATTGGAAGCAGCTGTTGAGGGGAAACTCTGATCCTGGTTGGCTGTTGGAGTTTTTGTTTGGAAGCTGCTCTGCGAATGGTGACATGGTGACGTAACACCGCAGAACATCCAGTTCAGATCTCAGGTTCCCATCAGAACCGTTTCGAACACCAAACAGAACTTCATAACAAATTCATTATTCACGCCCTGAAAAAAATCAAAGCCCAAGATCTCATCCATCCTGGGAGAAGCAACGATATTCCGAAAAATGTGTCATTTTTATAACTCTGTCATGAACACACAGTCTGATTGGAGGGGGAACATCTGTGAACATCAATTTTAAAAACTTGCCAAAGGTTCTCATTTTTGATTTAGGTCTGGACTTTGACTAGGCCATTCTAACATCTGAAGATGCTTTGATCTAAATGGATGTTTAGGGTCGTTGTACTGCTGGAAGATGAACCTCCACCCCAGCCTCTAACAGGTTTTCTTCCAGCATTGTCCTAGAATTACCTCCATCTGTCTTCACATCAACTCTGACCAGCTTCCCTCTCCCACAGCATGATGCTGCCACCACCATGTCTCACTGTGAAGGTTTGGTGATGGTTTTAGTTTTTTAGTTTAGTTGATATTTTACCTTTAGGTCAAAAGGTTCAGTTTGTATACCATCTGAGAAGAGCACCTCACCCGAGGAGAGCACCCAGAAAACTTCAGACTTCTCGAAGCGGTCCTGTCTGCACGGAACGGTGAAACTGTTTTTCAGGACCAAATACAACATTTTATGGAGACATTGAGGCCCCCCCGATGCAAACCAAAGCCGCTCTGTGCAGACAGAAGACTCCTGAAATTACAGCTGCAGGCTGTAAATAAACCTCATTATGATGAGCTGCACTCGGACCGTTTCCTCTCAGTAATCATGCAGCGTAAATATGCATCTGAGGGGGAGATCGCTCTTTAATTCAGCTTTTTGTGGAGAGAAAACCGCTGAATTACAGATTCCAAAGTCAATCTCTGCTTGCTGCAACAAACCTGCTTCATTAAAGAAATAATTTCTGTTATTTTCCTTCTTCAATGAGCAGTTTTATTTCTGTCTGCATGCTGAACATGTTTTTTCCCATTTCCTCCAACTTTAAACTTTGCTGCATACCGAAATTTAGTTATGTTGGAGCAAACATGCTTGTTAAAAATATGTTTACCACAAAATCCTTATCAGACGTGAGCATCACACTCAAAACTATGGAGATAATTCACCTTAAACTGTGTGCAGGAACTGTGGTTGGTTACTCTGAGGGCCTGGGTTTGCTTCTAACTGATGCCAACTGCTGATAAAGACAACAAAAAAAAAACAGAAAACTCCAAATCCCTGATTTGTCTCCATCACAGTGGAATAAAACTACATAAATGCACACTAATAAGGCATTTACACCTGATCTTTATTAAATCTTTATTTCCAAACACTGACTGCTGTGTGAGGCGAACAGCTTCGGAAAATGAATCAGCTGATGAGCTTTAAGGGACAAAACACATAATTTGAGATTTTTTTCCTTCTTTTTGACAAAACCCAAAAATCTGTCAAATAACTTCAGTTCCCAGACTCAGATTTTTATATCAGTGGAAATCTTTCCTAGAAATATCAACAGAGTGTAAATAAACTTGAAAAACAGAAAAAGAACTGACAGATAACTTTTCAAGAATTTTCCTGATGGATTTAAAGCCTTTGTAACAAGGTTAAGGTTCATTTCAGTGAAACATATTATATATTATTATATTATATACATAATATCATTTTAATTTATAATTTTTTAATGTAAAATAATTTTTAATGAGTAATCTATGACTTCCTGTTTTCTTGGGTTAAAATATGATGTGACACCAGAGGCCGATTTCTCTTAGCTGCTCTTCAAAATGAGAAAGACAGGAGAACATGCCATTCAAGAAAGGCAGATGTGTGCAGGACAGAAAATAGCTGCTGGTCCAAAGCTGCACAAATCTCCTGTGGGAGAAATAATGAACTGGACCTGGGACAAACAGGGCTGGATCAGGGACCAAGTTGGTTCTGCCCAGTGGGGAGGATGGGAAGCGAGGTAAACATCTCCAAAGATCACTGTTAGCGAAATGCAGCACAGAGTGGCATCCTGGGGTCACCAGGTCTCCATGACAACCATTAGCTGTCCAACCATCACAAACATGAAGACCTGCAGTTTCCTGAACTCTTTACCTAAAACTGTGAGCTCAGGTCAGATGAGACTGAGGAGGTTTTCACACCTCTAGTTCTTCTTCTTTGGTCCGAATCAGTTGATGGGTTTGTTAACCAACTTTCTCCAGTGGTTCGGTTTCTTTTCACACAGAAAAAAGGTTTAGAAAGTTGCACCGGGCTTTTTGCTTTAAGACAAAGACTTTACCGCATCCCACAATGCAATGCAAACCTGGCTATGGGAAGCTTGCTGCAAACACCGGGTCAGGTTTAAATCGCATTCACACCATAAACGAACCGCTCTAGAAGTAATTTGGAACCACACCAAGATCGACAACCACACTAAGACCATGCTGTCAGATGGTTCTGGTACTGTTGTTTTGGTCCACATCCTGGTGTGATTGCCTGGTTCTACATAAATGAACCACACTAAGAGGGTAAACAGAGCAGAGTTTGTTTTAAACGGACTAAACGCCTAAGATTTGAAAACACCCTAAGAAACTCCAAGGTGGGCAGCTATGAAACAACGGACCAAGAAGCTCACTGTAAAGTACGGAGGAGGACCTGTGAGGCTGTGGTTCGTGAACTGAAATACCCGAATATCTGGTCATAGCTACACAGAAACTGTGAAGAAGACACCATATCTACAGTCTTCCATTGGCATCTCAGTCCACAGACCTAAATCCTAAAGAGAAGTGAGCATCAGAGAGGACCAGGAACTCTGGACCATGCAGAGAGACTAAGCTCTTACCAACCGAACACAGTACATGTGTTCAAATGAAAGGGCTGGATTTTCAGTGTGACAAACGGCTGCATTAAAATGTTTTGCTCCTTCCTACCTGCACTGAACAGATTAAACAGCAGCAGCCGTGTGTTAAAGCTAGGAACAGTCAGATCTGAGGTGTGGTGGTGCAAAGGTTGTCTTCTGCAAAGATCTCACCCCACAGGGTGAAAGATCATCCATCTTTGATCAACATATGTGGAGACAACACATGTTTATTGTCCTAAAGTTACTTTGTTCAGGGAGGGAACAGTCAGTGTCTTTACCCAGGGGACAAACGCACACCAGAACAGAACCAACTAATGAGTCCATTTAATGTTATGATGACCTGTGACCTTCTTACACAGGTACTGTAGTTGGTCCATAATGCCGTCTCACTGCTTAAAGAATCTCAAACATGCAGTTACACCACCCGACTGCAGCAGAGCAACAATAAAAACTCTGTTCCAATCTAATTAGTCAAATTAGCCAGAAGCCGCTAGACTTTGAGTTCTAATTGTTCTGCTCCACAAAGTCCGATCTTATCAGCTGGGTCTCGTGCACCAACAAAGCCTCTCCGTGTCGGTTTACCCAGAATCAAACGGCTTAGAGTAGGAACAACAGGCCAGCTGAAACTATCGCCTTTTTCCATCGTGCATAAAGTGCCACTTCTGCAGAACAACATGGAGGTTAATTAGGTAGAAAACCCGCCGCCGAGACCCCAGCGGCCTCATTTTGCTCCTGCTGGGAGCACGATGTGGCCCCACTGCAGATACCTGCAGGAAAAGCAGCCTCCTCCTCAGGGTTTGTGTGAGTTCTGGGGGATCGATGGGTAAATCAGGTGAGTTAACCTCACCTAGACCTTCTGATTGGACCGGTTCGGCAGGCCCAAGCTGAGTCTGCTACCTCTTCCAGTCTTTTTCAGATCAGAACACATAAACGGCGCAACCATCACCACCTGGTTTCGCCTTCAGAGAGCATTTCTCAGGGTTCTTCCACCTTTCACACGATCACGTTTATTTAATAATACAAAAAATCAACAAATGAATGAAATTTGAGTTTGACAACTTTCAGCAAATTTCACACTAAACATCTGCAGGAACCAAGCTGAACACTGAGAAGCTTCCCTCAGACTGGAAGCTTAAGTGGATGGAGCTTTAACGAGCTTAACGAGCGGCACTCAGCCTCCATCTGCAGGCTGCCCAACAGTGACGGGACATCTGGAGAGCCAGGACCAAACACTCAACTGACGGAGCGTCAACCGCACAAAACAAGCTCCTATTGTTCAAAGAGATCTCAGATGACCTTTCACCTCCCTGATGACACACTGATCACTGAGGTGGTATGATTATTGATCACAGGCGCCTCCGGAGAGGACCAGTGAGGCTTTTGTTTCCACTGGTTATACTGGGACCCACAGAAAAGGTGATGCTCCTGTCAGATTTGGTTGGAAGAAACCGTCCATCACAGATCATTAGAACCTCCTGTTTCTCCACAAACCTTATTCCTCTTGCTTACTTTGGCACAAGATCGCTCAGATTGGGCCGAAAACATCTGTAAAAAAACAGTTTTCAAGTTTTGACATAGATTTGCATTGTGGACTTTGACTAGGTCATTCTTACACATGAATCATTGTGTTTCTGGATGGATGTTTAGGGTGGTTGTCCTGCTGGAAGGTGAACCTCCACCCCAGTCTCATATCTTCTCCAGCCTCTAACAGGTTATCCTACATGATTGGATTTAGCTCCATCCATATACCCATCAGCTCTGACCAGCTTACCTGTCCCTGCTGAAGAACCGCATCCCCACAGCATGATGCTGCCACCACCATGTTTTACTGTGGGAATGGTGTGCTGAAAACATGAATCGCAATGGCGAAATTCTTTCATAAAGGCCAGATTCGTAAAGTGCAGGACTAATAGTTGTCCAGTGGACAGATTCTTCCACCTGAGCTGCGGAGCTCTGCCGCTCCTCCAGAGTTAAAATAAGCCTCTGCGGTTCTTCAACGAGGTCTTCACAGCACAGCTCTATTTATACAGAGATTAACACACACTTAGTTGGATTCTGTTAGTCAATCTGGTACCTTCAAAAGTCAACTGGTCAGACTGGATTTTATTTAGGTGTAGCAGATTGGGAGCTAAATGCAAATGCATGCCACACTTCTCAGATTTTTATAAAAACAATCTTGTAACCCTTAACTTTTACTTCACAACTCTGTATTACTTTGTGTTGGTCTATCACATAAAACCCCAACAAAGTACTTGGAGGTTTGTTGCTGTAATGTGACAAAAAGGGTGTGAATACTTTATAAGGAACTGTGTGGATGTCTTATTTAGAGATGCAGATACTCTGTTTATTTAGTAAAAAGATTCAAATCAAAAGGCGACACCAGAACCAGCTACCAGTCTGTCTGGTTTCTGTCTCTCCAACCTGACCAACATCAGCTTCAGGTGTCCTCAGAAGGTTTATTTGTTCTGGAGTAAAAACGCTGTTAAAATGACTGTATCGCTGCGGGTCTGCAGGTCGACCCGCTCCCTACTGAAAGCTGTAGCACGGGTCAGGGAGGGTTTTCTTTAGGACAGAGTGAGCAGTGTCGGAGCCGTCGGGGCGTTTCCTCACTGCCACCCAAGTCGCTCGTCTTACAACACAAATATCTGCAAACCGAGCCGGTGAGGAACCTCCAAGACAAACAGAGTCCAGGTCTGCTGACGTTCCTGCTCAGCAGATCTTCATTAGGTAACCATGGTAACCGTTAAACGCTTAAAATGAACTGGCTTTGATTGATCTGCATTATGTTGAGGATTGAACTAGACTGGAGTTTGCCTGAACTGGATTCTATCTGAATGAACATGAACTGAACCGGTTTGTAAAACTTGTAAAACACCTTGAGGAGCGCTCTGTTGTAATTTGGCGCTGTGCAAATAACGTGAACTGAATTGAGATAAAACTGACCTCAAACACCCTTTAAAGGTCAAACAGATCCTTAACCCCAACATGCAAGTGTCTGCTGGGGTCTGAGGTCCTGATCTGGTCTCCCTGGAGGTTTCAGGATCCCTGAGGGACACCGTTTAGCTTTAATGAGTCTGCTCATTACTCACAACAAAGGCACCACAGCAACCTGCTGGGATTTATTCAACAGGGTCCCCCAGACTGGGACACAGCTGCTGAATTTTAAATTCCCTTCCAGGAGATCCAGGGAAAACAGTGAAGCAACACGAGGAGACAGGTTGGATTTAAACAAAAATACTCCGAAAATAAAACGGCAGCCATTAGAAGAGCGATAATTAATACAAAAGAAAACGTCATTAGATCTTAATGGAAAGAGATTCATAAGTATTTGGGAATTTATTCTATGTAAATATTCTTTTTATAGTGTTACTTTAAGTGGAGAACTGTACAAAATATTTACCCCTTACAGATTTTAATATCAGGCAGAATTAAGAGTAAATTCAACAAACAGTTTTCAAATGATAATTTCATTTCTTAAGTGAAAAATAAACCAACCCAACTTGGCCCAATGTCAAAAACACAACAGAAATCACTCGAATAGAACCTGTCAGGCAACATGAAGTAGGCTAAAAGAGCTCATAAAAGGTCTAAATAAATTCAACAGGTTAGAAACCTAGTCATTTTTTGGGTCAACCACTGCTTACCAAAAAGAACAAAGGCCCGTCTCACATTTACCAAAGAAACATCTTGATGATCCCCTGACGTTTGAGGAAATAATCTGTGGACCGACGAGACAAAGGTGGAACTTTTTGGAAGGTGTGAAAATCCTGAAGGAGACTGTCCAGCCATCAGTTTGTGACCTCAAACTCAAGCACCATTGGGTTCTGCAGCAGAACATTGATCCAAAGCACACCAGCACGTCCACCTCCCAATAATTAAAACTAACTGATGGTTTTATTGTGGCCTGGTCAAAGTCCAGACCTAAATCCAATTGATTTGGATGCTGTGGAAGCTTAAACAGGATGTTCATGCTGGAAAACTCTCCAGTGTGTCTAAAAAAATCAATTCTGCAAAGCAGAGTAGGTCAGAATCCCTCCACAGTAAAGACTCGTTACCAGTTGTTGCAACCCAGGGTGGCACAACTAGTTATTAAGTTTAGGGGGTAATTACTTTTTCACAAAAAAATCTGGTTGATTTTGATTGCTTTTTTTATCTTAATAAATGAAATCATTTGAAACTCAGGTTATCCTTGTCTGATATTGACTTTTGTTTTTGGATCTAAAACATTTAAAATGGACAAATAAGCAAAAACAGAAGAAATTTGTAGGAGGGTAAATACTTTTTTACCACTCTGTAGATCTTAAAACTCTGAAACTCGCCATCAGAAATAATTTTCTCCCAAACTCTTGATAAATTGTAGGTCTTCAGTCAGCTACATGTTTAGTAGGTGGTCTGCCGTGGGATGTAGCTTTGAAACTGCTTGGAGAGAAGCAAGCAGATATTAGTGTGAGAGGATTCTTCAAATCATCTTGAGAAAAGAGCATCAGTGTTCAGAGCAGGAAGCTTCTGTTCACAGCGGCAGGTTTTCACTCACAGAACAGCTGCTGCATGAAGAGGCTGAAGGACAACAAGCTTTGTCTGAAGCGAGAAACAAGATCCTCCAGGATCTGCAACATCTAATCAGGACAGACTTAAAGACACCAAACAGAGCTTAAAAACCGCAGCAGAAACATCTGGGTCCTGGAGGAAAGACTGAGAAGACCAGAAAAAGAAAAAACCAGAAAAACTCACCGACAGCGAAAACAGTTTCCTTCGTCTCTGCTCTCTTGTTGTCTCCAGTCTGAGTTGGACTGTCCTGGTTCCTCCGTTCTGACAGCAGGAGGGCGCGGTTCTCCAGCTGAACCAAGAGGAGGAGGATTTGTTTCAGCAGACCACACCTCTGTGATGGCAAACAAAGTGCTTTAAGCCAAACATTTTCACAACCACTTCAGAGAATTTTCTCTAAAATACACAGGGTCACAATTATTCATACAAGGGTAAATATATACATACACCCCCACTAAACTTTAGTTAGGTGTCCAGTAGCTCATTGCTCCACCACTGAAAAAGCAACGCACTTCAAACATCACTCCGAGGGTCTTTTGACCACTCTTCTTGGCAGGATTAGTGGAGTTTAGTCAAACTGGTTGGTTTTCTGGTACGGACAGGAACCTAAACGTAGTTCACGAAGTAGTCGGTTTCAACGATTCCCAGAACAGCTCGGTTGTGATTAAGGATCATTGTCCAGCTGGAAGAACCAATCGTGTCCAAGTTCCAACCATCTAGCTGCTGAGTTGGGGTGAAGATGAAGAACATGAGGCAGTCCTATTATTATTATTACTGACTTCCATCAACCAGTATTTTCACTGACAGAGTAACATCCCCACAGTATGATGCTGCCACCACCTTACATGACAGCCAACTGTGTTCTTAGGCTTGGCAGATTCACCTGACTCTAAGAAGACATTTAGCTTGTCAATGTGACTCTTTATACAGATTTCCCATAAGGGCAACGGGTTTAGCAGAAAGAAAAACTACACAACAGAATAAATACTATAATACAGTGGGGCTGCATGGTGGTTCAGTTGGTAGCACCGTTGCCTTGAAGCAAGAAGGTCCTGGGTTTGAATCCCTGACTGGGGTCTTTTTGCACTAAGTTTGCATGTTCTCTCGTGCATGTATGGGTTCTCTCCGGGTACTCCTGGTTCCACCCACAGTCCAAAAACGTAACTTTTAGGTTAACTGGTCTTAAATTGCCCTTAGATGTGATTAATATGCCTTCCTGTGTTGTCCTGTGATGAACTGGCGACCTGTCCAGGGTGGACTGCCCACATCGCCCAAAGTCCGATGGAGATAGGTGACCCTACAAGGACACGCCGGTATAGACGATGGATGGAAACAGGCTTACAGCAGTGAGGACCCGAGGAGAGGTCTGAACCCTCTTGCAGGTGGTTTAGATCTATAACACAGTCGGAACCCTGCAAGTTTTAGATCCGTTTCTGCTCCAAGACACCTTATCGAAAACTAACCTCCTCCTCCTTCCTCCAAGTTCTGCTACCGAGACTGATTTAAATGAGGTGCATTCAAGCATTAAACCTTCTAAAACCTGCAGGATCAGAACCGCTGGATTAAAGGCCGTGGGGCCATGCTGCTAGCTGACTGCTGCCCCCTGCTGGCTGAGTATTTCTACAGCTCGCGTTCAGGATGAGAGAAATTTAAAACCTCTTTAAGTCTTAGTTAAACAAGCAGGTGCTGCAGTTTTAATGTGAAGTCTTTATGCTTCATACAAACTAAATACATTTTCTCTTCTTGATGAACTTCTGGATGTTAAATCCAGATTTCTGCATGCCCAGATATATTTAGACCGGTCTTCAGAAAGTAGCAATCGCTCATAAAAATGTAGATTGGTTGTGAATTTTCCAGACTGTAATCAGAGGTAAAATTAACATTTTGACATCTTTAAAAAAAACCAAAAACAATTGCATACATTAAACTATTTCAGCTGCACATCAGGTTCTTTGGATACATTGGGCCAGAACAAACCTGCTCCTCACGTCTAAAACTCTAAAAATGATTTTATTTACCCGGATCTCTTCGCTTCACCACCGGTTTCACCAAAACAAGGTTTTCATTTAGTTATTTTTCACCTTTCATCTGTTTTATGCAGGAAACTCACTCAACTGCTGGACTGAGGGGGAAATGTTAAAGGATTTCTTCACATTTCTGGGACTCCAGAGAACCACAGTGAGAACCATTATCCACACATGGAGAACGCATCCTTCAGATCAGAGCATGGTGAGGTGCTCTTGCGCTCTTTTCACCTACTTCAGCTTGTCAGAAAGTCCTGATTTCTCCTTTCAAAATCAAATCAGCTGTGAGAAAACCAGTTAGTTTGAACACAGAACACAGGAGATTATTTCTCTGCAGTTGAATCTTTTATTGGTTTCTATGTATTTTGTGAGTTTTAGAACCAAAAAGGCAGAAAATAAACAGAGAAGCTCAAAACACGGATCTATTTCCAGCTCTGATGTGTCAAAAAGAATCATTTTACTGTTCAGATCTGATCGTTCGCACAAAAGCTCAGTTCAGTTCAGTGTTGCTCCTGCAGGAGCATTTCCAGTTATCCTGCAGATCCCATCCGGATATCTGGGAATCTCAACCCAAAATTCAACTAGATGAAAGAGCAAAAGCAGCAGGTAGGAGAAACGGAAACAACCGGACCCATTATTTCTGCTCCTGCTTCCTGTTTTTATAAAGCAAAAGATGGAAAATAAAACATAACGAGACGTTACACAGGTCCGGATCAGATACGGCTGTCGGGTCTCGGCCTGCTGATCCAGATACTGGAAGAATCCGATCTCTCTCTAAGAACGCCTTCCTGTGGTCATTGACAACTGGTATTCGGAGCAGAGGACATGTCACACTGTGTGAGAAAGACCGGTCACCGTAAAACAGAGTGTCTGGATAAAATGATTGTGGAGGATATTCACCTTTTAAACTGGCTTTAGCATCGACTGCGTGTGTGTGTGTGTGTGTGTGTGATATCTTAAGGCTCCCACCACTTTCAAAACCAGCATGTTCCACAAAGGTCAAAAGAATAAAACAGAGCAAGTTTTCTGAAATATGTTCACCCTTCCTGTTATCTGATGAAAGTCTTGCTCTCTCTGGCCATCCCGCAGCCCAAATAAACTACAGACATGTTTCAGTTTCCATTTAAACAGCTTCTCACAAACTGATACTAAAATAAACAGCAACATTTTTAATGTCCTCACTCACCAACAGCGTCCACACTGAAGAGTGTGACCTGTTGATGCTTCATATGTTGCGTCCACCGATGGGACAAATAGCGGACTCCTGGGTTTCTGACCAGCTGCTCACCTCTCCGAACTGTGGAGAAATCAAATGATTCCAGTCACCAGCCAGTCACCAGCCGGTCACCAGCCGGTCACCAGGCGGTCACCAGCCAGTCACCATCTCTAGTTAGGATAAAAACATCTGGGAGGTCAAAGTCTGAGTCCTGTTTCTATCTTCTGTCTAACTGAAGAAAACAGCTGCAGGAATGAAGCCTTTAAGAGTTGAATTAGTTTGGTTTGAGAAGCTGTGGTCCTTCAGTTCTATATTTTCCAAAAGCAACGGATGCCAGACCCTCCGCTCTGCCCGACGATAAGACATAAAAACTACGATCCAGGTTTGCATGTCCAGTTAACTAAGGGGATAAAGTCCTCCAAACGTACATCAATGGTTTTTCTCTGCTCCCCGTAGAGTTGCAGCCCTGGTGCTCAGTCAACCTCCTGCAGCCTCGGTCCCTTCATCATTTTTTAAGCAACCTTGTTGGTCCAGGTCGCCTCCATCATCCTGCTCTTCTGCTCAGAGTTCCTTCAGTTAGGGATATCATTGGGTATTCCCTCTGCACATGTGTCCCCCTCAGCCTGATCACACGAGTCTACAAAACAAAAACCCAAGAAACAAATGAGGTGAACTGATATTTCTGCTTATAAAGAGAAATTTCTCCACAAAACCGTCAATTTATCACCACCTGCAGCAAAGGTCTTCATCCTCATTCTTCCTCTTCCTAGATCTGCATCTTCTTGCTCTCCACTGTTGGCAGGTGAATAAAGCGTAACCATCTGACCACTTTTCTTTTAACACTTCATGATTTAAAGTAGAGTGTCGGACAGAAGAAGAAAAGCAGTAGTGTGTTGATCGCTGTAGTTTAAACTGTATAAAGGTGCATCTTATTAAATCAACATAACATTGCAAAATGTACTTCTTTCACTCATTTATTATCTATTCTTAATACAGACTGGCATTTTTTATGCATTTTTTTGGTTTATTTTGTGAATTTCTGCTTACAGCTAATATAAAATTATTATGAGTCCAATAAGAAGGGATTTTTAATGCAGAAATGTTAATTTTCGGCCATGTTATGGGCTACATAATCATGGAGAAGCCTGCTTACCTGAAAGTTGACCCAAGCATATGGGTGGAAAGTTGAGTGGAAGGAAAAGGTTAGTTTAAAAAAAAAAAAAAAGAATATGAAAGTAGCATAGATGACCATGGCCTTGAGAGGATGTGGAACCAGAGACAACACTAGAAAGAAGCATCTTACAAAACTGGGATTCTTTGACCCCAGTGCCGCAGGCTGTATCCACGTATACTGATGGAAAATTGAGTTGAAGGAAAAAGTGTCATATTTTAGGTAATTTTCCAGCAGGTCTTGGCACCTGCCACCACTGGCAAAATACCAATACCATTAACGACCATCTGATTAACTAGCCGTTATGCCAGGTTCACCTCTAGAGAGAATATATACAGCCAACAACGCAGATGAGCTGAAGGCAGAAATATTTCACGGTGCATAATAAATCAATACGTTAGCATTTTTCAATGATATTCTAATTTATTTAGATGTATGTGGAGAAATAAGAGCAGAGATAATAAGGAGATACCAAAGATATTCCAGAGGTCTTCAAATGAAGCATGTGTGGATTTATAATGTTATGACGCTGTTAATCATAAAATTTAATTTTAAAGCCACACTTTCCTTTTATCTGTTCCTCATCTTGGTGGACAAATATCCTAATACAGTAATGATGAAACTGGCTGAGAAACGTTCTGTTCGGGTTTTAGCTCACTCCAAGTACCTTCGTTCACTGTGTACAGCCTGACACGACGCTCCAGCGCTGAGAAGACCCTGCTGCTGTTTGAGGCCTCAGAGGTCAAAGGTCCTACGTTACAGGTCAGGGCCAAAATGGGACCATTCTCCGATTTCAGCTGCATCCGAATCCCGTCCTGAAACACCGGGCAGAATCAGAATGAACAATCAGCTATAATCATGATAGTTTTCATTCACAGAGGTCATTTAACTGCTCAGATAAAAACGACATGATTAAATCCGTCTCTCTGGGATCAGCTGCTTGTGGTACCTCTTCAGGAGGAGGAATGACCAGCTTCGTTTCCAGCGGAGATCTGAGGACGATCACCGTCTGCTGCTGTAAGTCTCTGAGGCGACAGATGTCCTCGCAGCTGACGTAGGCCAGCGTGAAAACAGGTTAAAGAAGAAGCTTCTTCTTCTGCTTACAAGCATTGCATCAAAGCCTCCAGAAAGTCTAGCTTTAAGCCCAACAGATCCATCGTTAACCAGAACTCTTCGGTTGTGATGAAGTAGATCTTGTTTAAACTGATGTTCTCATATTTTCAGCAACCATGGAGAAAATTTCAGAAAAATCTGTTCAGTGATAATTACTTTCAACTCCGTGACTGACTTCATTACAATCCCCTTATGGACATTATTAGGCACCTATCTGCTTATTTCCTGCATTAACAGTTAACATTCTGGAGGTGCACCAACAGAACCTCTGGCAGCTCTTCAGATCTCTGACCCGAGTCAGACCCAGAAGGATATGCAGAGTTCTCCTCATCCTCAGTGAGCTCAAAGAGCTGCTGCGCGCAGGACTTAAAGAGTCTGTCCACCTCGTCCTCCATCATCTTCAGCCTCTGCAGCATCGTCAGGAACTTCAGCGTGTCCCTCCACAGAAAGCTGAAGATCGGACTGCTTCCTCTGGACCAAGAACATACAGAAAGAGAGAAGGTTCCAGTGGGACACAATGGGCTAAGCGGTAAACTCTGGAAGCACACGTATTTCCTGGACCCACACTCTTCCAGACGCGGAAAGATTTCCGCTAAAAAACTAGCTTCCAAAGCTTCCATCAAACTGTGGCCCAGTGAAGACGCATGCTTTATATATCATACAAACTGGTTTCAGTCGCTTACATCCACCTGACCCGGTTATCCGAGTCCGTCTGGACGAGGCCGATCCCCTGCAGGACGTCGATGACGGTGTTGACTCGGTGTGTGTGGGTCTGGAGCTTCGATGCTGCCTCTGTGATGTCCATGGAGGCGTCCGGAGCAGCCATCAGCAGCTCCAGGAAGCCCCGCGTGAGCCGGGACAGAGGAGTACCTGAACACAGAACCACACCAGCCATTAAAGCCGGACCTCCAGGCTTCAGAGGCTAACTTATCAGGAGAAAACTGATCGGACAAACCAAAGAGAGAGACTGCAGTTCTTTTTAAAAGACTAATAAACGGTTGCAAGTCCTTCTTATTTCATCACCTACGTGTCCGGTTGGTCCAACAGCCACTGACTGCATGGTTCTGACCCACTGAGGGACAGAAAAGCCCTGACAATGATCACTGACTGTATGGTGGACTCAGAAACGTTAAGCAGAGCTGAAATGATGGCAAACTCAAGCAAAACAGATTCAGAGGAAGTTCAGACATAAAATGTGAACTTCTTATGAATATAATTTCTCAGATAAAAAAACATTATTTTACAATATTTTGGAAAACTGCAGATTGATCCATATTTCGGAGAGTTTTGTCTTTATCCCATTCCTAGAAGCAGAAATGGATATGATATTAGGATTAAAGATGTGATAGAAGACAACTGTGACAAAGAACAAGCATATTTCAATGTCAAAGTCCAAAGTCGCCCAGAAACGACGTCTAAGGCGAAGTCTCCAGTCATTCGAGTTCTAGTCGGTCGTTAGTGAATTATTAAGAAAGTCCAGATGTTGTCCTGGTTCTGTTTCCTGGTGGTGCGGTTTGATTCAAGCAGATTGACTCCAGCTGTGCTCTGGCATCTGGCAACCATAGACTGTGGTGGAATTAGATGGCCGTCCGCAGCATCTGGTGCTCCATCATCTGATGAAAGCGGACTTTCTCTCTCTCTGACAGTGACTGAAATACATCTAAAGGAACATCGGATTCCTCGCTGCTGTCTGCGTCCGTTAAATTCAATGTCAGAGGTACTTTAATGACTTCAGGCTTTGCTTTGTAACTTTTCCTGGCATCAATTAATTATGAGGATGTTCATAAGTGTCGGGAGTCAGGTTGAATGTTTCACCTCAGAGGAAGAACCTTAGAGAAGGTTGGCTTAGAAAGGACTCGAGAAAGATGAGGTGGAAAGAAGATTGTTGGTTTACTGTGACTCACCTTCTCTGATGAACCAGCTGGTTGCTTCATTTTCAGGGCAGAAATCACTGAAGAAGAGAAACAACAAATGATGGAAAGATTTCCCAGCAAGTTCCTAGAAAATAAGGCTGAACAGGGTTGTTGTGGGATCCTGGCCCAAATTATAAAAAACCGGAGCACAGATGTATGTTACCTCTTCAGATTAGGTTCTGGTGGATTCTCAGGACCTCTGTCTGGATTCTGCAGAACCAGTGGAGCATATCAGTAACCAAATAAGTCTCCATGTTTGGTTTTGACAGAAATTTTACTGGTAAAAACTGACTCCAGACCTGCTCAGGTGGTTCCGGTGCTGCACGAGGAGCCTCCTCTTCACCTTCCTCCTCCTCATTATCGCAGCCTCCGTTCGACCACTGCTCTTCTTCCTGCAGGGAATCTCCGCTCCAAGGGCTGATCAGGCGCCGCTGCCCATCCAGATACGGCGGCATGATGGGAATGGCGTCGCTGCTGATCCCGTTTTTGAAGATGTCCTCTGGCAGGAAGTGGTCTTCGCAGATAAAATGCTGCTCCAACGTGTCCTTGTCGGTTTCCCTCAGCGCTGCCAGCCAGACCTAAGAGGCAGAGTCAAAGGGTCGTCTCATAAATACTGCAGCAGGTTTAACTGAAGACGAGCAATACCACAGCATGATGCTGCCACCACCATGTTTCACCATGATGATGATCTTTCCAGGGTGATGTGCAGAGATTTCCACCACACTGAGTGTTGCATGAAGGTCAGAAAGTTCTGCTTTGGTCCGATCCACATGTTTTCTCTGACCCTACATGGAGTTTGGCAAACTTAAAACAGGACCTCTGAATATCTTTCCATTGTCACTTTCTGACCGGCTTAAAATAAAAATACAAAAATGATTTATGAATTATGGAAGATATTGCTACAGCAGGAAGGTTTTAGATACGGAAGACGCAAAAAACAGAATGAAGGAATGGAGGGACACAAGGAATAATGGAAAGATGTCAGAAAATAAGGAATGACACAAGAAATGAAGGACACAAGGATCAGAAGGAAGGAAGGACACAGGAAAGGACAGACACAAGGATGAATGGAGCGAGGGAAGGGAGGACACAATGAAGGAAGGAAGAAGGAAAGAGGAAAGGACACAAGTGTTGTATAATGGGAGTTTTTACTCTCTTTCCTCCCTGTGCACCACCGGGTCCGTTTCTCTCCAGTTCCCAGACCCAACCAGTAAAACCAGCAAAGTATTTACCTTGTGAAATAATGAGAAATGGTTAATTCTAATAGCCCATCTTAGGGATGAACCGAGAGGAGCAAAGAATGGAGCGTGAGTCCTGCTTTTATCCATGCCTGTTCTAAACCCTCCTAAAGGGCGTCATCCTCTAGTATCAGTTTATCCTTGACTATGTGTTGCATTTTATGTGATCAGAGGTTATGGTGTGTAGCTGTAGCAGTGAGCGGTGCAGCAGATAAGCAACAAGGGCAGAGATATTTAATTAGGGCAGCAAAGAGATGATTAGAAAAGCCCACAGAATCATACATCCATGACACAAGGACTGATGAAAGAAAACAATGAAGGTCAAAATGAAGGTAGCAAAGGTAGGAGGAAATGTGGTAGGGCTCAAGGAAGAACTTTTAGAGAGTGGGACAGGGAAGTTATCCTGGAAATAATAACTATTGTGAAAACTGACCTGGAACTTATTCCGACTGACCCTGAACAAACGGTTGGATTTTCCAGTTCTCTCATTCTAAAGTAGATCACCCAAACCCTCACAGTATCCTGGAACAAAACTTTTACACTAACTTTTTGCCTCCTATAAAGCTGCTAAAGACCAGGAAATATACCGACCCAAACACGGAGAACAACAGCCAACTCTGGGCTCAGGCTACTTTCCAGGGTCTCCGTACCTTGATTCGTTCCGGAGCTGTGGGGAACCTGAAGAACCTTTTCGGTGCTCGGTTCAACACGCCCCGGTTAAAGCTCCCCATGCGGTTCGGACACCCGGATACGACGCACTTCCCCATGACGCCGAACACCGACTGGTTCTTCTTCCGAGCCCGGGCAGGAGCAGCAACAGGGATCATATTTAGCCTGGAAAACCGGAGGAAAAGCTTCAGGAAAAACACATCCAGATTCCCGCCGCGTGCATTCTGTTTACGTCGCGCGCCTCAGGAAGTGATCAAGTTTCTAATCCGGAAGTACAAGTTTCCGGCACATGCTCAGTAAAAGGCAACGTCAACGCTGTTGCCATACTATGAGTGGCAAGATCCTTTAAACAGCTGTGAAGGGATGCGTTGAAGGAGACATTTACATTTAATTTACATTTTATATAGAATAAAACATTTTTATTTTCCTAAAAATAGTGAACAAAAATAAACGATATCAGCTGGTCAAAATAATCACTATGCAACAATGTGTTTAAAATGCAATAAAGCTGACCTTAACTCCTAACTATATACTAAAGGACTTGATTGAATTTAGTTTTAGTTACATACAGCTCTGGAGAACCTGGACAAACTGATAAATAATAGACAACCCTGAAACCCGTCTGAATAATAAATGGCTTCACCAACAGAAATCGATACAGGAGGTCATTCCTGTCGGTATGTGTCAGTTCCTGGTATCAGGGTATAATGAGGTTTTAAATAATATTGTTTTTACAGCCACCATTTGTTCTCAGATCATTCTTATGCTTTAAAGTCCTCATACTTAGAAGCCAGAGGCTGACTGAAAGAAGCTTTAACTAGTTTTTCTTGCCTGTACATTGGCTGTTTGGGAATATTTAAAGAAAATGTTATTCACAGGTTGGATATTAATGAAGTGCCATTAATCAAAATGACTAAATATAGTGCGTTTATTTTGTATTTTTGTTTATTTCTACAATGCTCCTAAAAAGTATCTATCCCCTTTGCTTTTTTGTCACACGTTTCAGAACAAACAATTTTTAATTTCAGAGGAAGATAACCTGTCCAAACACAAAAAGATGTTTTTAAACAATAATTTCTATTATTTAGAGCAAACCGTTGTCCACACAAACCTGCTCCAATTTGAAAATAAGCTACAGGTGTAGCCTGAAGAGGCAAAAACCTGCAGAAAAACTGATTACGATCAATTGTTAATTTTTGAGCACTTTGTTTTAAATGTGGGTATTTCCTACTCAATTTCAAGGTGAATCTCTAGTATTTGAGTTGACTCTGGACTGTTAGATGATTTTGGTTTATTGGGTGACATCTTCTTGAACTATTTTTGTGTTTTCTTGTTTGTATTCTAAGGGTTTTCATCGGTATTGGCCTCAACACATTTAAAAATAAAAGAACTAAAAGGAAGAATTCTTTCTCAGGGCTTTATTCTATAGGGCCACTCATATTCAACCTCAATGTGCTCTCCCTAGCTGAGATCATGGAGTAATACAACATCTCATACGTATGCTGATGACAAACTGTGTATTCTGTGTACAACCTTGACCGTGGCCGCTTACATTGAGTAGGCAAGTAATCCTTCCTGCTTTCTGAGAAATATAACATTCAGTTCCTAACCTAGTCCTCGGCTGGTCAGCCTCATGTTTTGCACATTCTTCCACACACCACCTGGGGGCCACCTACACTCTTCTGGACCTGCCTGCACCTGCATGAGTCAATCCTGATGAAATCTGCACCATTTCTACACAGTCCGTCTCAACATGGAGCCATTAACTCCCCAGACTGAACAGGTGAACCCACTAAAATAACTGCTGTATTTTTAAGTCCTGCTTTTTAAATCCCTTTATTCCTAGCATAGACTTGATAAACAATGATGTAGAACATCTGATCGAGGAGGTTTTCCAGAAGTTTTGCATCTAATGGATTTTCAGAGAGACAAATAGGTTCTCTGTGAATATCAGTAATGTAACAAAAAGGAATAAATGTGTTAATATGTCACGCTTACTGATTTAAAGCGGTCAAACACACACACTGTCAATCATGTGTGAAAAACTGAACCTCCCTACCGATGTCCCACAATCCACCGACTCAAAGCAAGTAGATAAAGAAATGTTTCAGTGATCTTACTTGAAGGTTTTTCCTTCAAGGGTTCTGTTAAAGTTAGTGTTTAGTTTAGCCTCTGAAAGAACTGCTTGATTTATTTAACTGTACTATCTGAGGCTTCAGTGTCGTGTTTTCGAGCTCAAGGGCTTTCCTGCTGAAGGGTTGTTGGACAGTTTTTCCATTCTGAACAGACCAAGGAGACACCATACCAGGTTAATAAAAATATTTATTGCTTTGTTATATTTTGCATCCTCCTGATGCTTAAACAGCCAAATGTTTTATTAGTTTAACTGTTAATTCCTGTGAATTGACATTTTCTCCTTTTACGTAAAAATAAGCCAAGAACTGGAGACACTGTATCCCATATTTTAATGATTAGAAAAGATACAACACTCGAGATCAACCTTGTCCTCTAATCTATTGTTGTCTTACATATATTTTTCTAAATAATATGGTATGTTTAGCAGAAATTTGAATGAAATAGTAAAGAATATTTATTTCCCCCCATTTAAATATTCTCAAGACGGCAGTTGCAGATTAAATCATTTGAATGTGTCTTTATGTTGGTGAGGAACAGAGATGCTCTAAATGTTTGGCAGGGACATCTTCCTCTTTTTAAGGTTATTTGTGTTTTTTGGATTAAGTAGCCACCTTGTTGAGCTCTGGCCTTGTTTTATGTTGAGGATGTGATTTTCTTAGGCTAGCTAAGTTAAAATAAAGCAAGGTTGCCAAATAATGCTACTGTAGAAGCTGTGGCTGCTGTCTCAACTAGATGTATGTTAAACACATCCAGTAATCTGTCTGCTGCAGCTACATATTTTGTTTGTACTGTTCACCAACAATCTAATCTACATCTGTCCTGGACAGATGCACTGAGCAAACGTCTGTCCACACCTGGAGGCTCCAAAAGTTTTTACTGTGTTAATAAATAAAATGGTTAAACTTTCCAAATCATACTGGTAATCAGACATTAACCAGTATGATTGCATCCTCATAACCCCAGAGTTCAAATCCAGACACATCACTGATATCAAAATCCTGGTGTAGATCTACTGTTTGTTCACTAGATGGGGCCAACTGACATCTGAGGCAGCTTTGGACTACATGTAACTAAACAAGAATTTCACCTGACTTTATTAGTGACCCCATCCATCCATCCATCCATGCATGCATTTTTCTATATCCATATTTCCCATGCAGGGGGAGCTGATGTCTTCTCCAGCAGTCTACGAATGAGAGGCGGGGACAGGTCGCCAGTCCATTGCAGGGCAACACAGAGAGACACACAGGACAAACAACCATGCGCACACCCATTCACGCCCAAGGGTAATTTACAGAGACCAGTTAACCTAACAGTCATGGTTTTGGACTGTAGGATGAAGCCAGAGTACCTGGAGAGATAAACATGCAAACTCCACGCAGAGAGACCATCGGCTGGGACTCAAACCGAGGGTCTTCTTGCTGCAAGGAAACAGTGCTACCAACTGCACCAGTGTTACGATTACTGCCTTGCTCAAGGGAAGGTCAGGACTGCTATTGTTAAGTCTCTTTAGAATAAATTAAATTGTCTGGCAAGTTAAAAGTCTGATCACATAAAAACTCAAATTATGCTTTATTTGTTCAATGCTTCTGTTGTGGACCAGATTGTCCACCAGGTGGCAGCCTTGTGCCTGAACTGAACTGTCAGTTTCCAGCAGTAAACATCTCCATCGTCACTTGTTCTGTTTCCCTAACTGATCCGGCTCTGCTGTTTCCGAGGCGTTGGCATGTTTATGGAGGTAATTTTCCCTGATGACAGAAGTTTCCCTGCCAGTCAATCCAATCCGTCATTAAACGGTCTGCTGAGCCTCAGACTGGAGCCAAACGTCCACCTCACTGACAGAAATGACATCTGAAAGCTCAGTCACCCTTTTCACCATGATTATACAATATGAAGCATGCAGCCATGTTGTGTGAGGGGATTATTACTACTAAGCATAGTCTACTTAAAGACTTGATGACAGTAATTTTCTTTGAGGTTTAAAGATTTCAGCAAGCTTCTTGCCAGTAAGAAAATACCAAATTCAGTTTTTGTAAGTAGTTATGCTGTTGGAAAACCTTTAGTTTTTCCCCCTCTATTAGGGGTTTTTAACCAGTTAAAGTGGCAGGAAAGACTGTTGTTTGCTTACAAAAGAAATATGACCATAATTTAAGCTACTTTTTGATGTTGAAATTGTTTACCTGCATGCAGAATATTCATATGATTCTTCTGTAGATCTGTTTTAGAGTTCAACAAATTTGAGCAATTGCCATAATGCTTGATGCTGCAGACTCTGATGCTCACTCTGTTGCTCTGTCAGGTTTTTTCCCTGGTCTGAGAACAAAAAATGACTTACTTCCTGGTCCCACTTCATGACTGTAGCACACTGGCTCACAAACTGGATATGGATCCTACTACTGGTTGTGAGAAACTAAGTGGGAGATCTTCAGAGATTGTCCAGAAGTTAAATGAAAAAAGCTGCCTCTACTACCAGTTGGTTTAATGAAGAACGACGCGATGTGCCCAGGCCCAACCCTGATGAGGCAAACTCCAGTCCTCAAGAGCCAGCATCACACCTGAATCAAATAAGTGGGTCATTTTAGATCTTGATTGTATGCTGAGGAAGTAATTCAGTGAAATGATTCAGGTGCGCTGGACCAGGGATGCGTCTAAAAGTTGCAGGACACCAATGCTTCAGGACTGGAGTTTGACAAACCTGATCTTGACTAAATAAAAGTCACAACAGGATTTTCATAAGTGATCCCTCAAAAAAATCATCCAGTTTGGTCTGCTTCGCCTCTCAGCTGTTCCTGGTTCTCAGCTGTTGCCTCTGGAATATGCAGAATGTGTTTTGTGCACAGTTGAAGGAGGTTTCTGATTGAATTGTCTGGTGACCTGGCCTCTGTGCCTTTAACTGGGGCTTCTGTGATGGGTTTAGTGTAGGGCTTCCCAGGGCACCCTGAGGGGCCTGCACTCATGTTAACTGGCTCTGTTTTTGTCCTGTAATGGATCAACCTGGTTGATTTTGACATAATTATTAGCACTTTCTTCCTGACCTTCTACAAGGACTCTGTGAGGATGTTGGGAACAAGAGGCCTAAAGCCAAATACCTTGTATAACTCTGTAGCTTCTTTCTGAACAGGAGTGGAATAGGAATTTGGGGCTTATAATGTAGGCCAGTAATCAGTCTCTAATCCTTGATAATAATCATATTTCATAGTTTCATACTGGGAAAAACTCTAACAATGAAAACCATCAATTGCATGGTTTTGTTGAGTTGGCCAAGGTCCTAAGATCAGTCTTACAGGCCTCAGTCCCAACCCTGATGGAGTACAATTAGGCAATAAGGCAATCGAATCTGACCATCAGACAAATATTTTAACAACAGGATTTTTACAGGTGACCCTTCAGAGGTATCACTGCCAGCTTTGTCAGCCAGGTCTCTCACCTGTTCCTAGTTCTCAGCTGTTGTCTCTGGATCAAACTAAGAGTCTTTCCTGCACAGTTGAGGGAGGTTGCTTGTTAAATTGTGTGGTTGCCTGGCCTATGTCCCTCTCACTTGGGGTCCTTGTGATAGGCTTGCATTTAGAGCGCATGGGTTTTACAACTTAGACTGTAAATCAGTGTCTGGTCTATGGTAGTAATCGTATTTCATGGTATGACACTACTAAACACAATGTGCCGCACCGTCAGTGGATTTGCTGATAGATCTAATGGTAACATAATTTTTTTATTCCTTGATGGAGACCGATCTCAAATGTTTAGTTTGTTCATCAGCTCTAAATCCAGCATTTGATTAACAATTGAGATCCAGATGAACCATAAAGTCCTGGATTTTCTTCCAGACAACAGCAGTATGATGTGATCAGTTTTGTCATGTCAGCTGGGACTCAGGAGAGGTCTCTGCTGGGAGGGTTTCCAATGAAGTCACATCATCTCTCCTGACATGAGCAGGTGCAAAGAAGCTGATGACTACAAAACCACGATGTTTTACCGCTGCAGACTATTCTGAGCTGGAACGTAATCATCTTTATATGACAGCTGGTTGTTTGTCTTTTAAAATCCAGTTGTTACTCAAATGTTTTTACCATTTAAATGAACCTATATTATAGAATATACCGATATTTTTTTCTGTAACTGTCACATCAGTATTTGTGTTTCGTCAAGAATCGAGTTACCATCAGCTATTGTTTGCTAATTACAGAGCTGATCAAAACTGCCTTATTTACACTTTGGTTTCTTGTCTTTATTGTGTTTAATAAATCTTTTTTTACAGAACAAAATGATGTCCTTTGGACAGATGAGAACAAAGTATAAATGTTTGTTGAAATCCACAGCAACGTCTAAACCAAACACCGTATATCAGCATCATACCAGATGTCAAGCACAGGGGAAGCTAATAATTTGGTCACTTTTTACAGCCTCGGTAACTCTGCACTGTACAGTCATTGAGTTGACCATAAATTTGTATCCTACAGTCTGCTGTGAGGCCATCTGGGTAATACTTGAATCTTGGCCAAACTGTCATCAGCAGGAAAATAATCCAAAAAACGGCAACAAATCTAAAACTAAATGACTGATAAAAGGAATCAAGCAGTTTCAATGGTCCAGTTAAAGTCCAGACCTCAACCTTATTGAAATGCTGTGGTGGGACCTTGAGAGAACAGTCCAGGAACCAATGTCAGCAAGCCTTTATGAAATAAAGCAGTGGGCCAAAAAGATGCTGGATCATGTCCTGGACTTAGGTTCTCAAATGTTCACATTTGGAATCTGTATCTGCCAGGACAAAAAATTCAGCTGAAACGTTAGTTTTCGTAAGTGTAACCAACGGTGTTCACCAGGGATGTGTCCTCAGACCTTGGTTATTATCAATTTTGTCAGCTGGGACTCAGGAGAGGTGTCTGCTGGTTTGAAGGCATCTTGGTGAAAGCATATTGATGCAGAAGAAACTCTCTGATTTGGATGTGATTTATTAAAGATGTAGACCAGTGATGCATATGTAAAAGCAAATAATCAAAACTTGCAAAAAGTTGGCATGTCTGGAACGTCAGCAGAGTTTCTCCCCCCGTTCTCACTGTGAAACCCCAAAGACCTTGGCAAGACCCTGCAAAGAACAAGGACATTTTTTTATTTCACAGCAAGATCCAGTGTGAAGCAACTGTCAGACGTCATGCTGCAGTGAGATTAGCTCATACACACCTCTGATATAACCTGAAATAACTCCAACACCACTGTCATAACGAACACTACAACCATACATTCTACCAAGGTTTGTCGCAATCTTTCAGACTCTCACTAATCCTCGATCACTGTATGGATTATGTTGTCCTTTTAAATCCCAAGCGCTGATACAAAACTCAAGGACTGGAGCTGAACACTGTTCAGCTTGTTGTAGAACCTGCTCAGTTGCATTTTTTTCTTAAGGGCAGTTTAAAGAAAAAAATCAGAATGGCTTTATTTTGCTTTAAAAAAAAGGTAAGTTCTTTGTTTTTTCAGTTTCAAAATAATATGAACAAAAACTAATAATGAGTTGAATGAATTGTATTTGTTTTAAAATTAAATTAGAAAAACAAATAGATAAAAAAGACTGTGGTTTTCTCATTTTAATGGTTAAAAGACAGACATGTTTTATATTTTGTTAGTCACCATTTAGGACATTTTAGCGCAACCAGATACTGGCTGTGGCTGCACTTGAACTCTGCATTGATTACAGAACTTGTGAGAAATTCTGTTCCCTTGAAATAACCTGTTGCCCTGGTCGCACAGCACCGATGTTCCACCATGGGTGCGCTACATGGATAACGTTTTCACAGAGGTCTTAGGGTTAGGGCTAGTGACAGCAGACTGGTGAGGAGGATCTGCTGAGGAAAGCACAAAGCCCATGTGAAGCAACAGCGCCTCCTGGAGTCATAATATATAGATGAAAGGGGAACAGAATATTTCAGGGGAACAGAAATTCACACAAGTTCTGTAAACCTTGCAGGGATTTGGTGCAGCCATTGCCACCTACCTTGTATACGTCACAGGTCGCTTACCTGAAAGCCCTCTTATCAAGACGTCCTTCCTGTTGAAGTTTCATTTCATTGAAGGTTACGATAAGTCTTATTTAATTTATTTTATATCAATGTTTTAAGTTTACATGACAGTGAGCTTGTAGCATATTTGTAAATAACTTGTTTGATGTCTATAATATCGTTATAATGAAGTAAACCACAAATTAATCCCATTGCTTAGCGTCAACCACGTGAATCACAACAAACACGATCTGTTTTGGAGGTGTGTTTTTAGAGGCACACCTCTAATTATACCACATTTCTATATATTTGACTATTGATTATTCTGTTTCTGTCACTTTATCACTTCAGGTGCAGTGTGACCTGTGTGGTCAGTGGCCCCATTTCGACTGTGCTGGATATGATAAAAACTGTCACACAACTTATTTATGAACAAAGTGTTTGCAGAGATTTCCCTTCCAAAAATAGAGTAAAGAATGAATGCAAAAGACCACGGACCTCAGGCAAACATCTAAAACACGCAGGACACTGACCCTTGAGGACCCAGTTTGGACATCACAGCTTTAACATTTTTCTAAAGTCTTTCTGCCCCCTTGTGGTCAAATCTCTTAACTCTCGATCTAAACATTATAGGGAAATAGTTTGCCAGGTTCCACAGGTTGTGAAATTTTTGCACATCTTTTAATTTCTGGGAAAACCAAAGGATTTTAGAGATGTAACCTGTGAGACTTCTCATCAATCTGCTTCCTACGAAACACTGATGGAGACATGGAGATGATTTTATGGTTATACATGAAATAAATACTTTATTTTACAGTCTGCCATCTGTGTGCATTATTTCTCAGAGATGCTTTAACATGTTGCAGAGGAAGTAAAGGTGCAGAGAGAAATAAACACAAGCAAACAGCAGAACACCGTTACTGCTGTGTTGATGCATGCATTCACGAAAGGAATACACAAAATACAACGCAGCAAAAACATTTCCTTTACAGACAGATATATTATTATTATTATTATTCATATTCACACAATGAGTCTGCAACTCTGACAGCAGGTGAAATCCTCACAGCTCAAAATAGTCTTTATTCCGATTACCGAACAATCACTTATTGAACGAACTGTTTTTATTTGTAGTTTATTATTTTCTGTTGGAATCAAACAGACATTTAAGCTGTTTTCCTGAATGCTATATATGATTCAATACAGAGTTGTTGAGCCCAACACGAAGGAGCTTCATTCACATCTTATAGTGTCAAACACAAGGGGCCAAGTTGGAGAACACGGTGTTGGGGACATTATTTAAAAAAAAAATGTTTTCAGAAGAGTAACTAGCAACACAGACTCAACTGAATCTGAGAATAAGCAGCCAAAGTCCAAAGAAAATAGGCTTATTGAAGTTTATGGTTTTAATGTGACAAAATGTGAAAATGACTGAACATGCAGTAAGTCATTGTGGTTCTTTTGAGCATTAGAATGGGTCAGAAAAATGTTTTGTTTAAGTGTGTCGAGGACCCTTTAGTGTGAAAACCTTTTAAACTCTTCTGTAAAACATTAAACCCTTTCTGAATGTTCAGGTTCAAGGTTTTCAGCTGATCATCTATCTCTAAAACAGGACTGGAATAAACACAAGATTCATTATTTTCTGAGCTACATCCTGTCAAGTTTTAAAGCTCCGGTTCTAACATCATCATCACTTTAACAAAAAATGTCACTGTACACGACTGGACTGCCTACACGATCAAAAGGGTCCAATATTAGTTATTTTAGATACTTTAAGGACTTCCATTCTGAAGAGCTGGTGTTGCTGGTGGACCTCCTCTGTCTCAGGTCTGGTGTTTGAGAGCGTGTCGGTTTCTTTTTTCCCACAATGGAGTTCTGTAGCTCTTCAGTTTCTCAGTCTTCCTCCTCCCAACCGAGTAGTCCCCCCTGGGTGCATAAAAAGGTTTTAATGTTGTTTTGGTGACCTGTAATAATGGCTAAAACTGTTTGAATATTAAATATTTCATGCCTATCTCAATCTAGGGTTGTTCTAAAGCTGACAAGTTTAGGAATTTTTCTCTTTGGTGTTTTCACAAAGAGAATAAAGGTTCATAAACGTAAAGACTGTGCTTTTAAAAAACATATGCTCAGTTTAGAATTATTCAGGCTTACCAGTCTAAAAATTTTAGGTTTTGTACAAGAGATGTTCAGATGCAGTCCATATCCCTAAAAACAGCGAAACTATCACAGTTTTTAAGTGAAAACAGTGACAAAAAGGGCCTCTGACGTTGCCAACCTTGGTGGCACTAGCTTCCTACAGTGTATGGCCATATGTTCTTCTCTAGAAAAATATAAAATACAAATAAAAATTGAAGCAACAGGAGGGATAGCTTTTTTAACTGGGTGCTTATGCTGCCCCCTAAGAGAATGCTGCAGTAAGCAATATTGCTGAAATTACCACTTTGGTTCTGGTTATCTTGCAGTGTTAGGTCAAATCTGCTCTTTAAAAAGAAGAAGTGAGCTATTCCTCATCTTGCATTACTGACTTTATTAAGTTAATGGCACGATCGACCACATCTGATCCAAGCAACAGAGGGTCAGGCTACAATTACAAGGAGGCAAAGGTGGTGGGTGGAGCCAGGGAAACAGCACCAATCACAACAGTAATGACAAACAAAACAAAACAAAACAAAACAACTACCAAGGATGCATGAAACTGAAGGTCATCCACTGGACCCACAGGCTCAGCTGCTGCAGGTCATTGTGTGCGTATAATACAGTGATTGCACGCCTGTGTCCATACATGTTGTGTTTGTGTGTGTATCTGTATGTCCATGTATTTTTCTTTTGAGTTGCTGGAGGACGTCTAGTTGAAGTGTGGGATGAGCACCAGAAGAGGATGCTGGGGGTCACAGAGGCAGCAACACCAGATCCTGGAGCGCCCCCTACAGTGTGTGTTTATATACTGAGTCCACAGCATGCCTAAATAAACACGCATTTCTGTGTGTTCACTCACAGTGTGTGCTCAGAGCAGAAGCTGAAACACTCTGTGTCCTGTGAGTCAGTGCAGAGGCAGCGCTGCAGCTCCCTCCGGAGGCGAACCGATCCGAATCCATACGGAACCACGTGGCTGGAAGACACAAAGTTCAGACCTTTATATTAAAAACATTGTTTTTCCACCAAAATGGTTCCAATATTCAAAAATAGCTGGTTGCTCACAGACAATCTAAAGGACCTGTTTGCTTTTCGACCGCCAGAGAACCAGCCTGCATTGGGGCACAAATGTTTGGTTGTCCCTCTGTCAAGTTTCTGTAAAGGATCACGGTGCACGGGGGTTATCTCCAGGGGTCTGAAGATCACCCCTCGACTTAGAAAAAGGTCATTAACACTGTATTTATTCCTATGAGAATTCCTGATCTCGGATCTAAACAGCTACACTCACTGTTTCAAGCAGCATTTTTAAACACAGCTGGTGATTTTAAGATGTTTCCAGTGGACCAGATACTTCATAAAAATAACATGTTCTGCTAAACGTTCACCCCCCATTCACATGGAGCCTGTGAGGAACTTTAAAAACTTAAAAACTGTGATTTTTCATTACCTTTAAAATCATTTCACATCACCAAAAAACTGAAATGCATTTATTGGGATTTTTTGTGGTAGACAAACACAAAGTAGTGTATAATGGAGATGTGGCAGTAAAATTATATGGGAGTTTACATTTTTTATGGAAATATGAAAAGCGTGTAATGCATTTTAACGATCCACCCTAAGTCAAAGAGTTGTAGAAGCCTTTGCATCAATTAAAGCTGCAAGTCGGTTTGGCTGTGTGTTTCTGCCAGGTTTGCACATCTGGAGGCTTTAATTTTTAGCCATTTTATTTTGTAAATAGTTCAAGCCCAGTCAGATTGGATGTGGGACATTTGTCAGCATTAGTGTTCAAGTCTTAACAAAAATTCTGAATAGAAATTAGGTCTAGAATTGGACTAGACCATTCAAACAGTCACAGTATCAGAATCAAAGTATCACTTTATCATCGTCCCCTTAGGGAAATTTGTCTTGCATCCTGGTGAAAAATATAAAAAACGATCACTCTACAACAGTAGTGAAAACAGCAAAGAAAACTCAAGGAAAACTTCAGTTTAAATGTCAATTAAAACAACCAAACTAAAAAGACAAAGTAATCACACACAATAACATTCTAAATTCATCTGAGTAATGGCCTGAGTAATGGAAGAGTTTTTCCATCTGTTGATCCTGAGTCTCTTTCCAGATGATAGCAGCTTAAATTTGCCCAGAAGTTGGTGATAAGAAGAGAGGAAAATGTCTTTACCCTTCTGTGAGACTCTTTGAAACATGTCTGTGTCAATTCAGGTGATTTGGTACCAATAATTTTGTCCACTGCTTGTTACATCCTACTGATAGGTTGCCATACCAAGTATAAATAACAAATATGAGGACAGATTCTATGATAGAATAGTAGAAAATGGTTACAAATTAATTTAATTTACAATCTTTCACGTGCTTTTTTGATGACCTCATCAGAAACAACCAGGTGCTTGTAACACCGAACAATTCAATTCAATTCAATTCAGTTTATTTATATAGCCCCAATTCACAACACATGTCGTCTCAAGGCACTTCACAAAACTCAGATACATACATTCCAATTAATCTTAACCATTGAACAGTGCAGTCAGATTCAGTTATTTATTCAAATTGGATAAAAAGTTTTTCTATCTAAGGAAAGGAAACCCAGCAGATTGCATCCAGTCAGTGACTTGCAGCATTCACTCCTCCTGGATGAGCATGTAGAGACAGTGGACAGTCACTGGCGTTGACTTTGCAGCAATCCCTCATACTGAGCATGCATGTAGCGACAGTGGAGAGGAAAAACTCCCTTTTAACAGGAAGAAACCTCCAGCAGAACCAGGCTCAGTGTGAGCGGCCATCTGCCACGACTGACTGGGGGTTAGAGAGAACAGAGCAGAGACACAAAGAGAACAAAGAAGCACTGATCCAGGAGTACTTTCTATGGGAAGGAAAAGTAAATGTTAATGGATGTAGCTCCTTTAGTCGTTTCACCTAGAAAGAAGGAACAGATAAACTCTGAGCCAGTTTTCAAGTTTAGAGTCTGAAGAGAGCACATAGAGTTAGTTACAGTAAAAGCTCAGTCAGTAGCTATGTCTAGGAGAGAGAAAGGGTTAAACACTGAAAGACAGGGCCATGTGGATCATCGGTAGAGGGTGAGCATTAAGTTGTTGGCAGCAGAAGCTTGGAGGATTCCCCTCTCCAGAAAGGTGTTACAGGTAGACACAGAGTCAGGCCAGGTGTAGCTTCTAGGAAGAGAAAAGAGAGAGAACAAAGTTAAAAGGTGAAATAACAGCAAATAATGCAAAATTGAAGAGTAGTGTGAGAATGTAGCGAAGAGGGTGAAAGTGGTCATTATGTCCTCCAGCAGCCTAAGCCTATAGCAGCAAAACTACAGAGATAGCTCAGGATAACCTAAGCCACTCTAACTATAAGCTTTATCAAAAAGGAAAGTTTTAAGCCTAGCCTTAAAAGTAGACAGTTTGTCCATCTAGAGCCCACTGATGGCCATTGTTATACTAAAAACCACAACGATTGGGATACCTCTCTCTGTCAGATTGACCATAACCATTGGAAAAGAGAGGGGGTCATACAGGTAGCAGAAATGGAGGGTGTGTTTGCACCTCAACCGTAACTGAGCCGGTTTAGGCTAAACCTGACTCCCCCTTACTCCATCCAACAAGGGGAGAAGAAGACGGAACTAAAATAAGGAAGATAGCTCAGGATAACCTAAGCCACTCTAACTATAAGCTTTATCAAAAAGGAAAGTTTTAAGCCTAGCCTTAAAAGTAGACAGGGTGTCTGCCTCATGGACTAAAACTGGGAGCTGGTTCCACAGGAGAGGAGCCTGATAACTAAAGGATCTGCCTCCCATTCTACTTCTAGAGACTCTAGGAACCACCAGTAAACCTGCAGTCTGAGAACGAAGTGCTCTGTTAGGAACGTATGGAACAATCAGATCTCTGATGTATGATGGAGCTAAATCATTAAGGGCTTTATATGTGAGGAGGAGAATTTTAAATTCTATTCTGGATTTAACAGGGAGCCAATGAAGGGAAGCTAAAGTAGGGGAAATATGATCTCTCTTTTTAATTTTCATCAGAACTCTTGTTGCAGCATTTTGAATCAGCTGAAGGCTTTTAACTGCATTTTGTGGACATCCTGATAGTAAAAAATTACAATAGTCCAGCCTTGAAGAAACAAATGCATGGACTAGTTTTGCATCACTCCTGGACAGGATATTTCTAATTTTGGCAATGTTCCGGAGATGAAAAAAGGAAATCCTAGAAACCTGTTTAATATGGGATTTAAATGACATGTCCTGGTCAAAAATAACACCAAGGTTTTTTACTTTATTATCGGAGGTCAATTTAATGCCATCCAGGTTAAGTGATTGACTAAGCAGTTTCTTTTTTAAAGACTCCGGTCCAAAGACGACAACTTCTGTCTTGTCTGAATTTAGAAGCAGAAAATTTAAAGTCATCCAAGTTTTTATGTCTTCAAGACATGCTTGTAGTCTATCTAACTGGTTGGGCTCATCAGGATTTATGGATAAGTAAAGCTGAGTATCATCAGCGTAACAGTGAAAATTTATCCTATGCTGCCTGATAATTTTACCTATTGGAAGCATATATATATATATAGTAAAGAGAATTGGCCCAAGTACTGAACCCTGTGGTACTCCACAATTAACCCTGGAGTTTAAAGATGAACACACTCCACTGGTTCCCTTTATTGAGAACCAAAGGCGGTGAACTGGAGTTCTTTCTGGAAACTATATGGAAATCTTTGTTTGTAGCGATATTTAGTTTTATGCAGGAATTGTCAAACATCTCAAAAAAATCCTCCACCACTGGAGTCTTCCTCTTCCTCTAACATTCTGACAGTAACTGAGTTGTCTGTAAACGTCTAAATGTGCCGTCCTGAATAATGACTTGTTGGAATAATTGTATAGAGATTTATCTTACATTTTTCCTTTTCTTTAAGTTTACTATTTGATCTTTATAACTTTTCATGTTGTATGTGTGAGTAAGGATGTGATGAGTTTGCAGGGAAGGATCAAAGGAGCTGGGAAGGAAGCAGTCACATTTGAGGATGTCATAAAGATGGTGGCTGATTGTGCTGAACAAAGGACACACAGATCTTAAGATGGTGGAGACTGTGGAAGTGTGCTGTTACAAGATAATGGTGTATATGACCTGTTTACGTTGCAGCTGTTTATCCCACCCTTCAGAGCAGCAACGTATATTGTAACTAGCGACCACCCTAAAGATAATAAAAAGAGAGGATCGGACAGATGTCTTTTCAGAGCGGTAGGAGATTTGTAACTGAAACACATCTCTGCCCGTTCTCCTCGCAGCGAGTAAATAACTAATTATTTGTCTTTCTCTTCTCTTTATGATGTTATAAGCATTTTAGGTTGTTTGAACCTGACATTTTTGGTCCTTTGAGCCGGATTCCAACACGCCTGAGGATTCCAGCGGGTTGGTGGACTCCAGTAAGGACCATGCGCACGGCAGGCTTCATCAGGGAGACTCACAGACCCTTTCCGGGACTGGACCTTGGCCCGCCCGCTGGGGTCTGACGGCTGACGGAGCTCCGAGAGAGAGGGGAAAGACAAGTGGTGAGTTGAGTTTGGATTAAAAAGTGTGATGAATGACTGGGGGTCATTGCGTGAAATGAAACCCTGTGTATCCTAGGCACTAACAGGTAAAAGCGGGACGGCGGAGTCCTAAGACGTATTAAGAGTTAATACAAAAAAATTCCATGTTTCAAGGACGGCGGAGTCCGCGTTTAGGTATTTAAACAAAAAATACTAAGACAATTCCGCGTTTATAAAAAAAAAAAAGTGTGAATGTGAGAAATGAATGGAGGATTTAAACCGCTAGGTTTGCCTCATACCAAGTTGTAAGTGACTAACTTTTGTGGATGTGAGTAGAAGTGAGAATTACCACAAAAGGAGATTTTTCCTGTCACCCAACTGAGCAGAATAATCCAGCATTTAGAATACCCTAGGTATTGATATACTGGACCAAATTTTTCAAAAATGGGAAAAGGGGCAAGTAAAAATAAATTAAAAGACGAATTACAATGCAAAGATTGGAAATTCATAGAAGCACAAGATCCAAACAAATTAAAATATTTAGATAAATGGATAACCACATATAATTATGATGGTCGATTAAACTCTCAAAAATTAGTTAATCTACAGGATGCAATAATTAAAAGTACAAAACGTGACCCAAGAAAAATGGAAAAAGAAGGTTATGAGGATGTAGATTATTGGTTAAAAGTAGCTAAAAGGAGAGAGGAAGGAGTAAAGAAGCGTAAGGAGGAAGAGAAAGAAAAGGAAGAAGAAAATCGTAGGAAACAATTAATGTTTCATAGAGCAGAAGATAATGAGACTGGGTGTGTCGGGGCTCGACGGAGACAACCAGGAAATGCAGCTGTACTACCACAAGGAGAGCAAGAGCAGGAAGAACAGATAGATGAACAACCACAGGCACATGCAACAGCTGTAACCTCATCTATTTATCCAGGCTTACCCCTACAAGATCCACCGCCTGAATACCTCACTTCACCGCAGACTAGATCTAATAAGATCTCCCTAAGATGGTCTTGACAAAATGGGAGAACTTTTTCTCCAACTTTAACTCATCCCCCAAGAGTAGTCCCCACAGCTCCTAAATTATCTCATGACGAAAACCCTAGTCTAGCAGAAGCATATCCCATGATACAGGTGGCCAATCCAAACGTTGAAAATAATCAACCTCCTGCCATTTTGGTATATAGAACATGGACAATGGAGGATGTTAAAAAGGCTGTGGAGGGAGTAACCTCCCCCAGAGAGGATCCCATTCAGTGTGGAGAAGATTTAGAGAGTCTTAGGAGATCTTATCATTTGAATGGTGAGGAAGTTCAACAAGTATGGATGACAGTCACAGGAACTGACTGGCATCACGTTAGGGGAAATTGGAACCCTATACACAATAATGCAGTACTTGCACACGATGACCAGGAACTAACAAACAGAGTGAGGGGATTAATCGATAGGCTTACAGTCAGATACAGACGCAGAGCTGACTACGCAGAAATAGCCAGAGTGAAACAAAAAGAGGAAGAGCCTTTTGAAGAATATAGGATTAGACTGACAAAAGTGTTTAAAATACACAGTGGTCTACAAGAAGATGAAAACGAACAAGGAGCTTATCGACAGCAGTTAAAAAATGCACTACATGCTGGTTCCAGGGATGCAATAAATACCTGGGTAAGGAGACATTTTATAGGGTTCCCCACAGCAACTCTAGAAGACTATGTTAATCATGCCCTCCATGCAGAGAAAGTAATGAAGGATAAGAAACAGAAAAAGATAGCCAGCACCTTTTTTCAGCAAGAAGAAGAAGAAGAACAGATTTATTATCAGAACAACAGAGGAAGAGGAGGATTTAGAGGCAGAGGACAAAATCGCAGGGGTCAGAGAGGAGGAGTAGGCAGAGGAAACTACAGACAATACACCTCAGGGTGCTGGTGCTGTGGAAAAGAAGGACATCTGGCCAGAGACTGTCCTGAAAGGAGAAATAATAATTCAGCATGACTAGGACAGAAAACAAGAGAAATTGTTCCTAGTACCTCAGACACCGATGAAAACAAAAAACCAAAAACACAGGGGCAGGATGTCCTCCTAAATTTCCAGGACCTTCTCTCCCTAGATAGCATTAAACCTGAAGTAACCTTACTGTTGAATGGAAAATCAATTACTTTTCTTTGTGATACCGGAGCATGCAGGACCACCTGTAGAGAAACAATCCCAAATTCCAGACTTAGTGATCAGCAAATAACAGTAAGGTCAGCTAGTGGGAAATTGACGCAAGTCTGTGAGTCTGAACCAGTTTGGACCAGTTGCAGAACCAGTTTGCTGAAGTAGGGTTAGCGGAAGACACTAGAAAGCTCTGCAAAATGTGGACACCTCCACACATATCGTTATTCAAGGATAAAGAACTCAAGTGGCAGGACATGGGAAGATTAGTGCAGAGGGGAAAAGATGCCACAGACTGGTTTGCAACATCAATGAATACAGAAATCTGTTATGATTCTGGCACATCTGCTTTAGCCTGTCTCTCTGGCTGTAATCAGCAGATGAGATGCACCTGGTGACTGCTGCAGTGCAGTGCAATCTGTGGCATTCCAAGCACCTGTGTCTTCCCTGATATATACTGACTACTGATGGTCTACTGACGGTGCCAGATTTTTGAAAGCCATCGTGTGAGTAGATATCCAGCGTTCCTTCCTGACTGATCGTTGTTTTGACCTTGCCTTGCCTCTGAGATTCATTTTGAGCTTCAGCCGTCATCCTTTCCCACTGAGCACTCCAAGGTGGCTTTGGTTATATCTCTGCTGCCAGGAAGAGCGAAGCAGTGGGGGACTGCTGAATGGCAGAACAGGTCTGCATCTTGTAACTTCTATGAAACTTTTTCCAAGGAACTCATTCGAGTTTTTAACCCTGTTCTTCCAAGTCGTGAAGCCGCAAGAGGCTTACTGTCCCTCAAACAGGGTGATCAGCCTGTCTCGTCCTATATAATTGACTTTAATTTGCTGGCCGCAGATAGCCGTTGGAATGAGGCAGCACAGATGGATGCATTTATGCAAGGACTGAACGCAGACATCAAGGATGAGTTAGCGACCCGTGACTACCCTTCTCCCTGAAACAACCGGGGGACCTGCGCCGGCATGATTTGGGCTGGCAGAGAGAAGGAGGGAGAAGCGACATGAGGAGGGTCGCTCCTCATTAACTCAGGGTCCTGCAAACCCCGGCATGAAAGAAGGAGCCGGTCACCTCCCCCTGAGGAAAAAATAGGATTGTGAGTCCATGCAGTTGGGCAGACCAAGATTACTCCTGGGGAGAAGGATCGTCGGAGAAGATTCAAGCTCGTTTTTTTTTTGGGAGAGAAGGGTCATTTAGCACTCAGGTGCCCTTTAAAAGGACAGGCTCAGCAGAGGAAGGGAGGTCTTTTACTGAGCCGAAGCCAGCTAACTGCCTCCTCCTTCTTTTTCCCAGCTTGTTTTCAAACCTCTTCCATGTCTCTTCAGGGGCCGTGTTTATTGATTCAGTAGCAGACACTGAATTCATGGACAAAAAATTTCGCAAATAAGAAAGCGTAAAACCATTCCCCCCCCTGACACACGAAACGTGCTAGCATTGGATGGTCCAAAAAGCATGAAAAAATTTCCCCAACCTCAGGGCGGAGGGATTACCTTAACATTTGGGGGTAATCATCAAGAACAGTAACTTTCATGATCATTAATTCACCTGAACTTCCTGTAGTCTTAGGGGCCTCCTGGTTGCAGAAACAAAACCCTCACATTGACTGGAAGAAAAAAGAGATTCTGGGTTGGGGTCAGTCATGTTCCGCTGCCTGCCTTTTGTCTGCTGCTATGGAGGTCAGCGTGGAGAATGAGTTTGAGGAAACATACCCGGATTTATCCAAGGTACCGCAAGAATACCATGACTTAAAGGAAGTGTTTAAATAAGATCAAGGGCCATAGCTCTGCCCCCCCCACGCCATATGATTGTGCTATTGATTTGCTTCCTGGCACTTCACCCCCAAAGGCAGGCTTTACTCGTTTTGGGCCCAGAGCACAGGGCATGAAGAAATATGTTGTGGGGCATTTAAAGGCAGGACAAATTCAAATTCTTCCTCTCCTGCATGTTGGTTTCTTTTTTTTTTGGAAGAAGGATGGTTTCGTTGAGACCATGCATTGATTATAGGGCCCTTTAATGAGATAACATTAAAAAAATAGATACCCCTTTACCACTCATGAACACAGCTTTTTGCAGATCCAGGGAGCCAAGATATTTTCTAACGGGATCTAAGGAATGCTTATCATCTGGTCCGAATCAGAGAAGGGGATGAGTGGAAAGACGTTTTTAACACGCCTACGGGCCATTATGAATACAAGGTCATGCCATTTGGACTTACTAACGCTCCTGCAGTTTTTAGTCATTGGTCAATGACGTTCTAAGAGACATGGTGGGTCAGTTCGTTTTTGTCTACCTTGATGACATATTAATCTATTCTCAAGATCTGGATACCCACAGGGAAATGTCAGAGCTTTCCCCCTGCGTCTTCTGCAAAACCCAGTTTTTCTAAGGGCAGAGAAATGTGAGTTTTCAGACCACTACTACATCCTTTTTGGGGTTTATCATTTTCCCCGGTCAAGTGATTGTCGATCCCTCTAAAGTAAGGGCCGTCTTGGAATGGCCTGTCCCACTGATCGTAAGCAGCTTCAGAGATTTCTGGGATACGCAAACTTCTATAGGAGGTTTATTAGAAATTACAGCCTGGTTGCTACTCCCCTGAACGCTCTTACCTCTTCCAAAAACAAGAATTTGTATGGAATAAGGGGTAGGAAAGGCCTTCCACAGGTTAAGGAACTCTTCACGTCAGCTCCAGTGCTACGGTCTCCTGACCCAGAAAGACAGTTTATCGTGGAGGGGATGCCTCAAGCACTGGGTTGGAGCCGTGTTAATCCAGAGAGGTGAGAATGATCGTGTTTTACCATGTGCCTTCTTCTCAAGGACTCTGTCACAGGCTGAGCGGAATTACGACGTGGGAGACAGAGAGTTGCTGGCTGTCAAGTTGGCATTGATGGAGTGGAGACATTGGCTGGAAGGGACTAAGGAGCCATTTTTGGTGTGGACTGACCATAAGAATTTTGAGTACCTGAAATCAGCAAAAAGGCTGAACCCCAGGCAGGCAAGATGGGCTCTGTTTTTTTGGGCGTTTTAATTTCTCCCTGTCTTACAGGCCAGGGAGTAAAAAAAGGCAAAACCTGACGCCCTATCCCGGATTCAAGAGCCCGCAGAATCTCAGTCTGCAGGTGAAGAGGAGTTTATCCTTCCTGAGGCCGTCAGGTTGTCTGTGTCCCTAGTTGAGGTGGAAAGGGAGGTCCAGGAGGCCATCAGGGATCTGCCTATCCCACCATCATGCCCACCGGACCCCTGTTTTGTTCCCGAATGCCTTGTTGCCCAAAGGTACTGGAGTCTTGTCATTTCTCCGTCTCGTTTGTCATCCTGGAAACAGCAGAAAAATCAGACTGTACAAGCTCAGTTTTGGGGGGGGGCCATCGCTTGTGAAGGATGTCAAAGACTATGTTTCTGCATGCACTCAATGTTGTCAACCCAAAGTCTTCTCGTCGCCCCCTCCGGGGTTGTTGCACCCCTTGCCCATTCCCCCCCCCCTTACACATTGCTATGGACTTTTAACAGGTTTTACCGATGTCAAATGTTCACTCTGTTCTACTGATGATAATTGACAGATTTTCTAAGATGGTTCATCTGGTGCCCCTGGAGAAGCTCCCCTTGCAAAGGAGATGGGTGAGATATTGACCAGAGAAGTTTTCAGGCTCCATGGAATACCTACTGATATTTTTTCCGATAGAGGACCCCAGTTTTTGTAACGTTTTGGAGGGGGTTCTGTTCTTTGTTTGGGGAAATTTTTTAGTCTCTCTTAGGGTTTCATCCTCAATCTGATGGCCAAACTGAGAGAGCCAACAAGAAGTGGAAAACCAAAATTCGCATTTTTTGAGTCAGACCCGACCAAGTGGTCACAAAATTTACCCTGGGTGAATACGCCATGAACTCTTTGCAGTCAAGTGCCACGGTTTGCCCCTTTCCCGTGTTGTGTTTGGTTTCCAGCCCCCCATGTTTTCCCAAAAGGAGAAAGAGGCTATTGTTCCGTCTGCCCAAGCAGCTGCCTTAAGATGCCCCAAAGAATACGGAGAAGGCCAGGAGGTCAATGATCAGAATGTCACTGGTTCAGTCAAGAACGGCCAACCAGGGACGGATCCCTGCCCTAAGTACCGGGGGGGCAGAAAGTTTGGCTCTCCGCCAAAGACCTACCGTTACGGATAGAGTCCCGAAGTTGGCACGCCGATTTGTGTGGACCTTTCCCTATCTCCAAGATCATCAACCCTGTCTCTGTACGGCTGAGATTGCCCAATTCCATGAGGATTCACCCCACGTTCCACGTTTCTCAGGTCAAGCCCTTCGTGGAGCCCCGTTCTTTTTAATCTTTCAGTTCTGTGTCTGGATGAATCTTGGGTCCGCCTTTTTCTAATTCGTAATAGAAATCAGTGCATCCACAGGATTAACTAGGAAGCCATTATTCTGGACAATGACAGTGCAGTAAGGGATACATTTGCATACAAAGCAACAATGAGAAATATACCTTACTGAACAGGAGGAACAGTTCTTAAGTGAAGTCCTTGATAAGTTATGGTCAAAAGACCCTACTGACGTAAGCTTAGTAAAAGGAGCGTTACCTGTCCAAATCAGGGCAAAAACAGAATACAGGCCCAGTGTAAAACAATACAGGATCAACTATATCCACTACAATGTTCAAAAACTAGGAAATTGGACGCAAAGCGGGTTTGAAGCTGTCCATGACCAATTGGCTTCAACTTCCCTGATGGCATTTCAGAATAGAATTGCTTTGACAAGTTGTTAGCTGAAAAAGGAGGAGTTTGTGCAATTTTTGGAGAAAAATGCTGCACATTCATACCTAAGAACACTGCTGCTGATGGCAGCCTAACTAAAGCCATAGGTTTGAGATCTTTAAATGGCAAAATGAAGGAGCATTCTGGAGTAGACACCTCGATGTGGGACCCCTGGCTGGATGTGTTTGGGAAGTATAAAATTTTAGTATCATCAGTAATGATTTCCTTTGCAGTGTTTGCTGCAATTTTGACATTGTGTGGATGTTGTTGTATTCCCTGTCTTCGTTCTCTTCTTAACCGTCTCATCACTACAGAGTAGAGTTACCCAGCTCTATCCGTTACTTAAACATCAGGATGATGAGGACGATGAAGATCCGACTAACCACTTTTCTGACCTATACCCTGATCCATCTCCATATGATTCTGTGGTTTAAATGTCACTAAGTGCCTCTAAGTGTAATTATATTTGTGTGATTATATCCTGTGTGAGGATGGAGGTCAGTGAGAGGCCATCCATTTGCTCAGATGTGTTACCAGCATGCAGAGGAGGCACTGAGGTCAATCCGAGTCAAACTTAGCTGATGTTCAGGTTTAAGGTGGTTCCGAGTTTCCTTCATGTCGCTCAGAATCTCAAGATCCAGTTCTGAGGGGAGAGTCTGACTTCAGTGTCTGTGGAGCAGCTCAGCTTTTATTTAGTCAGTCAGTCAGTCATTTTCTACCGCTTATTCCATTGTGGGTCGCGGGGAAGCTGGTGCCTATCTCCAGCAGTCTATGGGCGGGAGGCGGGTACACCCTGGACAGGTCGCCAGTCCATCGCAGGGCAACACACAAACAACCATGCAAACACTCATTCATACATCTAAGGGCAATTTAGAGTGACAAATTAACCTAACAGGCATGTCTTTGGACTGTGGGAGGAAGCCGGAGTACCCGGTGAGAACCAACGCATGCACGGGGAGAACATGCAAACTCCATGGAGAAAGACCCCCAGCCGGGAATCGAACCCAGGACCTTCTTGCTGCAAGGCAACAGTGCTACCAACTGCGCCACCGTGCAGCCCCTAATTATATTTGTGCTCATGAAAAATGATCTTACAGTTAAAAATCCAAAAGAAGTGGCTGTTTAAGTGATATGAGAATATGAGCAAATATAAGATAAACGGGGGAAATGTTGGAATAATTGTATAGAGATTTATCTTATATTTTTCCTTTTCTTTAAGTTTACTATTTGATCTTTATAACCTTTCATGTTGTATGTGTGAGTAAGGATGTGATGAGTTTGCAGGCAAGGATCAAAGGAGCTGGGAAGGAAGCAGTCACAGTTGAAGATGTCATAAAGATGGTGGCTGATTGTGCTGAACAAAGGACACACAGATCTTAAGATGGTGGAGACTGTGGAAGTGTGCTGTTACAAGATAATGGTGTATATGACCTGTTTCCGTTGCAGCTGTTTATTCCACCCTTCAGAGCAGCAACGTATATTGTAACTAGCGACCACCCTAAAGATAATAAAAAGAGAGGATCGGACAGATGGTTTTCAGAGCGGTAGGAGAGTTGTAACTGAAGCACATCTCTGTTTGTTCTCCTCGCAGTGAGTAAGAAACTAATTCTTTGTCTTTCTCTTCTTTTTGTGATGTTATAAGTATTATAGGTTGTTTGAACCTGACAGACTCTTGCAATTTTTGGTGTACAGCATATAGAATAAAGGAGATGGAACGCAGCCTTGATGAGAACAAGAGGAGAACCAGGGAAGAACAAGAGGAGATCCAGTGCCTCATGTGACATAGAACCGTTGGGATCTGTCAACAAGAACATCTAAAACCCATTCAACAAGTAACCATCCTATTATAATAGAATGGTTTATATTCCATATTATTATAATACCCCAGTCTCAAGTCTCTTGCCAGTTCTTACAGGTTTTCTTCCAGGGCTGCCCTGCCTTTAGCTCCATCCATCTTCCCATCAACTCTTATTGTCATGACCTGCCTGTGTTGAGTTTTGAGTTTGAGTTCCTATCTGTTTTCTTTCAACGTGTTCATCATTGTTTTCATTGTTTACCTCTTATATTCCTGTCATTTGAGTTCTGTTTGATTCCCTGCTCATCTGTGTTTACTAGCCTCCCTCCTTCAGTTGCTCAGCAGGTTTCCTGTCACCAGCTGCCCCATATTCCTCCTGATTAGCCTTCCTTGTTCACTGGTCCATTCTTCTCCCCACCTCAATATTTACACTCCGTGGTTTTCACTTCACGCCACTGGATCGTACTGCTTGCTACCATGTTAGTTTCCCTGATGTTTTGCCCGGGCTTAGTGTCCAGTTCCTGCCTAAGTACGTTTTCAGTTCCGTTTTCATTAAAATATTCATCCACTCACCATGTGGCTCCCATGCTCCTGCTAACACGTTGGTCCTCCAGAAACTCAGCCACTTATCTTGTCAACAAATCCCCCCACCTGAGCTGTGGATCACTGCACATCCTCCAGAGTTACCATGGACCTCTTGGCTATGACTCTGATAAATGCTCTCCTTGCCCAGTCTGCCAGTTTAGGTGGACAACCATGTCTTGGTAGGTCTGCAGCTGATCAACGCTCTTTTCATATTTACATGATGGATTAATCCTTGATCGTGAAGACGTTGTTTGTTCTCTAACAAACCACCAAAGTTTTCACTGAACAGCCGTACTTATGCTGAGATCCAACTACACACGTCCAGAATCTATTTTATTAAAATTGGTGGTACTGGAATTTATTTATGGATATTAGAGTAAAGGGGGATGAGTGTTGCACTACTTTGTGCTGGTCTGTCACAAAAATCCCAATAAGATCCACTGAAGCTTTTGGCTGGAAAGGAACAAAAGCATGTTCTCCAATAGAAGTGTGTGCCTTTCTTTTTTAACACCAAACATCTCATCATGAAGATTCTCAAAGAAAATTAATTTTAAAACATGCTCATGGTGGTAGATGTTTGGATTCCAATAAAAGACTTTGAAAGAATTTACATTTTTACTTTGGCCTTGGGATTAATTTTATCTCAGTGTTTTTTCATTCCAGTAATCCTGGTAAAGTGTAACATTCCTGCTGTTGTAGGATTTTATCCTTTTCAGACTTAAATTACCTGGTGGGTTTTTACTGTGCTGGGAGAGCCAGAGTTTATTTTTGCTTGTTGCTCAGAGCCAGTTTTTACATTTATGTGATCCGATTTATGAACAGGGACTTTTAATCATGCTCCAAATACCTTGACAGTGTAATTTTCTTACACAAGGCTTTTTATGAGGCTTTACTTTTATTATTTGAATATTTCTGACATCGTTTTTTTTTCTCAGAGTTAAGCGTCTGAGTGCACAAAGTATTTTCTGCACACCACAAATAAACCTGAACTTAAAATAAACCCCAAGGTTTGGAAAAGATTTCCCAGAAATCCATCAATAAGCTACAATTACCTTCCTGTGAGCCAAAGTTTAAAAGAAACCACAAACATGACTCCTGTGATCTGTTTCTCAGACAGATCTGAGTTGGTTTTTGGAGCTGCAGTAGCTGGATCTACGTGGTGCCGGAGTGGCTGCAGGTTAAAGCTTGATCATCAGCCGCATTACTGGCGGATTTATGCGACCGCGTCTGCAGCTGAACAGCTCGAGTTTAAACAAATTAAACCAGAACTGCTTCAAAATTAAACATTTTTGGACCAAATTTATACGTATGAGTGTTGAATACCTCTGTTATCAGCCGCACATCTGGATTTGATTTCCATACCGCAGCTGGAGATAACATAAAATCTCCTGGCCTCCTCCTCCATCCTCTCATTTCTACAATATCATTTATTTTCCTCTCAGCAGCTTGTTGACCTCCCTACTGTTGCCTCCACCTTCCATCCTTTCCTAAATGTCAGAGGGCTCCTTTCTTGGGTTACAGGGAAGAATAAATCTGGGTGACCTGAACGGTTGAACTGCAGCTTGATGAGTAACGGCTCCAAAGCATCAGACACAGTTCTTCCCAACTGCATTCAGAGCTGAGTTTTCGTCCAGTTATTGTTGCCAGAAAACATCAAACAGCCCAAAGATCATTGATGGGACTTTGGCTGATCAGTGATGGGACTAATAAAGTCTTAAATATATAAATTTGGGGAAACCTGACATGTGTGGGTGAAATTCACAAAAAAAGTTAAGGTAAGATAATTATTTTTAATTAGAAGGTGTAAAATAGAACCAGATTATGTTCATGCAAAAACAAAGAAAAATGCACCCGGATGCTGCTTTGCTATTTTGTTGCAGCGCTCATCGTTCGTAGGGGAGCAAGGAGCACATCATGACCGTCCTCCTCCTCTCACCTGCTGCATGCGGCCTGCACACACGTCTGCCGCCAAAAACAAACAGTGAGCATGCGCTCTGCATGCTCGTACCACACCCCTTTCTGTTTCCATATTTAGTTGCCTAAGTGATGAATATAATAGAATTTAAGATTAAATAAAATTGAAAAAAGTAGCGAGTGCAGAGCGTTCAGAGCACTATAAGCACGCAAGTAGTAAAAAACAACGATAGGACTCGGGTCTCAGGCGTGTAGTTAGACCTGGGCTTCCGGGGGTTTGGCCCCGGATGTTTTCTGAATAGCCCCGGACTTCTTGATAGAAGAAATTTAGAAGTATTAAAAAGATGCAGCCACAAAATGGTATTGGACTTCACATTTTATTTAAAAACAATCAGATTTTTCAATTGTGTTCCATATAATCACCTCCCGCTCCACCTAACCTGACAATGAGTTAAAAGGAGAAGACAAAAAATAGCTATTTGCGCACTCGCTGCACCGCGAATGCGCAAGACGGCCAGAGACGGACTCCATTCTGGAGAAGTCCAGAACGTTCATTACCTGAAAAGTTACACTGAGCGGCTCGAACAGGGCTCATCTCAGAGCAACCGCGAAGCCAACCAGAGAGAGGGAGCCTGGTGTGTGTGTGTTCAGGAACAGGTGGAAGCAGAGCGGTATAACCCAGACGAAGATAGCGGTACAACCTGAATGCTGACTCAGAATGGGCTAATTGTAAGTTACAGCTAATCACTGATTCACCCAGCAAGACATGAGGTGGAGGTTAACTCTAATGAGCATCTTCAGGGTCATGATGAGGAACTTTCACCTGAGCTACAGGTGAAGTTAAATGATGTGGCTGTGATAGAAAACAGCAGCAACCTTCTCTGTGAGCTTCTAGCGGGATTTGCATCATAATGTGAAAATATCTGGTCCTTTACTTCAGTCAAAATAAAAGCATTTTATCCTAAAACATTAAAAGAACACATTGCATCTTATTGCTGCAGCCAGTCTTATAGTCTAGTTCTACATGTAGACAGAAAAAAAGTGTTGCTCAGTAAACCAGGAAAATATCTCCTGGTTCCAGTAAGACGTAGTAGAAAGTAAGCCTCCCTCTTCTCTTTCATATCTTCTGTGCAACATACAGCTCTGGCTTTAAAGATGCAGAATAATTAAGAAATAAATCATAGCAATTAATCACAGGTGGACCATTGATTAGTTAACTAATTTATTTTTCTAAATTACACATGTAATATTAAATAAACTAAACTAATTAAACAATGATACCATATGTATACAGTTATTAATAACTGTAATATTAGTACTGATAAGGTCCAGGATGAGGCTCTATGCTCTATTTTAAACACCACAACTTAACACCCTTTCCTCTCAAAGTGTTTAATAGGAAGACCTGCACTAATGTCTCACATGCAGAACAAAAGACTGGGTTGAAAAATGTTTCTTTTATTATTTTTAGCAGTCAAATTTCTTCAGAAGTGGAATGAAGGGCTGAAAAGATGCCGATAAAAGAGAACGGGTTCATAAAAGAAGGAACAATTTTAATAAAATGTTTCAAAAGCTCTTGGCATAATAAAATACATATGTTTTAGGATTTTACCATTTAGGAAAATCAACTTTATATCACTTTCCTTTTTTGAAATATCAGAATTAAGACAATGGAGCCTCAGGAGTGGAACACATTGATGAGAATGTAACATTTAAAAAGGTAATTTATGTAGATGACAAAAGAAGCACATTTACCTGGCCCAAAGTAAACATCTCTGAGTTTAAGAAAAACGTTTTTCAGCAAAAATTCAGATTAAGTTCTTTTCTAAATACCTCAAAATGTGTCATTATTTGCTCCAGCAAAATGGTTTTTCATCAGGCTTAAACTCTGTTTCTCCTAGTCCTTCTTTCAGTATCTAACAAAAATACAAAGTAAAATTATTGCAAACCTTTTTTTTTGATTCACAATAATTTACATTCAGTCTAAAACCAGCCGAGACAGAGAACTGGTACAATATATCCTATATTATTTAAATTTTGAATTACCTATAATTTGTCTTATTGAAATCTAAATATTTTGGATTTGGGCTAAAGCCCCCAATGTTTTGAGACCCTAAAAATGCCCCTGGGTCTCACTAACTGAGACCCGAGTCCTATCATTCAAGGTAAAGAGCCGTTCAAAAGAATCGGATCGCTCCTGAAGGTCAGATCACTAGTGCCAACCTTTTCTCTGCTTTCATAGACATGTGTGGCAGCTCTTGCACTGCTGTCTGTCAACATTTATGACCTCCTGGCTTCAAAACATACAGACATCTACAGCTGCTGCTGGAGCTTTGAGCACACCTTTCATTTTTCATCATAGGACTGTTGATTTTTCATATTTTGCACACAGACTTGAACATACTGGTGTGAAAACTATTTGCCTCCTTCCAGATTTTTTTCTCTTTTTGCTATGTTGCCACACCTGAATGTTCCAGATCATCAACTAGTGTTAATATCAGAAAAAAAGATAACCTGACTAAATGTGAAAAGTAGTTTTCAAATTACAAGTTCAAAATGAGTCTTATACATGTCTGGAGTAACTTTGGTCCAGTCTTGTTTAATTTAAGGCCTTCCAAGCTTAATCGGACGATTAAAGCTCATACCTCAGCATCTCATTTAGAGACCAGAGTTTGACTAGGCCATTCCTGAATCTTTCTTTGCTTGTTTTTCTGAGTCCTTCAGAGGTGGACTTGCGGGTGTGATTTGATTTATTGTGCTGCTGTATAACCCAAATGTGCTTGAGCTTAAGGTCATCAAATGATGGCTGGACATTCTTCTTCAGGATCTTCTGTTACAGAGAAGAACTTATGGTTCAATTTCAGCAAGTCGTTCAGGTCCTGAAGCAGCAAAGCAGACCCGGACCATCACACCACCACCACCATGTTGGACTGTAGCTTTGATTTGAAAATTGCCTTTTGTGTTTACTCAGGTTATCTTTTTCTTGCATTGCAATTTGTTGTCATGCTTTAAAGGTGTTTGAGTTTTGTTATGGGATTTTCTCTTAGTCTGATTATGTTCTCCAGGTCGTTGTGTTTTGGATCTGGCGTCTGATCACTGTTTTCCAGGTGGTGCTTAGGTTTGGTTTCTCATGATTATTGTATTCTGTTCATAGTGCTTCCTAGTTTATTTCTGTAAGATTTTTCCCTTGGTTAGATTGTGTCCTTAGATTCCTCCTTTGTTCCAGCCATGCTTTGTTTTTTAATCTCTGCTTCTGCCATAGCAATCAGCTTTATTCGGTCCACCTGCACCATGCAATCAGCTTCCCTGCTCCTCCTGTGTCATGCCCATATATACACCATTATTCTTTTTACACAGTTCTCGGGTCACTGTTACCTTGTTGTCATGCAAAGCCTGCCTGTGTTTCATGCCTGCCTCTGTTACCACCTGCTAAAGTGAGTTGTTTTTTAATTAAAACCTTACTCACTGAAACTCTGCCTGCTGTCTGCATTCTAGGGTCCATCAAAACCCCACGTCATGACATTTGTTTGATAATCACACACATTTAATGGTTGTAAAAAGCAAAAACAGAAGAAATCTGTCAGTGGGAAATCCATTTTCACAGGACTGTTTGTAGACATTTCAGCCTGTATAGAGAATTTTCCTTCTTTATAAATGAGAAACAATCTCCAATAAATTCAAACCCTTCCTCTAAATATAGTATTTATATATTGTTGCAGTTGTGTATTGTATAATTGTTCCACCCTGGAAAAGAAATGGTCCAAATAAATCATTAAAAGCTAAAAAAGAAGAAGGTTCATGCTAAGTAGATTTAGTTTTGATTTATTTAAAGCAAATGCAGCAGCCTCTATGCAACAGCTCCCAGCTCTCATACAGCATGTCAGCTTTACCTGAAAATATTACTGACAGCTCCTGACACAATATTTTTCAGTGTGCAAAAATCTGCCCAAACATTAGTGTTACCATAGAAACTGAGGCTCAGAGTATTTAAACCATATTAGACAGTCAAGGTTTGGCTCGTGTTTACGGCGGTGGCTGCCAAATAAACGGTTTTATGGTGTCTCTTTGTAAATCAAATGCGTCCAGATGTTAAATGAACTGTGTTAGATTGAGTTTGATCCTGCAGCGGGCGTTGCCGTTGTCCATTATCCTGTCTTCCGCCAGGATTCCCGCCGCGATTGACAGTTATCTAAAACTCAAACTCTTCACTGATTTTGCTCTTTATTTGAACATGTCTAAGGGAAAAATCTGACTATAAAACCAACATTTACTCTTTTTTTTCCCTGCTCATTTACACAGCAACAGGCAACAAAAAGCTAAACATTCCCTATTAAATGATTCACTCATTATTTATTTATTTATTGTACTTTTAACAATAAAATAAGAAAGTGGATCCAGCAGTTAGTCAGTTGTCAGTCTGATAGAAGTGAACAGATCAGCAGAAACTATGTAAATTAGATAGTAGGATTTGTTGGGAGACTGATACAAGAAATATTTGTATTTCCTCATCTTTAACATTTTTCATTTATTTACTGAATAGTTCCCTTTTGTACTCACTCATTAATGGCTGTATCTCCTACATGACTTGTGACAAACAACAAACAGGACTTCCTTTGGCTTTCTTTCAACAAGGGATTTCTTCTTGTCACTCTTTTATAAAGGGCAGACTTGTACAGTGCATGACTAATAGATGTCAACAGATTCTCCCACATAAGTTGCAGATCCTCCAGAGGTACCATGGGCCGCTTGGCTGCTTCTCTAATTAATGCCTTCCTTGTCCGAACTATCAGCATAAGCGACCTCTGAAGACCTGTTGGTTACACTGGATTTTTTTTAGAGGTATCATTGTAAATGAGGCTGAATACAGAGGCCCACCACACTTTTCACATTTTTATGTGAAAAAACTGTCAATGCTATAATTTCTGTATTTTTTCCTGTGTGAAGCTTATCGTTTTCCATGTTCATTCATGGGTTTACAGATGGATTAATCCAGTCTGGAATGGAAAATTTAACTACTCTGTTTAGGGTTTATGGTAAAAATGATTAAATTTCTCCACCTGATTACGTGCCGTACCGAAGGGACAAATGTTTTTAATGGAATGGTTTAAAAGGATAAAGATCTCCCTGCAGACCACAGCGTTTAGTGGCGCAGTTAGTGATGGTGGGCACTGCGACTGCTGTTTAAAAGCTTTTTATGGAGCAGGCAGGAAGATCTACTTTAACCACACTGCTAAGTTTAGACCAAACTAACAATCTGAGACAGTTTTGGATCCTCTCTGGAAGCTATTTTGGTGAGACCCTTTTTTTACTTGACCTCAACTTAATTAATTTCAAGTGTGACTATAAAGACCTTCAGTGGAGCCTCAAAACACCTGCAAATTTATAGGCAAATATCAAGAAATGAGCTTGTGATCTTTAGAAGTTACTTAAACTCATTCTGATGGAAAAGACAAGGCTGATTTTCAAAATTAGGCACATTAATATCAATGTTCAAAGAGCACTTTTCTCAAGGTTTTTACATCAGCTCTTCATTTTCACTTAAACCCTAACAAGTTAACAGCCTTATAAGAGCTTTCTAAATGAGAGCAGACTGGGTGGGGTTAACTGGTTGTGGGTAAATAAGCATCTGACCATAATAGCCTTAAACTCTTGAGGTTTGAGGAAACACTGCAAAAATTACCCTTCGTTTGGAGAGATGTGCTTCCTTATTAGCTCCACCACAGCTAACTGCTCACTCATTGCTTGTACATACTGAACTCAAATGCAGTTAATTGGCAGCGATTGTGAATTAAGATGTGTTTCAGCTTCCTATTTAAAAACAGGCAAATTAAAAAATACATCCATATGGACCCAGCACTCTTATACTGATATTTTGGCTTCTTTAAGGTTAGGAGTCAGGTCTCCTAAAAAAATCAAAATGTACATCTCTGGCCTGAATAAAACTTTCACAGGCAACATTTATTACTGCAGTGTTTGAACTTTAGGGGAATGCTATACCTAAAATTTACAGCATTATATCAAGACACAATAAACGGATCATTAAATTCCTGTTAACTCTGGAGCATACAGCTGTCCAATCCAACTCAATGCCAAGAAAGAAAGACATCAGCAATGGCTTTGAAGATGAAACAGTTGTTGTGCATCAAAATGGGAAGACTTTTAAGGCCATTTCTAAACTATTAAACGTCCATTGTTCTCTAGAGACAACAATTATTTCCAAGTAGAAAACAGCAGGTTCATCCTGTAGTGGTTTCATAAAATAAACTTTAAGGTTGTCAACACCCAACTTCCATTGGGAGCACCTTGGGATGGGGACATCAGTAGGCAAATATTAAGTTTTGGCCTCTAGAGTCTCTTAAATGACTCTTAAAAGAGTCATCACCGCAGTGTCTATGTGTGCAAAATAGGAATCACACTGCAATATTTGGTATGCTTGGAATTTTCATGTACTATGCAATCAAGTTGCTTGCAGATAACATATTGCTTTTAAAAAAAAATTTTTTTTACCGTGTCCTGTCCAGCAGAGTAGCGCTCAGAATCGTGTCAAGTGCCAAGAAAAAGCCCAACAGATTTACTTTCACAACTGGAGCATTACAGCTAACACTTTAAAGCTCTGCTTGATATTTATAAAATAAACTTTATTAGAAAATGCTTTCGGATTATGTCATGTCGTGTCCGCCCTGACATACTGACGGGACTTTATTAAAAACTGCTTACGGATTATTTCAAACAGAAATGAAAAAGAAAAAATAAGAAGCACGAAAGGGAAAAAGGGAGAGATGAAGAGAATACAAGATAAAACCCTGCTTGCTTCTACACCTGCAGAAACATTTATATTAACAGCTTTTTGTTACCAAAAAGTGCATGGTACTTATGAATGCAAGATCTATTTAGTGGTAAATGCGGCTCAATATAGAACATTTGTGAATCTAAACACCTGTGGGTCTCAGTGTGAGCGCGCTTGTGTATACAAGGTTTCTCCATAAAAATATGCAATAGCGAGTGTGAGGAGCCACAGACCTGCCCCCCTGGACCTGAGACAGATATGGAGGAGATACGAGCCATAGACATCCAAAGGCCCGCCAGAGCACAGGAACCCCAGGAGAACCACCACTGGGACTACCGCAATCCCCCCAGAGAAGAGCAGCGAAGAGTCCTAGGGGAACCACCCAGCAGCCACAGTGCAGAAGCCCCAGGGAGCTGCAGCAACGAGCCCACTGGCCCCGCTGGCAGCCGTCTACGCCCGAGTGAATCCAGCCATGAACCCAAAGACCCGAGACCCCGGGACATATCATTCCACAAGCAGAGGCCCGACAGAGCCCAGGGGTCCAGGCCCCGGCAAGCAGCCACCGGGAGTGAGCCAGCACACACCAAAGCACCCAGCCCCGGATAGCGAGAACCACAAGTACACCAGCAGGCAGAGACACCAACCCCGGGCAGGAGAGTGAGCAGTCCAAGACCCAACCTGACACAAAAAACAGGCATAAACAGTCACAATCACATATTCCCACCCTCATGCGTACACATAAAAACACACACACCCATGCACCCAACATAAAGACAAACAACAATGGATGTCGTACACTCACTCACACTCCCCATACATACTCTATACTCCAGGTGCCGATACCCCATAGGGGCAACCAGCCCCCGGACTCAGGAGGTGGCCCCCTTCCCCCGGGGGTGGAGACAGGCAGACCACCCCATCACGACCCCGCAGCCACACAAACACACCGCATCACCGCCACTGCAACGATAGGGAGAAACATTATCCAGCTCAGCTCTACCATCACTGCTCAGATGATCCAAATACCGATGACCCCAAATCGAAGAAGAGGACACAATCCCCCCACCCCACAAACTGCAGCCCCTCAATGCCACCCTCCAGCCCACCGCCCCGTCCCCGGACACGACAGCCAGCAGAGTAGCACACCCCGCCCAAACATTCGGCCAGCGCCAGCAGCGCCAGCAGCCCCAGCCGGCCAGTTCATGAGAGAGAGACATGCACCAACCGGGTAACCGGGCCGGGCAGGGCAGGCCAACTGATCCAGGCTAAGCACAACCTGCCAGCCACCCCAGTGCAGGCAAAATAAATGTTCCATGACCACCAACCGCAGCCCGGCGCCCAGCCAGGGGCCAGAGCCACAGAAGAAAGCATTGGAGGAAGGCCACCAGATAACATATTTCACCAGTTAGATGTACTTTCATTATCCTGGATGGCCACACCTGACCAACATCTAAGCGACTGAAATACTGAAACTCAGGGACAGCAGTCGGGTCATCATGATGATGGGATACATTTTTCAAAATGTGGCTTAACTAAAGTCAATGTTCTCATTGCAAATTTCAATAACATCAGAACCTGATGTTTTCTGAATATCAGACTGTCCTTGCACACATATTGTAACAGCAGAGAATTAAAGTTAGAAGGTGTTGAGGACAGGTTCTACCAGGTACTTCAGGAAGAAAATTTAAACAAAACACGATTAAATCAAGGATTTCAGGCAAAAACTTAGATTTCTAATTAACCTACAAGAGGCAACAGCATCAGCCTGTTAGCAACGATGTTGAAATTGACTCAAAGTAAGAACTGATATGTTGACAACAACACAGCTGGGAAATTTGGCATTCAACACGTCAACGTTGTTCTCAGTAATTGGTCTGTTGACTTGAAATTCTCACAAGATGTAGGTAACATCCCAACATAATCACACATACAAAGAACTAAAAAAACAATTCAATAAATTATGTGCAAAAAAGTGGAAGGGACAGATATTCCACAAACAAAAAAGAACAGATCCAAATAGGCTGAAAGCAGCTGAAACTAAAGCATTTAGTCCCTGGTTGAGTCCTCACTGGTGGCCTATAAAACGCTTTCTTATTACCTTAGTATGACACATGGAGCATCACATCATGGGTAAAAGCAAAGAGCCCTCCCAAGATCTTTGTAGCCATACTGTTACAGAACATACTGATAGCATTAGTTACACATGCATGTTCTGAATGTTGTGGCAAGCTCTGTCAGGGAGCTAATCTGGTAGTTTCACCATAAACCAGCCATGACCAGGTGCTGAAGAGTTCTGACAGAGGATTAAAAAACAATTAGACGAGTTGTCCCAGAGCCAAGGTCCACTCAGAAAGAACTTCAGCAGCAGAGAAGAAGACAAAACCTCTATTTCGTCTCTATACAAAACCTTAGCTTTGTCCTCCTGCTGCTGGATCTACCGGGTTAGCTCCGAGGCTCTACCTTCTGTCTGATTGGTCCAAATGATGACTGGGTTCTACTGTTTTAACAGTAAATGCTTCGACTCAGGCTGCAGCTCCCATGCTCCTGTTTGCACTTTGTTCCTGTAAATCACCACCATTCCCTGACATTATTGTATTTATTTGTTCCCTTTTGATCTTATGATTTTAGGACAACGTGCAATGTGCAGTGGGAGAAAGTGAGAGAAAGTGGGAGAAAGTGGATATAAGTGTGACTTATGTGATGTATATGGATTTTATAATGAAGCAGCAGCCAATGTTTCTATCCAAGATAACTTTCCTTTGAACAATAAAGCTGAACCAATCTGATCTAAATTCAGTGACCTTATAGACAGAGAACTTAAACAGTGATGATGAACTGTGTGACCTGGAACTCAGAGACAGTTTGTCTTAGTTTTGGACAGCAGCTGCTGTTTGCACAGCCCTCCCATCCTCCCTCAGAAACCTACCAGCTACTGATTTTGTCTTATCTCTGCTATCCTTCATCATCCCGGCGCTCCAGCTCTCCATTACCGCAAAAACAAACTCTTTAAATGTTTAATGTTCTTCTCCTACTCACTCACCTCGGGGTATTGACCCAGACGATGCCGATGTGACAGAAAAAAATACACTCCTTGTCTTTCTGATTCTCGCAGGAGCAGCGCTTTTCCCGCCGGTGGGCTGTGTGGGCGAGCTGCACAAGGGGGCCCTCCTCCGCCACAGGGCTCATTACGGATGCTGGAAAACCAAGAGGAAAGAGAGTGATTACATATGACTTATAAGCTATTCAGTTCAGCCATGTTCAAACTGAACAATCTTTGAGGTAAAACATTTAGATTTTGTCTTCATTGTAGCATTTACAGTGGTAGAAATTCTTAAGAAATTTTAATGCCAGCTCAGTTACTGCCTGAAACTATAAGTTTTATGAAAGAAGTGACACAACTGAAACTTAATGAAGACTGCGCACCACATCAATGTTTTCAGAAGGCGGAAAATTTAGTCAAGCAACTGCTGTAGAGAACCTAGATCAATAAAACTCTAAATCCTGGGCACCAAAAGGCTCAGTGCTAAAGCAGATGCACCTTCTGCAGAGACTACAGTCCTCGATGCAGCCTTCCCTGGTTCGAATCCCGGCCCCAGAGCATTTACTTCATGTCTTCCTCTTCTATCTCTACACTTTTTGGTCCACCTACTAACAAGTAAAGGCCTATAATGACCCAAAACCTTAAAAAGACATACAACTGAAAGAAGGCACTCTGCTTAAAGAGGTGAAAATGTAACTTTTTGGTCCATATGCAAAACTCTGAATGTTGCAAAATTAACACCCTGAACACACCATTCCCACAGTGAAACACAGTGGTGGTAGCATCATGCTATGGGGAAGCTTTTCTTAAGCTGGTACAGGAAGAAAAGCCTGGTACTGGCTTGTCAGAGGTGATGGGATGATGGGTGGAGCTAAATAAAGAGCAAATCTGGAAGAAAACCTGTTAAACCAGTCAAGCTGCACAGTTGAGTCACACTGCTGTGGAAAATGAAAATCTTTTGTTCTAAAAGAAAATGTCAGGTTGAGAGCTTGAATCGGTGGTGTGTGGTCGTTCAACGTGACAGACACACCATCCGCTGACCAAAGACGACTTATGGAAAATTTCAAGCAGTGTCTGAAAGTTTTGGGGAAAATCGTGCAGTGTGAGTGCTGCGGCAACTAATGCTACAACTGATTTTCGTGCAGCCATGAGCGCCTCTTCCTCTGTCTCCTTTTCCTCCTCTTCTTTCTCTCCCTCTTTCACTATCCAGCTTTAATAATAATATTCACAACAAGCTGTACATTTGTTAACTGACTGATATGTCAGTTGGATCTGTTTACAGCGATTGTGCTGCAGCAACAAGTTGTGCCGTCTGGCATCTGCCATCAGCATTGTGACACTTATTTACTGTCATGTTGCACTCACACAGTGTGACCCGTTTAAGTCTGTTACAACTTTTGAAATTGCACAGTATGTGTCAGGCTTTAGATGTTGGGGTAAGGGGAACCTCTGCCTCAGTGTCTGACCAGCATCCCTTTAGGCCAAACAGCTGCATGAAGGTTCATATTTCCTCTCACCTGACTAGAGGAGCATCTTAGACATGTTTACTGTGTCTCCTGCAGGACTTCTTAAAGCTTATCCTCTTGCCACTCACATTATGTGACTAAAAGTTGTCCAATGGATAGATTTTCCCACCTGAGCCGTGGATCAGCTCCCCCAGAGTAAACATAGACGTCGTGGCTCTTTCAAGATTGATGATTTGTGCAGTAGTTGGATGACATTTGAGGGCAACTGGTTTTTAGGGGTATCAGAGATAAGGGGGACAAAGAAAAGCACACTTTTAATTGTAAAAAATGCTGAAACCCTTGAACCATTTTCCTTCCACTTCACAATTATCCACTGCTTTGTGTTGGTCCTTCACAAATAATGTTGATGTGTTAGTGTGTCTTCCATTGATCTTGAATGAAATACAATAAAGTTTATGGCTATAACGAGACAAAATGTGGAAACTTTATGGGCCATGAATATTTTTGCAAGGATTTAAACTATTCTAACGGGAGCTTGAAAAACGCTAAAGGCTGAGATGAATTAAAAGAGATTTGATTCTGGAACAAACACCTTCAGATGCGGCAGTCAGTTGGCTCAGCTCTCAGCGCAACAGAGCAAAAAATTATCCAACTGAACTTTAAAGACACAAAAACGTAACCTGGAAACAAGCTGTGCACCAAATATTTCTGGTTTCTGGTCTCATAGCTGACCTCAGACCACTAACACAAAATGTAAAGCACTCTGAATTGTCTTGTTGCTGAAATGTGCTGTGCAAATAAACTCTCCTTGTCTAACCTGCATACAGAGTTCAGCATGAACAAAAACACTCAGCGTCTACACCTGAACACACAGGCACATAAAGACATGCAGACATGAGCATGTTGAAACCAGCACCAGGGCCAATAAAGCAGAGAGAGCCCACAGATAGGCTTTGATGTTGCTTACAGTGCACACGGGAATGTTTGGGCGTCTAAAGAGGGTTTAACACGACTTACACAGTTGCGCAAAATAACACCTCTCCTCACCATAAATGGTGTAGGTCCGGTCCTTACGCTGCTGTGTCCTGGACAATCAAATAGTTGAGGTTGTTATTCATGTAAAGTTTCCAAGAAAGCTGTTATTTTCTCCACTGATGTACAAAAACTCCTGGGATACTTCGGTCAATTTTAGGACTTTGGGTTTTGGTTTTTTTGAGTAACATTTAATGACCTCTCAACCACATCAAAACCGACCCCAATGAGTTTTAAAGCAAAGGTTGTTATGTGTCTCCTGTGAAGAGCCATAGAAAACTGTCCTGCAATATTAAAACTTTTAAGCTTTCAGGACATCTCGGACTAACATGTTCACATTTATCCAACGTTTTTCCAGGAACTGCTTGAAAAAGTAAGTCCAGAACCATAAAGGCCCTAACTCAATATTAAGTTCCTACAACCAAATGGCTGAAACCAGGACTGACTAAATCAGCGCTCTCTGTAGAAGAACATGGTCTTTCAAGCCTGTAGGCATCAGGATATTTTTACCAAAGCGAGCTCTGTCTTGAGAAGCATTGTCCGCTTGCTGCCATTATATAAATTCATACGACTTTTGAGCCCTCGGTGTAGAAGGCTTTAAAAGGTGTGCATGCGCAGGTTATGTGAGATCAAGGTGAAGAAATTCTAAATTTGTTCAACCATCAATATGACATTTATCCTGTATAATCCAGCTGAAAAACAAATCTGTTCAGGCTAAAAGGATAAGAAAATATCAGCAGCCTGGCTGCCTAAATGTGCAGACACTGAAACTAAAGCTTTGCTGAATGATGGTTTGATTAAATTTCAGCAGTCCGTTTTCTCTGGTAGTTCATAGGCTTGCTACATCTGCACTGCATTGTTTCTCAGCTCCAACACACAAACGGTCTCTTACTCCCACGTCTTCAGGTGAGCCCACATAGTTCAGATTTGGTTTGGGACTTTGACTAGGCCAGTGCTGAACTTTAATTTTCATTTGCATCTATGCTTGGACTCACTGCGATGCTAAAAAATGTTTTACAGGAGGACCCTTTGGATCTAGTCTGGCCCAACTTCAGTAACATCTGTCAACACGGCAGCATCCAGCCAGACAATCCATCCATCCATCCATCCATCCATCCATCCATCACAAGTCAGCAGGTAATAAAGGAATAACATACTGTACAGCTGGGATTTAAACAGCAAACATCCACATCCAGCTGCCAAGATGTCTGTTTAATGTTTTCACCAGTTTGAGTTTGTTTTCTGAACCAGAGCCAGGAGTTTACTCAAGAATACCTTTTCCATTTAGTCTATTTAATTATGATGATACACAGGATATTAATATAACTGTGCTTGTGTAAGAAAATATTAAAGACATTCCAGGAATGAGCCAAATGAACTGCAGAGGAGGCCTGAACATGTATAATTACAAGCTCTAGGTGTGAAGCTGACCTCCTGAACTCACTCTGGCGTCGATTTCACAGATAAGCTTCCTGCTGGATTGAAAGTTGGAGTTGGGACTTTGTGGAAAAGTGACTTTCACATTGGTCATACTTTGGACACCGGCGTTCTGAGGAGATCACAACGATTGGAGATGGCTTTAAAGAACTGAAAGTCAAAACCCTCCAAGTCAGCACCGTCTCAACGTGAATGCAGGCCTGGCAGGTCGGAGGTCGTGTTGAAAGGCGATGTCACGCCTGTTATCCACGGTCATCGTATATCTGAAAGCATACAGAGCACGTCCTCATTCAATTTCCTGCCTGTGGACAGGAAATTGACAGGTTTATTCATGGAAGGTTGAACAAGAAGCTCAGAGGGTTCAGTCCCAGAATTTGAGGTATTTTTGACCAGTCTCACATTCTGGGTGAATTTATTAAACACATCGGCCATAAAAAGTATGTGAAAGGGCTTGTTCAGGTTAATTTCTGGAGATGTGTTCTTCCATTTACTCTCATGTAAAAACATCCTTCATAATCAATGCGAAGGTATTGGAGAACATTTAGTACTTTTTATTCTTCTGTTTCTGACATGATTTATGGTTTAATGTTCCCCTTTTGGACCATCATGTATACTAACTTTATCAGAACGTGTCAGTCCATCTATGAGTGTTGGCCTGTTTACGTATCATTCTGAAAAATCAACAGCGCTCTCACGCTTTAATGCCATTAACCAGATATCGACAATGGTTTAATGGTTATTTCTTTACCGTTTTCTCTCCTTTAATGTTACATCTTGGCATAATAACCATTTATTTAAATATCGAAACAAGCTAAATCAGGTGAGCGATCAGGCCAAGATTATAGATATGAAGCAGCTCTCACTCCAGAAATTATGTGATTGATCCATGCATAAGAAAGCCACTCAGATCTATAAACACTCCTCTAATCCTTTACATGTAGTGTTTCAGTTGTTGCCATCTGGCAGAAGACTTAAAGTATTTCTAGCATGAAAAACTGCTTTAAGAAATGTCTTATTGATTCAGCTGTCAGAGTCTGTTCTTCCACCCTGCCTGCTGACCTTCTTCCACCGCAACAGGGCGCCGGTGGACTATATGAGGGTGGCTTGCCAGCACTTCTACGCCTGAGTGTTTTGCCCTCTGCGGTAATGACCTGGCCCGTACCTCTGTACCTTGAGAATATTTAAAGAAGAAATACTCTGACTAATCGCCTGTGTTTTTCCCTACTTTCTAGGCTTGCAAACCAAACTCCTCGCTGAGGACCTGCTCTGGAACCACCTTCAACGGAATCAGGATTTATTGGATCACTTTCTGGCCTGGCAGCCGCCCTTGTGATTCCACCAGTTTTCCACCTGCTCACCCTCCCACGGATCAGTCCGGACCATCCTGACGCTCTCGCTTAACCCCTGCAGCCACGCAGCCTGACTCGCATCACTTCCCCTGGAGGATCACGCCCCACCTGAGCTGTGAGCTTAATTTCTCTGTAGTTAGTTCTGACCTGAACCCTTTCTCACCTTTGCCGTTTCCTTTACAGCCTGAGGTCCGGCCACCAATCTCTCCATGTTTATTCCTGAAGCCGAGAAAATAAATCATTGAGCTAAACGGTTCTCTGTTTGAGTGTTCTCTCTGTATGTGGGTCAAGTCGGCCTTAAAGAAAGCGATGACATCAGCTGTAACATTTTAAAACAAGAAAACGCTGAAATTATACAGGGTTATGTCTATATTGTCATCAAACTAACTAAAACAATACGATATTCCTTTACTGTCAGAAGAAGCCTGAGGTTTGTCATTGGACAGAATGTTAAGCTCAGAGTGTGATATCAAAGTGTAGATTTGTACCCTTTAAAATATTCAAAAAATGTTTGGATTTTAACTACTTTCCTGTCCTGTTTTTGCTCTGCATGTACAATTTATATATCAAAACGCAGGTATTTCTTGTCTACTTTCACCCAATGTGCCTTCCATTGCTTTAGGACTTGCAGATCTCTGTCAAATCAGCCCAGAGTCCACAAATATCATCTCAACAACGTGTGTCCATCGCCTTCCTCTTATCTGGGATTGGGTCAAGAGGCAACAGGTTCAGAATTGAAATCCAGACATGCGTCCTAAATTGAACTCTCTAGCTCCTCCCGGTGACTCCTAATGCATACCCAGGTTGAAAAAGATACAGAGCCTCTCTGATTAGTTCTGGTTCTGCCTCAGGGTTTTTTCCCAGTGAGAAAGGAAATCAGAGGAGGTCTTTAGGGGGCATGCCAATCTGATACCCGAAACTACCTTAACTGTGCCTTTGATTCATCTCTGCTCTGAGCTCCCTCATGGAGGTCCTTATCTTTTCCCTAAAGGCAGCCCAGCAGCCCCACAGAGGACGCTTGTTTATCTGCTTGTATCCAGGATCCCATCCTTGCAACTTTGATCCGTGACCAATAGTGGGGGTTGGAACATAGACGGACCAGTAAATCTAAAGCAGACCTTTCAGCTCAGCTTCTTCCTCTTTGCCACACAAGACCAGAGTAACACCATCATTACTGCAGGTGAAGTTTGGATCCATTAATCCACCTGCCATGCTGGTCACCAATGGTGAATGAGACACTCACCTCCTACCCAGAGGGAGCATTTCCTTTTCAGGCTCAGAACCAGTGCCCCAGACTGTTCTCAGCCCCGCCTCACATTTAGCTGTAAACTGATCTAGTCCATGCTGAAGATCAAGGCTTGAAGATGCAGGCAGAACCAGTTCAACTTTAAAATGAAAAGACGGGCCATCAAAGACAACACATATTGGTGGTATTTGACAAGTACTATTTGAAAACAATCATACCGGTCTCGTTTCTGTAACCTGCTGCCCTGGGGGCACTGAATCATATCGCATTAGTAGGTGGTCCTTCTGTGTGGTTTAGGATGGATTTACATAATGTCCATGTGAAAAGATCTCTGAATGAGGCCTGCATGATTAGAACTGAACACATTCTCAGTCATGTTTGAAATCACTTGAATGCAGAGCTGAAGCTGCTCACCCATGATGCTTTTCTTGTAAGATCTAAAAAACTGGAAACCTGTTGAACCACTAGTCACTAACTTTCTGAGGAGAAGCTAATGTCAAACCCAGTGAAGTAAAAAATAACCCAGAAAGGCCACAAAGGTGTGCTCCAGGGTTCCTGTTCAAGTTGACTTCCAGTTTGTTCTGTGCACCTGGAAGGACGACGATCTGCAACCAGCAGACCAAACTCTGTGGCATAAAAGCAATTCTGGTAAACAAGTAAATCAGTCAGCGGTTTCACAGTCAGTATTGTTAAAGTTTCAAAGGTCTGAACAGCTCAGAGAAGTTTCCTGTTGCTTTGAAAGCAAAAAAACGAAAAGATGTGAAAACAATAGAACCACCAACATTTACCAGGATGTTCACGACCTGTTGCCAGAGGGAGGCTAACCACATGCAACCATTTAGGGATTCAATGTTCGCTTTGAGACAATTTAAAATTTAAATCCTAAGATGGTTCAGAATCGCTTGTTTGTGAAATTCGGGCTTCAGTTCTAATAATTCAGACTAATATTATTCATGTCTGCTGCCACATCTGTAACAATACCACCATTTTCCTTTCTGTGTGCAAGTCAAAACACAAATTTGGATGCGAGCCTGTGTCCTGTCTGAGACAGCGAACGTGACATCAGACCTAATGCTGAAAGCTGGTAGTTTATAGTCTTCCTGCTCGAGGCCATGAGTCATGCTTTATGGATGCAAACAACTTTTTTCCATTCCACAACTTGAGATTTTCTTCTCTCTACCCCTGGCAGCTGTTCATTCCCCTGAACGCTGTCAGCGGAGCCTCTGCTTCCTTTTCTATAATTTCCTTCAGTGTTTTGGGGTCTTCACACGCCTGGTTCCATAAATCCAGATGCTTTGTGTAAGAACTCATGCAAATGTGTCGGTGTTTGTTCACGTGCATGTCTGCAGAATAAGAGCCAGATTCCAAGTTGGAGGTCTGGATAATGGAAATAATGGAAATATGGAAAAATAAATATACTTTTTCCACCTCCAATGTGATATACATCCTGCACAAACCAACTGAAAAGCAATCAACTCTAACAGCTTGAAAAACAATAAAAATATAAAAAGCTGCAATAATCAGGTTCAAATATAAATCCTAATATGTCACTTTCTTCTATCTTAGTTGAACATCTTTTGATTCAGGTTTAGCATTAAGTCTTCTTTGATTGAAGAAGACTATCAGCATCCCACATCCTGACTTGACAATATTTGTCCTCTCCACCTGCAGAACCGGTCCAAATCTCTTTCATTCTGAGACAATTGTGTCCACAGCCACCCTCAGATTTTCTGTCAGCTTCTGGTGAAGCCATACTTTAGACTGTTCTGATGTATACTTGGAATCACTGTGATGCTGCTCTTCATCTTCACCCTTAAAACTTTGGGTCAGAGCTGACTGCTGTTTGGAACTGTTCATCATTTCATGTAGTACCTTGACAAGAAAACCCAGTTCTGATTGAAGAAAAGTGAAACCACAGCATGATACTACCACTACCTGTTATGAGTTGTGTTTTTTAACCAAAATGCAGAGAAGAGCTCAGGAGCAGAAAGATACATTATCATGACACTACCAGTGTTTAGTGCTGTTGGTTCTGCCTGTCATTCCTTTGATAGTGGTGGTCCAAAGGTTTCAGCTTCGTTCTTTCAGACTCTAAAAGATTCTCCTACAAGGTACTGGGAGGTTTTAACCAGATCTGAATGATTCTGAAATAATGCCAGATTGCGACTCTGCTGCTCAATCAAGATATATGAAGGATGAACTAGAATTGCAGAACATGACTGATCTATGGCAAAAGTTCTTGCAGCTTCTGCAGCGTTGTTGTAGATTCTTGGCAGCCTCCTTGGGTCGAGTTTCCTGATGCCTGAAGGTGCCACATTCATCAACCAATCATCCAACAAAAGCAAAAGACCCAGTGAAGATACTGGTTGAAGCTGGTAAGAAAAATGAGTCCTGTATCGCGATGGGCTGAAAGAACACCCAGAGAGGAAGAAGCCATTGCAAATTCTGACATGAAACTAAAATGAAAGTGTGTGGCCTGACCTTCGTTACATTTGGAGGAAAAAGGAGGAAGCTCAGAAGTCTGAGAAAACCATCCAACTTGTGAAGTACCGGGGTGGCACCATCATGCTGTGGCGGTGTTGTGCTGCAGCGGAGTTGGGTGCATTTTCAAACAAAGATGGGAAGGAACAATATGTGGAGCTACTGAAGCAGCGTCTAAAGACATCGACAAGGTAAGCTTGGATACAAATTAGTCTTCCAAATGGACAACGACCCTCAGGATGCCACCAGATTAGTTACAAAGCACAACAAGGTCAATGTTCTGGAGCAGCCATTACAGTGTTATGGATAAAAATGCAAATGGAAGCAGCATGGTGAGTAGAAATGTTTAATGATAAGAAAACTGAACAGGTAACTTACAATGAAAGGCGTAGGACAGGGAGCATGGGCAGAATAACAGGCATGGAGCAGGCAGGCACCAGTGTCACAGAGACAACGGATATGGAGCGGGTAACCGTCAGTAGAATCCAGCAAATGAGAGGAGAAAAACCAGGCAGCTAGATACAGAGAAGGGTGAGGAGACATGGCACGGAGAACAGGTGAGACTAATCAGGTGAGCATGAGAAACAGCTGAGACCAATGAGGACTGAGTAGACTGAGGGAGAGGAGAGCTTAACACCTTATTTAGATCTGCTGTTATTCTGTTGCCTGTTATTAAAAACTCTCCTTGGCTCCACAGGAGTTCAACGATATTCAGTGATATATACAGGTGGCTCAGCTGCTGATCCATGTTTGGGCTGGCAGGAACCAGAATCCTCCCACAGTCCAGAAGATTAGGTAGCATCTCAGAGCTTTCTTGGTGCTTATCCGTGTGAATAAATGTATTGAACAGAACTCACGGCCAGGAGCGGTTTGTGTTTGCAGTAGAAAAACAACAGAGCGGAGTTTGACCTGTGCAAACTCAGGTTTCTTTGGACGTAATAAATGATGCTGAGGCCAACAGGACAGCCAAGCTAAACTTCTTCCTGGAACACTGAAGCCTAAACGTCTCCAGCATGAAGAAGAACGAGTACTGGAATTATCCTGCAGCACAGAGGGGGTAAGGAGCGCCGTCCGGTCCAACAGCAACAGTACCTGGTGAGCTAAAAGAGGGCAGTCAACCACCAAGAGACCTGCTGCAGAGAGACATCCAGAGCTAAAGCAAAGAGCATCCAGAATCACGCTGGAGAACAAAGTCCAAAAGCTCTCAACAAAACCTGCTCAAAGACTTTCCACTGATGGAGCTCTTCTGCTGTTAAACTCCCACCATCAGTCAGTGAAGCACCCTGTTTCCCTCCTCTGTGGGCTTAAAAGAGAAGACAAATGGGGAATGTGATCACCAACAGCTAACATCAGCTAATTACAGAGTTTAACAGTGGACTGTTGTCAGAATAACTCCTCTGCTGACACTAAGATGACATGCTGAAAGTCTGTGTTCTGGGAAAAAATGCTATAAGATTAACCTGCAAAGATAAGACCTGCTGCTTTCTGTTTTACTTTTCATAAATCACAAATATTTCCCACATAAATTGGTTTCAGGATCAGATGAGAAATACAGGCCCAGCATTTCTTACCTACAAAACAATGAAGATAAAATGGACAGATGGTGAAAAACTGGGTTTTAGTTGGAAAAAACACAGTTTTTAACCATCTTCAGCACCTGCTGTCATCTATTGGAACAGAACAAGAACTGATGTGATGGAGCCAGATGTTGATATAGGTTATCCACCAAGGTCTGCAACCAGAAGGAATGGATGGGTTTGGATGTAATTTGGTCCAACTGCAGACCAGGGATAAAGTAATACAGGTGTATCAGAAAGTTCAAATATTATTGAAAAGTGTATTTATTTCAGTAACTGAAGTCAAAAAATGAAACTCATTTGTAGTTTTAATGTACAAAAACCTTTATGTCAGTTAATTTTTAAAATTACAGTTTATGATAACCCAGAATTCAGCTTTCTTAAAACTTTGAAAATTACATAAAACCAATAAAAATTATTCTTTATAGCAAAATATTCTGTTACTGCTTACGCAATCATGGGGAAGACTGCTGACCCATCAGCTGTCCTTATGGAGGCTGTCTGCTGTTACTGACACCCTCCATTAGGAGGGTAAGCCACGAAAGGTTCTGAAGAAGCTGACTGTTCACAAAGTACTGTATCCAAGCATCTCCTCCCCAACAACAATGCAGACGAGCTGCTCACGATTAAAGCAACCTGAGTTTCCTCGGCAGAACCACAGGCTGATCGGCTTCATACCACGGTACACTGATGCAGTAATTTATGCATAAAGAGCCCAGAAGCAGTACTGAGTACCGATACTGTAGTACATGAACATTCTTTGTCGTAAATTTCTTTATAACAAATTATTATGATTTATTGGTCTGAGGAAATATTCTAATTTTCTGAGCCAGAATGATCAAACTCCACACAAAAAAACTTCTGTATATACAGTATTTCTGTGTATTAATCCTACCTGCATTTCACTATTTGAACTGAAATTCTGACAAAAATTAAGTGTTTCATTATATTTTAATTTAATGAGATCCACCTGTTCAGTCATATTCAGTAAATTAGAATATATGAGGCTCATCTGTCAGATTTAAAGTATCTCTGGAAAAAAAACAACCTTTGTCTTGTTATCATTGGCTGAAAGCAGAAAATAAAGACTTCAGTCTGGGTGGAATTAATCTATATAATCACTTAAATAAACTTTATACTTGAGCTTGTGGCCATTACAGTATAACCCAACCTTTTCATAGTGCATCTACAGCGTCTTTTGTAGGATATTCAGTGTCTCCACAAGACGATTTTGGGTGGCGATATGATGGAGGTGAAGTGTGTCTCTCTGCACTCTGGGCTGATTTGGCAGCAGTGGGACACACTGACAACAATCTCTACGCTTTGATTCATAAACTGAACATGTGGAGATGAAAGTGATTAAAAACAAAACATGTCTGAATATTTTCACAGGGTCAAAACTGACATTGTCATATCAAAGTAAACATCTCCAAAAACATTAAGCTTTAAATTTGATTGTATAAAAACTTCAGCATCAAAATGGGAGTTTAGTCCAACTTTCAGTGAGCTGTTTAAACGCTGAATGGTGTTTCTGCTGTAAAGTGTGATGAAGCTATTAGCTGTTTCCATGATTTTGATCCAGAGTCTCAGATAAAAATACCTATTAGCTACTTTTTCTGCTGGTTTGACTTTGCAGCCAGATTTTCTTTTAATCTTTTACAACGAACTAAACCAGCTGTTCTACCGTTTATCTTTGGACTTTGGCTGCTTTACTGGTTTTTAGTCATACAGTTTGACCTCTGTTCTCAACAACACCAGACCTTTTATGAGTATGTTTTTTAGGTCCATGAAACTGCACCTAAAAATATCGCTTTCTCCTCTAGTTTTAGTTTTAATCTACATTATTCTTAACTAAATACTTTGTTATCCACATGTAAACCAGTTGGCTTTTATTACGCTGTTGGAAATGAAGACTTAAAAGTTTTATCTTGCGTCAGTTTGTAATATTGACTCCATCTGAGCAAAACAGGCAGATGTTTTGATCTTTTAAAGAATAAAACAATTATTTATGTTTTAACTGCCCACAGACAGCATGTAGCTTTGCTTCATCATTAATTTTTCTAATTTATTGCTCTGGTCCACATCACAGATGGCAGACAGTGCTCAAAAAACAATCTGCTGCAAGGTCAGGCATCTAAAACGTTACGCCAGGCCAATTCTTTTTTATTTAGGGCTTATACACTAACATTACAGACCTAAATGAGACCAGATGCAGTTTGGCTGATCTGAATATCCAGGGAGAACTAAATGAGACCCGATGTTGGGATGTTTCAACATATGTTCATCATATGAAGGCTTTTTACCCCCACGTCTCTATTTACTCTGAAGAAATGCTCAGAAGAAACAGATTTAACTCAGAATATATAAATTAGCATAAATAGGCCGTTAAAAGCTGTGATTTCACCAAATCAGACAAATTTAATCATGAAATCTGTAGTGTAAATATCACTTTGAGGCAAAAACTGTAATAAAATAAATGAGTATTTTAAGCATCATCTATTTTGTGAAGTGCACCAGTCCCTCCCGCAGCATGATGCTACCACTACCATACTTCACTGCTAGGATGGTGTTCTCAGGTCTCATTATGTCCAAACACTTTAGTTTTTGTGTTTTCCGGCGTCATGACATGTCTCTAGAAGTTAAGGTCTTTGTCTGAGTGCATTTTTAAACTTTTATGTTGCTTTTAGAGCAATGGCTTCTTTCTCTCTGACTGGCCTCTCAGCCCATGAGGTACAAAACATGTTGCACTGTGGATTTCTTTCCAGCTTCAGCCCCATCTTCACAAGGTCGTTTGCCCTGGGGTTGTTTTACACATTTCACACCAAAACCCGTTTATTTCTGGGAAACAGAACCAGACTCCTTGCCAGACGGTATTATGGACACTCATGCTGGTCATACCTGTGTAGAACTATCTGAAAAGATGAAACGGACTTGTGAAGATCCGCAGTCCTTTTCCTGATATTTTGGCTGATTTCCTCCAGTGTTTCATGATGTCACACAAGCAAGCAGTGTGTTTGAGGTGTTAAAATACCTTAAAATACATCCATAGATGTGCCTTCATTTGTTACAGTTTGCAAAGCTCTGAGTTTAGAGAACAACAAAGAGTTCTTGGACCCATTATTTGGGCCTTTAGCAAAAATAATAATGATGGTAACATAGATTAAGAGAAGGTGAAGAAAATATCTTCACATGGTGGAAAACAATAAAAAATGAACATTTTGAAGGAATTTCAAAACCAGCAAATGAAAATAAGAATTAAAAGTCATAAATATTAATGTATTAAAAATGCATTTTGAATGGGAGTCAATGAGAAGTGACATATATTGCTTTATTTAAGGTAAACAAAAGACTAGAAATACAATAAAACCTATCAATTTATCCGTACAGGGTCTTCCGTACAGAGTCATGGGTGAGCTGGTGCCTATCTCCAGCAGTCTACGGGCGAGAGGCGGGGCACACCCTGGAGGGGTCGCCAGTCCATTGCAGGGCAACACAGAGACACACAGGACAAACAACCATGCAGACACCCACACATACCTAAGGGCAATTTAGAGAGACCAATTAATCTGACAGTCACTTCTCGCTGGAAGGCAACAGTGCTACCAACTGCACCACCGTGCAGCCCCCACACCCTCCGAAAAAAAAAAAACTTCTTAAAAATATAAATTTACCAAACTACACAACCAGGTCAATTTTTTATGCCGTTTGCATCAGCCTAAGTTTTACTAAATGAAATAAGAAAAAGGCAAGAAAGGTCAGAAACAGGCAAAGTCGGATCACATTATCGGAGCATCAGTAAACGATCTTTGACAAAATCTTAGACGATTCACACTGAACAATGAAAACAATTTTTATGCTGTTAAAAACTATTCATATCTGAACAGAGAATCAATTTTATTAATAAAGGAGCAGCTTTATCAGGCGAGGAAAGCAAAACGCTAATGACAACATGGGTGCACAATGTTCTCTGCAGCTGTAAGGAACGTTTATTGGTTCTAAGTAATCTGAGACTTGGATGCTGCAGCTTTGAAATATTATGTCTTTTTATTGTAAGAGACAAGGACTTTCCAAACAGGTGCCTTTCCATCCACCAGGAAGTTTATTTTGGAACATTTTAGTTTCAGCTGCTTCAACTTTTTTTTATTTATTACTTCATTCTTTTAACCTTTTAGAACATTTCAGTTAACAGCCTGATTGTAGACTATGACGTATGTGCATCATCAACAGCAACACTGTGGTCCTTCTCCTAAAAGCCATATGCAGATCCCTGGGGTTAACAGTCCGAGGAACACCTAAACCAGGGAGTGGCAGCCAAAGTCATAAAGCCGAGATTACATACCTTCTCTTAACAATCTCTGCATTTTATAACATATCCATCAGGATCATGTGAAATGAGAAAGCTTTGAAAACTAAGCCTGAATCACTGAACATCAGATATAAAAAGCCTGAGGGTTTGGTTTTGTTTTCAGGACTTATTTGTTCAGTTACACCAGAAAAAAACAGATGCAAACACAAATGGAAAGACAGTTTAATATAACTTCTAATCAGAAGGATGAAATTCTGCTGAATCCCTGGTATTATCTTATTATCCAAGGAGTCTCCACACAAAGCTGCCAATGATCCTCATCCTTCATGTTGTTGTGATCTGATGGGTTCACACAGACAGGAACCTGCAGGTAGAAGGCCTGGCAGCCGGAGGGTCAAACACATTCCAGATTTTCTATGCAGAGACACGATCCCCCCCTGTGATGTTTTGCATTACATTCCTCAAGCATTATTGAACAGTCGGGCAAAGTTTGGCTCAAATATTTGGTTTCTTAAAGGCGTTACAAATGTCAAATGTTCTTCGTGCACAGAACCACACAACTGGAAAATGCAGCAATATACCACGGGGAAATAAAGCTTCCATAAATTATCCTTTTGACTGAATAACAACACACAAACACAACACAACTCTGGGCAATCCCACCCTGAGTGACGCATATAACTCTTATTATCTGCCAGAGTCTCATGGTAATTTGTGAAACTGTCATGAAAGAAGTCATTACATGTTGCCACAAGAGAAAAAGCATATTTATTACATATCAGTGAAAGGAGAGGAGGGTTTGTCTACAATGTAAACTCATTTACATTTCTTTTAGTCGAGGGGGCCGTTAAACATTGAAATCTATTTGAAACGCCTCAGACAAACCTAACTCAGCAGTGGTGCACAAAAACAACTTTTTCTTGAAAAATTTTCACTTTCTGTTACAAATGAGCAGAATTTTGCTTTTTGTTCCTGTTTCACCATCAAACCTGATTCTGTTATCATTGAAAACGACGGAAACTAAGACTTTATCAACTCAAAATAGGCCCAAAACTGAGGAAAGCCAGGTATGAAAAACTCAAAAGACAAACCTTTATTAAACCATCAGATTGCACTCAACAGAAAAATATGACAAGTTTTTTCTCTCCACACCCAGATTCGATATTTAAATCCCATGTGTTGTGTGATTTAATCAAGAACTTTTCATTAACCTATTATGTTTTCTCACCTTTGGTCAGTTCCAAGCCTTCACATTACTCAGCTCTCATTATCCTGTCAAATGACCTAATCCTCAGCCACACTGCTGATATTAACGCTGGGACTTCCAACAGTAATTGTGCAAGAAAAAAGGGGATTACGTGTCCTCACTTCCCCAAAGACAGACCTGGAGCTTGCACCAGGCTGCTTCACAGTAACACTTTGCTTGACCAGTGAGAAGTTGCACATTGAAGCAATTTTAAACAGAATTTGAGCATTCAGCACATCATATCAGAACAGTTTGGCTTGCAGGCAGAACCTCACCCATCATGGAGAACACTTCTTAATTTGCCAGATATAAAAGACCAGAACGAGTCTTACCTTGAAACTGATGCATGAGCATCAGAGTCGAGGCGAGAAGCCAAAAGTGAGTGAAGTCCATGCTGCTGTGTAGCTTCCAGGTGAGAAATTAAAGAAGAAATCACCTTAGTCTCCAAGTTCTCTGAACCAGTGAAACCTGCAGAAACGTGGCTGCTGCAGATCTGAATGCCTGCGGGTTTAAATGTTAGGTTTGTGTTCTTATGTCCACACTGATCCCGTCAGATAAGCTGTCTTCCCACCTGTGTGCAGCACTGAAGGAAACCCCCGGTATCCGGAAAGGCTCAGAGGCGTCTGCACTCTCCAGATGCAGGGAGGACACTGTGCTCTGTGATAACAAGCGGAGACGGTGAACTCTCGGAGAGGAGGAGGAGGAGGAGGATGCAGAGGAGAAGCAGCTTCTGCAATGGGAACCATAAATTAAAACCTCCACTGGTTGACCTATGTCACACTCTCACTGTGGTCTGCTCTGTGTTTTGTCTTTGCTTTGTGTAACCTGGAGTCTGACGGCTCCCTCCAGGGAAACCCTCCCAGAGTCATCCTCACACATGGAACAGCCTTCTTCATCTTTAATCTACACACACATGAAAAACCAAATTCATCCATATTATCCTGCCTGCAAATGTACAAATTTGTTTTTGCCCTTTTTTCATGCTTAAATAATTCAGATCACCAGACTCAGAAAATATATGAAGCAGGCTTCAAATATGAAGAGAGAAAAGAATCTCCAACCCAACCTGGCCAAATGTGGAAAAGCAATCTTCCCCTTGTTAAACAACTGCCACATTTTTTGGAAAGCTGAATTGAACATCACACCCAAGCATGATTACTGCTAGACACGTAGAATCAGGAAATCCCCTAAATAGAACCAGTCTCACAACATGAAGTAGGTTTAAAGATCTCAAAAAGCAGCACATTATGTCCTGATCTAAAGAAATTCAAGAACAGATGAGAAACAAAGTCTTTGGCATCTATCAGTCTGGAAAGGTTTACAGAGCCATTTCTGAGGCTTTGGGACTCCAGAGAACCAGAGTGAGAACCATCATCCACACATGGCGAAAACATGGAACCAAAGAGAACTTTACCAGGAGTAGCTGACCTACCAAAATTACTTCAAGGGTGGATCGATGTCTCATCCAGGAGATCAAAGAACAACCCAGAACAACATCTAAAGCTCTGCAGGCCTCACTGCCTAAGATAAGGTCAGAGGTTATTCAACAATAATAAAGAGAGACTGGGCAAAAGTGGGAGTGTTCAGAGGCCAAAACCACTGCTGACCAAGAAAACACAAAGGTCCATCTCACACTTACCAGAAAACATCTTGATGATCTCCATGATGTTTGTGAAATATTCTGTGGACTGATGAGCCTTTTGGAAGCTGTCCACTTGCATCTGGTGTAAAACTAACACAATATTTAAAAAATATATCAAACCAACAGTCAAACATGGTGGTGGTAGTCTGATGGTCTGGGACCTGAACCATAAATTCTGCTCCCTAGCAGAAAATCCAGGAGAACATCCAGCCATCAGATTGTGACCTCAAGCTCAATTAAGTTGAAGTTGGGTGGACAGACAGCTGCACAGACAGACAGACAGACAGACAGACAGACGGACGGACGGACGGATGGATGGAAGGATGGCTGGATGGACGGACAGACGGATGGATGATGGATGGATGGCTGGATGGACGGACAGACGGATGGATGATGGATGGATGGATGGATGGATGGATGGATGGAAGGATGGATGGATGGATGGATGAATAGACAGACGGACCGACAGACTGACGGACGGACGGAAAGAATGATGGCTGGAAGGACGGATGGATGGATGGACGGATGGACGGACGGACAGACGGATGGACGAACGGATGGATGGATGGATGAGCAGACAAAGCAAGCTGAGAATTTTCCAAAGTTTCCAGACCCTGGAACCCTGGGGACTGCACACTGAGCTGCTCCAGCTTCATCTCTTCACTACTTCAGAACGGATTCCTAATCATCTCTGATTCTCTCCAGCAGCAGTCAGACCTCTGCTCAGTCTAACAACGTCTCAGAAACGCTCCACCTTTGTTAGCTGGGGTAAGGAGAAAATCATCTTTAGCTGAGTGATGTCTTCAGGATGACTGCAGATGTTCACCCTCCTCCAGGTGTAACTGTGGGAGGGTAAGATCTGTGCTCCCTCATTCAACCCTAGCACACTGAAAGAGGACGTTGAAAAAAACTACACGTGCATCATGCTTCTATCCTTCATTTAACTTTAGAGCCACAAACGTGCCATTTCAGCTCCAAATTTACATTGGCAAATAATACTTTTGGATTTTTGTTCCTGGATCTCTTCTGAGGTCAGTTGCAAGAAAGCACAGAAGGAAAATGACAAAACCTCAAAGAGCAGCTCAGTGTTTGTCTGTCTATTCAATCTTTTCCGGGCCAGGTTATGGGAAGTCGTCCCGCTGATTTTCTGTCAGTCTGACCAAGGATAAGCGTTGTGGTGAACCATCATAAGGACATTCAGAGGGACAATCCAAACATCTGGGAGACAGATCCTGTGGGGACTGGGACTCCAAAGAATCGTTTGGTTGGGTTTCCCCAAAAATGTCTCCAAAGACCTTGTAAACCCCCGCCTAGAATGAACATGCTGCCCCAACGTGTGTGATTCACCTCAATAAAAGATGAGATGTAAGCAGGCAGGGCTCATTATTGGACAACAAAAATAAACGTTTAGTCTGTTTTTGCAAAAACTTGAGGAAACTAAATGACTTCAAATGTGATTAAAGTAAACCTGTTTGCAATTTAATCCGAGTCTAAAAGCAGCTGTTCCGTGAACGTCTCAGACGTTTGTTAGAGAACATTAGAGAACAAACAGCATCATGGAGACCAGGGAACAAACCACACAGGTCAGGGAGAAAGTTCTGGAGAAGTTTAAAGCAGAGCTAGGTTCTAAAACAATATCCCAAGCTCATCTCCCAGAGTTGTGTTCAGTCCAACATGGAGAGAGGATGGGTCAACTCCAGACCTACCAAGACATGGACATCCACCTAAACTGACAGATCAGGCAAGGAGAGCATTAATCAGAGGAGCTCTGTAGGAGCTGCAGAGATCCATAAATCTGATCTCTATGAAGGAGTCACAAGTTGAAAGAAGGTTGAAGCATTTCTCCTCCACAGTTTTTCATACGCACTGTGGTGGGGAAGCTAATCTTTATTAAAAAGAACACTGTGCTACTAAAAAAGTCCTGGATATGGAAACTGGTATCAAGTTTAACCCTTATCGTGACAACCCTACACTGCACCTCAACCTGAACTAACATCAGGCTCCTCTTCATCTTCTCTGTGGAGTTTAATGCTTGAGATTGACTTGGACAGTCAAAAACCCTTTGCTTCTTGTGCCTGATGAACTGTTCCGGGGGTGTGAGTCTAGTCATTATCTTGCTGCATGATGAGATTCGGTTCATTTTTCTTTGAATTGCCCTTCTTTTCTTTTTCCTAATAAGTACTGTAAAAACAGTCTGCAAAGTTGTAGTTGAGTTTTCAGTCTCTGCTCATTCTTATTATAGCCTTTTAAACTCATTCTAGAAATAGACATTAGAAATAATTGTAAAGTCATACTCCCACCCTCCTTCACCTCTATTGTGAGCTGGTTCAGTCCAAATAAGACAAAATATGGCAGAAACGTTGCATTATTCAGGTAAAGGCTGCACAGACCCATCAGTGTGCCGCAGAGACACATGCATGATTTTTATCTGGGATTAAACTTTTACACCAAAATATAGCTTTTTATCCTCTTAAGCATGTAATAAAAACTATGAAATCAGATAAGGAATTCTGTTCCTGGAATGCATTAAAGGTTAAAAGCCTTTTTAAAGTTGTGTGTTGAAAGTTTTACACCCAGAGAGAACAACAAACAAAATCTAAAATCTTATATGTTCTTATAACATAAATAGGCTCCCATAGACTCACCTGTGTTCGTCACACTCTCCTGATGTGTATTTGGGCCTCTTAATTAAGATGATTACAACTAAATAATACAAGTTTAGCTAAAGCAGTGAGATCTTTTAGCTGTTTTTGATCAGGTGATTATCCGGGGAACACGCTGAGACACAAGAAGGCTTTGGGCAAGGTTTGAACTGGTAATCTGGTAATCCTGTTGGAAGTTTACAGTTTTGTTTTACATTTTTAGATGTAATAGAGTAATGCTGTAAAATATCTGTATATTCGTATTATCAGAATGTTATGCTTACTAATTACAAAAAAACACCAAACATTTTATTTTAAGTAAAAAACGAAACTGCTAAACTAACCAAGATGCCACAAAAGCTCAAGATAATGTCAAAAGCATACAAGGAGATCTGGCAGGATTATGCTAAAACAAAATATCTGACCAACAACAGAGAAATATGGACTTTTTTTACCCAACGGCATTCTGGGAGATAAGGCAGGTGTGCTAACTAATGACATGAACCAAATCTAATGAGCTCTCAGCTGTTAGCATCAGTTGATACAGAAGATATCCAGAATATGTAAAATCTGAATTATATTGCAAGCATCTGCATCCCAGAGCACATGCATTTTACATTAAAGCAAAACCAGATGATTGTATGATGTTATTTAACTGTATCAGAGGTCACTTTAAAATGGTAATGTAGAACGGCTGAACGCTGGACAGATTTCTGTATGTATATAAGGGGCTTTTACCCCCCCAAAAAATCTATTTATCAATAATAATGTTGGAAGTTTTAGAACATTAGGAAACCCAAAATGTTGATCCTCTGGCATATATATCCTGCAATAGCTAATGTGTTATTAAACTAAATAAAAGTAGGAGATAACCGAACGACCCGATTTTATCCAGCCCTTTGGATTATATTTCATCTCGCGGACTCCTTAGTGTGTCTAAGCTTTGGATTTTACCCAAAGAAAAGTTTTTCAAATTCACCTTTGAGATAATGTCTGCACATGGGAATAGTGGCAATGTAGTTTTTGTCAAATAAACCATCTGCAGAGCCTGGGTAAGAACCTGAAACACTCGGTAATCCCTTACACCGCAGCCTCAAACAGGCCAGAGTTTTTCTGCTATCTTTGCTATATCTTAGTGTTTCTCCAGGACTACACCAGAGGTCATCCCCACATGTGTCATTAATTAACATTGCTTTGGGCTTTGACCATGTAATAACTATTTAGAGTGGCATAAAAACATTTTTTGAATGGGATTCTTAAGGTTTTTATTATGGGGGATGTGATTTTGAACATCTAGATGTTAAAACTATAAATTTCAAATTTGCACCCTTCGTAACGTTTCAGAATTAGTTTGTCTGCTTTTTATTTTGTTGCTTTGTTGCTTACTAAGTTATTTAATGCAGGTAAAATCTCAGAACACTGAAAAAGTTACTATAATTATATTTCGCATTAGTAAAGTGGAGCCATTAACACGAGGTCTACAGAGCAGACACAAGAAGGTGTCAGTAAAAACAAAGACTTTTTGAATTATGTCCTTTGAGCAGACATGTAGAAAACAGAGATGTTTGTCAATATTTCACAGCAGCACAGCTGGCATAAACCGAACTCAGCATAATGAAACAAACCTCCTCCCAACTGTCAAGCACAGTGGTGGAGGGTTGATGACTTGGGCTTGTTTCACAGCCACATGACCAGAACTGGGTCTATTACAGGTAAGAATCCCAAATCAACAACAGAATGGCTGAAAAACAAATAAAGGTCCAATGGCCTAGGCAAAGTTCAGAACTCAACCAAGTCATGGTGAGACCTCTGGTATCTTCAGAACACTCATATTTTTAACCATAAAGTACAAAAAACTAAAAAGATTCAGGGCTCAACCAAATTTTGAATGCTGTGGTAGGACCTGCAAAGAGCTGTGCAGAAACAAATGGCTACAAACCTCAAAGGATTTAAGCTACGTTGGGAAGAAGAGTGGGCCAAACTCCCTCCACAGTGGTGTGAGAGCCTGCATGGGGGTTCTACAAGCTGTTGGATCATGGGTAGACCTAGCATTTCCAATGGTTGCATTTGTAAAGACTTTCTGCCAGTGCAGGAACTTCAGCTACTACATTTGTTTACTTTAGCGTAACCAACAGCGTGCCTCAGGGTTGTCTCCTCAGACCCTCCCGGTTTTTTGACTTTAATGCCAGTTTTTGATAGATTCAATACCAATACCATACTTAAAAGAATCCAGGCCTCAGCCTGATTAAAATGCTGCGGTGGGATCTCAGTGAGCTGATATCTGCAAACTTTAATGAGCTGAAGCAACTTTTAAAAGTTTGGAAAATATACATAGAAAATTACTGCAGAGACTTCTTGTTGCTATATGTGGTTCTACAAGCTCCTGAAATATGGTGTGGACAAAGGTTTGTCTCTTTTCATTTGAGTACTGTAAACTTAAAGTGGTGCTTTGATATTCCACATCTACCAAATCTAATCCGACAACTGTTTGTTTTCATTTGATCAACTCCGTGGTTTTCAGTTAGCCAAATGTTGGAAGTCTTCTCTGGTCTCAGCCAAGTAAATGAGAAAGCAGAAACAGCAGCCTGACTCTACTGTTGCCTCGAGACACACCAAAATTATAGAGGCGGAGGTGAAATAATACAGCAGAGGTTGAGGCCACTGCAAAGAAAGAGAAGGGAGAGAGGCTGTAAAAGACAAGGTGGTGGAAAGACTGAGAGGAGAAACCTGTAAAAAAATCAATCAAGCAAAAGAAAGACAGAGGTAAACAAAAGCAAAACCAAGCAATTTCAGTTTAAGGTTTTAGAATAAAAACAGAAATCTGTGCATATTTCTGTGCATATGTTTCTTTTTTTGGAGTTTTATTGGATTTTAAAGTGAGTAAAACCAACCAGAACACAAATGACATCATTTTTAAATAAAAAAATAAACAGTACAAAGTTTAATGGGTGGACAGGAGACAGATTTGGAGACAATCAATTGAAATAGTTGAAAAACCTCTCCGGTAATCTCGGCTTTCACGACAACTTCTTAAAATGCTCTGAGGTCACATTCTTTTACACTTTTTTTTATGACTGCGTAGACGCATAAGGAGCAGCAGTGTTGCATTTCATGACTCAATAGATTTAGTAAAAGTTGCACAGGCTGCTGTGGGACGGTCTGGGTGCTGAAATATGTTGAGTTTTTGAGTGAAGACAGTGTAGAAAGAACTGATTCAAACAAAAAACTGTAATGAACTTCTACAACATTTTAAGCACATTTCAGATATTATTTTACTTTCTTCAAATTCAGAAGTTTAAAACAAATTAGATTACTTAAGACTTCAAAATTTTTGGGGAAGACCATATGATAATATAGTGATTTTTCAAGCTTCTTTTTGAGCAATATTACAGCTTTTGAATAATAAAGGAGCCTCAACTGTGAATATGTTATAATGCAACAGCTCAAACACTCTGCTTCCTTGTGTGACATCATGGAAAAAGCAAAAAAAGGTCAGCCACGATATCAGGAAGGGATTGTGGACGTCCAAAAGTCAGGCTCATACTTGGGTTCAATTCTCAGATGCCTGAAGGTGCAATCTTGATCTATTCAAATATTTGTATTCATGTATATAAGACATGGGAATGTCCAGCTCTCATACTGTTCAGAAAAGAGGGGGGTTCTGTGTCCAAGAAGTGGACCGGTTTTGGTGTAAAATGTGTGAATCAATCCCAGAACAAAATCAAAAGATTTTGTGAGGATGCTGCTGAAGCTGGGAAGTAAAACCGATTCATGAGGATCTGCATCAGAAGGTCATGTACCAACATGGTCTGAAAAGCCACTCAGAGAGGAAGAAGCCATTAATCCAAAAGCAGCATAAAAGCCAGATTACAGATTGCAAACACACTCAGGGACAGAGACCTTGACTTCTGCAGACATGTACTGTATTTTGGTAAAACTAAAACTCAATCGATGGACCATTATGACCATCTTTACATTTAGAGGGAAGAGGAGAAGCCTTCCTTACTGAAAACATCATTCCAGCTGTGAAGTATGGTGGAGGAAGCATCATGTTGCTGCAGAAGGGTCTGGTCAACTTGATAAAAATGTACTGTAGATGGCATCGGGAGGCAAGAACATTATGTTAAAATGTTGGTGCAACATCATAAGGCACCATCCAGGAAGCTAAAACTTGGACACAAATAGGTTTTCCAAACTGCACAATTTACCTGAACATACCACCAAGTTAAGAGTAGCTTAAGAACAAAATCAATGTTTCCGAGTGGCCATCACAAAGCCCTGATCTCAGTCTCATAGAAAATATGTGTTCAGAACTGAAATGGTGTCTCTGAACAGGGCAGCCTACAAACCTGACCCAATGCCACCGGTTCTGTCAGGTGGAACAGGCCAAAATTCCTTGTTCGGATCCTTTAAAAGCATCCATAATATTGGATACCATTATAATCCTTGTTAGATTTTAATACATGAAAGTGGTTCATCCCCCTGGCTACAAAGAAATACAAGCTTTGTTACTGTTTTAGGACAGTAAAACTAACATTTTATTAAATTAAAGTAAAATTAAATAATGAATAAATGTAAAAACAATGCGCAGGAAACACCAGCTTGGTTACAGTATTAAGACAGAGTAAATTTATAAAACTTATTTAAAGGAGAAAGAAGAACATACTGTAGTGTCAGTGGTTGTGTGTGTATTCTCCAGGTGCTCTGGTGTTCTGAACCAGTCCAGGAGACACAGCCTCACTCACTGTTTTCATAGCAAAATTAAATCACTAATAAAAATCATTTATGGATATTTCTTTTGTAAGCATTGGCGATATCTGGGAACCAAGAAGAAACTGATTTACTCAGTTAAGGAGTAGAAAAGGCACAAAGAAATGATGGTGACGTTCTTTGGATAGTTGTGGTGATGCCTTAAAATGAAATAAATTAATACACACGGTTCTTGTAATGTAAGAATTAAACCTGCAGCAGAACCAGAGCGTTACCGTTTCTGCGTTTACTGAAATCCCACAAATGTTAACATCTGTTTCCCACTGTGTGGAGGTCGGAAAGCTATGGAGCCCCTACTGGGAGTGCTGGGGAGTTTGATGAATTCCCCTCACTGAAGTCTCTGGAGGTAGCTGTAAAATGAGAGAAATGTGGAGGTTAGAAAGACATGACCTAGAAGGAAAACACAGCTTGATCTTAGAGCTAATGTTACATTGTGGGCAGTATAGGTACCAGATTTCTAGGTTCCTCCTGATGTAGGGTAACTAGGTGATATTTCATTACCCAGATGGTTTGTTTTCAAGGCTTCTTCAAGGCTTCCAGACATAACTTCAAATAACAAATTTGTTTTATAATCAACAGTAACCACATGCCCTGTGACCCGAATGCGAGGTTTTAATCCCCGCTCTGCTCGGACTAAACCAGATGGACCTCATTTTAAAGTTTATTTACAGATCTGTGGAACATCTTAAGATGTTTAAAAATGAAATTACACTTTTTTTTTTTTTTACGCATAGCAGAGAAGTTCTTGATCTCTGCCAAACAGAAAATAAGCTGAATAGATGAACTGCTACTGCTACTTAACCTCCCAAATAAATGATCCGGTTTCATGTTTAAACCAAAAACAGAGATCTAGACTGCAGGAGACGACCACCATGATCCAGGCAACCTCAAAACCTGACCCCTAACACACTCCATGAGGTTCTGCTAATATTGTCTAATGAGGACTCCTTTCTATCTGCTAAACTTCTCACAGTGTTTTCTTTAATTGTTGGATGCTTTGGTAACTGCCTGAGAACACTGTCCCTCCATTCATGAAGCCACCCACTGCATGCCCTCTGATGCAGCTCCTCACAGATCGATTCATTTCCAGCCCTGGTCTGCATGTGGAACAGGTTACGTCCAAATCGGCCCGGTCCATCTGGGACCTGATCTGTTATTGGAAGTCAAGCTTTAATCTGCAGGAGGACAAACAGGAGAAGCTTTCAACATCAGGATGAAAAACAAAGCTGGAGCTGATTTCATAATTGATGCGAAAATACTTATTAAAGGAAAAATATTATGCTCCTTTTTCACAGAAGCAACACAATTTCTTGATGTCCTGATAACGTGTGTGTTCTCATTCAGGTTTAATGGCGGTGTTGGTTTTTAGATTTTTTACCCGATCATCCGAATTCCTCGGCTCGGTTTTGACTTGATACTTCCTTTGCTTTATAATTTGGTTTAGTTTGGTCCTCAGAGTTCCTGCACATCCTATTCCTAACATTTCATAATTTTCTACATTAAAATATATTGTGTTTTAGTCCATTTGAAAGTATCTTTTGAGGTATAAAAACTTTTACGTCAAGACATCTGTCATAGAGTCTGCATGCCATCGGAATCCCACAAACACCGCTTCAAAAATAAACCTTATTTATGATCATACAGGCTACTTTCATACAGCAGTTTCATTATATAGTCAATTTATACCACTACACAGCGACAGTAATTGAGGTTAGCAAGCATTGTTACTGGATGGATGGATGGATGGATGTATATAACTAAATCTGTAAATTAAGTATTTCTTTACGTATTTTGGTCATACACATTTCAGTTCATCAAATATAAACTGAGTAAACAGTTGAAAATGAGGATTTCGTTCTTTAAGGAAACAAAGCGATCTAAACAAACCGTGCTCTATGTGTAAAACTAACCACTCTTCTTGCTAGCTCATGAACTAATAGTTTTGGACAGCTACACCCAGGCCTGATTATTGCCAGACCTGCAGTATCAACAAATAACAATAAATCGTACCTGCCTGACAACATGAAGTCGGCTAAAAGGGCTTAAGAAGCAACACATTATACTCCGATCCATAGAAATTCAACAACAGATGAGAAACAAAGTCACTGACATCAAAGCTCATCAATGGCTCATCCAGGAGGTCACAATAAAACAGAGAACAACATCCAAAGCTCTGCAGGCCTCACTGCTTCAGAAAAGGTCAGAGTTCAAGGATTAAGAAAAAAGAAAGAGAGACTGGGCAAAAACCACTGCTGACCCAAAAGAACACAAAGACCAGGTCTCAGACCTGCTAAATCATCTTGATGATCCCTAAGACATTCTGAAAGTATTCTGTGGACTGAGGAGACAGTGGTAGATTTTATATTTAAGGTGTGAGCGTCATGTGGCATTAAACTAACACAGCATTTGAGACAAGGAACATCCTACCCACAGTCAAACGTGGTGGTGATGGGGTGATGGTTGGGGTCGTTTTGCTGCTTCAGGACCTGGACAAGTTGCTACAATAGTGAGATGTGCAGCAGGGCAGTGATTCGAAACACAAATCCACCTCTTAAAGCTTTTGGAGTGGTCTAGTCAAAGTACAGACTTAAACCTGAGTTGCATATTAAATAGGCACCATATACGTACTCTGCTGGGCTCCACCATGTGCCTGTTCTTTGTCTTGCTCAGTGGAGTGCCAGAGAAGGAGTGTGTGTTGGCCTCTGTTGGTCTTCAACTTGGTTTCCCTTGTTCATGTTAAAGAGCTGGACAATAGACCAGGACCCGGTTGATTCAGTTCTCTGCTGAGAGCAACTGAGCGAGGACACCACAGAAAGTCCTATCTTAGTGAGGAGGTTTGATGACCCCGTTGCTAGGTGTGGTTGACCCCGTTGCTAGGTGTGACAGTCTTCTAAGAGCTGTGATTGGTTGGTAAAAGAAACAACAAATGCGTTCCTTGTAATCAGTGGAGAGAAATAAACCGATGATAGAGTTTAGACTGGATTCAGAAATGATGAAATCATGATGATAAAACTTAGCAAAATTAGACTAATTGTCACACAGCATCAAAATGTTTGAACGTAGCTTATTTAGATGCTCATCATTAGTTTGATTTGCTTATTATTAGGTTTACTCGCCATGCTGGTTGTTTTCATACTGCATCTATTTCATATGAATTAATTTCATAATGATATTAAAATTCCGCATTTTACTGTGATCTCCTTCAAAATATAGTATATTTTTGAAGGCATTTTACAGTCTGTAAATATTTAAATAATTCTGTACTGTATTGTTTGTAATTTTGTTCACTTTTTATTCATGGTTATTGATTATTGTTTCTACTATTTATTTATCCTTCCTAATATTACTTTATTAGAGGTTGATCTTTAACATGTCCTGCTGCTGAAACTATTTAATGTCCCCCTAGTGGGATGATAAAGTTAATCTTATCTCTATATTTATAATTGTATGATTGTTCTAGAAGTTTATGAGCTCATTTACTCGCCTGTTTAGGGGGTGGATCCCTGCACCATGGAGCCGGCAGCGTTTTATTCATTCTCTGTTGTTCATTGGAGGAGAAGATCTCTCCTTTCTCTCTGTCTTTCCTCCATCTTCTCTGCTTCAGACACTCTTAGGCTCACTAAAAGTCCTCCTCACTACTCCTAACATCTCCTCAGGTTAGGAGCTCTCTGATTACCTAAGATGCTTCCTGAATAACTTTTATCTGACCGAGGGAAAATTATAAGATTTTTCTTAGACTGACGTCATTAGGAGCTACTTTTAGTCTTAGGATTCCTTGTGAATACGGGCCCTGGTTCATTTGTGAATGTCAGCTCCACTTCCAGTAACTCTGGGCAGAAATCAAGGTTTTCTATTTGTAAACACCAAAACCGGAATATGCAACCACTGCAGCCTACAACTCCTCACAAGACATGTGAACGTCTGCAGAAAAACAGAATAGAAACTGAATGTTGGTAAGTCAAAAAGAAAAGATCCCCAGGTCTTCCAGTCGGAAAGTCTGTTGCTTTTTCTCTGTTTTATCACCATATAGTAAATCTGCTCAGGGCTGAGGCCGTTCATCTGATGAAGCATCACATTTAAAGACATTAGGTCGAGTCTGGGACAACATGCAGGGAGGCTTTGACTATATTATGACACCTGCAAGGCTGTTTGGAGAACTAAAGAACTGGTTGGTTTAGCTTTGAGGTTTTATTGTGCAGTCATCAAAGTTCTGTAACTCTACTGTAGCTCTTGCCCATTTTTCTTTGTTTTTTACTTCATTTATCGGAGTCTAGATAAACTCTCCTTGCTGTTTTCACCTCAGGGTCCCATCTGTCCACAGTATGATGGAATGTTTTAAACTATAGAGGACTGACTGATTGATTAGCTGATGTTTGTCCTCTGGAGCACGTTTTAAAACCTCAAGATGATCTATTTATGCTACAGATTCAAATAAATCTTCTCCCTTTTATGTAATACTGCATAATTTTGTTTTTCATAAAGCTGCCATTAACTTTGACCACTGAAAAGCATAGAAGGTTACTGTGAATGGAAGTCATCTGATTCCTGAAGCTCCACCAGAGAAAATGTCTTATTCCAGCCTTGATGTTGGTTTGATTTGAGTGCAGAAGATATTGATGATGGATTCACAATCACATCTAATCTGGTTCTGTTTAACGTTTAAGCCTTCAAACACCTGGCAGAAGTGAAACTGACCCCAACGACCCATTTTGTGATCCCCTAATAAAGTCCTATAACTCTGCAACTCCCATCCCAGGATCAGAAGAGGAGAAGCTTTTTTGGATGAGAAACATCTTCAAGAAACAAGAAAAGAAGTCCAATTGTTTTCTGTGTCAGCACTTGGGATTGGTACGACAGGCTGTAAAAACAAAACTAACTAAATCAATCCTGCTAATGCAAGAATATGAAATAAAAAGGAACAAGGAACCAAATATTAAATCTTGGGGAGAACCTCAGGTTAAAGAAGCTATCACAGGAGAGTTCCCTCACTTCAACAAATACATTTCTGGTTTTTAAAAGGAGGAGAAACACCAACCAATGCTGAGCCAGAATTATTGTTAATTGAAATATTTAGAAATTCAGATAAAAATGTAAAGAAACCTGAATTTGAACCAGGTAGAGAAAGTTTTTGTTCTGTTTTTGTTCATGTAAATGCTCCATGATGGTCTTCTTAAATATCGGCAGTTTTTCTGTCTCAAAACCCTTTTAATGTTTTCTCTGATGTTTGTTTCCTCACATTCTTTTGTAAATGTAAGCATATGGTCCAGATCAGGGGGAAGTATTGGAGGGATAAATTACTGCTAATTCTTCTTCTCTGATGGATGTCCTGTCTGCATGATGGACTACAGGGAGTTGTCCTTGGAGGCTCAAACAGATGGCTTTGGATACTTTGGAATAAAAATGCACTGTTCTCAGCCACTGAACAGTTTGTGGAGCTCATAAATTCATAAATGCAAAGAAACATGTGCCACTGAATGGATCTGTGGTTGTCTGGCCACGTTTGTTGCTCCGTTTCGACTCATAATTATCCCTCAGTGTTTTTCACTTTGCTTCAGTTTAGGAAGTGTTTCTGCATCTCAAGCATAAGGCGACAGCATTCTGCAGAAACCACATCATACAGTCTGAGGGCTGGATGCAGATGCTGGATGCTCCAAGGCCGCTCCACCTACACACATCCTGGCCTTGGGACACCAAACAGCCTCCTAGATCTGCAACCACAAGTTCCCCTAAAACCCCATCTTTGATTATCTTAAATAATTCTGAGGCCAATCCAAGAATTATCCATAAATTTACTTTGAGAAAACCTGATGGACTGTAAGATAATATAAAACGTTATTTTACTTAGGTGAACCAGGGTCACAGTGAAACTCAGGGCTTCAAAAAGATGAAAATAAATCAAATATAATTAATAATGCAATAAAAACTACAATGGACCATAAAAGTCATGTAAATAGTTCCCAGAATGGGTCCACAAATTATTCCTGAAAGCAAAACATCTTTTTCAGTTTCTTCCTCTTTCTCTTGTGGTTCAGTCACTTTTCATAGCCTAGACTGACAAATATTACTGCACCATCTTGGCCACACCTGGACCTTTCACTCATGACAGTCTGTCCTTTTATAATAGACTTGTCTTCTGTTTCATATTTGTCATCAGTGGGCCGCTGCTGTTTATGAAGGGCCTTTTGGATCCTATCGCAGCATTCAGCCTCAGTAAAAGCTTTTCTCATGGTATATAATGTTGCAGTGTGCTGAGTTATCCATGTACTGACATCCGCCTCTAACGCTGGAGGTCTGTCAGTGAGGACTGAAGGTAAAGTTGAGTTTTGTCCAAAAACAAGCTGGAAGGGGCAGTAGCCATGTACATTGTGCATGCAGTTCTTTGCCATAAGAGCCATAAGTGATTTTAACCTCAGTGATAAAACATTCAACCATTTCTCTTATTTGTTCATTATTAAATTCATCTCCATTGTCACTGAATAATCTGTGGGGTGGACCATGAATGCGCATCCAGCAGCGAATAATGTGTTTCACTATCTCTTTGGGTCTTTCTGTGGTGATAATGCTCCCTACTCTGAATCTTATGAAATGGTCGATGGCATGTAAATACCACAGTCCTAGCTCAAGCTCATGCAGGTCCACAGCAACAGTTTCATTCAAGGTGAAACCATTGGTAAACCCACTGCAGGCTTGTGTTACAGTTTACTGTATCGGATACATGTTTCACAGTGTTTTATAATATCCTTTAGGATTGAAATGATTTCTTCATCTCTGTTACCTGAGCCAGGTAACAGAGATTCATTTGAAAAAAAGTTGTTCAACCTTATCTTTTGATTCCTCCACATTTGCTAGCTTCACATGTTCTCTTTTTTGTTAGGACAGTCCTTTGCCCAGCGATAAGTGCTTTGGCATATAGCACATTTAGTTCTTCTGCCGTATTTGTCGAGAGGATTAGTCCCTCCAGTCGTTCTTTGGGGTTGCTCTGAGTTTGAACTCCGTTCATGGCTACCTGCGTACTTGGTGAAATATACGAAATCTCTCTCGTTTATCGCCAAAAATTCTTTTCAAGGCTGATTTCATGTTATCAAATAAGACGTTGAACATTTGGTAAGTGCTAACTGTTTGTCTTTAACATGAAGGCCTGCGGTGTCTACTTGCTTAAAGGCTAACACTGCATCTGGTAGTTTGAACTTACGCAACTTGTATCGTCGTTCAAATTGGATAATGTAATCCATCATTCAACACTGTCCATTGATCCGATCAAACTCTGTATAAACTTTGTACTGTTGATCCTCTTCTTCTTTAAAAAAAAAAAAAGTCCAGTTTAGTCAAAAGCCCATATCGACGTTAAGGTCTGCCGCGGTGATTTCCAGCACGGTTTCCCTCGCTGTTCCTGATAGCGACAAGGTAACCGCTCAAGCTTGCTTCTTTTTGTCCAAATCAGTAACAAGTCTCCAGATTTCGATCTAATTTTTCCAACTTTCATACGACGTCTTCTCATAAAAGGCGGAGGAACTTTGTAAATCCCAACAGCAGCCATCCTCTGCTGCCAATGTTAACTCAATGATCATGATGAAACCTCGCAAAACTCAGCACCCAAGAGCAGCACAGGGCTGCTGGCCTTGGCCTACAAAGGTTGCAGCAGCCCCAGGCAGACAGACACAAGCACCCCCACAGGACAGCTATACGCCCAACATGGTGACAGTTCGGCAGCAGAGCACAGGATTGGCAGCCCGAAGACATACAGGGAGAGACGCAGAACTGCAGCCTTGTCCCCCGGTGCAGGCCAAGCCCGGTCTCCAGGGTAGCTTGGCACCCAGACCAACTTTTGGCAGCAACCGCTTCCAGCACCGAAGTGGGGAAAACCCTCAGAACCCCCAACTAGGAAATTGAAAGGACCGAGGGAGGGCGGGAACAGTGTCTGATAAGATAGGCGAAGTCTAACTTCTGTTGGAGATTTACGAGTAGAAGACCTTTGCTCTCCAAAAAAAAACACAAAACATTTAGGTCCGACTAACATTTGCCAGAAAGAACGTAGACAAAGATCAGGACTTCTGCAACAATGGACTTCGGACAGATCAGTCTAAAACTAAATTATTTGTATACAAGAAGCGAGGACATGTTTTTCCTCAGAAAACACATGGTTGCTTTTCGCTATAAGTCCTTATCATCAAAATGAACCTAAACACCTGAATTATCTCTCTCTGTGGAATTAATCTATTTACTCTTTAAATTGAATCACTTCAATAAACTTTTCAGAGATATTGTAATTTAGTTAGTTATATCTTCTTTAGATATTTAAAGATTAACGCAAAAAATTCCAGATGATTAAATCAAAATATGTGATTTCTTAGCATTAACGCTTTCCTGCTTCCAGCCTCTTCTGTCTTCTCCAGGTTTTTTACATTCTGTCCCATTTAGGATCAACTTTAACCTCGGTGTGAAACCCAGCCCAACCTCATCTGTCTCCCCTTCCTTCCGACCACACTTTATATAGACGGTATATACGAGTTTATGAGGTCTGACGTTTGGTCAACCTCATCCTCCTCCTCATCCTCCTTCTCTGCCTTCATCCTCATTTTACAGGAAGCTTCTCTGTTTGCTCTGTTGAGCTTTGATTCCTTGTCTTTAGTGAGATTTATCCCTAATGGACGACTTTGCCTTGCTTTTGTTTGGCTGCTTGCTGTTTTTTCAGAACAAAATGCAAAATAAGGATGATGATGTGGGAGAAAAAAGATCAGAAGGAGATTTTTTTGTCAGCACACATACATGTGGTTTATTTCCTGGAACGGCTGGAGTTAGCAGGCATGCATGCTTAAAATAAAACTGTCTTTACCTTTACTTAGTGGTGCTGTGAAACTGGATGGAAGGAAATGTATGGGAGCTAATTTTAGAATAAAGACACATGTGAAGAGTAAAGCCATTTAGCCTTTGCGTTCTGCACTCTGCATGAACATCTCAGCAAATGAGATGTCATCTTCGTTTTGGTAAAGCTTGAACCTCATTGTGCAGATAAAAAACACAACAATAACAAATGTCTGTTCTCCGGCTATAATTATGACTGCACCGTCAGCAGAAACACCTCCACTCATCAGGTCAGAGTTCAGACTCGTCAGGTCAGAGTTCCATCAAAGTTTTTCATGTCAGAAACGGACCACATTTGGTTTTTACCAGAACACTACTGGTTTGGCTATGTTCATCCACACTATTAGGATCATTAAAGTTCCTCACAAGTGGAGGGGTTAGACTAGTTTGGTATCTTGTTCCTGAAGGATGGCAGAATGGAGCAGGAGATGGATAGATCAGGGCTTCTAATGGGGGCGTGGCTGCCGTCTAATGATGATAAAGAAGATGAAGATGAAGCAGAAAATTAGCTATCTCCATAGCCTGGGCATGTTCTGCTTTAGAGATAAGGTGAGGAGCTCCATCACCTGGAGAAGTTGGGAGTAGAGCTGCTGCTCCTTCGTATCAAAAGGAGACCTGAGTGGAGGTGGTTTATCTGATCAAAAGGCGTCTTGGATACCTCCTTTTTGAGAAATTATAGGCACATCTCGAGGCAAAGAGGGTCTTCAGGACAGAACCAGATGTTTGTTAAGGGATTTTAAAGGGTAGACCGAGAACGTTTGGAACAGGGGAACAGCAGCAAGCCTGATGTTGTTGTTTTTTGCTAGCACGTGTATCAGCAACCTCTTTGAGTGTGGGAATATTCACCAACGTTCATTGCTCTATTATAAAGATATTGGCAAAAGCAGTTTTTATCAGGCAAGACCTTGGTCACTTGGTCCCTTCTTCACCAAATGTTTTTTTTTCCCATTTTGTGACTAAAGGTTTATTTAGATGGTTGTAATCTGTACTCTTTGCCCTAGCTAGCCTATGACACATTTATGATTGAGTGAAAACAGTTTATTTCTCTGTTGTATTTTGTTTGTCGAGCAGGTTGACATCTCTGGTAGAGTGATGGACGCTGAGTGGGTTTCTGACAACCATGGACTATCCAGATCATCCACTGAGCAACATAACCTCCTTCCTTCACCAACAACCTGACGTTTTAACACCATTCAAAACGGGCTGCAGTGGATTCTACATGTTAAACAACTCCTGTTGAAGGTCTGGCTCTTCTCCAGAACATGTGGTCAGTGACATCTGAGTAAAAGTAATGTGGTTCATGATGTGGGAACTGGTGAACTGATGTGGGATTGACATGTTCTCCCTGTGCATTTGCTGGTTTCCTCTCACGGTCCGAAAGCACAACCCTCCACCTCCCTGACTGCTGGTGCATGATTCACACCTTGATGCTGATACACTGAAGTAAATGTTTCCTAAATGCCCAAATTATTCAAAAAGCTTGATTTGAATCTGTTTGGTTGGATAATGAACTTTTTACCACTAACTCAGTGTGTGAGAGTCAGGAGCTGTTTTTTCCAATCAGCTGAACTCTTCTACTGGTTCACCACAGGGTTGTTGTCTCCCTCTCCTACTATGTCTTCTATAGACTAATGAATGTCGTAGTACACAGGCTAACAGGTATTTCATTGAATATGCAGATGATACAGTGATTGTAAGTCTTCTTCATGGTGAAGAGTGACACCCTGAAAACTGAGGACATGGTCCTTTAGGACTTTAGGAAGACCATCTCTCCATTGCTACTAAGTGGCTGCAGTGAAGACCAAGAGCCAGAGTCTCTGTTATATCTGCTGCTGCTGTTATGTTTAATAAGAAATGATTACTGTTCATCGCCCTTTGTTGATTCCGACTGACTAAACGGGCTGTTTTTTATTTTTAATATACTGCATATGTTGTTTGATGTGTGGACATGCTGCAAATCACTCCCCTTAGGGGATACTAAAGTTGTGATTGAACCATTGCTGGACTTTATTTTATAGCTCTGGAGGGTCGACATGTTTTATCTACATCTACTCTTACTTCAACATATTTTTCACAGTTTTTCCCAAAGTACAAAAAAATAAGTGAGTGGATTCCAAGTAAACCAGCTCACAGTAATCATCTGAGCTTAAATGTGAGACAGATGGATGTGTTTTGTAAAATACTCAGAATTTCAAGCATTTAGAATTACCATGACCTGGATGACAGACTTTTTATCCTTATGCAACTGAAAACCTTCCCTTTTCACCTGTAAGTTATCATTTTAATATCATAAAATCTTCATGTTTAAATTTCTGACATTCAGACCTTTGGATTAAGAGCTTATATCTTAGAGACAGTTCTCGAGAACATGCTGAAAATCGTCTGAAAACCTCCGACCTCGGGAGCAAGCCTGTTCATTGTTTCCAAACCACACACTTTCATCTATATTCTGTGGCACTAGAATTGTTTTCAGCAGTGAAGAGAGCGAAACCAATGAAACCTGAGCGTTCCTGGGTTTGTGCTCGCTGAGTATGTGTCAACCACCTCATCTCCATACACCGTATGATAAATGATCTTGTGGCTCTTGTGTTTTCTCTCCTTTGACTCCTGGCACATGGCGCAGCGACAGGGTTCTCACATTTTTCGCATTTGTGACCCGACTGCATGTTTGATAAATCCCAGCGCTGAGAGTTAACGGAGAGATGAAGATGAGGTGGAAAGAAAACATGGAAAGTTGCCTAACACACATCTGGGGATCTGTTTTTGACTTTTCAATCATGTTACGGGACATGAGTTTGTCTCTTTCGCCGGTGTGGATGTGGCCATTAGAAGCATAGAAATTCAGTCTCTTCCTCATTGTTAGACACCCACAGAACAGCTAATTACTGATGTTTAAGGATGAAAATGTTCTCCGCAGGATGTAGGCTGCAGCTAGAGCAGTGCGTCCTGCAGTGTTGACAAAATCTGCATGTATGTTTTTTTTGGATGTATGATGTTTTTTGGACAAGTATGTTTATGTTTTTTTCCACAATTGCAGTGTAGGTTGGATGATTTTGTAAGGTTTTGCCACAGTATGTTCAGCTTACAGTGTGAAGATGCCACTAGAGCCGGCCCAAGGCAGAAGTGAACTCCCCGCTGTTTCTTATGAGAATGGACTCATTATTCTTCCTGCGGTTCACCCGCTCTTACCGATGTCCCAAGATCTAATTAAAGGACACTGGCAAGTTTCCTGGGAAAGTGCACAGCCCCCCTCCCGTTGACTTGGCGTCCCGGTTCCCTCGCCGCCAGAGTTAGCCCTCTTTGCCCTCGCCATCGGCCGTCACGTTCATGTCGCTCACTGTTCCCCCCCCGCCCGGTGTCCGCCGTTTACACGGTTTGAGGCGCGTAATGCCAAAACATGTGCCTTCTTTTCCTCTTTCCTGCCGTTGGTCACTTACAAAATACTCCTGATTCCTGTTCCCTCCTCATACTTGGCCCCCCCACACGCCGTCCCCCTACCCTTCTCCCCTGCCTCTGATCTCCTCCGACCCTAGCCTGGGCTGCTGTCCCCTGCTTCTGGCCCCGCCGCCTAGCTCTGCTCCACTCCCGTCCGATCTCCCTCCCCTACGTCGTATCGAGTCGATCCTATCACGTGGAAAGCTATGCCTGTATCCCACACTATTCTACATATCCGATGGAAAAGCGTAGACGTAATTTTTTCATTACATCTATAATTTTTCCCTGCCGCGGCCCCCGCGCGTCGACAAATGACTGACGACTGGGCTGCCTTCGACTGTTGTACACAGCATACGTACTTGATTTTATACCAGATGTGCTTATGTCCTGAGTGCCCCCTGTCTCCCCTGAAAAATGTTCTACCTGCTCCTTGAACACTTCGTTTCACTCACGCTAGCCTATTCCGACTGTCTCGCCTGTCAGCTTTGTTATGTAGGGGCAGTCCTTGAGCCTGTCTATAGGCGAGCCGATCTGCTCCACGCCCCAGCGTTCCCACTTTCTAATCAATGGTGGTGATATCTTACTCGCACGAGGGGCCCACGACAAGGCCTGTGCTGGGCCAGCCCCTTAACCCTTGCTCCTGTGACATATTTAGAAAAGTCTGTTTGTTTTCCCCTGTTTCCTTCCTACTTTTCCACATGGTCATACATCCCCCTGAGGGCTTCTTTGCTCTCCCCCGGGTTTCGCGTGCTGGCGCTGCAAGCCGTCCAATGCGCTACGAGTGCGAGACACAAGCCACACCTCTCCTCTTCTCCCACTACCTGCCGCCCCTCAACGCTTTTCTTTCGATTCTACCACCGCATCCCCCCCGCCGCCCCCCCACCACCTGTCCGGGTGGCCCCCAGACGGTCTGCCACTAGTGGTTTCACTCGCTGTGCCCAGGCCCCCGCTTCGCCCGATGAGAGTCCGCCCCTCTAACCGTGCTTCCACCCGTCCCTTCCAGAGAGTGCCATCACGTGAGTTCCCTTTCCCCCCGGAACGATTGCCATGCTGGCTTTCTTCCCCCCTTCACCTTCAGTTTCGCCTAGGCCCTCCCACACGTGTTTGTTGAAGACCTTTCCCACCACGTCCGGTCTTCGATCCAAATCCATCTTTGGACTAGTGCAATTTCCACAATTCCAAAACTTCTTGTCTCCTCTTGTCCTGCCCCCCCTCCGCCACCTCACCCACCCGCGCGGCCCACCAGTGCTGCCCCAGTTTACTCTCTCCCAATCGCAACATGTTACCAGCGGACCAATCCCCTCCCTCCTCCCTTGGACATCACGCTCTAACTCACGCTGATACCGTAGGTTTGCCTGTGGGGATCTCTTCTGGAACTCGCTGCTCTATTGTGCCGAAGGACTCATACAACTGACAGACCGGCGACGACCCCTGGCCCTCCTCATCCCGACCGCCCAAACCCCGGCGTCACAGGTTTTTCGATCTACTGTAAGACGACCTTATCTCGGAGCCCCCCCCCCTTCTGCTCCCCAGCCCTCAGCCTCTCCCGGCTCTGCTGCACCCCGCCGCCTATAGTCCTCCCCCCCTTTCCTCTACTTGGGATGAATCAGGCTTTCTGACCTGACTTGACATCACCCGCCTGCGGACCCTATGGACTTCCCACGATCCCGGCCGGCGTCCTACTTCGTGCCAAAACGGTGTTTCCCCCACCCCCTCCTATTAACAAGCTTACCCCCCCCCCGCCGCGTGTTATTCGAGCTGCACTACCGCACACTACAAACCCTCTACCCTCCCCCCCACAACACCAGGAACGACCTCAGACCATTTATGATTGTTTGTTTATTGTAATGTTTTAAATAATTCTGTTCTATTATAGTTTGATCTTAGGATTTAAGACTGATTTATTAGACTATGCTTTCTAAATTAAAGAGCAAAATATTTTAGTGCCGCCAATAAATGTTACATTATTTTTATGTACATTTGTATTTAAAATAGAACTACTTTAACTGAACACATTTAACATATTCCTTATTTATTATTATTATTATTTAATGCTCATACTGAACAGAAACCATAAACATGGATGCAAACAACTACTACATCCTAAAGGAGCGGCAGTGAAAGTTAAAGATAAAAATCTGCTTTGGGAATTAGCTGCTCGGATTTTTTCAGCTAAAACCAGTTTGGGATGAAGATGAGCGCTGCATTCTACACCTTATTTTTAAAAGATAACTCGAAGTAAGACAGATTAAGTGTTTTTGACCCACTTTGGCTGTATTTTGTCCACAACAGAATCATGTTTTCCTTTCTGAAGCTGAACTCAGGCCAGTAACAGTCTAAGAGGGTTTTTGCCAACAGCTCTGCCAGACGAGCCTCCACGGTTCCAGCCTCAGTCTCTGGGGCTTTTATTTGTGGCCTGACTAATAAATACTTGACCATGCTGGAAAAAGTTGAAACGTGGGTTCGAGTGCCTGATGGTCGGTGAAATGCATGCTTACCTGACCACGCTCTGGACCACCTGGTGAACTCCTCTGGCTCAACCATCGAAGCCCTTTTTGTCTAGTTTGTGTGGTTAACCAGGAAAGACAAACAGTCCATAAACAAATATTACAAAATGGTTAAGAAAGTTCAAAGAAGCAACACAGACGTCTAAAAATCAGGTGAAATAAAAACAGAAAAAACAAGAAAAGGTAGATATGTTGGTCTTCCATTCAAATCTATTTTAGTTGATATTGTAGAAAACATTTTCATCCTGTCTAAAACTGAAAGGTTTATGAGATTTAATTAAAAAAAAACAGGATAAGAAAACCCAAAACTCTTTGTACTGCTACAGCTCAGTTCTACTTTACTACAGAACCACCATTAATAGTTGAAACGGGTCACAGATAGGTGGACGGAATATACATTTTAATACCTTTCACCATTTTTATAGAGTTAAAATTTGATGTTTAACATTTTTAAATGCTTAGAGTGTAATGAAGGCACATTCTGGAACCAACACGGGGATTATTTTCTGCTTTTGCCCAAAATGTCTCCTAATTCTGTAAAATGTACCATTTTCTGTCAAATCAGCCCAGAGTGCAGAGTTCAGACCCAACTTACTCCCATTATATTTCAGCGCGGGTTAGGGTTACCCTTCCAAACTGGAACTGAAAGGTCTCTTTAACTTATCATATCTCACACATAAAACACAACAGATGCATAAAGGATTAGCTGACACTCACGGGTCAAGATTCTTCTCAATACGACTTATTGTTTTGGCACAGTGATGGACTGACTTAAGCTTAAAAACTTCTCGATTTCTGTCTGCCTGTCAGAGGAAGAGTGATGCTGTGGGCTTCACTTCCTCTAAAAGAAAAAGGGGAATCAAAGTAGCTACCAGTGAGTCAGCGCTACCTCATTCTCCTGCTCTCATAATCACTAAAGTTTCTAATTCTGCATGTTCCTTGCAGCTGCATTGACACCCCTAAACATTTCTTTTATTTTGCCTCCAAAGCAGCCAGAAAGGTGCTGTTTTACTGACTGTTTTATTTTATCAAACTTCAGGAAAATCAGAAATCTTTTCTGGGAGATCTTTGCTGTAAATATTTGGCTTCTACATCTAATAAAGTATTTGGTAAAACCGTGGAACTGGTTTAAACTGTTCACTGGTGGTGCTAAAATCTTTAGATTTTTTTCAGAAAAAGATTTTCTTGGATTCCCCAAAAAATCCACATCCCTGTCTGTAAACCGGTTCCAGTGGGAGGCATCAGAAACCTTCGTATGCCCATGGAGTATCTGGAGCAACCAGGATATTTATAATTCACACCACTGAGATGGTGAGCTGAACCTTCAATCCTTTCAGGCCTTACGTAGTCTTTAGGGACTGTAGTCAAAGCTGAAACTGAAGCATGACACCAAACTGGTTCTTATCGGATTTATTTATTAATTTTGCCTTAAAGAGATTAAAAGTTACCAAATTAGTTTTTTATGTGCAGCACTGTGGAAAATTCCTGTAAGATCCCTCATTCTTCACATTTCTGTGAAGAGAGCACTGTTTTTCACCTTAAAACATTTTAGTCCACGTTAAAAGATTAAAAACATCTGGCTGCTTTGCTGGGAAACAGAAGGAAGGGTGAATCAGCCACCGTATGTGGTTGGTTGAGTTGAAGTGTCTGACCTCGTGTTTGTATGCATTGTCTCAACTGTGGGATGAATGAGGAAAAAGGCTGAAAAAAGTCTGCTTATGTAACAATAAAGTATATTTATTCAATCTTCACCCAACGGGTGAAAAAGAGAGATTTGCGCAAAGGGAAAAAACATTTTCCCAAAAAACCCTTTAAATTTTAAACCAAAACTGATGTAATTTTTAGGATACAGAGAAAATTTCAGTTTAGTTATTGCGTCTTTCCCATCTTAACGACGCACCTCTCATCCGATCTCATCTGCACATGGAGTTTCACAATGTTCTGGATTTCATGTACAGCATTCCTGCATCCAGAGATCTCAAAGCTAGAGAATAAGGCACATCGAACAGAGAGATCACTATTTACAGAAGATATGGCTCCACAGACACACATCACAGTAAAAAATAAACACAGAACATAACCCCCCATTTTCCCCAAACCCAAAACCCTAAACTTCCTTGTTACAGTCCGGCAGTTAATGAACGAGGAGCATCAGCGTCTCTGACCACCCGTACTCCAAAAAAAAAACATCACTTATCCGGAGACCTTTGAGGGAAAAACAGGGGGTTTTTTTGGGTTTTTTATTATATTTTGTTCCGTGATTTTGAGTTTTTTAAAAAAACTATTCCAAAAGGGGGTTTTTTGTGTTCTGCAGAGTTTGCAAAGGACCACCAGGAGGCGCTCATTTTTTTAATTACACTCGGCGGGTTTTTCATTAAAAAAATATTCAAGGGAAGGCGCTGCATGGTGGGGTGAAAGCTAAACCAGTGTGACAACTGTTACAATGTATTGCTTTTCTAGCTTATTCTGTGTGTATAAACAGACTCTAAACTGATGAAAAATATCCCTCATTTGTGCTAAATGATACTGGCCTCTCAGCGAGTTTAACTACAAAGGGTTTTTGTCTGCATGAGTAGTTGCGGTTCAAACTTGTGCTTTAATAAAATGATCCCTCATGATATCCAGGACGCATCTTGTAGTCAGCTTAAGATGTTTCCATGAAACTTAAAAATAAACTTTCTGCCATAAAATAATTCTTACAAATACATAAATATTTCATCATATTAACCACTATTTAGCTCTCAACCAAACAGGAAATACAGAAAGGCTTTAGTATTAAAGCTGCAAAAGTAAAACTGCAAAGATTGTGAAAATAGCTTTTACATGTGCAGAGTGTGAATTCAATTTGTTAAGCTGCTTTAGCATTGCTTTCTGCCTTTTGACATTGGTTTGCATGATTTATGATTCTTTCAATGTCCTTCTCACATATTTTCAATTGTTTGTGTTGAATATATGAGTGAAAAAAGGCTAAACAGACAGGGCTAAATGCAGTTTAAAAATTCATGCCTGACTCATGGTCATATTTGACCTGAGGTGGAGTCTCATCTAAATAAGTCAGACATAAATATTTAATACTGCATTTAGCCGTGTCAGTTTAGCCTTTTTTTCACATACATATATAGATACACTCGTACTTATATGTATATTTAGACGTCATTTTTCCCCGATTAAACCAGAAGATGGATCCACGGTGAGTGCTGGTTCCTTTTTAACCAGCACCCATCGTTCTGTTAAAGGGTTTGCAGCTGTGTGCGCTGATCATTTTTAATAATCTGCTGTGCGACAAATAAATTGCTCCATCAGTTGTTTCTCGCCAACAAACACTCTTTTCTTTCTTTTATCATCAGAAACTCTGCCAGTTACGGTAAAGCTGGTTTTGGGGGTTCCTTGAAATTAAGAAAACATTAATACTGTTACAGTTTATAAAAATCTTGAGGACAGGACTAGTTTTTATTGTCACTGATTTTGTTTTAATGAGCTGAATGTGAACAAAATCCTTGACTTTAAGGATTTCCAGGTTTCAAACCCCTGCTACTTCTACAATGACGACAAACATTTAAAAGACAGAAAAAACAATAAAATAAAACATTTAAAGCATTTCCCTTAAGGTTGTAGGTGCATTAGAGGACGGCAGAAATATTGATCCATTCTTCTGGGTGGAAAAACAGCCGTTCCAGAAGATGTTCTGGGTCCGAATCTTCTCAGGCTAGCAACGACAAAGAAATCTTAAACGCTTGAAGATGTTTCAGAAAAAAGGCTCATCCTGGGCTGAAAAAGTGTTGAGAATGTTTACAAAAGGTCTTCTGGGAGCCTGAATCTGAAAATGCAGCTCTAGAGCCGGGTGCAGTTGGCGAAACTGTCGGACATGATGATGTTCTTGTAGAAGTTGTCGGTGCGGGTGGAGCAGTAACCTCTCACCTTGTCAATCATCTGGCTGACAGGGAGGATGGAGGAGGAGGAGGAAGAGGAGTTTGGCTCCACATCGGAGGAGGAAGAGGACGAGGAGACGCACTTGGGGCCGGTCTGGTTGGAGGAACGTTTGTCTGCAGAAAGAGATGGGAACATGACGCTGTTAGGACCCAAACATCAAAGCAGAGCAGCAAGAATCTCAATTCTTTAAGGAAGCCTCCCAAATTAATGATCTGTGTTTCTTTCTTAAGTTTTTACAAGTTTAAAATGTCTGAGGCAGTTTTACTGTTTTAATAAAGACCTTATGTTTGTGCAGGGTTAAAAACAACATATCAGGGTTTAAATTACAAATTGCACCAAATCTTTCAAAATCCATCAAGACGGAGACAGTAAAGCCAGAACAGGAATGTGACTGAGGTCAGAATGTCTGAAAGAAACAACGTATGTGGACATAAGAAGAGATGTGCAATGATGTTGTGCACCACCCATGTAGGCCTTCCAGCAGGAAATAACACTCTGCACTCACTTTGTTATTCAAGAAAATATGAAAAACCTCAAATCAAATCACTGTCACAGTTCCCTTTAAGAATCCTCAAAAAGCCTTGGTTTTTATGTTCTGTACACGGACCGGGTGGAACCGGAGAATCTGAGCATCCATGTTTATACCAGCTTTCTGCTGCTCAGGTTCACAGAGCCAAACATGCTATCACACCACCACAGGGCAAAGACAGAGACACGAGAGGCAGACATCCATGGACGCTAACACTCTCATGTCTAAGGGGCAATTCAGAACCACCAGCTAATCTAAAACACTTGTTTCTGGGTTGTGGGAAGAAACCCAGAAATGGAGGAAAGAGTCTCAGGGAAATGGATTAGATTTGAACCTCACACAAAACCATCGGATAAGATTTAAACCAAAGGGGACAGCAAAAAATCCTTCACCATCACAGAACTTGGCATGGAGGACTCCCACCTGAGGGCCCAGGAGTAACCTGGTCCCTAGCACCAGCGTTCAGGTCGTTGCTTTAACCGGACAATCGATTTACCTTTGCAGCTCAGTAAGGGATGTACAGGTAAAGTGTCTGCTAACATCCTGCTAGAAGGTTCCATCAGTCCCAGAGGTCCTTTCAACAATCCTTCTGAAGGTACAGTTCCTGGTAGACCCATTTTAGAACAAATTCTCTTCTGGATTAAGAATACAACATCTCCCAATGAGAATATGACAACATGCTAATCCATCCATCCACCTTCTACCACTTAGACCTTGACCAATTACAAGCATAACAGTGTTATCATAGAGCCACAGACCTCCGTCTATGTCATCGGAAAAAAACTTTAAAACAAGCAGTGGGACTGGCTCGAAGCCTTCAGAAGGCTCCCAGAAAACATCCTCACCAGACTCCAAAAACCACCTCAAACAGCTACCTTCAGTGCAGAGAAGAGGTCTATTCTGACTTTTCTCTCAAAGTGACCTCAGCCACCCTAAAGCGCAACATCATTTGAGCTGCTTATAATTGTGATCCCAAACTTTGGTCGTAACCCACAGCTCACTGTCGTGAGTGAGGGTTGGAGTATGGATTGACTGGTAAGTTTGGAGCATTGTCTTTCAGCTCTGCTCTCCTCACCACTGCAGATGCCAACCCAATCCAACTATTAAATGCTCTTACTCCTCTAGTTTGGGTTCACTCCTAGCCTGAAAACAGGCACTGATAAGTGAGACCACTGGCGTTTTCCTGTCTTTTTCTGACAGTGTGAATTTGTTGTATATATTTCAACTCTGAAATGTACAGTCCTGGTATTATACTTAAACCTGGAGGCTGGCAGGGCATGCTTTCCTGAGCCCAGCAGAGACTGCAGCACATCAAGCAATTATTCACATCAACTTAAAGATGGGCATTTGTTGTATTGATTGTCATTATCATGAAAATGTATAATTATAATAAGAATTTGATTATAGTGATAAAATCTACTTATTGATGTTGGAAAACCCCCAGAACTTACAGAATTTTTGAGATTATTTTTACAATTTTCACCACTGTTTGTTCCATGAGAGCATCTCTGTAAATAGATAAATTCAAAGGTATGATTAAATGCAGTCACTGTGTGCAGTTTAGTGATAAGATAAGAAGTTTCCTGAAGAAGCCTGTTTTTTAAGAGCAGTGTGTTTGCTTGTGGGGCTATGATTGCTCTGACATGGAGTCACAGCCACACAGCTGCCTAAAAATGACTCAGAGGAAGTTGTAAATACTTCTTTATTGTTATCACAATAATTACCACAGAATATCATGAACATTGTTCATATCGGCCACCTCTACTTTGGCATGTTGTATAAGTATCTTTGCTAGACTAACCTACATTAAACTGAACTAAGAAACTAATGTTGAAAGGTCTCATGAGTTTTGTCCAATTTGAAATTTAAATGTGTTTATCCATCAGGATAAGGAAGGCTGACCAGCGTCCTGTAAACCACTTTGGTTGTTGCCGCTGTTCTTTTTGGAAATGTCCCTTTTAGATATAGTTTGTTGGTTCTAAACTTTTATATTTCCAGAAATGTTTAATCCTGAAAGGTTTAAGAGCCAACAGATGAAATAACTGAGCCAAGGGAAGCAAGCCTGTGTCATGTTAAAACTTCACAACAGCAGCCGTATTTAAATTTGCTTTTCATTTTCCAGTTCCCAACACGTATGCATGTACCGAGGCAGGGGGGTTACAGTGCCGGGGTTATTCCTCCGACCCTCAGGAGAGGATGGGAAAGATGGATGTAAATCATCAACATGGAGTGTCAGAGGAACAAAGTCCCTCTGCGGCACAGTTCTGATCAATTCGCCAGTAGAAACACAAGGAAAATGTTTTAAAAACAGAATCCTAATTTTTATTAAAACTTATAGAGGTTCATTTTGTCTGAAAGAATATTTTCAGCTCCACATGACAGCTGGAATATGTGAGTCCATTTATAAAGCTATCTACGCACAGTCTAATAGACGATTTCTACCATCAAACATAAATAGAAATATTTTAAATAAATGCAAACACTTCTACAAAAAACAGCAGCATTATAAGCTTCATCAGAAAAATAGAAACAGTCCAGCCAAAAAGCAAAGCTCTTAATTAACGGTCCATCTACGTTCCAAACTTCAACTGTGGTCATGATCATGACCATAAGACGGGATCCTACAAAACAAATGGTTAAAAAGAGTTTCCTCTGCAGGGTGGCTAATCCCTGCCTTACAGGTGGCATGAGAAGTTCCATGACCAGTAAAGCAGCTGCCTCTGTACATCGAAAGAACTTGTTGATCCCGAAGCCTCCTGGAGGCCATCCTCTGGAGTTTGTTTGAGGACATTTCGATAGAAACAGACCTTGGGAGAGACTCAGAACTCTCTGGAGGCACAACTTTTCTTTTCTGGTCTTGGAACACCTTGGGATTGCCTAGAATGAGCTGGAGAGTGTTGCTGAGGAGAGGAATGCCAGTATTTCCCTTCTGGACCTGTTATCCCCACGATCCAATCTCAGAAAAGCTGAGAAAAAATAAAAAAGGGATGGAGACCAGAGTTAAACACTGTCCATTCGACTCTTTAAATTTCCACTGCTTGCGGGTCTCATCATTATGCGTTTACCCTAAGCCACTCAGTTACATTCACCATGGACCGTAGAGGTGAATAGGGAAACATCTGCATTAAATCATCTCTGTATTTTTCTCGGTCTGGAGCTAACTGTCAGATAGCCTTTAGATAAGGACCGCAGCGGAAAATGAATAGATAAAGATCCTACAAGTAAAAAAGCACTCCACACCAAGGCAATGCAGGAATGTCTGGTAGTTATAGCAAATAGACACCTGAAGAGGTGTTTTTTTTTTTTTTTTTAAGCAGCAGTGGTTAAACATGTTCAGATTCTCAAATTAACAACAGCAGAATGGTAGATGTATGAAAAGACCATAGGTCACAGGTCACGAGGCAGGCATAGTCAAACAAATGCTGTTAAATAAGGCTTCTAGTGTTTACATAGCATCACTTGGTTTTCTGTTTTTATTTAAGTTTCTTTTGTCTTATTTTAGATTTGTGAAGCAGATTAGCAGGCAAGCAGTGAAAATTTAAAGAACTGACTCTCCATCTTGCTTTAAATGTGACAAACTGCAATAAGATAAGCTGGAAACGGTTCGGTTTTACTGTTGAATCAGCCAAAAAGCTGACATAAGATCAGTAAGCAGAACGGCAGGAGGGTAAAAAAGGTTGATTAAAATTGTTAATAAATAGGCAGAGCTTTTCATTGTGTGTTTCATGACTGTTGATCTGTAAGTCTTCTGGAGACATTTTGGCTCCAAACACTGCCAACAAAATGACAGAGCCGGCGACTGGAAAGTTTCTCCGGTCATGCTTGGAAGTTAATCAGGTGTTATGTCCAAAAGTGTTGAGCATTATTCCAGAGGGCTCATCTTTGGTTTAAAGGTTTCATATGTGGACCTCTCCAACTGGCTGAACATTGTCAGAACTCTGTAGAGTATCCAGTCATTCCCATCCATCTGGAAACGGTAAAAGGAATCTCTGATTGTAGGATGCATAGATCAGCCAACAGATCTATACATTTGAACTCTGACCAAACCGTATGAGTGACTCTGTTATAACTGTGTCTCAGTACACAGAGCAGCAGAGGATTAGCCGTTGTGAGTATTTTCTACCAGTTGTTCCATAATGAGGCTGATATGGCTGGAAGAGAAACCTCTTCCTCATAATATGGATTGATCCAACTTTATCTGCCTAGCTAACCTTAGGCTCCCCAACAAAACTCCCCAGCTTGTTCTCTGCGATCTTTCATGGTTTTCAGATCTGAAAGGATATAAAGTCATCCAGTAAGTTTCAGATCTGAGCTGGGATCTGCTCCAAGCGGGAAATTATTGGAAAACCTCTAAAGTGAGGTGCATCAGCTCTCCCCCAACCCTAGATATTTACCTCCTCACCTAACCTCTAACCTGGACATCCAAGATAACCTTCTTTCAGTCACTAGTTGGACTATAGCTGGACCGTTAAATTGAGGGGTTTGCCTTTCTCATCATGACAGGCCAGTGTTGGAGATGAACCAGCACTGCCTTTCTCTGTTTACCATGCTCTTTGTTGAAAAAGCAGCTTTCTGAGATACTAAATATGAGAAAACATCCTGTCTCCATTTAGTTTCACTGGATCTGAAAGGTGCTGACTCAGTTTAACTCAACTGTGTATCTGTGGAATGCGCTGGACAAACAAGCCTGTTCCTGCCCACTTGGTAATAAAATCAGATACCGAGACTTGGGTGTTAATCTGCTATTTCTTACGGTTGTAGGGTGATACCATGAAAAGGAGGCCCACCGCGCGGACTGCCAAATCAGCGGCGAGCCGAGCTGGACGAGCTTCCTGTGCTGTCAAAGCCAAACTAAAGACAAAATACGAATCAAATCATTTGCAGCTGTACAAACTAAGGAATTGTTCAAAACGGTCAGAAATTCTTCCCTTACATCCACGACCAGCCAAAACCAGTGTTCTGAAAAGGTTCTGTGTCACTGAGAGCCAAATCAGCTATTGTAAAATTCCTCACTGATAAATTGCACCTTTCACTTGTGTAAACCCTCAGAGAAAATTAGATAATGATGGATTTTCTAAAACTTAATGCAAAGTATTTTACATTGTCTGTGGTTGTGAGTTCAGCTGGACTTTAAGTGAGCCCAGCTGTCGATTTTTAAATAGTAAAAAGCTCATTCAGAGGTTTAATGGTCTGTAACAACAGATCAACATATTTTAATGTTAAATAACTTTCTGCCTTCTGCTTCAAACACTTTGTTTCCCATTTTTCAGACTGGGAAGTGATGATTTTTCTTCGGTTTTGCCGAATAAACCTGAGGAGTACGAAAAGGCAGCATGGAGCTTCACGGCCAGAAATGGGCTCAAATACCACGAAAATAACCTAAATTAAATCAATAAAAATGACATATATTGTTCTGATAGCAGTAGCATCGTGCCTTCTGCTTATGTTAGTGCTGCGTGCTGCTTTTTGCTCCTTAAGGACAGAACCGTACTGCGCATTTTGAATATTATTATTACATAAACAGTTTGGCTTTTTTGACGTTTTTGTCTTGTTTCTGCACCGTTAGATACTTGTATCTCTGTTTTCACACTACAAAAATGGCCGAACAGGTCAGAGTGGAGCGCTCTTTGACCTGGAGGGGGCGGGGTGTGAAGTGCCTCAGTAGCATTTAAAGAGACGGCATCTCAATGAGTTGCTCTCAGATGCACCTCAGAACAGGTAAAAGAGGAGCCTATGGAGCTACAACAAGGAGTTCAGACCAAAGCATTGCAGTTCCACTTTATATAGACCACAACTGGATGATTTGTAAGAAGGAAGGACTTAAAAGCATCAAATATCTAAAACCAACTAAATGGTTTAAAATAAACACCCAAATCTGTTTTCCACTTTAGCAAAGTCAGTATTTGTCAAAGGTGGGACCAAGTCATTTCTTCACAAGTCACAAGTAAGTCTCAAGCCATCAAATCTGTGACTCGAGCCTGACTCTGGTCAAGTCTTCAAGTCAAAGTACAGACCTCTGGTGTCTGTGCTGACTCGATGTGTTTGTAAGAGGGTCTAAAGATTCAGAAGTATTTAAAGTTAGAGAAACTGTTATCTATGTGGAAACTGATGGATAGAAACTGCATTTTAGAGCTAAAGTCTGACTATATTTGAGGATTAAGCGCATTAGCTTACATAATGGTTTGGCAGCGCATGAAACACTTTTACAAACGATTTAAATCCTGCAGCATTGATGGAGTTTGGAGAGCAGATGTATCATGTGACTACATCTAATGAGAAGCAGATTATTTCACTCTCAGGGGGGTTGACTTCATCCCCGCATATTTACACTAAACAATGTTTGACATCTTTCACATTCAGTGTTAACTTTAAAAAGCACACCCACATGATCAGTTACTGACTGATATGAAGCACACCGTTAGGCTGTTATTAAAGATCCAAACTACTCAGAAAAAAAACGAAAGCACACCACGTTAGCCGAGATGCAGACTGGCAGGGGGGGCGTTTGTTTCTGCATCCTGAGACGCTCTGAGCGGGTGGAGCTTGGGTTTTCTGCTTGGAGTCATCACCCCCCTCAAAGTGTCTCAGGCTGGAAACTGTGTGGCATCAGAGCAAGCAGCCAATCACAACACACTCAGTGGGAGCTGTTTTCCCAAAACGTCTCCAGATTTAGGACTTTTCATCCTATATAACAGGAATCTGGGAATTTAATAATTCAGATTCACTCAGAGGCGTTTTGGGAAACCCGAAGCGGATCACATGACATCAGCTTTACCTCTTTAGGTCGCTTCCTCCTGTTAATGGTTTGATGAGCGTTCTACACACCAGACACAGAGGCAGATACACAAACATATGAGAACATGTAACAAACCTGCTCCATGGAGAGAAAATAACAATGTATGTTTTCAAGCAGGTTTCTGCTTAAACAAGCTGCAGCTGGAGTCAACGTAAAGTCTGGAAACCCGAAATCAGAAGGTCCGATTGCGATTTTATTGATGTTTTTTACAATCATCTTACAGAGAAAAAACTGCTTTGTTTCCACCCAGGTTTTACAGCTGGTGTTAAAGTGGCGCATTGAACATATTAAAGGAAATAAAAGCCTGATTAGATTTATTTTATCATCAACAAACAACACATCAGTGTACGTTTACTGGTTTAGTTAATGGATGCCGTCTTCTTCCACTTTGGGTTTCAGCTGCCTGAGGCGTTCATTTCACGGGACGTTATCTTCCTGATTGTCCCCCCGGTGCATCGTGTGGATATGGGTGTCTATGTGTGTTGATATATTGTTTTGTTTTTTACATTATGTTCTTATCTTGTTGACTATTTATTGAATTCCCCCTAAGTTTTGTATTTCCTGTTACTTTGTTTTTGTAAAACGTGATGAGTCACAGAAACTCAACAGAAAATGAACAAAATTCTCCCAAAAACCCTTTAGGGAACCACTTTACAATAAGGCTCCCCTTATAGATCGCTAATAAATAGTTTACAGATATATTTTTAAAGTCATCTGTAAACACATTACAAGTCATTAATACGTGTTAATAATGCAGTGATTAAGTAGAATATATTATATGCTACAAAATATGTTTACAAATTGTGTTTACAAGGTGATAACTTACTCTCAAAATGTTTAAAATAGCAACTCTACATGTGAACAGATTTTATATTTAACTCTACATTAAATATACAGGTGAACAGATTTGACTCACTATTTGGCAATAAACTGGTGAGTTTTGCCTCTTTCTCCCCCCTACTTAATGCATAATAAACACCTATATTAATGATTTGTAATGTGTTTACAGATGAATTAATAACATATCTGTAAACTAAAGTATAACTTTAAAGAAGAATTGTTTCCAGACTTCAAGGTTTTCTATCAGAGCATCTCATTTTCTCAGAGCAAGACGCTCATTTATTAAACTTCTCAACAGCTGTGTTCAGCATTGTTCCAGCTTCTTACCGGCTTATTTGCTCTGTATTGTCAATCATTTCTGTCTCACTGTAGCTTTGACTCTGTTTGTAAGCTGAATTCTCACACATTTGAGATTTTATCTGAGATAAAATAAATATTTCAGCACCCTGAGCTCATAAAGAACAAAGGATATAAGTCTCACACAGTCTGTCAGGCATGAAAATACCTTCATAAGGGGTTCTCGTTAGTACGCCGTCTCACCTGTGTTCCTGTTTCGTTTGGTGAACGGTGTCAGCGTGGCTTTAGCCTTGGAGGTCCAGCTGATGGTGCTGGAGCCGAAGGAGCTGGAGGACAGGGACTTGGCCAGGTTGTCTGAGCTCACCTTCTTCGTGTTGTTGGTGGCCGTCTTACTCCAGTCTGCATGAGCGAAACAGAACCGATAATTTGAGAAATATTGGGACAAGCATTTAGACCCTGTGTTCAGATTTCCATACTTGGGATGCTTGACTGGAGCAAAGACACATCATTAAATCATCAGCTGCCCGCATCTAAAGTCAGAGTAATGATTTAAAAGTTTAAAACAGCTGGAAGTGTGACAAACAAGGAGTTTGTTAAACTCTACTCGGACCTTACCAGGAACTCTCTTTACTGTGTGGACAGATGAGACTGAGATCCAGGTGGGGAGTATGGTGGAAAAGCTGTTTCTTTTCTAAAAGCCCTGAGAACCTTGTTAGAGTGCATGGCATCAACACATCTTTGAATCACCAGCACCACGTTGCTTCTTATTTAAAAAAAAAAACCAGAGAGCCTCTGACAGAAAACTGAAATGGGTCATCAGTGGGTTTTCAGCAGGATAATGATCGGAAAACAACTCAGAACAACCCAAAAATGCTTCAGCCGACACAAGGTCAGCAGTCTTCTATGGCCACCTCAGTCCCCAGATCCTGTATGAAAACTGTGGAGAAAGCTGAGAAGAAGAGAGCATCAGAGAGGACCCAGGACTTTGGACCATTCAGAGAGGTTCTGCACAGATGAATTTGGGAAATTTGCATAAATGAGTGCAAAGCTTAGCTCATGTGAAAACCAGTATTTGTCAGAAACACCCTGGCACACAGCAGGTTGTTGTTTACTTCACTATATTCACCCCACACACAGACATGACAGGAACATCACCGTGATCCTGGTTTTAAGGAGGAATTCCTTATTTCTGAGGCGATGGCACTCAGACAAACTTAATCAGGATTTTTTTTTCAGTATGAAGTCAAACTTCATACCGAATGTTCACAGACTGTTGTTGAGAAGAGTGTCCTCAGATTGACTGCACCTGGAGGAAATTCCACTCCCTGAGAGACGGCTGTGTTTTATCTTCTTTTATTAGCTGCAGAGCCGAGGTGACTTAAATTTTATTAAACCGTCCTCTTTCTTTCTCTGAGCTCTGTGAACCTGGCAGCAGCCCCGTTGACAAATCCAAAGGGCTTCCTGCGGAGAAATGAGACAGGTAGACGGACGGATACCTGAGTTTTCTGAGAGCCTGTAGGGGCCACAGCAGAGGTATCTTCTCCACTGCTTCTGCACGTTTTCTTTCAGAGCACAGTGGAAGATAAATATGAAGAGACCTGAGGAGAGAAAGACAAAATGAGATTAGACGAGAACATTTTCATGTTATAAACATTTACTGCAGCACCAACAATTATGTTTAAAAGAACATTGAGCAATTTATAAACCCCAATAAACGTTTTCTGTTCCTGGTTGAAAAATAAATAGTGAGCTGAACAACCAAACCCAGACAACATCAGTCCAGATTGTTCTGGTGACATGCTGGTCAGAAAAATAAAAAACATCCGATTTTAATTTTTGTATCTGCAAACACAACATAGTTAAACGATTTCAGATCACACTGACAACATGTTTTGGTGTGGAAGTTGTTGCTGAAGGAAAATATTTTCAGCATCAGTGTTTAACACTGAAGTGAGAGAAAAGGCTTGAACACAGAGACAGACTGAGGTGCTTCATTTGGAAATGTTGGAGGCTTTTTAAAATATCTAAATCCTCCCATTAGCCTTAATGGAAGGATCCACAATGACACAGATGATTTAGTAATGCAAGCCTTGATAATTGCTACTAGCTACAAGACGCTAACAACAGTTTAATGAGCAAATTATGTAATTATTTCTTCTCTGCTTAAAATAACATGAAAAGTTTGTTTTACTGCAGCAGTTTTTCACAGCACCGTGGGATAGTGTCTGCTCACAGTGGCCACAAATGTCTGTCTTTGAAATCCTCTTAATTAAAAAGCATTAAACCATAAAATTTAACACCTAGATTGTCTTCGGGTTCAAACTAAGAGTTTAAATAAATAAATCAGACTGCTGGCTGGTTTCTCTGATATCTCCGTTTTAAAGGACACAGAGTTCAGAAACCACTAAAAGCTGTCTGGATTCTGAACCTTGCAGAGAGTTGAAGATGGTGAACAGGTACGTGAAGGTCAGGTAGACGGGTCCCCAGGCAAACAGAGCAAAGCCCCACGTCATGCCAAGCAGGAAGGTGAGGCTGACGACGCTCCGAAGGTTTCGAAGAACCTGAATCACAGGTTTTCATTGTTTGTTTTTCTTTTCAAAATAATTTAAACATTTCAAACTAAAACCTGACAGAAAACTGAAGCGCAGACCTCCTCTCGCAGGGTGCGGTTGCTGCGTTTGCCGTTGCGGCCACAGATCTGCATCATCACCACGATGAACATGGCCACGTTCAGCAGAAACATCAGGCAGAAGTAACCCACACAGGTGGTGTAGAAGACGCTCTTCTCCTTGATCCAACACCTGAGAGGAAACATGAAGAGAAGAAACACCTGCTGAGCCAGTGGTTGCCGGAGTGATTCTCAGGAGCAGGAGGAGCAGGAGCCCATAGCCCAAAGCAATGAGCTTGAAACAAACGGTCCTGAATGAGAAAAATTCCTGAACCATGAGCAAGATGACCTTCTGCTGGCCACACATGTCAAATATGTCTCAACACTCTGGGCTGATTTGACAGAAAGTCCTACAGCAGTGAGAGAAAAACTGTGCAGAAGTAGACAAAAAAACTTTCTGTGACCCGTTCAGACTTTAAATAATGTTCCGGCTGAGCTATGTGACTCCAATGGAGGCTGGGTTTCCCCACTCCTTTCATTACAATCCATGGAAAAAGGTCCACTTTCTGGTGGAAAATCATGCAATAGAACATTACTTTAGGTTGAGGAGCATCTTTAGATGAAACTTGTGCCAGAACTAAGAAGGTAAAGTCCTCAGGAAGTGTGCTTCAATGCTTGCATACTGGCATCCTACAGTATAATTCAAGTTAACATGAAATTAAATTCCAACACAATAAAAACTGTTAATGTGGTTCCATAAGAATACCGGCATTTGTTTCTATCATCAGGCTTGGTCACACCTGCTCAGCTACAGCTCGCTCAGGATTTCACCAGATTATTGGAGGTACAGAACTGAGTTTGGTCCTCTTACATCACTGGAGATTCATCTTTGCGGTCCTTCAAGACACCATAATAGTTTTTATTCACAGAGACAACGATTCCCACCAGGAGTGCAGGTAAACCTGGAAGAAAGCAGACGACAGAGAGGATTTGAGCTCCACTGTCTTCCTTTTAAGGGTCTTTGGATGGTTTCTGGCACCCAACCCACTAGTTGTATCGCTTCCATCCTAAAATGTGTTTTTCTGCCATCATCATGGAATTAGTGTGATTCAGGGAGGTTTCTGGCATAGCTCAGGGTGAATTTTTTTAAATGGGAATTATTTCTCACAGAGTGAACTTTGTTCCCTGATGTTTTAGTGAATGTAAATAACTCAGAACCTTGAGGCTTTCAGCTGACAGTTTGGGCTCTTCTTTCCACACTGTGCTAGGACACATCCGTCTACTGCTGCATTTCAGCTTGCAATACATCCCCAAAAACTTTCCCTGTTTCTAATGTTTCCTTTCGTTCTTCCAACGCTTAAGACATGAAAAGTTCCAGGTGTCATTTGTAATACGTCTTCAGCTGTCCAGCAGTATGGGGGCTGCTGTGGTGGTTTAAATTTCTTAATTCCCCAACAGCCTTTACTGGGGACAGGTCAGCGCTGCAGGCAACAGTCCAGCTGCTCCCTCTGCTCCCTCAGACGGGCCTTTGGAATGTGTGCAGAACTTCATATTTTCATTTCAATTTATAGAAGAAATTCTACAGATTGGAGAACATGGAACCTACAAAATATGGACGGACGGATGGAACCTTTAGGAATACTGCTTTTTGATCACCCGAAAATGTTTCCTGTTTGGAATAACTTCCGTTCACCTCATTATAAACCTAAACTAGCCTCTTTGTCAAGGAGTTTTGAAATGTGTTGCAGCCTGAAATGAAGCAATGCACAGACATTAGGTAGTAAGTAAAAAGTTGTTCAAAATGTCTAGAAATAAAAAAGTAACTCCCAGAATCAGCATCCTTTGGTCTAATCCCAACTCTTCATGGCTTTGAGTGGTAAATCAATCATAATCTCTAAAACTCCATCAGACCTGCAGGTCAGATCAAGGTTGAGCTCACCCCATCCCACAATGCAGAACTTGAGGATGTATCTGCGTATGTAGGTGTTGAAGACTTTGACCAGAGCGATGTACATGTGCACGGACTCCAGGCCCATCCAGGTGAAGGAGGTCAGCAGGAAGTAGTGCAAGAGGACGGCCGCAGACGTGCACAGCCCCTCACTGTCAAACATGGTGGCGAGCCAGCCGTCCAACAGGAACACAATGTTGAGGAACAACAGCGACGTGCTGAGATTCATCAGGATCTTAGACGGATAATCTCGACGCAGTTTCCTGTAAGGATGGAAAAAGGACCTTTAGTTGGAATTTTCTTATAATGCTGGTTCACATTTACTCAGCGGAGAGTTTCAGGTTTCCTTATAGGATGCTTTGCTATATGACATCCAGCCAGGCTGTCATAACTCCACCCGGCCCAACAAACAACCAACGACTGGACTTACTCGAAGGCGATGTAGGTGAGCAACGTGGCAGCGGAGCAGATGGCTGAGATGCCGCAGCCGATGTAGGAGAGGAATGTCAGGACCTTCGTGTTTTCTGGATCGATTCGAAATGAAGTCTGGGAAATGTCCTGCATGGAAAGACACCAAATAAGGAAGCACAGGGAGATCTCTTTAAGTTTCCTTCTTTAAAACTTTTAACTGACAGCTTATTTTCCAGGCTTGAGGAGGAACACAAACGGAGCACCAATAAAATGAACAAAATAGGCTCTAACCATCATAGCAATACAAGATGGCTAATCACCTCCTTGTTCATTTTTAATCATCACTGAAGAAACATTTCAGCTTCCAGGTGATCTACGCAGCCCTAGTGAGCAAAATGTGATGTATGGAAAGCCAAATGGGTCAGAAATCACACACTTTGCAACACCTTGTAAGATCAAATAAAGTCCAGTAAAAACACCTCAGGTGTTTAATTTATGCGACCTGCGGGTCACTGTGGAGAGTTTTTAACGCTTTATTTATTTGGTACTTTCCCACTCAGAGGGGGTTCTGTGATGGGTTCTGTAATGACCTGAAAGGGATACTGTTTAGTTTAAACTGAAATAGTTTTGTTTTTAATTCAATTCAATTCAGTTTATTTATATAGCGCCAATTCACAACACATGTCGTCTCAAGGCACTTCACAAAAGTCAGGTTCATACATTCCAATTAATCTTAATCATTGAACAGTGCAGTCAGATTCAGTTATTTATTCAAATTGGATAAAAAGTTTTTCTATCTGAGGAAAGGAAACCCAGCAGATTGCATCCAGTCAGTGACTTGCAGCATTCCGTCCTCCTGGATGAGCATGTAGAGACAGTGGACAGTCACTGGCGTTGACTTTGCAGCAATCCCTCATACTGAGCATGCATGTAGCGACAGTGGAGAGGAAAAACTCCCTTTTAACAGGAAGAAACCTCCAGCAAAACCAGGCTCAGTGTGAGCGGCCATCTGCCACGACTGACTGGGGGTTAGAGAGAACAGAGCAGAGACACAAAGAGAACGAAGAAGCACTGATCCAGGAATACTTTCTATGGGAAGGAAAAGGTAAATGTTAATGGATGTAGCTCCTTTAGTCGTTTCACCTAGAAAGAAAGAACAGATAAACTCTGAGCCAGTTTTCAAGTTTAGAGTCTGAAGAGAGCACATAGAGTTAGTTACAGTAAAAGCTCCGTCAGTAGCCATGTCTAGGAGAGAGAAAGGGTTAAACACTGAAAGACAGGGCCATGTGGATCATCGGTAGAGGGTGAGCATTAAGTTGTTGCCAGCAGAAGCTTGGAGGATTCCCCTCTCCAGAAAGGTGTTACAGGTAGACACAGAGTCAGGCCAGGTGTTGCTTCTAGGAAGGGAAAAGAGAGAGAACAAAGTTAAAAGCTAAAATAACAGCAAATAATGCAACATTGGAGAGTAGTGTGAGAATGTAGCGAAGAGGGTGAAAGTGGTCATTATGTCCTCCAGCAGCCTAAGCCTATATCAGCATAACTACAGAGATAGTTTCAGTTCAGATTATTTAGTTAAACGGCGCTTATTTACAACAATGTCGTCTCAAGGCACCCCACAAAGGGTCCCACTGATGGTCATTGTTCTACTAAAAACCACCAGGATTGGGATACCTCTCTCTGTCAGACTGATTATAACTATTGGGAAAGAGAAGGGGTCATACAGGTAGCAGAAATGGAGGGTGTGTTATAAATGTTATAAATGTTTGGGTTTGATGGTTTTACATAAAACAAAAACAAAGCCCAGATTAAAGACTATCCAGAACCCAAGGTCACAGGAAGGTCAGCGATGACAGATATGGTATTAGGAAAATATTTTCTCTTTTGTTTTTTTAGTTCACTTTTAGGCTGAGCAGTGTAGATAATAAACTTCAAAATGTAACATTTCTGTTACAGTACAGACATGACAGAAAATAAGAAAGTGACACAAAGCAAACCACACCAAAGCAATGCAGAGTGGCTGAAAATCACAAGCCTGCTCGTTTTTATTCAGTATTGGGAAAAGGTGTTACGTTCCTCATGGGCTTTGGCAGAACTGGACAACTGGTGGATGTATTGAAAGCCCAACTGGTCATAATTTACACATTTTGCAACATTTTGTGAAGTCTAAAAAGCGCATTTAAATATACCACTACATGTTTATTAAGCACCAGCTGCTGTTTAAACCGTATCACTGTAGCCAGTGTTAAATGTATTTTCCTTTTACACACTGGGAAAAGTAATGTAGAATAATCACAACATGAGGGGAGCCAGACAAATGAAAGATGTTAATTTGTTTTTAAAATAAATCTTTAGATTTATATGCTCACAATATTAGCTCTAACCCCTGGCTGCAGGATTGTGAACCAGCAGGACTCTGTCTCTTTTTGGGCAAAATTAAACCCAGAAATAAAGCTGTCTCTGAGGTCCGGCGGTTGGAGCTCTGAGCACCATTAGCTTCATGTTTGTGGCAGGGAAACTGCTCTGGATGCGGGCTGCACGAGTCCTGATTCCCGTATTTAACGTGTCTTACCATCAGGACGGCGAAGTGAGTCAGGTGGTTGCAGTGGCAGACTGTTCTGTTGATGGTCGACTGTTTGGAAACACTGCAGCCTTTGTTGTTCCAGCCTCCATTGCCCTCTGGTGGAAAGACAAAGATATTACATCAAATTAACTGCAGAAACCTGAAGAAAACAGCAGACTTATTTATTAGTTGTAATAAAATTAATCTACAACATTATTTACATTTGACAGCATTCTACTTTCTTATTATAATTTATTCTGGAACTTTACTCCAACTATTAGCACAAAGATTGAGGAGAAGAAATAGTTAAACACATTAGAACAAGCCTTTAACCTGAAGCAGAAAAAGGAAGGGAGAAAAAGGGAGAATCCAGCAGATGTGACAAAGATAACATAACTAGAGCAAAGTCCAGGATGAAACTAAAACGTGTGACAGAGACGGGTTCTGGTAGAAATGTTCCATCAACCTGCTCTGAACCTGGGAGGCTGAGTGTGGAAAGACTCACTGTTCATGTCGAAGTCCCAAAAAACACACTCCCTATGGGAGGAGACCTGCAGGGGAACAAGCAGCTCGGGGTCAGTTCACTGATGTCATCCAACATGATACAAAATCAAATCAAATCTCTGCACCAAACCCGATGGAACAAAATAAATTACTGAGACAGAAATAAACTGACAAAAAACCCAAATACAAACAAAAATACTTTGAAAAGTAAAAAAAAAAAAATTAATCACATATATTAGAAATTAAATTAAGAACAAAGAAATTAATAAATCTTCTCTGCCCCAATCCTGCTAAAGAAAATAAACAATTAAAAATTAACAAAACAAACAAAAATGAATTAAAAAAAGTAAAACTAAAAAATAAAACGGATCTAGTAGAAATTCAATTTGAAATAACAGCAAAATGAAACCAAAATTAATGAGGAAAAGAATAAACTTTCCCCTTAAATAAAATAAAAAAAAATCAAAGTAAAACACAAACAAAAACAATATTTTGAAAATAAACTAAAAACAACTAGCAGATATTAAATTAAAACATTAACAATAAAATAAACTAAATCTTAATAACAAACTATGAAGCCAACAGGTTAAAAATAAAATATTTGCAAATAACAAAAATTATTTACAATAAAAAAGTATCAATAAAATAAAATATAAAAAACGGGACAAAAGCTTAAGTTGATGATGAATACAACGCTAAATGTAATTACATAACAAAATAAAAATGAGAAAACCATGAGCAGAGTGCATCAGAACCACACCTGATCAGACAGATGGGTCATCTCGATCTTCACCGGGTCTTTCAGATGTTTGATGGAGAGGTTCCCGACGCTGCTGGCCACCACATAGCTGTTCAGAGACAGACCTTTCTGCTCTTTCTGGGAATAAAACACACCAACACAGTTACCTCCCTGTTTCACTCTTCCTCACTGATGAAGCTCAGACTTTCTTCTTCTCACCATGAAGAAGTTGGGGCTGCTGAAGAACATGAAGTTGATCCTGGACAGAGACGACCTGTTAAAATTGCCCGTCGTGACCCCGGACAGCAGGGAGGGGGGAAGCGTGACCTGAGCTAGCGGGTGTGCAGTCTGGTCAAACTCGATCTGGCACAGCAGGAGGAGAGGAGGAGGAGCGGAGATTAATGAAGAAAATGGAAGAGAAGAGGAAACAGTAAACCAAGAATCAATATTGGCTTGGAGAATGTGTTCATCCTGTGGGAATCCATCAGAGGAAGAACCTTCCATGATGGTTACCTGTGGCTCTGTTGAGTTTGGAAGGAAGAAGGCGCTGAATGATGTCCCGTTGAATGACGTGGTGTTGAGGGTCAGTATTCCCAAAGCCAGATGTTTGGAGGTGATGTTCACTGATGGACCATCGAACTCCACTTTCTTAGCCAGCTCTTCTACAGCCTTCAGCGCTCTGGAGGACCACAGCAGAAAAATGCAAAACGTTTCTCTAAAGTTTGGACTTAGTGATCACTAGAGTTCTGACCCACTCAGACCGACCAGAGAGATGAGACAAACATCAGTCAGTAACATCACATCTAATCCTGAGGGCATTACTCATTTTTCCTACTAAAACAGTTCCTGCATCTCCTCATGGTGTCCTCTGGACATCTGAAGGTTGCTTAAGATGCACGTTTGTTTCGAATGAAATGGTAATTGATGGGAGAACCTCTGATTGTGATTGCGCTCCAGTCAGCAGAGGAGGGTCAGAGTATGGCTGAACAATGTAGTACAACGTACATATTGGACGTGTTGACCAGGGCTTGGCCTGAGCTGATCATGACGTTGGAGATGATGTGGACCACTGATTCGGCCACTATGGTGTCAATCTTGGCAACGCTGACCAGCTCATGCACCTTTGTCACAACCTGAGAGACCTGCGGACCGAGAGGATAACAAACCCAGTTGGTTCATGCTTTTTATTTATTGTAATGATTCTTCAGTCTGAAGGTTCTTCTGTCCCACCTCCTCGTTGGACAGACTGTTCTTGGTGAAGTCTGCCAGCTGCTCGGCCACATCAGCTGCATTTTCTACACAGAAAACACAAATCTGATTAAACTCAAAGCTGGACTTTTAGGGTTAATTTGGCCAACTTTCACTTAATGCTAAAAAACGTAATTAAATCTAGTAATATTTATAAAGCCGAACTTAAGTAAGTTTAAATAAAGCAAATGCAACTTCTGTTCAAATTAATGTTAAATATGATTAATTTAAGCAGACAGATGGCCTTGGGTTCTTTAATACTTAAAAAAAAAAATTAGTATAAGGAAGGGGGCATAAATTAAGGTTTATTTAACGAAATCTTGTATCAAAACTGTTTTTAAGTGAACATTAGACAACACTGATTTATAAAAACTAAACTTCAGCAAGATAATCAATGTTAACAAAAAGCGTCCATTTGATCCTAAATTGAGGCTAATTTAGGCAAGCTTACTTAAAATTATTCTTAAATTATTTTAATTTGAGGAAGATTATTCCAGCAGCCTTATTTTAACTAAAAATTATTATAGGAAACTTTATTTTAAACAAATTTATTTAGGATCAAATTTATTTTAAATTAAAATTAACATAGGCTAATTTAACTTAATGCTCTTAAATAGAAATACATTTTAAATTAAGATCAAATTTAAGCCCCTTGATGACTTCAGCTAAATTTAACTATGTCCTAAACAAATCATTCATTTTAACATGAGGGCAAGTATAAATTATGATGTATTTAAAATAAGACTATCTTCAATCCAACAGATTTTAATCTCAGACTTCTCTAAAATTAAATAAAGATTTAGGTAAAAGTAAATAAAAATTCTGGCTCTAGGGACGTGGAATGTCACCTCGCTGTCAACCTCCCCTGTCGGGGGTGCTGGATAGTGCCCCTCCCGGGGACTCCATTATTCTGCTGGAGGACTTCACCGCCCATGTGGGAAAAGACAGTGACACCTGGAGAGGCGTGATCGGGAGGAATGGCCTCCCCAAACCGAATCCGGGTGGTGTTTCGTTATTGGACTTCTGTGCTAGTCACGGATTGTCCATAATGAACACCATGTTCAAGCATAAGGGTGTCCATCAGTGCAATTGGCACCAGGACACCCTAGGCAGGAGGTCGATGATCGGCTTTGTTGTCGTGTCGTCAGACCTTCGGCTGCATTTTTTGGACACTCGGGTGAAGAGAGGGGCTGAGCTGTCCACTGATCACCACCTGGTGGTGAGTTGGATCTGCTGGAAGAGGAGAAAGCCGGAGAGACTTGGCAGGCCCAAGCGAAGAGTGAGGGTCTGCTGGGAACGTCTGGCGGAGCCCTCGGCCAGGGATGTATTCAACTCCCACCTCCGGGAGAGCTTTAACAAGATTCCGAGGGATGTTGGAGACATAGAGTCCAAGTGGACCATGTTCTCCGCATTTATTGTTGATGCTGCTGCCCGTAGCTGCGGCCGTAAGGTCTGCTGTGCCTGCTGCGTCGGCAATTCCCGAACCCGGTGGTGGACACCGGCAGTAAGGGATGCTGTCAAGCTGAAGAAGGAGTCCTATCGGCTGTGGTCGGCTTGTGGGACTCCTGAGGCGGCTGACGGGTACCGTGAGGCCAAGCATGCTGCGGCCCGGGCTGTGGCAGAGGCAAAAACGCGGGCCTGGGAGGAGTTCAGTGAGGCCATGGAGAAGGACTACCGGTTGGCCTCGAAGCGATTCTGAAAAACCGTCCGGCGCCTCAGGAGGGGGAAGCAGTGCTTCACCAACACTGTTTACAGTGGGGTGGGAAGCTGCTGACCTCGACTGGGGACATTATCGGGCGGTGGGAGGAGTACTTCGAGAATCTCCTCAATCCTGCCATCACGCATTCCCTGGTGGAAGCAGACGCTGGGGACTCGTGGTTAGACTCTTTCATCACCCTGGCTGAAGTCACCGAGGTGGTTAAAAAGCTCCGCGGTGGCAGGGCTTCGGTGGTGGATGAGATCTGCCCTGAGTACCTAAAGTCTCTGGATGTTGTGGGGCTGTCATGGTTGACACACCTCTTCAACATTGCGTGGCGGTCGGTGACAGTGCCTCTGGACTGGCAGACCGGGGTGGTGGTCCCCCTTCATAAGAAGGGTGACCGGAGGGTGTGTTCCAACTACAGGGGGATCACACTCCTCAGCCTCCCTGGTGAGGCATATACCAGGGTATTGGAGAGGAGGGTCTGGCCGATAGTCGTACTTCAGTAGGAGCAGTGTGGTTTTCGTCCCGGCCGTGGAACACAGGACCAGCTCTATACCCTCTACAGGGTACTCGAGGGTTTATGGGAGTTTGCCCAACCGGTTCACATGTGTTTTGTTGACCTGGAGAAAGCATTCAACTGTGTACCTTGTGATGTGGGGGGTGCTCCAGGAGTATGGAATTGGGGGCCCTTTATTAGGGGCCATCCGGTCTCTGTACAAGCCCAGCAGGAGTTTGGTCCGCATTGCCGGCACTAAGTCGGACCTGTTCCCATGGCATGTTGGACTCCGGCAGGGCTGCCCTTTGTCACCGGTCCTGTTCATAACTTTTATGGACAGGATTTCTAGACGCAGCCAAGGGCCGGAGGGTGTCTGGTTTGGGGACCAGTGGATTTCGTCTCTTCTTTTTGCAGATGACGTGGTCGTGCTGGCCCCCTCTAGCCAAAACCTACAGCATGCACTGGGGCGGTTCGCAGCCAAGTGTGAAGCAGCTGGGATGAAGATCAGCTCCTCCAAGTCCGAGGCCATGGATCCCTACCGAAAAAGGGTGGCTTGTCATCTTCAGGTTGGAGGGGAGTTCCTGCCTCAAGTGGAGGAGTTAAAGTATCTCGGGGTCTCAGTCACAAGTGAGGGAAGAATGGAGCGGGAGATGGACAGATGGATCGGTGCGGCTGCCGCAGTAATGGGGGTGCTGTACCGGTCCGTTGTGGTGAAGAGAGAGCTGAGCCGAAAAGTGAAGCTCTCGATTTACCGGTCGGTCTACGTTCCTACCGTCACCTATGGCCATGAACTTTGGGTCATGACCAAAAGAACAAGATCCCGGCGGCTGAAATGAGCTTCCTCCGTAGGGTTGCCGGGCACTCCCTTAGAGATAGGGTGAGGAGCTCGGCCATACAGGAGGGGCTCGGAGTAGAGCCGCTGCTCCTCCACATCGAGAGGAGCCAGTTGAGGTGGCTCGGGCATCTGTATCGGATGCGTCCTGGACGCTTCCCTCGGGAGCTGTTACAGGCACGCCCCACCGGGAGGAGGACCAGGGGACGGCCCAGGACACGCTGGAGGGACTATGTCTCTCGGCTGGCCTGGGAACGCCTTGGGCTCCCCCCGGAGGAGCTGGAGGAGGTGTTTGGGGAGAGGGACGTCTGGGTGTCTCTGCTGAGTCTGCTGCCCCCGCGACCCGGTTCCGGATAAGTGGAAGACGACGAGTACGAGTACGAGTACATTCTACATTTGGTTAAATGTAATCTGAAATTAATTTAAAATCTTCTCAAACGTTTCTTAAATTAAGATTTACATAGGCAAACTTAACTTTCGTCATCTTTTATTTAGGAAAGCTTAAATTTAACTACATGAAATTGAATACCTAATCTTCTTTAAAATAAATCTAATTGACCTTAATCTTACTTTAACTTAATTTCACATTATACCTAGATAATTAAATTTAAGAGAATTTAACTCTTAATTTTTAACTTTACTTGACCTTAAATTAATGCTGATTTGGCAACCTTTGTTGCTCTAAATTACCTTAATGATCCTAATTCAGCTAATTTGTTTTAACAACTTCAATTTAGTTCAGATTAATTCACAAAAGCTTCATTTAAGGAAGTTAAACTTCAGTAACTTTAAATTTAAATCAAATTGATCTTGAATTTATGCTTCAAAGTGACCTAAAAAAGCTTCATTTCAGTTTAAACTAATAAGAATTAAATAAGGTTTCATTTATGCAAGTATAAATTAAGAATTATTTCCTGTAATCTAAAATCAGATGTACATATTAAATCTATTTTAACTTGATATTAAATGTTTTTAAATGAGTGTTTTAGGTGTGGGAGTACCTGCAGTAACTGTGCAGTCAGTGATATTTGCTGTCGACCACTGGGACTCAAAGGTTTCTGGGTTTATCAAACTGGGAAAAGAGACATAAATTGGTTACATGTGATGGTTTATGTTCAAATATAACTAAAAAGTAGAATAATGTTACAGTCATTAGTTTAACCAATCATTCAATAAATGCAAAAAGATGACATAAAAACCAGCTGCACACGTGCACACATAAAATCCGCGCCATCCCTGATGATATCTCAGAGGCATCTCCTGGTTAGTTTACTGCTCAATATTTCCACAAAACTCAAAACTCATAAAACTCCAATCTTCTGTCTGAACTTGGGGGATGTGTTCTGTCAGTGTCAATGATTAAGTCGAGACAATCTATTTTCAGCGTCGCAAACAGTTCAATCTGAAGTTAAACCTGCCTCAGGCCAAGTTTAATTTAAGTCCTCATTTTGACCTGGATTAGCTTCAGTTTTACAGCAAGATATCAGATTATTTGACTCCAGACTCCGAGCAAATCTGAGTGGAATTTAATTCCTGCCAAATGCGATTCAGTCTTAAGCTTTGCGCAGGAACCCATCGCTAAATATTTTAGTGCTCCACTAAACAAAACATATAGTTTGTTTCACAACTCAATTATTGTAACTGCAGTGATAACCACGTAGAAGTTCAGACCATAAATGAATTATACCTATCTGTGTCTTAGCTTTAATTTGTGTATTCTGGCATGTTTGAGTAATTTACAGATGTCTGGCTGGGATGTTTCCATTATATCAACAGCACCAGTCATCAGTAGCCCTTCTTTGCTAGGTATTTAGCTTCCTGCCTTATAGTTGCAATTTTAAAGGTGGAATTATTTAATTTGTAATGACTTATTTTGCTTATAGTGCTCCTATAATATAAAAACTAGAACTCGGTGCAGAAATCAAATCCAGAGGTCTTGTCTGATCACGTCACTATTAACACTATCATATCAATGTATAAGAAATAATAAAAAATATTGCACACTTCCTAGAGTTTGTTTTGTAGACATTAGGAGTCTCACAGTGTTTAACGATAGCACTTAGAGTCTATCTGCACAGGTCGGTGTGGCTTTTTAAGTGAAATTAGTCAATGATTATCAGGAGAGCAGAGAGCCTTTGTTCAATCAGGAGTGATTAATGAAATGTCTTCTCAAAGCAAAGCTAATTAGATCTAAATGTTCTGTAGAAAACCAGATCAGGGTGGTCCTACTGAAACACCCTCTACACTTCAGAGAAGAGCAGATAACATGATTTCAATTAAAGAGATAAAGGTTCTCTAAGCTTTAGGAGGTTTCATGCCTTTCTGTAAAGTTTCTGAGGCATTAGATATACAATGGACAACAGTGAAGACCATCATCATCAAGTGGAGAAAATATGGCGGCACAGTAATGTTACCAAGATCTGGACGTCCCTCCAAAAGGGATGAAAGGATGAAAAGAAAACTGGTCAGCAAGTCTGCCAGGAGGCAAACAGCAACAGTAAAGAAGCAGCAGGAATGTTAGCCATGTGTTAAACATGTGACAAACATCTCCTGAATTCTTCATGTTTTTGGGCTACCGGGTCGGATGGCAGGACAGAAGCTTTTTTAAAAACACCCAAGTTTGTCTACACTTGAAAAAAGAAACATTGATGACGTTTCCCAAAAGACGTGGGGAAAATGTGTTATCTGCAGAAGCCAAGGTTCACAGCTGGTATGTTTGGTGTAAAAACAACACTGCACATCAATAAAAAGCTCCAAACGCACAGTGGAACTTGATGGTTGTAAGATTATGCTGTGGGGCTGTTTTTCTTTCGCTTTGCCAGGAGCCTTAGTGGAGAAAACCTGAATATTTTCAAAAACCAACCAACTTTGGTCAAAAACAACCATAGAATGGCTTTCCCAGCAGAAAATGATGGTTTTAGAACAGTCATCTTGAAGCCCAGACCTGAATCTAACTGAAGCTCTGTGGTATGATCTAAAGAGGGTTGTGCAAAGGAGGTGTCCTGACAATATGACAGATCTGGAGCAGTTTTGCAAAGAAAAGTGGGGAAGTATCAATTAGTCAAGATGTGTGTACACTGAAATAGTTCTGCCCAAAAACATTGAGTGCTGTGATAAAATCCAATGGTGCTTCAACAAACTATAAGTCTACTATTTGTACCAGGTTCTGAAGGCGCTCAGGTCTTTGTTGGGGAAGCAGGGTAGGTACTGAGTGACTCTGGGTTTGGTCTCAGGCCACAGATAGTGAAGAGGGTTTTCTTCTGGGCAGTTCTCTGTGAGGATGGTTGCAAACAGATGATTAATGAATCAATGCTGACAACATACATCTCATTACAGTTACATGACATAACAAAGGAGAAACAAGTCAGTAAATAGCTCAAAAACAGCTAATTAAGAGATAATTACGGTTATAAATCACAAAAGGAGAGAAGATAAAGAGGTATCTTTCAGCAGCATTTTGATGATTTTCATTCTTCTTTTTGTACCAATTTGATCAGATCCCTACCGAACTGAACTGTCTAAACTCTGACCTATTAAATGGACATTGATGTTAGCAGCTTGGACCTTCAGGCTGGTACCGGCGAGATTGTTGAGCAGCCGGGCCAGCACATCGGCTTTACCCAGACTCTCATTGGTGATCATCAGCAGCACCTGACAGGTGTAACTGGAGACATAAGAGGAGATGAAACGATCAGCTCAGATCACAGAACTGAAGTCGAGTTGCTTCTCGAACCACTGACCTGAGTTCTGATGTTTGAAGTTAAAAACAGTCATCTTACCTGTTCGGGGCTTCACTCTGCTGGACTCTGCAGGAAGAAAAACGAGAGAGAGATAAAGGAACAGCAGAAACAAATCGCTTTAGTGATAAAAAAAAACTTAATACAGAGCAGATAGTAAAAACATTTTCATTAAGAAACCCCAAAATCTGCCTTTTACTTGAAATAACCCATGTTTGTGAGAGGTGTAAATTACAAACCTCAAGGTGTCTTACAGGTTTTTCATTTTGAATATTTTGGGATTTGTAGTCCTGGATAAAGATATTTTTCAGAATCATTCTATAACTATTGATTCTTCTTTTACCGATCAACTGTAGTTTTAGTCCACTTCCACTAGATGGCAGTAGTAGCAGAAGCATTGTATCAGTATCATACAGCAGAAATGCCTTGTTGTAACTTCAATGCAAAACATCAGGAAAAAAGACTTTTTCCTTTTTATTAGTAAAAACAGTCATGTGAAAAAAATTAGGACACCCCACTAAATAAGGGGTTTTTTATTAAGATGTGTTATCATATCCATGTAATCTTTTTCTTTATCTGTGGAGAAGTGATTTAAATGCCCTTAAACAACCAAAATTTACCTTGTTTTTAAAATGTGTTTGCAAGTGATTTTAGCCATTTGAAGTGGGAATAAATGTGGTGTTGGGGGGTCTTTTTTGAGTTTTTATTGCTTATTTGTACCACTTTCATTTTCAAATATTGTAAAATCTAACATCAGGTATAAAATATGTTAACAGTGTGGCTCAGGGTGTCCTCATTTCTTCAAGACTAACTACAGGAAATACTTTTTTCTCCTATATTGGTTCAGTTTACAAGAACATTCATATAATTTAGTTTCATTGCTTTCTGAAAGTTCTGGAGGCTTCTTGTTTTGTTTTGGGTTTCAGTTCAGAACCTCTTTTCAGGGGACAGTTGTCCATTTGTTAAAACGCTAAATTTCGGACCAATGAATTATTCAGCTTCGACTTTAGGGAACATAACAGACAACCTAAAAATTGTAAATTGTGTCTTTAGACTCAGAGGCACATTTTCTTCCTAATTACTTTTATTGAGTCTATAAAAAATCTTCAAAGATATTAGCGTAGAGTTAAATGGAGGAAAATTTGCATTTTAGCTCCAGAAATGTTATTTTTAAAGAGCTGTTGGCTAAAAACTTGGCTTATTGTAGATGGCCAGTTGAAAAAGGATAAAACTCTAAGACTTATTCTGAAAAACCTGAACAAAACAAATAGTCCGCTGTGTTGATCTAGATTTTTTTTTATAGAAAATTAAACTGTTGTTTCTGAACAAGAAGCAGATAAAAAAAACAAATATTTAAACATATTTTAACTTATCTTTTGCTTATTTCTTAATTTATCCAATATACTCTGTTATGTGATATCCCAAGTTTTCAACCAATTGGACTTTGGCTGCTTTTCCAATTATTTTAATTCCAATCTTAAATAAAAAAGAAATAAAATAGAAATATTGATTGAGAGCACATAAAAAAAATAAGATGACAGGCTGGAAAACAGAGAGCAACAAGGACCGAATCAAAGCCTCGCAGCAGCTCTGTCATCTTTTAGTTGCTCTTTTAGCACCTAAAGCTAGTAAAGTAAAACATACTGATCGTTACCCAGAGAACAAGACTAAACCTATGAAGGAACATTTTCTAAAGAGGTTAAAACATCCTGAAGGCCTCAGAGGGAAGCCACAGCAGTAACAACACAGAAAGGAGCTCAAACTAAATAAAAACCAGCTTTGACTCCCAAACAAACAGCTTCTGCTTGATTCTAAGGTGACAAATGTTTGCAGAATTACCTGACATCATTAATGGAATGGGTCCAGTTCTGAAAAGTTTCATTCAGCTGCAGAAATAAAAGACATCAGATGATTCGGCTGCAGGAAGGGGTTTGATGGGGAAGGATGCAGCTGCAGATCATTATTAAACTGTGGGAACAGAGGCAGCACCGTCTTACCCAGACAGCTATGTCTTGCTGCAGCGCCTGCTGGTTCAGCTCAGACTCCACCATGAAGGAAACCCGGTAGAACAAACCATCTGCAAAAGAAAGGCGAGCCAAGTCAGCCCTCAGTCAAAACTATTTCACTCATGTACTGACCTTTCTTTTTCTATGCCACCCAGCAGGAGATGAATCAAGCACTTGGAGCCAACAGATAGGTGTAAAAACCCAGTGAATGATGAGGAGGAAATGTGCTGCTCAGCAGATAACAGCAAAAGAGACGCAGGTTTCTCTTCTCTCTGAGAGTTTATTAAAAAGGAAGAAAAGCTGCAAAAGGAGGGCACATTGCAGCAGCAGCAGCAGTTTTAATGAACTGTGCCGCTAGTTTATTACATCTTTTACAGTTTTCCCACCCTTTCAGCACGATGGCCTGCACAAAATAAAGAACGCATTCAACAACACATAAAAAGGCGGGAGTTTATTTCATTTTATCCTTTTTATTGTTGCTTTTTGTAAAGATCTGCTGGAGTCTGTGAATAAACTCATAAATCACTTCAATGCAAACATGAAAACACGTTTGCATGTTCAATGCAAACGTGTTTTGATGGCTGAAATCTGAGGTTTGACACCATCCATATTTTCATTTCTCTGGTAACACTTGAGGGATTTGGGTGCCGACCCTGAAAACAACTGAGCTGCTGCAGCTGATCACAGATTTCAGAGTATTTACGACTAAACCTGCAAAGCTTTAGTTGGCTGCTATTCTGTAACAGGAGGGGATCTGCTGGTTTATGAGAGCAGCAGCAACCTCTAACAGGTTTTCTTCCAGGATTGTCCTGAATTAAGCTTTGACCAGCCTTGCTGTTCCTGCTGAGGAAAAGCATCCCCACAGCATGATGCTGCCACCACCAAATTTAATCATAGGGATGGTGTGTTAAGGGCATAGTGAAATATTCGTTTTTCAGCCCTAATAGCAAAACGATTACATTTTAGTCTCATCTGACGAGACCATCTTCAGGACTCCTGTCTCTCCTACATGGTCTGCTGCAAACTGCATCTTGTAACTTCCTAATCCACAGAGGTTTACAATTGTGAATAATAACCAGTAGTTATGCTGTCAATGAATTGACAACATAACACCCGAGCTGTAAATATCTGCAGCTCCTTCTCCACAACTTTCCCCCTAACCTTGTCTACTTTAATGTTCTTTGAAAGCCCTTTTTCTCCATGTGTTGTGCTACTTCATGTTTACCTAGACCAGAGGTCAGCGACCTTTAAACCCTGAGAGCCTCAGTCCAGCTAAACCGAATTTGTTTAGCCCCACAAAAGCTACATGAAACAAATAAGCTTATTTTTATAATATCTATTATAGGAAAGTTTGGATTTTTAAATTAAAAGACATTTTTTATCACTCGTTTTAGGTCTTAAAAAAGAAAATCATCAAACTTCTACATAAAGGGAAGGAATCATTTTTCTTCAATGTAAATTTTAATTTTTATGGAAAATTTCAAAAAAGGCAGGCAGTTTGCAAGCAGAAAACAAAAAACGACTTTATAAAAAGAATATTCCTTACAATATTAGTGTCATTCTCTGTGGAAATGTCTGAGGACAAACTGCTGAAGCTAAGATTTTTTTTAATAATCATTACAGTTTAAAACATTGCTCAGTTCTTTAACATTTTACCATGTGGCTCTGGAGTCGTTTGCAGACCCCGGGTGTGAATACTTAAGGAAGGAACTATAAGTCCAGACTGGATCTTTACCTACTGCAACTCCTTCAATAAAAATCATTTTTACTGAACATAGTAAAGTTGCAGTAGTATTACTCTTTAAAGATTTGCATATTTTCCGATGCAGTAGTTTAAACTTATGTAAAATTATATAATTTTAGTCTGAAAGTCCATAAAAAATAATTTTGAGATATTTTAGCTTATTAACAGTATTTTTTGTGAGTGTTTTGTGTGGTGGGCCCCAGTGGTTGTAGTGCTTTGTTCCATCTCCTGCCATGCTTCACAGCAGCCACTAGGTGTCTCTCTCGCATTTAGATATGTTAGTTCCAGCTTGTGACAGAAGGCAGCATTAGTTCTGGTTGGAGACCCTGCAAGCTGCACACGCACAGGTAATTTTTCTGCTCGTTCAAACATCTCAAGCAGATTTCCGCTAAAGAGTCCGAATCTAAGCAGCTGAGCAGGAAGGTCTCCACCAGAGAGCTGGATGGACCCGGCTAAAAGAAGAGGGCTGAAACTGTTAAAGACTAAAGAAAGCATCAGAAAATCAAACACAGAAAAGAATACTAGAACCCCTCTGTTTAAACTATTTCTACAGGATCTATAGAATAACCTGATTGAACAACTCAGACCCTAGAACTGGCCCAGAATCACAACACACCAATCACCAAGAGGATCTGACTCATTTAGATGACAGGTAAATGATCATTTTTCTACTGCAAAGACCAACCACCACAAAAATAAATCAGACATGCACTGAGTCCTAAAATCCTTGTTTTATTTTATTAAAAAGGATCCCATCAGAGTCAGCCTGGGCTAAAACACCCAGATTTTAAGACTTAATGCAATCAGGAGGATTTTTATACGTGATTGTTTTCTCCGACGGTCTACAGCTACAGTTTGGACATACTGTTCCCTGATGACTCTCCGCACAGACACGGAAAATCAAAGGTCCGTTTACAGGGGCAGGGATCCACGTTCAGAGCGGGGCTTAATGTAGTCAGACTCGTGTCTCCGAAGGGAGCAGCTGACGAGGAGAAAGTGGTTGGAGCTGCAGGTGGTTTCAGGAAAGCTCCATGGTTCCACAGGCTCGGATCTGAGGCCAAACTTGGCTTTGCAGCTGCTGAATTTCCAGATATGCTTGGATCTTCAGAAGCATTTTTGGCTCGTGTGGAGGTTGTCAGTTCAGCTGGAACAGAATGGGCGTCTTTGAGCATCAGAATGATGTCCTTATTTAGTGTTGAGCTGTTTTTTGAGGCTGCTGTGTCTGCATTTCCTGACACAGAAAGTTCTTTAAGCTCAAACATGAAGTCTTGATCTGGAGCATGGATAGAAGAGCTGGTGGGGGACCTGGAAGCTGCTGGATTTGTGTCAGAAGACAGCAGGGGGGTTGTGGTAACAGCAGCAGTGGGTTGTTGAGATGCATCCTCAATGCTTGGATTGTAAATATGTTTGGAAGCAGCATTCAAATGACCAGTCCCAGCTTCCAGCATCCCATTCATAGTTCCAGCATCACTCCTGCTCCCAGCTGTGGAGCTCACTCTGGCATCAGAGACCTGCTCTTCTGCAGTAAGCATCTTCGGGACGACATCTGCAAGATCAAGCATGGAATCAATTCTGGAGGCGTTTGCTGTCATGGAGCTGTTTGCAGGATGAGAGGAACCTCCATCACTCTCAGCGTCTCTGCCAGGAAGTGAAAGCTGCGAGGGAATGGCTTCCCATTCATCTCCAGAGAGTGTGGAAGATTGTTTCCCAGAGAGGGAGATAAAGCGCTCAACCGGCTGCGTGTCGGCTCTGTGTGGGGTCTGGAAGTGTTTGTTCAGGAACACCGCTGTCGGTGACAGAAAGCCAATTTCTGCGTCTGTCATGCTGACGGTTGGTAATGTTGCCCTGCTGAAGGCGACAGGGGTGGGAGAGGGGAAAGATACAGCGGGAGGGATGGGAGAAACAGAGGGAAAAGGAGGCTGATGTATGTCTGCTAAGTTAGGAATCCAGAGTGAGTTATTTGGCTGTGGAGCTGGGATTCCCGCCTGTGCTCTGGTGGTTCTGTGGTGTTTCATCGGTGGCACGAAAAGCGGATTTAAGGAAGGCGCAGGCTGAATAAATGGCTCCTCCATGGAGACTCTGGTAAAACTTAATTTGATCTGAGATCCAGCAGCTGATGTTTGGGCCGGGAAGAGCGCTGGATTTCCTATTACAAGCTTCAAGTTCCCTAGAGAAGGAGGGGACATCTCCATGGACATCTGTGGACTGGGGCTGTCAATTTGGCTCTGAGTTAAAGCAGGAAGGAAAATGTCTGAAAGTGAAGAGGACAAGGAAGCAGAAAGCAGCTCTGGCTGAAGTTGGGCCGGGCTGTCGGATAGATGACCAAGACGAGACTCTTCTGGAAATGAATGTACATCTTTCAAATCTCTCAGATCAGACCGGAATGAGATTGGACTCAATGATGGACTGGATCCATCTGAATAAAGCCTATAAACCTCAGACAAATTCTCCACAGGTGAATTCAAAGAAGGTGGGCTATTCTGACTCACTGAGCCATCTGATGAAACTTCCTCTGAGAGGCTTAAAGGGTCTGACTGGGAACGAATTTTGGAGACATTGTTGGAGGATTGTTGTTCAATAGACAGGAAGGCTTCAGGGAGCAGCGCACCAACACCAGGTGTAATCTGGGATTCAGAGATAGAATCTGACAGGAGAAGATATGAAAACAGAGATGGACCTGCAGCTGTGGTGTGAAATCCCATCTGAAGGTTTGAGGATGGAGACAGAAGTGGCAACACAGAAGGATGCGAAGTCACTGACACCCAAGGAGAAGCAGAAAACTGGAGAAGAGGAGAGAAGGTGTTGGAGGAGAAAGAGGGAGGCTCAATTGGACCCAAAAGGGGCGGTGGGGAAGACGGAGGGTGAAGAGACGCGGTGAAGGAGAGGAAAGTTTGGTGAAAAACAGGGGAAGGACGGATTTCAGCGGATGGAGTTGTTTGAATATATTCATCTTTATTAGGATATACACTGTTAATTAACCCAATCAGTCCCACAGAAAGAGAGGAATCAGGTGTATTGTTGGTTTCCTGCCGTAAGACAGAAACAGCAACAGTTTGTTTGGGGGAAACCTCTAGAGAAGGGACAGTAGAGGAAGAGATTGCAGGTTTAGTTAATGACAGTGTCGGCTGAATCACTAAATGTTCCTCAAACTTTGGTTCAATCAGACTCCTGTTATTTAGAGAGATTTCTTTAGTATCATCAGTCAGAATCTTAGAGACTCTGGATACAGAGATGGCAGGAAGTTCTTCCTGGGAGGAAACAGCATCATATTCATACATGTCGCCCAACTCATACATGAACATGTCAGACCCTGAAGAGTACTCCAGGGGTTCCGTCCAGTTCCTTGTTTGGAATTCCCCACCGCTGATGCTCAGAAGCAGCCAAAGGGGTGCTACAGGGTTGTTCTTTCTGTAACTCACCCCAGATGATGATGACACCTCACCTTTATTTTGTCGTGGAGACAAGTCCTGTGACAGCACAGACACCTGTGGTCCAAGAAGAATTTCAGAGTCTCGACTGGTTTCGGGGATCTTGTTTGCCGTGACCTTATGGGTAAAAGACGAGGGCTTTGATGTGGAAACTGGAACATTTATCCAGTTTGTCGTGTGTGTCCGATTTCCCATCATGGGAGTTGTGTTCTTGGAGGAGGGCCTGGCTGTCGACTTCAGTCCGGTTTTCGGAGCGGAAGGTTTTGTCACATGAACCTCCACCCTACCGGGTGTTGCCCGGGTAGCAGCAGGTCGCCTTCCTCCACTTGGCCTTTTCCTCAGAGGGGTGGAAATAAACCCCAGGGAGTGTTTGGGGCTGTGATAGAACATGGCCCTCCAGTATGAAGCTGGGGGTCGTGGGCGGGAAGGATCCAGCGGTGAGACAGAACCAGGGGCTGGAGCTATGATCCTGGGGTGATGCTGTGACTTCGGGACTCTGGAGTCGTCTCTAGACTGACTGGATGTAAGAGAGCGAGGGGGAAAGGCTCCTCCAGGGGGGCTGGGATGTAAGGCACGCTTGGTTCTTCTGATCATTTGAAAAAACCCAAAGTTTCTTCCAGGAGTTAATCCATCATCTAGACTTTGATTGTGGTCAACCGCCAGATGTTTGGGCCTTGGAGTTTTGGAGGGGTATTTTGCAGATCTCTTCTCCGCTGTTAGGGTGCAGCATCAAAGGAGGAAGCATTGCAGTGAAAAAGCAGTTTAAATTAAATTAATAAATGCATCTCCAAGCAAAAGAAACACCTGCAAGCACATTACAACCAATGAAAAAACCAATGAAGATCATCTGAAAGCAGAAATCTGAATAAATCTCCCCTTCATCTGGTTAATCCATGAATTACATGCATGATTTAAACGTAATTAAATCTTGAATAAAGAAAACAAGACATGAAGACTGGATAGAAATAAGAACTTATGCAGAGGTTGTTACTGAGATGCTAAACAGGTATGTTACCCCGAGAAGAAACATCAGTAACAGCTTTGTTAGTCGACTGATGGCTGGTGGTTAAAAATGGCAGCTGAAGAGTCATCCCTGGAAGAGTGTCAGGTGAAGAAACGACAGAAGAAACGAGAAAAGAAGGAGGTTAAAAGATGAAGAGGTGGAAGAAGAAGACATTTTACGTTGTCAATTTCATTGTGCTTGTTTGAAAAACATTTAGAAAATTATATCACCAAATTTACAGAAACTGGGCAGTGTGTCTTAAAAACAGGGTTCATGTAAATCTGGAAAAATGTGGAAGCTGCTTGAAGTCTTTCTCAAGGGTTTTTAATTTAATTATAGAAAAAATTTTGATTTCAATGTTTTTTCCCTTTTCGTCCACTACATGATACATGTTCCAAAATGTCCCCTCAAAAATAAGTTTGAATTTTGGTTTTTCATGCTGTTTGTATATGAAATGGATGAACAATTACTCTGTTAATGGCCATCCATCCATCCATCCATCCATCCATCCATCCATGCATCCATCCATCCATCCATCCATGCATCCATCCACCCATCCATCCATGCATCCATCCACCCATCCATCCACCCATCCATCCATCCATCCATCCATCCATCCATGCATCCATCCATGCATCCATTCCCCCAAATCCATCCTTTAAATCCATCCTCCATCCCCCCATCAATGCATCCATCCCCCACCTCCATCCATCCATCCATCCATTCATCCTATCATCCATTCCCATCCATCCCCATCCATCCTTTCCATCCAAAGGCATCCATCCATCCATCCATCCACCATCCATGCATCCATCCATCCATCCATCCATCCATGCATCCATCCATCCATCCATCCATGCATCCATCCATCCATCCATCCATCCATTCATCCATCCATTCATCCATCCATGCATCCATCCATCCATGCATCCATCCATCCATCCGTTCATCCATCCTTCCATGCATCCATCCATGCATCCATCCATCCATTCATCCATCCATTCATCCATCCATTCATCCATCCATCCATCATCCATCCATGCATCCATCAATCCAAAGTTCTATATAAATCAACTGAAAAATAAAAAAAATCTGAGTCTGGAATTTAACATGAAAAATGTGGAGAAACTCGATTTAAAGCAAACATTTGATAAATAAATGCTAAAAGCTTATTTGTTTGTTTGAGGGATTTAATCCTAAATCAGAATAAGTAAAGATCAAGTTTAATAATTAAAGCAGTTCAGCAGACAAATCAAAGGAACGATCATTCTACTAATAATTACTGCATGCAAGGTGTTAGTGGGATCAAACAAGTTTTGCACAACTATCAAGAGGTAATTTATTTATTTTTTTTTAAGTTTTAGAAATCTCCGTGATGGTGAATTGTATTGTTTCCAATGCAAACTGGATACTAAACTAGCTGCATTCCCCATAGCCCCTCTACAGCTTCATTAGCCTGATCAGGAAGATGATTGAAGCTTCTTTTCCACCAATCCAGTCATGGTTCTAGTTCAGAGTTGGTGCTCAGGTTTGTGTAAATTCCCTCAAACAAAAAACGTTTCACATTCAAACACAGATTAATGATTCATTTTACAGCAGAGTTGGGACCAAGTCATTGTTCTGCAAGTCACATATGGGTCTCAAGTCTTTCCACCCAAGTCCCAAGAAAAGACATGAAAGTCTCTAGCCAGGTCCAATGTCAAGGTATGCGAGTTATAAATTTTAATTTTTTAATCATAAACAAGTCATGCCACCAAGTGTATGATTTAGTAATAACAATAAAAAAACCGAGAAAAGAATGATCAGACTGATCCATGACAATCAAATATAAATAACCGGATTTCTATACAAAATAAAAATGATCTCCATCTAAACAAATGCAACAGGACAACCCTGCTTTACAACATCACGTAACATCAGATCAGTACAATAACACATGGAATTATTTCTACAGCTCTATCAGAGTGAACTTTCTGATGAGGTCGACAGATTATGACGACGCTCTCAGACCTGCTGTGAACACATAATAATCAAAGAAAATCCTTCAGTTTGAATAATACTGGTAATGTTACCATGTACCTGAAATAATGTAAGGTAAGCAGACTGCTTGATCATTTCTGGGTTTAGATCTGAATTAGAACCTTTCCAGACTTTATCATTAAATGAGTAGTTAGGCTAACATTTCCATTTATCAGTCACGTCACTTTATCAGCTTTGACTCCTTACTCTAAGTTTAAACATCAAAAACAAGTTAGATGCTGTTGCCTCTGTACTATAGTTCACAGCCCACACGCTTTACTTATGTAGATTTATTTATTTTTCATCACTTTGTAAACCCCTCAAACAGATTGAAATGTTATATAATTTTCCTCTGCTGTGTGAAATCCGCAGATAATAAGAAGTTACTATAACAAAGGTTAAATTTTCTAAAACAATTTTGAACGGATTTACAAAAAATTTTGGAAAATACAAAAACCCACGGGAAATAAATTCATTTAAATTTTAAAAAAAACCCCAAAAATGTGTATCTTAAAAGTTTGGATGTGGAAATAAATGTGTTTTCCATTAAAATCTAAAATAATAATTTTTATTTGTAGCATATCCATGTCAAACTTATATGGTATTGCTAAAAACTTTGCATTTGTGGCCTTTTAATGAAACCTAAATAATGAAGACAAAGAACACTTTTTTTCCCCGGGGAAAACCCCCTTTTTCCGGGCACAGTGGGAAAAAGATATTAAACCCTACATTTTTTTAGTCATTTTTGGGTTTTTTTTTATTTTTAAAAAAAAAAAACTCCAACTTCATGCTGTCAGCACTTGCATCACTGTCTGCAGGCTTGACATTAAAAGACACTTCTGATTAACTTGTTTTTTTTGTCTGGATTCGAATTTTTAAAAGGCGTCTCAACATTTTTTGTGCCGATTACGCAGGGACAGCCAAACCTAAAAGGGTTAACCCAAAACCTCTTTGATGACGTGGGGAAAAGACTTTTTCTCCCCCGTTGGCGTCTTTGCTGCCATCATAGGATGCAGAAGAAAAGCAGGTCAACAACAAACAGGACTCCATGTGCATGTTCAAGCAACAGGAGTCAATATTGGCCCAGTTCTGTCATTGCGGGCCAGGTGCGGTTCCATTGTAACACACTTTATGTTTGGTGTAACATATCAAGTATGTTCAAGTGAAACGGATCAAGTCCAACTAAAGTCACGGGTAATTGGTGTGAAAGTCCAAAGTCTTTTGTGATTTTTATCAAGTCATTTAATTTGTGATTGAAATTTGACTCGTCACATGACTCGGGCCCACACCGCTGTTCAATAAGACTCCTACCATCCATCCGATATCTGAAACTGGTCATGTATCGTCAACAATTCATGATCATCACCTGGAGCTAGCTTTTTTGGGGGTTTTAGTTTGCTTATTATAAGATAAACACAGTAAAAGACTGAAATTAAAAATTAAAAAAGTCACCAAAATATTTCCTCATGTCTGTTTTATTTAACACAGAGTCACAGAGTGAATGTAGGTCAAGGCATGACACAGCGAGGCGCTCACAATCACTGATTCTAGCTGAGTTTATAAAGGCGGTTTATAAACGTCTTGCTGTTTGTAGATACTTATCAAAGGTGTTCAAAGAAGCCGTAAAGCATTCATGAGCAACGTTTCTATATAAGACTGATTATATTCAGACATTTGTTTGCATGGATAATCAGAAAAATCCCTGCAGCTGCTCCACGATCTTCCACAGAAACTCATTTATCAGAAGAGATGTTGTTAGTGGGTAAAAATAGAGATTGCTAGCTGGCTATGGAAATCCAAACTGGCTCCTAGAACCATTTTAGAACCAGCACCAGCCCTGCTCTAGCACTGGAACTGCTTTGGTGGAAAATAAAAACCAAAGTTTCTTTTTGTTTGCATTTGTTTGAACTTTTGTTGTCGAGCATTTGCCTCCTTATAGATTTGTTCTGTTTTGGTTTTTGTTCGTCACACTTACCGGGTTAACTTAACTAAACACAAAATGCATTTTTTAAATAACGGCTTCAATGAACTAAGTGAAAAAAGCTTTCCAGACCAACCCTGTGAAAAGTAATTACCCCCTAAACTTAATAACTGGTTGCTCTGCTAGCTGAACATGAATCTGTTACATCGTTGAGGAGGAATTTTGAATTATATTGGAGAGATTTTCCAGCATAAAAAGCCTGTTTAAGGTCACACCACTGCACCTCAATCAGATTTACGCCAAGACTTTGATTAGGCCACATTTTTGAGCTATTCACAGATGAGCTTAAGATCACAGACAAACTGACACCTAGAGATGGTCCTTCAGGATTTTCTGCTAGAGAGCAGAATTAGTGGTTCCTTCAACTCTGGGAGTGATTGTAGTAGGCTAGCCTAAGAAATTTCTCTGTAATCCTTTAATAACCAATAGATTTCTTCATATCAGAGCATTATGTGTTTCTTTCTGAGATCTTTTAGCCTACTTCATTTTGTCAGACAGGTTTTATTTTTGTGATTTCTTGATTCTAGCGACCCGGCAGTATTCATGCCTAGGTTTGGCTAATGTAAACAACAAATGTAATTCTTACTTTTTCACACAGGTTGGCTTGGAAAGCTTTCGCCTCAGTAAATCCAATCACTTCTAAATATTTCTCAGCACTATACTGTAGCTGTTTTCTGCAGCGCCACCGAATCAACAGCGAGACAGTTTGGTGTGAATGCTGCTCTTACCAAGCGCTGTGCTGTTAGTAGCTGCATGGTTAGTGCTAGCAGATGAAGCGGCTGCTGTGATGCTGGTGGTCTGCTCAGCTAAAAGGAAAGTAAAACAATCACTCCACATCAGTCGCCTCCAAAGACACCACTGTGTTTATGCTACATAGGTGTAAGAAAACAATCCATTTGCTCACGTCAGAGTCAGCTTTAACTGATTCTGTTTTTAATAGTATGATGTTGCAATCAGTCGGTGATGTCCTGATGTTGAGGAAGCTATCTACCTTACCATCTGTTATGCTGCTGGTTGAAGCAATGACGGTAGTGGTGGATGAAGGCGTAGCAGCGCTGGTGTTGATGCTGGCAGAAGCTGATTAGCACAATATGGTGGCAGGTCAGTAACAGAAATCACTCAACCACACTGGGTTAATGAACAAGCGCAGCCTGTTTGGTCACAGTGGTAAGAGTCTTTTTAATCTCAAAGAAAGTCACATGTAGAGATTTACACTGAAACCAAGTAGTTCTGTTTGTTTTTGTATCAGGGCATAAAAATGTTCTGGTTCTTATCAGGAAAACCTAAAACAAATTAAACAAAAAGGCAATGAACCAAGCATCCCTAAGTGTTGCTTTATTTCATTGAGGTTTACAGACATTTTTTATGCACAGCTCTCTTAAGGTCCCACCACAGCATTTATGTCTGGACTTTGACTAGGCCATTACAACATCTTTTTTTCTTTTTTAGCCATTCTGTTGTAAATATGCTGTGTGTTCAGGATCATTGTTCTGTTGAATACCCAGTGTGGGTCAGGCTTCAGCTAACAGACAGATGACCCCCAACGCTCCCAGGTCGTGTGGCTGCAGAGCAAGCCAGAATCACAGCCCCTGCACCACTGTGCTTCGCAGCAGGTATGAGGTGTTTGTGCTGATAATGTTGTTGTGCATTATCTCAAACATCTCTACTTCGCTCTCATCGGCTCAAAGGACATTGGTTCAGAGGTCTTGTGGTTCATTCAAATACAGCTTTACAAAACTAAGTCTCAAATTGTTTTTAGAGAGAAGATGTTTTCTTCTCCAGCCTTTCCACAGAAGCAACACTTATTTTGTCAAGGAAATGGTCTTATTAAACTTTCCAGATCCATGGATGGGATCCAGGTTTAAGTTTTGTTTTCTGCATGTTGGTTTAGTTTCTGCAGAATACATTGTTTCATTGTGAAGTTGTATTTACCTTAAACTAAGCCCTAATGGGGAGCAGAAATGTCTCTTAATCATGTCCTGATACAAAAACTTTGATTGTAATAAACAAAAAACATCATGGTTAACAACAAAGCAGCAAAGCAGACGAAGGCTTACCAGAGGATGAGGAGGAGCTGAAAGTGCTGCTGATGCTAGTGTTGGTGTTGATGATTTGGGTTAGAGGCATGCTAGGGGTTTGGGTGGAGGCTGAAGGGATGGGACTGGGGACTGGAGATGACAAATGATGCTGGTGTTTACACATCCCTACTGTGTTCCAACTAAAGGGTTATAAATGCTGCAAGCAGCCTTTATCTCAATTAACTGAAGGAGAGTCGAACGACAGATAAATAAAAATTAAAACTGAGATTTTTAATCTCTGAGGAATAAGAAATTATCAAAATAATAACCAACAAAGAAACCAAGAAACTACAGAAAATCAAGAAACTGCAGAAGAAGAGAAGGGAAAGGCTGAATGAGGGATGATGAGGATGAGGCTGGCTTACCGTGGGAGATGGCATTAGTAGTATGGCTGGTGTTAGTGGAGTCAGTGGATGAGGTGGTGGGGGAGGAAGCAGCTGGTGGAAGTGAAGATGTTTGAGTAAAACAGAGAAGATGCAGCAGATGATGAATGGCTGTGATGCAACAGAGGTTTAACAATGTTTCAGAAATAAATCAGTTCTTATGATGGGTCTGAGACAGAAATTCAGTGTCTAAATCATCGACCCACCAAGCAATTAAAAAACTCTTTCAAGGTTTGTCTTTTATTTTGCTCAAATTCCAAGTCCAGTCTCAACACAGAGAGCAGGAACACTAATGATAACTTAATTAGTTTCTTTCAGAAACTCGGGGATGAAAAGAGAAGAGAGAGTGTTAAGGCAAACACCAAAGACAAATTAATCAAATGCATTGTTCAATTTAGATTTTGGCTCCACACAATCACCAAACAACGTAATAAATGAAAAAGTTTAGTTTTTATATTATTATTTTGCTATATTCTGCTTTGTGATATGTGCTTTCATTTTGCAATGTCTCCCAGGAAATATGTGCTTCTGCCCCTTTGAAAGGCTGAACCAACATGCTTAATGCACCTTGATAAAAAACACAGACAGAGAAGAGGAACAGAGTCAGCAGAGTCAGCCTGGCGGGTATGAACCCACGCATGAAGGTGGCACCATTTTGTAACAGTCGAGAATGCAACGGCCACAACTGCAAAGGGGCAAAAAGACCAGCGACTGCAGTGGAAACAGCAGCGGAGCATTTGGCAAACAAAGATGGTGGAGTGGGTTAGATTGTGTGGGAACACTTTGGGTTTAAGTGCTGACGTGCATCAAAAACACGATGTGCAAGAACTGGTTCGGTGGTGTCTGCACTACTCAGCGACACAACAAATCTGTTCGACTAGCTAGAATCTAAACGTGATCTAAATGTGATCCATGAGCAGCTGATATATACTGTATATAAATCCATCCAACGTCTGTACGCGCCTATCTGGCAGGCTGGTGCCCATCTCCAGCGAACACTGGGCGATTGGCTGAGTACACCCTGGACAGGTCACCACAAAGACACACAGGACCAACAGCCGTACCCGCACGAACTCCATTTATTTTCCTTTGTGACTGATAAAAGTATTTTTGAATTGAATACTGAAGGGCAATTTAGAATGCACTTCCACTAGATGGCAGTAGTAACATCCATCCATGTTCTATACCCGCTTTTTCCGTATGGGGTCACGGTGGAGCTGGTGCCTATCTCCAGCGGTCTACGGGCGAGAGGCGGGGTACACCCTAGACAGGTCGCCAGTCCATCGCAGGGCAACACAGAGACACACAAGACAAACAACCATGCACATCTACGGGCGATTTAGAGAGACCAATAAACAGTCACATCTTTGGGCTGTGGGAGGAAGCTGGAGTACCCTGTGAAGAACCCACACATGCACAGGGAGAACATACTAACTTTTCGTTTTTCTGCCAAGAACAGTGATCAAATACTAGAATTACCCTAGAAGCTTGTTGATGGCTACAAAAAGGGTCTGTGAATGAAAATAGATTGATTATTTTTCCGAAATTTACACCGTTATTACATTGTTTTTATCACATTTTGAAAGACTCCTGTCTCTTTTCAAATAAGAGACAAACGTCTCGGTTGAATGAACACATTTAATCTAAATCTGCCAGAGGTGAAGAGTTTGGGCTGAACTGTATTTTCTCTCACTCAGAGAGGTTTGTATGAATGTACTCTCAGAGCTAAAAGGTCAGAAAATGTTTCTGATTTGTGAAAAGCTGAAGCCCAACATGAAAGCCGAGCTTGGCCAAGGTTAGAAGTTTCTCTTAACAAGAGGTCCAGAATCCACTCTCGCGGTTAAGCAGCTCCTTGGATGTCAGAAATCCTCTTGAAGATAAAAAACAATCCACTCAAAAAGGTTGTCTGAGGTTTATGTCTCAAAGCTATGAGTAGAGACAGCAGAGGGCTGCTTTACAGATGCACCAGGTACCAGAGGACAACCTCAAAAATACACGATGTGGAAAAGTTTCACACATGATACACAAAGGAAAACGTTACGCATGTGGAAAAATTCCAATTACTTCATCATAAAATCTTCATATGTGGATGGCTTAACAAGTCTGTTTCACATGTTAATAAACCACATAAATTGCAGATCTGGAAAAAAACGTGTTTCACATTACCACATAGTATAATTTTCATGTGCTTTACGTGTAAATGTGAAATGTCCATGTAAAACGCATGAGGGAAAATGTTCCACATATAGATTATTTAGGTGCACATTAAGTCAGAATCTAGCACTCAAAACTTTATCAAGTCGTTTTCAAAAATGAACGAATGAATGAATGAGAAAAACATGCATTTTTAACATTTAAGGTTCTTAATTACAGAACAAACATTATGACCGATTTTACAGTAGAGGTGCGTTTAGTTTTCCTACCTGTGCAGCCCGGTCCGCCCGAGTCGCAGCCCGTAGATGGGGTGGAACCTTTAGGGGACAGAGGATTCAAAATAAAAAAGTTAAAATGATTGTCCCCACAAGGAAAATAAGAACACCGGCACAACTCAAGAGAAAGAATGAACAAATAGAGTAGATATGAAAAGTTTACACAGCTTTGTAAAAATGGTTAATGTCAAACAATGTCACCAAGATGAACATTAACCTGTCAAGTCAAGTCAAGTCAAGTTTATTTATATAGCGCTTTTCAGCAACAAGGCCCTCAAAGCGCTGTACATGAGGACAAACATTACAATGATACAGAAAATCAAACAGAAAAACAAATGAAATGACATTAATAATCCTTGGGAGTTTACTGGTAAGAGCTGGTTCTAATCCAATCTTTCTAATAGAGGTAATTAGATCATTAAGTCCTCTGTGGTAAGGAATTCATCCTGTGCTAGAAGAAAAATGATCATATTAATCCCTGAGGTCGTTGGTACGAGGCAGTTGTGGTCCCATCATTCAATAAGCTGGGTCACTGGTTTAAAATAGTTTTAGTCCAGACTTTTTAAATACTAATAATGTTTGGCTGTCACTGGTATGAAATTGTTGTAATACAATCCTTCTAAGAAATCTAAAAATCTCTGGTCATTGGTGTAAATACTAATAATAATTGGCTTTTGCTGGTAATCCTTCTGAGAAATCTGAAAATCTATGAAAAGTAATGAAATCAGACATTTAAGTAAAGTAAGATAGTAGGGGAAAAAAATCATATTTCAGACTCTGAAGTCTGAAATAGTACAAAAACCTCAGCAGGGATAATCAACACACACATAAGTAAAGACTTAGCAAGGGTACGGTGGAATCTTGAGGGTGTGAATATATATAAGTTTGAGTGTGTTTGCAAGAATTAGACTGTCAACAGTGATAGAAGCGCTATTGTCCTTGAGAAGAGAGGTGGAAGTTTTATCAATCGGCTGCATAGTCCTATCAGCACACAGCTGGTAGGGGAGTGCTGGGGAAGAGCGTCGTGTTTATATAACATCCAGGAGATATTTTGTCGATAGCCAGTTAGCAGAAGTTGCCAAGGCCACATTGGGGCGCCGGATCTAGAAAAACAATAAATGTTGTGGTTCAGGCAGTTGTGAATTTCCAACTAACTTAAGAGCTTTAATGGTATGTCTCAATTGTGAATCCAAATAGCCAAATTTCTGGTACTTTCCGCAGATCCGGAGCGTACAACTTCTCCAAGATTATATCCTTTAACCTCTGAGTCCAACCGCTGCCAGGCTGCGATTCTGTTCAAGAATCTTGTCCAGCTTGCGATTCTGCTCTCCTAACATTTCAGTCTGAGTGTTGATCGCTCTACAGACTCCATCCAACATCGCAGGCAGCTTTGGAACGCTTTGAACAGCCGCCCACGTTTTGCGAATCACTTGATAAGCCAGGTAACCACCACCTCCAAAAAGCAGAAATCCTGTTATCAAAAGTCCAAATATGTACACATCTTCTACGTCCGCGACCGACATCGTAGTCAGGCACACAATCTTCCGCTGCTGCCAAGAATCCATTGTGTATCCAGAGAAGAACGTCCCGTCTGGACAAGAGGGTTCTCCTTTACCCTGTCTTCCCGTCGAAAAAAATTTGATTAGTTACGTTGAGAGTCCAGCTGACCAAATCCATAATTTAAAGGTTTGGAGGATATGCAAAGCGAGGCTCTGAGAAAAATACAGACAAAAGCAAGGGAGAGACTATGAAAATCTATGAAACCTGGGCAACTCAATTGAAAACCCGACAGTTGTTAGTGTTGTTAAAGCCCCTTTTGATTTTATTTCAGATCTCCACCTGGTTGTGAAAGAGTCTGACGAGCTCGTCAGATCTCTGATTCAGGTCTGGGCTCTGACGTTCACGTCTTCTGGGGAAACAGTTCTTCTGTTGATATGGAAGTTCCTCTTAATCTTCACTCCACCTTGACCAAAACCCCAGTTCCAACTGAAGAAAAACAGCATGATGCTGCCATCACCATGCTTCACAGTGGGTATGGTGCTGTTTTGGTGAGCTGCTCTGGTTTTAGAATCATAGCCAAAAAGGTCAATGCTGGTTTCATGTGACCTAACACTTATTCCCTGATACTTTTAGGAGACTTCAAATGTGTTTTTGCAGCCAGTAAATACCAGAAATTCCTGCAGCTTCATTAATGTTGCTGTAAGCCTCTTGGCATCCTTGCTGAACAGTTTAACTCTTTCTTTTTATCAGTTTAGTAGGGGCTTCCCTGATAATGTAGCTGTTGCACCATATTTGCACGACTTGATGATGACCGTCTTTATTGGAGTCCAAGGTATGTCTATTGCCCAGGAAATTATTTTGTTAATTTCTCCTGACTGCTACTTTGTGAGTTCTCTGCAGATCATGGCTTCTGCTGTTAGATGATGTGGTTGTTAATTCTAAACATAGCCACATCCCCTGTTATGAGTGTCCACCCTGGATGGATGGATGGATGGATATTGCTAAATATTGATGTATGGTGGGTTACAATGCTGCAGAGATCAGCAGAGAGCCGCAGCTGTTTTTACTTAATACACTTGATGATCTCAGAGCTGAGTTAGAGAAAAACAGCTCTGCGTATGCCAGCCAACAGCAGCAGCTATGAAACCTCCATCACAGCCAAATTGAAAATGACAGTATGTTAGGTCTGATGCTGTGAGATTACTGGACGAACGACACTGACGGACTGACGTCTATTACACACAGACCTCATGTAGCAAAGTCCTTAGCTTGATTGCTCCAACATGCATAACATTACTTGAGCTGTGAAATGAGAAAACTCTGAATTTCCAGACTTTTCTAATTAATTTAAGGCTGTTGGAGGAAACTGAAACTAACCAACCAACCAACCAAAGTCTATGGTTCTCTAACCTGGTTCAACTCTAATAATCTGTGACCTGATTTGGAGCCTTTCTGCATAGAAACATCTGAACTGTGTTATCAAATCATTTTTATCAGTAAATTCACAAACTAATACATTTGCTTTTCCGGTGTAATTACTCTGTTACTCTTCAGGAAGTTACGCATTGAATAATCTGATACTCTAAATGACTCTAACGCCCAGCACCAACAGGTCTTACTGGGCCAGGCCAGTGGCTAGGCCAGGATATGTCCCAGTCCTCCCAGTCGTGAGCCTTGGTGATCGGAGTTACATGAAACCTCTTTTGATATCTCAGTTTAGAAATTCCAGCATCAAGGCCAGAAACCAACAAACTGTAATACAATAATCACAACTGTGCAGATTGAGCTGTTAAAAACAATTAACATGGCGATCTTTGTAGCACATTATAGTGTTGAATGGTATACCTGTCAACACCCACTGCCTATAGAGTTATGTTTAGTGACAGAAGATATTTGTATAATAACATCAGCAATTCTCTCTCTTCGCTTTAATTTGAGCTATATTTAATAAAGATTGGATAAGAAATAAAGGTGCTAAGAGCATTTTTGTGATAGATGCTCATCCCACTTAAGAACAGCATGGTTCTGTTGACATGACTCGATGCATAACGGCGCCTGTGTGCGCATCTCACTATCAACGGCGGCTAATAGACCACGTCCAAACCAGGGATTTACATCAATAGATCAAACGACCTCAACTGACACCTTTTGATGTGGAGGAGCAGCAGCTCTGAGCTCAATACAGATGATGGATCGACTCACCTTATCTCTGAAGCTAAGGTCAGCTAGCCTACGAAGGAAGCTCATTATAGCTGCTTGTATCCAGGATCTCCTTCCAGTCAAGATCCACATCTCCTTGCCATAGATGAGGGCTGGAACGTAGTCAGACTGGTGAATCCAGAGCTTTGCTATTTGACTCAGCTCTTTTCTCATCATGACTGATCAAAGCAACGCCCACATTACTGCAGATGAGGCCCTGATCCCGCTATCCATCTCTCTCTTCATCCTACCATCACTCATGATCACAGCATGATCAAGACCTCCGCCTGAGGCACAAACTGACCTACAACCCAGAGAGAGCAATCTAGTTGTTTTGGGTTGGGAACCATGGTCTCTGAACTTCAACATCTGCAACATAATACAGAGTGGGGGACTGTGGTTCCCTACCAAAAAGCCCTCTTCTCCACGACTACATATACAGGATCTGGAACAAGGATCAGCTACAGGCACCATAATTTCTTAGGATAGAAGCTGGTTTCCTTTCATAAGTTTGACCTATATTGAACACTCAGTATTGAACCTCATAAAGGTGAACTATGGATTATTTTAGATACCTCCAACATCCTCTCATTTTAGATTCAAATCATAATGCTTTTAAAATGTGTACAAATCCAAGGAGCACAAATCCTAAAGTTTTGGATTTAATAGATTTTTGTGCAGTCTAATAGTGATGGAAAGCTGCAAAGAGACTCTTCTCTCAAAGAGGAAACTGTCTATATGAACTGAGCTGCTAGTAGCTTTAAAGTAGGATCACAAAGTGAACTGGGTTGCTCTTTTTGAGGCTAACTGATAAATAGCCAATGAGCAAAGCTCCATCTCTGCGCAGGGATGACCTTTAGGTAGCCGTCAGACATGGAGATCAGGAACCATCCTGAAGTCTCTGACAGGAGCAGAGCGGCTGACTGACAGCCTCTTGGTGCTGCTGTGACAACCCCGGTGTGTATGTACCGAGCTTGTGCCTCAGCGATCCACTCTGACTGGCACTGCAAACAGGAAGCAGCAACAAACGCAGTCTGACAAGAGCTCGTCAAATCATCTGAAGCCTGGAGAGAATATGTGCAGAAGAGGTTTTTCTGCTGAGGGTGGCTGCAGAAGAATGTGTATTAAAATGCCCGGAAGTCTCTGCTTTTGAGGATGCAGAGTCCACAGCACATGTGTCCACTGACTGACTGTCACAACCAGAGTAAATATGCAGAAAAAGCAGCTTTCAAATGATGTTTCAGTTAATAAGCGAAAAACATCTACCCAAACCAACCTGGTCCTCCTTGTTAAATCATCAGTTATTAGTGATTAACCACATTGTTTTAGAAAGGAGAGTCTGATTTGTAGAATGAACAAATTACTTAAACAGAACCTGTTATACAACATGAAGTAGGGTAAAAGATCTCAAGAAGCAACACATGAAAATCAAAGTCTTGACATCCGTCGGTCTAGAAAGGGTTACAAGGTCATTTCTAAGAGTTTGGGACTCCAAAGAACCACAGTGAGAACCATGATCTACAGATAGAGAAAACATGGAGGAGTGGAGGACCTTTCCAGGAGGTGCTGGCCTTTGAAAATTACTCCGAGAGCTCATCAACGACTCATCCAGGAGGTCACAGAAGAACCCAAAACAACATCTAAAGCTCTGCAGGCCTCACGGCCTCAGTTAAGGGTCAGAGTTCATGATTCAACAATAAGAATAATACCATGGAAGAATATAACAGGATTAACAGAATAGTTTTTAGTTAAAGTTCGACATATCATGCATTTTGTTGCCATTAAATACATTTTGGTGTGTACTTTGCGTCTGTAGGAGAGCAGAAAAGTTGAATTTTGTCTCTGCAGGTGCTGAGAAGACGTCTTTTTATTCTGTTTGGGTCTTATTTTTTAGTCCTTTCAGTTTTTTCTGTCATCTGTTACGTTTTCCCAACTGTTACGTTACAGTATTTACTGTGGAACAGCTAAATAAGGTCACGGACTTCCAGCTGATCAGTTTTGCACCATATTTATTACTTGCTGTGATTTTGTTTCCAAATAAGCTGAGAAGTTCGGTTCAGTTGTTGGGTGTATTAACCCAAACAATTCATTACAGCTTCCCCCAGCATCAGAACCTCTTCGAAGTCCCTGGATAAATGTTATTTTTCCTGGAAATGTTCCCACATCAGTGGAATTATTCCTATTTCCCCACTTCAAGGACGACTGCCTTTAGTAACCTCTACCAGCATCAGGAAGGATTTGCTGAAATACTTCTTCTGATTTAGGGGTCAGTTCCATCTGTCTATGGAAACGACGGGTGCAACAAAGCGGTCAGCTGCAAATAACGCTGAAATGACAGCAAACTTTCTTTTACACATGAATTTATTGTATTGATTTGACTTCCTAGCTATTGTTCTAATAGCAGTAGCATCGTGCCTTCTTCTGATGTTAGTTGCGTCGCTAGATAATTGTTATTAAACTACAAAAATGGCCAAATGGATTAAAGAGGAACACTCTTTGACCTTGGGGGAGTTGGGTTGAGAACCGCCTCAGTAGCATTTAAAGAGACGGCACCAAAACTAGTAGCTCTCAGACGCTCCTCAGAACAGGTAAAAGAGGAGCCTGTGGAGCTCCAAGAACAAGAAGTTCAGACCAAAGCATTGCAGTTCCACTTTATATAGACCACAACTAAATGATTTAAATGTTAAAATGAAAGATTTAAAAGCATCTTATGTCCCCTTTAAGGACTCAACAAATCTGGCTAATGGAATCATGACACAAATCACTTTTTAGCTTACATGGAAATCATTATATGTAGCAAAAAACTAACACTGCACTTTCCCCTGAACATATGATCCCCAGAGTAAAACATGGGGGTGGCAGCATCATGCTGTGTGGATGGTTTCTCCAGCAAGCACAGGGAAGCTGGTCAGGGCTGATAAGGTACAATCCTGGAAGAAAGCCAGGAGAACTGGGGTGGAGGTTCACCTTCCAGCAGGACAACAACCCTAAACATGCAATCAGAGCTATGTGTTCGAATGGCCTAGTCAAAGTCCTCACCTAAATCCAACTGACAATCTCACCTAGAAGATTAGTACTAGAAAATGTATGCTCTCCGTTCACTCTAAGTTTGAGCTTTTTTACAGTGGGAATAATAGGAAAACATGTCAGAGTTGAGATGTTTAAAACTTATAGAGACAAACCCAGACAGACTTGCAGCTGTAATTGCAGCAAAAGCTGGCGCTGCAAAGCATTGATACTGATGCATGCCACACTTTTCAGATGCTTAGTAGTAAAAAAAGCTATTAAAATAATGTATTATTTTACTGCCACCTCCAAATTATTTAGTAACTAGTGTTGATCTATCACATTAAATCCATATAAAATAGACTGAAGATTAGATTTTAATGGCAAAACATCTATTACTTTACATTTAGAGTAATTGTGTCTATTTTTCAGTGTTACCCTCCATAAACGACTGAGTCCAAACCTTATGGTTCATACGGTTCTAGAACTGCTCTTAGTTTCAACTGCATATGACCTGGATGGGTTAAATGTGGGGATAATGTTTCCATAGTGAAAACGCATCAAGTCAAGCTGTGAAGTTCTCTCTCTAGCATCCTGATTTGGTTTGCACCCTGCAGCTCAACGATAGTCCAATTAGCAGTCAGGTCTTCACTGAAACCTCAGTAAATCATACAGTGATATTCATTTACATAATCTGAAACTCTCACAGCTAAAAAAGCAAGGTTTATTATCAGTACATGATGTTAGTGAATGAGTTTGGGGATTTTTTACTCATGTTTTACCAATAACACACATTTTTATATTGACATGACATTTATGGGACTAACAATCACACAACACAGGAACGTTTATCCATTATTTTGCATGCATCAAAGCTCTGTTAGCACAAGCAGAATGGTACAAAGCTATGCATATTAGAAGCGTGTTAGCAGCACTCACCACTAGTGGGCGCAGCAGCAGTTAAGTGAGTGCAATGAGGGTAGCAGACTGTGAAAAGAAGAACAGGTTAGTTGACATCAGGTAAAACAATCATCATATTTTACACAATAATAAGCCCTCATTTATAGAGTCTAAATAACTGAAGTTCTTAGATTATCTGGACATTTCTTAATTTCTCAAAATAAAAAGTGATCAAGCTTTTTAGACATATGCTTAAAAGAGCTGGAAAACCACCAAAACTGTCAGCTAAACAAAAACTGTGAAAAATAATGTTTTACAAATGATCCTCTATTTTCTCAGTTAGTGTTTGGTCTAAAACCACAGGGTCCAACCTAATCCTGCATCCAGTCCCTCGTTAAAGTGGCTCCTTACTTAACAACTGGTGCAAGAATCCCAGCAGCTCTTCACTGCAAGGACCAGTCCTTTGCCTTGGTAGCAGAACTGCATGAACTGGTTCTAAATACAAACCAACTCCATATTTGGACATTAATCACTTTTCTGGATGAAATTCACAAAAGCATTTCAGACAAAACGTCCATATTCAACATCAGTGCTGTTTTATTTCCATTAATGTAGATTTTTATCAAATATATGAAAATAAAATATAGGAAACAAAGAGTGTTTCATTGTTTTCATTTTTCCACAAACATTCATTCTATCAGCCCAGATGGTCTTGAAGTATTTTAGATGTTATAAAATGAAAAATGCTCACTGGGTGGACCACTGCAGTGACAGAAAAACAACCAAGACTCCCCATTAATTTACAACATGAACAGATCAAACATTATTTGTTAAATAAATCACTGGCAGAGTTTCAGTTGACAGCAATTCAAACAGGTGCATCTGGCTGGAGATCCAGAAAAACTCAAACAAGCTGAGTGTCATTTGGAACTCCAGGAATTAGACGGCTCCGTTAGCATCTTGTGAAATTAAAAACACGTTAAAGTTAAGAGAAAGTTAACTTCAGGTTTGATCGTGCTTTTTGATGTTTTGCTCTTTAGCGGGTTATTCTGTATTTGACCTTTGTGCTGGTTGTTTAATCTTTGTGCTGTGGGACAAAGCCAAACATGAAATAATTTATGCTTAACATTAGTTTATAAAGTTGTATGAAAGTTAAGTGTGGGCAGGAGAGTCTGGAACCTAACTGCAGAGTCATGCATTTTGTAAGAACTGCTCCATAAACACGGACCTCCATTCTTCATTGGACACACAGCTGGCAGAGAAAAAACCCACTGTGGCTCCACACTCATTTACAGCTCCCAGTCCAAGAGAGTCCACTCTGTGAACCCACACCTCGGCTTGTACAAGTGGTTCTGTGGATGTGTCTGTGTGCATAATGCATTTTATTGCTACTGTGGGTACAAATATACAGTGAAAGTGTGAATAAATCAGCACACCGTGTCCCTCTTGAGTCGCTCTGTAGTTCATGTCGGGAACTAGGGGAGAATTTGTCCCAACTGAGCCAAGTGTGGTTCTGAAACAAACCCAGACTCAGATGGAAGTTTGGTCCACAGCCAACCAGCTTCCTGGAAACCATTAACTCACCATCTGAAGACAGAATGTATCAGGATTTGACTGAAATCTCTAACAGTCTGAATTGTTTATCTCTTTTCTGCTTGATATTATTTAGTGTTAAGCGTGTGGACCTGGATCTGGCAATATCCACATCTCTTGGCATTTCCGGGAACAATTAGGAATTACGAATAATTTTCCCAGATCGATACTCTGCAAACGAGATATTCTGCAGGGAAAGGGACACTGCTGCTCTCACTGCATTGAAAAATCCTATAAAGACATCAAAACATGTGGTTTGATTTGGAATCCTGTGCTCCAGCTTGATATGTTGAACTGTGTTCATAAACTCAGCTTTTTTCCCATAGACTACTGTATGATTTTGTTTAGAAGCAGTGAAAACCCAGGCCGTTTTGGAGCTCCACAGCTCAGAGACACGTTCCAGCAGCTCACAGAAAGTTGGATTTTACTCGACTCATCTGGCATTTCACCCCTTTTACAGTTCATACACAGTCTCAGTTTAAACCTGATCCGTTGTTTAGATTCTTCCACAAGTGTGATGATGTCACACACTCTGACATGTCAAATATTTTTATATGTTTTTTTACATGACTTTTTGGATTTAAAATACTTTCATGCCCACAGTTTCATCTTCACATGTGAAGTTCTTACATCAAAATTTAGGGATTTTTGATGAATTTCACCCCCACAGCTTCAGGGCTTACAGTTTTCTGTTAAATTACCCCAGAGTACAGAGAAACACACCCAAACTCCATTTTATTCCCGTTATATTTCAGCTCTGAATCCTTATTTCCAATATGAAATTGATGGGTCTCTCCAACACAACTGAATCAAATGGCTGAATTCCCTCATCAGCATTCAGTCATTTAGCTCTGCAGAGGCCTGGTAACGAGTCATGAGCCATTAACATCCCATAATAACCCACCAACGTCACTGGATAATAATCAGGCTCATCCTTTCACAGTAAAACGTGAGCAGCAGCTGCATTCTGGACCTCACATACCGGTTTCCTTTCACTCTTCATTGCATGAGATAAAAACTGGTACTAGGACTCGAGTGTCAGATCACGAGTCCAAGTCAAGGCCCAAGTCTTTAGGGCACAAGTCTAAGTTGAGCCTGGAGTCTTATTTTTCCGACTCAAGTCAGAGTTTAAACTCGAGCCGCCATCTCTGGAAAACACCATAGAAACCAGTGACTCAGTTTTTTAACATAAAGTTTTTATACCTTCTATGACAGGGAAGCTGTTACCTTATATAACAGATCTCAGTTGACCTGATCAGGCACTAAGTCACAAGTTCGCTTTAACTCGCTAGTTCTAGTAATGCTGACTAGTCCACAGCAGCTTTGGTTGACATTTACATTCAGGAAATCACTTAACTTAGTTCAGATGAGGATTAGCACATTTACTCACTGCAGCTAAGCGTGTTGTCGGTCTGAGCAAGAGAGGACGAGATGGTCCATTGGCTGTTGTCCCAGTCGATGATGTTCCCCACCATGTCGCAGGTCATGGTGTTGAGCTCCTGCACCGTCATGGCACGATCCCACAGGCGCAAGTTGTACATGTTCCCTTTGAAACTCTGCACCCCTATACATAAATATGTATGCATACAGTTTAAACCATGAAATAGAATGAGAATATCACGCTTGCTTTACAACTTTCAGCTCTAAATCAGCATCAGTGTTTTTTAACACAAGAACAACAGTCATAATAGTTCAGCTAGTCTTCAAAATGGGAAGGAAAAGAGAACGTGCCCCTAAATAAAACAGATGTGTGTTCATTCTCCTAGGAAATGCCTTCAAAAAATTGCTTCTTGCTTATCAAGAATCTACATGCTAGCTGCTCGCCTAATGGTGCGTTCACACCGAACGTGGATTCTGCGAATTTTTCGCATGATTTGTGTGCTGTTTCTCGCTTGACATTTCGCATGCATCCGCGTGGCCAAATGTCAACAAACGGCAACGCTTCGCCACGTCATCAAATTGGAGGAGCTTCTATCTGCTGCTTGCTGGTTTCAACTGAACATGGCGGACATGTGGAGAGCTAAAAAACGCAGCCGACGTCGACGTCCCTGGGTTCACCAGATTCTTCAGGGACGGGAACAGTTCGGAGAGTACCACCACCTACTCCAGGTCGATTTCAGCGGTACGTCCGTCTATCCAGGACCCAGTTTGAAGGGTCCCCACTGCTGAACGCCTGTCCATCTGTCTTCGGTGAGTAAATAAATCTCAGCTAGTTAGATGAGTCATACAACTCAGGCTTGCCGCACACTGAAAACAGCTTCTTCTCCGCTGCGGGCCTTCACCCTACGTCACAGCCGCATCCAGTCCCTGATTGGTTGATGCGACGCGAATTTAGAAAAAAGTTCAGATTTTTCAACTCGTCCATCGCTCTCACTTCGCTCTCGCTTCACTCGGCGCGCCTTTCGCACCACGTCCTTCGTCTTCTTCGCAGCGCCTCGCGCCGCTCCGCTCCTGAACGTGCCTCTACATAGGGATAACATGTAAATCGGCCGCTCCTTTGGCAGAATCTGCGTTCGGTGTGAACGCACCATTAAAGGCATGGTAGGAAAAAGCCTGTTGTGTCCTACCATCACAAATGTAGACAGCTGGGGTTTCCTAAACGTTAAAACTAGAAACTTTAGCGAGATCTGACTGTCATGATCTGGAGTTTTGTGTGTGAGTGCTTTTTCTTTTGTTTACTATGTTCACTTCTCAGATGGTGCTGGAGTTCTCAGGTACGCTGGGAGACAGGTGCGACTAACCTGCTGATTTGTTGGAGGTGTTCTTAAGCAGGAGGCTGCCAGCACTTCAGCGCCAGAGTGTTTGCCTTCAGTGGTACAAGCTCAAGCCACAACTAATCTTTGCTTTATGCTATGCTCTTTGTAACCTTCGTTTGCGCTCCTTTGCAGGTTGTTTTACCTGAACCTTCGGATAACTCTTGTTGATGCTTGACTTCGCTCTCAGCATTGTTTTGCTTTTTTGGATTTTTCGACTTCTGGAGAAAGGTCTCCTACTTTCGTGGATTAAGAGCCAAGATTCCTGTTTACTTCGTCTGGACAAACAGCAGCTGGCAGCTTCCTGGTTCACCGTCATCCGAACCTAGGCATAAGCGTAACCTGTTCGCCCTCCAACGCATGTACTTCCATCCTGAACTCCTATATCTCTATATGAGAGATTTGTGAGGAACATCGTTCCTCACAAATCTCTCAAGCCTTTCCAGAGAAACTTCTGTGCTCAACACTCAGACTCCAAATCCCTCAACGCCCCCTGGGGGTTAGATTACTCCAACATAGTAAGCTTCTCCTCATATTACAGCAATCACGTTAAGTGTAGTGTTTTGATTTATTTATTCCATGTTAACTATAGCATTTTGATTTACCTGCTTCTTCTCTTTCTTTTGTACAGTTGGCAACTACCAGTTCCAGCACATTTCACATTTATCTTTGTTTAAGAAAAATAAATCTCCTTCATAATCCAGTTTCCTCTTCTGAGTGTTTATCTGCATGTGGGTCAGAACTATCTCGAGCAAAATGACACTGACCACGTTTGAGCTTTTCGGTAAAGAACATTCCCGTGGTAAAACAAAGGATGAATACATGGAAAAGTGCATCATGCTCACTATTAAGTATGGTGGAGAATCTGTGATGCTGTGGGCCAGTTACCCTTTCTTAGGCCTTGGAGATCTCTCGTGTGACATCAATAACGGTTTGTAATATTTTTAGTAAATATCTGTCAGATAGCTGAAAATGGGTCATCGTTGGATTTTTCAGCAAGATAATGATCCAAAATAAATCACCAAACTAACACACAAATAATACATCAGGCACAAAATCAGCCTTCTGCCACGGCTATGTGAGTGAAAAAACTAGCAAACTAAAAACTAAAAAGCTGACAAACTACATATCTCCTCTCACTGAAAACACCACCACGGTCATTACTGTATGGAGCCTATGAGATTACACATTTAAGCCATAACATCCCTCACACATCAATATGTGAAGGTCACTTACCTCCTAACTGGAAGACTCCTCCAGCTGTTACATTATGGCCACTAGAGGGCGAGCAGGTCTTCCCCGAGTAGTTCCCATTGAAGTAAACCGCCACACGCCCATTTGAGGACATCCAAAGGACACAGAAGGACTTCATGGAGGAGGTGAAGTTAGCAGCGGAGATGATTGACTCCACTGGGCAGATCACTCCGTCGATAACCATTTGCATGCCCGTCTGATTGTAGCCGAAGCTTAGCGCCACATTCTTGTTGGTATCGTAGTACGTGAAGAGCCATTCTTTCTGTTCAGAAAACAAAAAAACGTGGAGTAAGTTGGAGAAAGCAACACAGTAATAAGACAGTTTAACATTTTATATACACTGCTCAAAAAAATAAAGGGAACACTCAAATAACACATCCTAGACCTGAATGAATGAAATATTCTCACTGAATACTTTATTTTGTACAAAGTTGAATGTGCTGACAACAAAATCACACAAACATCATCAATGGAAATCAAATTTTTTAACCAATGGAGGCCTGGATTTGGAGTCACACACAAAATTAAAGTGGAAAAACACATTACGGGCTGATCCAACTTTGATGTAATGTCCTTAAAACAAGTCAAAATGAGCCTCAGTATTGTGTGTGGCCTCCACGTGCCTGAATGACCTCCCTACAACGCCTGGGCATGCTCCTGATGAGACGGTGGATGGTCTCCTGAGGGATCTCCTCCCAGACCTGGACTAAAGCATCCGCCAACTCCTGGTCTGTGGTGCAACGTGACGCTGGTGGATGGAGCGAGACATGATGTCCCAGATGTGCTCGGATTCTGGTCTGGGAAACAGGCGGGCCAGTCCATAGCTTCAATGTCTTCATCTTGCAGGAACTGCTGACACACTCCAGCCACATGAGGTCTAGCATTGTCCTGCATTAGGAGGAACCCAGGGCCAACCGCACCAGCATATGGTCTCACAAGGGGTCTGAGGATCTCATCTCGGTACCTAATGGCAGTCAGGCTACCTCTGGCGAGCACATGGAGGGCCATGTGACCCTCCAAAGAAATGCCACCCCACGCCATCACTGACCCGCTGCCAAACCGGTCGTGCTGAAGGATGTTGCAGGCAGCAGATCGCTCTCCACGGAGTCTCCAGACTCTGTCACGTCTGTCACATGTGCTCAGTGTGAACCCCCCCCTGCTTTCATCTGTGAAAGATCACAGGGGCCGCCAGTGGGCGAATTTTCCCCCAATCCTGGTGTTCTCTGGCAAATGCCAAGCACCCCTTTGCATGGTGTTGGGTGTGAGAAAACCCCCCCATTTGTGGACGTGGGGCCCCCTCATACCATCCTCATGGAGTCGGTTTCTAACCGTTTGGGGCAGACACATGCACATTTGTGGCCCTTTGCTGGAGGTCATTTTGCAGGGGTTTGGCAGCGGTCTTGGCTGCGGGGGTTTGCCCTCCTACGGCCTCCTCCACGTCTCCTGGTGTACTGGCCTGTCTCCTGGTAGCGCCTCCAGGCTTGGACACTACGCTGACAGACACCAGCAAACCTTTTCCCCACAGCTTGCATTGATTTGGCCATCCTGGATGAGCTGATTACCTGAGCCACTTGTGGGGTTGTTTGGCCCCCGTTCCATGCTAAAACGAGTGTGAAAGCACCCCCAACATTCAAAAGTGACCAAAACCTCAGCCAGAAAGCATAGGTAATGAGAAGTGGTCTGTGGTCCCCCCTGCAGAACAATCCTTTTTTTGAGTGGTGTCTTGCTAATCGCCAAAGATTTCCCCCTGTTGTCTTTTCCATTTGCACAACAGCATGTGAAACTGATTGTCAATCAGTGTTGCTTCCTAAGTGGACAGTTGGATTTCACAGAAGTTGGATTTACTTGGAGTTATATTGTGTTGTTCCCTTTATTTTTGTGAGCAGTGTATATGACATGATGTAACAAGCAGCAGAAATAGTATAGTATGAGAATACTATGGAGATATTGCTATATTGTGTTCATTTCATTCTGTAAATAGTTCAAGCTGCAGCAAATTCCATCATCATTTAATACTGTTATTATTCTTCCTCCCAAATTTTCAAAGCTGTTCCATCCATAAGAATTACCAAGCCATGAAGAATTTTAGTCATTGTTCCCACGGTGTGATGGTCCAAACCCAGACAAGTGGAACTTCTGGACAACATTAACCTCAGGAATCTGTCTAACTCTCCACTGTTGAACTTAACAAAAGGTTTCCTTAATTAACTTTTGTCCATGTGGACCCATCACCTGTTGTTGAAGGATGGATCTTACAGTAGCGCCATCTGAGGAATGTCTGTGTCCCTCTAAGCATCTTGCATTGGGTATCGGGTGTCTGGGTTGCTTTTAATCGGGCTCTCCAGTGCTCTTATAACCACAGCAAGTGTGCACATTATTCTCGGCATGAAGTTGTTTGATGCAAGCGCAGGTTTGAATCTGCCACGGCTCCCCCATTGTCCCCCTGTATGTTTGTGGTGTTCATGGACGTGAACTCAAGCTGAAGTCATGCAGAGGAGGGTGTCAACCATGCCTCAGGGTCTCATCTTTGCTTTTTGCAGATGATGTGGTTGTGTCAGCATTTTCCAACCATGACTACGAACACTGAAGCGATTCACAGTGGGGATGGGAGTCAGCTTCTCCTAGTCTGACGTGATGTTTGTCAGAATCACATTAAGAAAGGTATGTCAATGTCTAGTTCACAAGGCTCGTCACAGTAAGGCAGGCACCACTCTGGTCTGTTGTGGTGAAGAAAGAGTTAAAAAGCAAAGCTCTTGATTTAATGGTCCATCTACATTTTAACCCTCACCTCTGGTCATGGGATATGATAGAAAGAACAAGGTGGACTCTAAGTAGAACTTTGGATTCTCTGCATTAAAGTTTTCTCATGAGGTCCACTTGCTGAATCTTATAGTCCCATGCTTGAAGGACGGGCCTCAAAGCATCCCAGAATGAGCTGGAGAGTGTCCCTGGGCAGAGGGATGTCTGGGTCTGTCTCCCACCACCTGATCTCAGAAACGAGGACAGTGAATGGATGGATGGGTTTTGGAATACATTGCAGCCTGAAAAGTTGTTCACATTATGATTTATACAAAAACAAATCTAATTTAAAAAATATATATCACTCATCGTTTCTAAACATCTCTGACTAAGTCTGCTATTTAGGATGAGAAATGAATAAGTAACCTGAACCTGAACTATGCATCAATATGCACTGTTTTAACTGCCATTGAATTGCAATCGATGCATTTCTACCTCCTCAATAGACTTCTACACACTTGAAACCTTGAAACAGTAAAAACCACAGGTAAAAAACGTCAAAGTGAAACTTTGTCAGCACCTGATTAAAGCCCACTCTCTCCACCTCAAAGCATATAGTCAGTTCACTGAGCGCTGGGATGGAAACGGAGTTGGCGACCTCTGCGACCTGTCCATTAACATTTGGGATTTTCACTTTCTGGTTCCTCAGTGCCACGGCAACTGGGGAGGAGAGATGGAGGAGGCATGTAAAGGAAGGAAAGATGATAAAAAGAGGAGTAAAGTTAGAGGCTGAACACACGGAGAACATTCATTGTTTTAATTGATTCAGACGAACAAAAAGGGATACAGAGGCAACAAAACACCCAATAAGTTTTTTAGATTTAAGACAGTAACTGCCTTGGGTGTGATCTTATTTGCTTTGAACAGAAAATCAAAAAAGTACATCATAAACTGGGCAATGCAGCTGATGCACCTCTTCCTGTGGTAGCTGCAGGTGACATCTTAGGTTAGTGACTAAAACAAGCTGCCAAACTGATGAAAAACAAAGCCCACATCAGGCATTTTAAAGAAGTTTAGAACCATACAATATTATTTAAGTTTCCACCCGAATCTGAAAGCTCAGCTCGATATGTCTGAGGAGTTTCCACCTGGTTTAGCTTGCAAATCATAGCCAGAACCTACCGTGCTCGAAGCTAACCATGAACCCCCTCTTCTGTATGCTGAAGTCAGAGACGAAGGAAATCTCCATCACGTTCCTTGTCGAGTTCAGTGTCAAACCACTGGCCGTCAGACCACAAAACTTTGATTCTGTGTTACCGGTGTTCACCATGACCCAGTCGTATATGCAGTCCTGCGCCTCTTCCAGTTCGAAATCCAAGAAGGAGAGCTGGATGATGAAGCCGGCCGGCGCCTGCAAGGTCCACTTACAGGTCTGAGCCTTGCGGTATTTCTGGGGATAGCAGGGTGACTTGAACTCTCCCTGGGCCTCAGTCAGCACCACGTTACAATTTATGGAGGTGCAGCCCATTACTGGAGCTGATGGCAGGATAAAGTCAGTGAGTCAAACCTCCAAATACATGGGTAATAAAACCAGGACAAGACAAAGAGGACGGGACGGGGACGAGACTAAAGCGAAATGACAGACTTCAGTTAGGTACAGTTATCAAGGCTGGGCCAGCAGTAGGGAAATTTTGTCAGAATGAAGGACTTTAAAGATCCATGCAGCAAACCAAGATTTCTTTTGAAAGTAGAGCAGAAATCTCAAGAAAAATTGTTCGGATCTTTCTTTCAAGTTTTTAGGAGAAAACAGACCCACACTGGGAAATGTTAAGTTAGAGAAAAGCTCGACAGCCCAGAGAGAAGTTAAACAATAAATTAACAGTAGTACTTTTTTTAAGAAAATACAGAGTATAGCAACAGGAAAAATCCAGATCTGGAAATGGGATAGACATGGGTGGTCATAGTTATTTCCAATTGCAATAGAGCAACCTCTTCTTTGCAGTTAATAGACATGCAGGACAGTCTTAGGCGTAAGATTGGAAAATAAAATCTCCTTCTATGCTGATGATGTGACGTCACTTAATGAACTTTTTCACAAGTTCTCTTAATCTAATAGATTAGGTTAATGTATAAGGAAGGTTTCTGGGATATAATAAAAAAATATAGGTCATCAATATACCCATTGAATAAAGAAGAAAGCCAGGTTTGTGTCAGGAACCAACTGAATGTTCCTGAACTCTACCAAATCTACCAACAATGAGAATTATTACTCAGGAATTATCTCCTTGTGTTTCCATTAATTCATGGCTAAGGTTGCAATGAAATGAAATTGAGGTGTAACGGTGCACATATATGTACTGAAAATATCCGGTATAGCAAACAGCTGTGCTTTTATAGTGCATTCGAGGAGATCTCCTACATTAGACTATCAAAATGGTTCATGGAGTTGCAGACATTGGAGAATAAAAAAGGCTTAAATCACTTTGAAGTTGTTTTGATATTTAGACTGGTTTTATTTTATATCATCCATCCGTCCATCCATCCGTTATGCCCGCTCATCCACTGTTAAGTAAAATCTCCAGTCCATTCCGTAGTGGCCACTTTTTATTTGTTTCTTTTGATTGAAGTGAACCAAAAACCGAACCGTGATTTTTGTATTAAATTATACCCCCAAAATTAATAATTTTGTAGTAGCTTTGGTTGTTAATCAATGATAATAGTGATCATTTTTGGATGTTCGGTGCTCTCTAACCGTGAGAGTTAACGTTACAGTCTAGAAACCAGTACTCCACCACCAATAGCTGGTTTTTCAGGAACACTAACGAAAAACATGTTGGCATTCAATGCTTTTCTAAAACTGTTGGAAAAAGCTCCCCAACATGAAACACAAAAAAGACAAGAGCTGAAGTGGAAAATGGAAAGAATGGTTTGCCTTTCTCATAGGGAGCAACAATGGACTCTGTTCATCTGAGGCCCGGCCCTCGCTGCAGCCAAACCACAGCCAACGCGCTGGAAACGTCAGAAACAGCACTGTGTGTGTGTCAGCACCCAGCATTTCTTTCTCTGCATGTGTGAACCCACCAAGAGGACAAAACAATCTGTCTGGGCCACATTTTTCAGAAACATTCATACTGCGCATCTTGACGTCAGGAAACCTTGTTCAGCTCCGGCTGACAGGAGCTCCACTGGAGACTTTCACTTCTTTACAGCTGCTGTTTCTCACTGTGAACAATCAGTCCCCATCAAAGTTTCATGCTCATTAGATTTGATATTATGCTCTGTTGGGATTCAGGTTAGGGGTAATTAGATTGAACATGCAGGTACCATATGTGGATGGTGTCTGCTGCAAACAGGAGCGTTGATAACGAACTGCATTACTCTGTATTACATATTATTAAAATAATTTTATCACAGAAATGTTATGGCACAATCAAGGAGTTCACTGCTGACTGGTCAGTTGTCAGACAGCTACTGATACCCTCCACAAGTCACAACAGGTTACTGCTAGAGAAGCTGACTGCCCACAGGGTGCTCTATCCAAGCACAATAATGGAAAGTTAAGGGGAGGGAAGTGTGGAGGGAGAAACTGCATAAGCAACAGTTCTGAATGGGGGAGATTCTCAAGGTGTGGACTGTGGCTTGAGTCAGTGCTTTAAGCACCAAATAAAGACGTATCCAGAACATGAGCTACAACTGTCACATTCCTGGTGACAGAAATCAGTCCTGAACCAGAGATGTTGGACATGTTTTAATGGGCTAAAGAGAAAATGGTCTGGACAGTTGCTCAGTGGTCAAAAGTCTGTATGTTAAAATCTCTGCAGACCCCACACACCCTGCACATAAACTGTTTAGAGTTCTGCCTTCAGGCCGACGCTACAGAGCACTGCTCACTAAAACCAGCCACCACAGAGACAGTTTCTTCCCCCAGGCTGTTTCTCTGTTGAACATTCAATAGAATACAAAACAACATTATACAGATGTTGCAAATGCACTTTTGTATTTATTTATATATGTGTATATTTGTACATTGTAAATATGTATATTCTGTAATACAAAAACAAAAACCAAAGAGCAAAGTGTACCGGAGTCAAATTCCTTGTTTGTATGTACAAACTTGGCAATAAAGCTGATTCTGATTCTGATTCTGATTAATATGGCTAAGAACCTTACGTTACATCAGACAAATAAAAACAGATTTTTATTATACAGAAATGTCAGCCTGCTGAAAAGTATGTCAATGTACATTATAGACACTCAATACTTGGCTGTGCTCCTTTTGCATAAATTACTAAATGAATGCAGTGTGGCATGGAGGGAATCCGACTATAGCACTGTGACTTTTTACCTTTCACTCAACTTTCCGTTAATATGTTTGGGTACGCTCTTTAGCAATGACCTTTTGAGGCTTACCCTCCTTCTGGAGGTCTTCAATGACTGTCTGCAGGACAACTGTTTAGTAGCACTTTTCTTCAGGATTGTGTAGGCCACAATAGTTTCAGCTTTAAAGCATTTTTTAATTGGTCTTATGCAATTATCAAATTTTCTAGGGAAAAGATTTTTCACTTTTTACAACAAAATTTGAAATAATTAGCTAAGGTAAAAAATAAAAAAAACTTTTCAGAGTCTAGAGTGGTTTTTATTTTATTTATAAGTTATTATTTATTTATAAGAGGTACTGGGTTCAAATCCTAGGCTTGGGTCTTTTTGCATGAGTTTTCATGTTCTCTCTGTGTCTACGTGGGTTCCCTCCAGGTGTGAAAACTCCCACAGTTCAAGAACATGCATTTCAGGAAATTGGTTTCTCAAAATTTCCCTGAGAAGTCAGTGTGTGTTGTTTGTCCCTGTGTTGCCCTGAAATAGAGTGGCCACCTATCCAGGGTGGACCTCACTCCTAGCCCAATGACGGCTTGAGGTATGCACCAGCCCCACACATCTGGAGGAGCAGCACCTACATCGTTTTAAGCATAGAACAGAATCTGCTCTAAGCTGCTGTATCCCAAATTAAATCCTCATTGTCAATCCAAGTCGACCCAGAGTCGACCAGTAATGCCTGCAAACCAAGTTATGGATCCCAATATGAAATATCTGACTCACTAATAAACATGTTTGAGCTACAGAAACCTGCAGCTGCAGAGGGACACATTCACAAGCATCACTGTGTGTTTAAACAAAAGAACCTTTACTTCACCTGAAACTGTGACACGCTTGGATGCAACAAGAAAAACATCAGACTCCTTTTTTAACAGTAAAAACTCAAAGCAGCAAAATTACTCACATTCCTGCATCTCCCTCTTCCCTCCTCGTTTACAGCAGACCCCTCTCTCAGGGGGTGTAAGGTTTGTTCAGAAGCTACACGATTCATCCCAAACTGGACTCTAAAAGCCGCTTCTCATGTTTCCGCCTGCACAACCTCTTGTTCCCCTGCAGTCTGCCTGCCAGAGCTTTCAGCCCAGGATAAGTGATTTAACTCCCACACAGAACACATTTTCAGGACTGACTTATTTTATTCAGGTAAAATCACCAAAAAATATCGTGTTCCAGCGAGACACAGATATATTCAGTCCATGCATCCGTTTGTTATGTTAAAATCACAAACCACACAGTGTTTTACTCAGGTTTTAGGAGTGAAATGAATAGTTAAAGTGGAAGAAAAAAAACTAAATAGTCGACCTGTTGAGAGATTCTCCCCTCTGAGCTGTGGATCTCTGCAGCTCCTCCAGAGTAACCAGGCCCTTCTCTGATTAATGCTCTCGTTGCCCAGCCTGTCAGTTTAGGTGGATGTCCATGTCTTAGTAGGTCTGCAGTTGGTCCATCCTCTCTCTATGTTCAGATGACTGAACCCGAGTTCTGGGAAGTGTTTAAAGCTTTGGATATTGTTGTAGAACCTGACTCTGCTTTAAACTTCTCTAGAACTTTCTCCCTGACCTGTCAGTTGTGTTCCTTGGTCTTCACCAATGTTCTTACACAGCAGCATTGTTAATTAGTTTTCAGTGTTTTAGCTTCACATAATGTGAACAAGTTTAAAGGGTATAAATACTGTTTGAAGGAACTGTAATCGGCAACGGCCAACAACTACCTGAGTCTTCTCAGCTGTATATGAACTCATAGTCAGCAGAAAAGACATCCTTTGTTCAGACTTTATTGCAAACATCAGGACACAGTGCTCCAAAACCACAGAAGTATATTCTGTCCCAATCAGGCTGTGCATGAAGGCAGAGTAACGAGCAGCAACATCTCCCTGCAGATCTCCCGTTATCTACTAACAAACCACATTAAACCAGCACAAATAATTAAGCTCTTAATTGCCACCCCAGTGCACGTAAACAGTGCAGCAGCTTCAGTAGAACCTGAAGGATGAGTGACATGATCTCTAAATCAGATCTCTGATCTTTAAATCTAACCTCTGCTCCTCTTCCTGCTCTGTTGTTCTGACTGCGATGACATTTTTCCTCTCACAGCTGATAAAAAAAAAACCTGACAGTCAAACCCGACCAACAGCTCAGGTGCGGGCCTGTCAACCAATCAGGAGCACTAACGGCACAGAGGAAGTCCACCCATGCAAACATGTCGGCTGATAAGCAAATGCAGGAATTAAGGAAAGAATCGGCTCCCAATGAAGAAATTCCCAGCAGTGAGAGCAGACTTCATGGAGCGAGGAGCAGAAGCTTTAATCCACTATTAAACACGTGTAGCAATGTGTAGAAACAGACATGGAGTTAACTAAAACTGTCAATTTCAAATTAAAATGATCAGTAACGTCCAAGTGCTGAAGAGCCATGAAGGCAGAAGGTTACTGACAGTAAAAACGGCTCTTCTCTCAGCTGCTCCAGGAGGAGCAGTTTCACACATAGATGGCGCTGTAATATTGAACAACCAGAATCTTTACTCACATGTTGTTTCTAAGGCACCACGGTAGCTGTTTCATTTCAATAACTTCAACCGGGATCTGCAGAGCTTCACCCAACAGTGTGCTGACATTCAGCTGAAGAGACGACACGCGACACGGGATTAAAAAAAACAAGACTTCAGCAACATTTTGGGAATAAAATTATTACTTTTGAAATAAAATTATGCAAAACAATTTAAAATAGCAAATGCATAAATAATTTAAAAAAAAACGTAAAAAGGGAAATTTAGGATTTACAGTAAATGTTTTAATTTTCATGAATACAGATCTAATAGACTATAAACAGTGTTTTAAATAATTACTGTTGAACAATCTAATCCAGGTTTGATGGGTCTACCGCAGAACATTAAAACACATTGGTCCTCCTGAATCTGAGTTTTGACCATCAGTTCTCCTTTCTAGTGTCCCAGCAAAGGCTTTATTCCACAGAATGACAGAGTACAGCTCTGCTCTCAGATTTACTGAAAGACAAACCTGGCTTCACCCTGTGATACCTGGTTATCAGTTAGTCCTCCAACATGGCGGACAGGAAGTTAGCAGACCTGCATGACATGCTTCTCACCCCGGAGAAGAAGCTCACCTCTAACAACCTGACATATCTGATTAGGATTTCCTGATTTTGTCATGAAAATGTTCTTTTGTTGAGAAGTATTGCTGTTGCTCGTTAGTCTTTATATGTGCCGGAGTATCATCTCCTTTTTCAGCATTTCTCATTTTTAGCCCATGTCCTGGATAAATCTATCTGTTGTGGCTCTTGAAGCATCGACCACCTCAAACTCTTTATGGGGGTTTGCCTCACAATCTTATCAATGTTGCGGTTCTCCCTGTTGCTTGGGCATATTTTGTCTACCACACTTTTTCCTTCCACTTAACTTCCAAGTATCATGTTCGGATAAAGCACTCTGAATAGCCAAATTCTTTAGCAATGTCCTTTTGTGGCCTTCGCTCCTAGTCAAAGGGTAATGAAAATTGTGTACAACACAAAATGGCCAGAACAATTGTGTGCCTCTTCCTCCAGACTCTGGGACCTTGATTTCCAAATGAAATGCATGATTAAGTTTGATCTGAAAAGAGGAGCTTGCACCACTGAGCAACAGTTCTGCCCTTTCTCTCCTTGGCCCTGGTAAGATGCTTCTGATGTTTTCTCCGGTTCAGGAGTGGCTAAAAACACAAGGAAGAAGTAGCTTTGTGCACAACACTTCCACTCAACTTTCCATTAATGCATTCGGATCGATTTTTTTTATTGGTTTGGTGTAAACTTCTAAAGGTTTTCATTGGTTGTAAGAAATAATCTTAAAAATGAACAGAAATTAATGCTTTAAACAGATCACTCTGTAATTTATCTAAATAAAACAAGTTTTACTTCTTGAACTGGATTACTGCAATAAATTCACTATGATTCAGTTTTTCTTGAACATGTTCTGAAACATCTCTTCAGAGCCTTTCCTATTCTCATCATAATGCTTTTAAACTGAGGTGAAGAAAAGAGAAATATTTCATTTTGGACCATCTCCCACCTGGAGGAGCTGGCTGCAGATCATCGCCACCTTCAGTTCAGTCAGTCTGTGTGAATCTTTACAGCGCTCCTCTCTCCTCACAGGATGCCCCACAGCTGGCTTCTCTTTATCAAACCAAAACTGAAATAATGCATCTGAATATAACAACTGCAGGAATATTGTTGGAGCCAAATTTACATTTAGATTTGTGCCTGTTTTTGGCAGCTCATTCAGTGTTCCCACTAATTAAATTAATCGGTTTAAATTGTTAGGCTTTTATGGTCCTGACAGCATCCAGCAAAGTGTTTCTCTGCTGATGTCTATAAATTACTGCTGTGGCTGTGTGATGTAACTGGATTATATTAAACATAATAGACTGTAAATAGATCGGAAATTATTTACAGAAGAAAGGGCAAAGCCTCAAATTATCAGCAGATTGGATAAGTACTTCTATTAGGTTATTTATACTCAAAGAGATGCATTCTGGGTCAGAGCAGATCAGGGGAGGTAACAAATAAGAAAAAAACGGTCTGATTTCAGATACTAAACAGAGTCTATGAGGGCAGCCATGATGGCATTATGTCTTGTTAAAGAAGCAGATGAGTGATGCAAAACCCAGAGTCAGGAAATGCGTATTCACAGGTTGCTATGGCGATTCCATCCTTTTCTAGGACGCAGGAGAAGCCCTGCAGAAACATTATTTTCATCTGAGAAACAGAGCAGAATTTAAGTCTCAAACAAGCAGCCGCTATCTGAAAACTAAGTCCTATTTAAAAGTAACGAACATTTGCTTCTGACTGCAGTGTTTTATTTAGGAGGTGCGACACGTTAAAGAGTCCCTTGGGTTTATAATGGCAGTGGATGGCAGCCTGGTGGCGTGTCATCTAGGATTTGCATGGATGGACGGACGGACGGACGGATGGATGAACGGACATGATTACAAATGAATGGATGGATAGAACGTGAGGATAGAGAACAAGATTTGAACTTCCAGATAATTTTTCCTGTTTTCCCCTTCCACTCTCATCCAAGCCAGGAAGTAAATGATTGGAAACTAGTTGATCTGACAGAAACGAGCTCTCAGACGTCAGTTTTAAAGAATAACTGATAAAATCTGAGGTTCCTCTGTCTCATTCAGAGATTAATCCTGCAGCTCAGACAGCTTCCATCAACCTGCCCTTCTCTCTTTTCACCTCTCTGTCCTTTCAGGCGTTTCTCCCACATTCCTTTACTCCGGCAGCATTCCTTTCTCCTCCTTTCATCCCTCCTTTTCATCTCAGTCTTACTGTCTTTGTTCTGTCTTACCCAATCCTAAACAAACGTCTGGAAATAAGAAATGAATCCCGTGTTTAAAGAAAATCTAAAAGATTTTAATTGTTGCAAGTTGCAAAAATGTGGTTTAATTCAATTTACTTTAAAACTCCTTTGTTGATCCAACTGCATAAATACTCCAATCAGCTCAACTAAACTTAGAGCAGATAAAAAAATTAACTGATGGTGGCCCAAAACTGTAAAAATCAACCCTATTATTGCACCTGAACACAACACCGTAGCTTTCAACTAAGCTGGGGTCAGTGTTAGAGAGACCAGATACCAGCTCAGAGAGCGGAGACCTGACTCACGGCCCCAGGTGCTTCGTCTCCTCCCTCTCCTCATCCTCGTCTTTCAGTAGGATATCAAAGAGTGAGGAGGAAGAGGAGGGGGATGGAGGTGGGGAAACTGAGATGTACTGTTGAAACATTTAAGGCATCGTGGTTCGCTGACAGCTACGTTCAGTTTCCACTCGTTCAACTTGCAAAGTAAAAATATAATGAAATGTAACAATATATGTAAAAGCTGCATTTTTAGCTTCAGTAGAGGAAAAAATATAAAATTACATTTATAAAGCTTCAATTTACAACAAATGTCATCTTAAGTTACTTTATAGGACCAAATTCATGTCCAGTTATACATTATTGAGCTTGGTCCCAAACCAGTTCACAGCCATTAATTCCTATACTATCTAGTCCTATAGTCAGACTCAGATCCAATTCATTATCCAAGGAAGCCCAGAGAACTGGAACCAGTTGGGTTTAACAACAATCCCTTGTCCTGATATAGACTTTAATTTCTTAAACAGAAACCTGCTCTGGTTTAAACCTGCAAATGACTGATCCACGATGGTAAAAATGTCTGGTAACCTGTTGAGTGTTTCTCTAAAACTATGAATAACCCCAAATAAAACCTGTAACATGCTGGAGATAAAGCGAAATAAGTACTTACTGGATAAAAGGTAGATGAAAGATCACAGAAGGCGCAGTGAGTTAAAACTATGATTGTGTTTAGAGCTGAAAAATTCGTATTTTTAGGTTATTTTTCTGCCCAGATGGTCCTGAAGTTGAACCATATTGGAGAAGAAAAAACAGAATACAGCATTAACAGTGATTCATACACAGCAGCGTTGGACAGATCCAAAACAGGAGTGGGAGAAGATGAACTAAGATAAAAAAAACTAACAACAGGTTAAACTGAGTAAAAAGAAGAAAAATCCACTAAAAACACCATCAGCACCACTGATCTGGACAGCTTTCTCATCCATCCTCAGTGAAGTTTAAAATGTAAACAAGAGCTCATAATTCTGTCATAAGATCTGTGTGAAGATCTGCTCTTCATTCCAGTTTATGCCTCTAAAACCCACAAACATCCAGTGTCAGGGTATGATGTGGAGTAACAAAGCTGGCAGCGTCGGCATGTTTGGCAAAACGTTTATTAAATGCGAAGTTTAGGATGTGATTCAGCCGCTTTGAAGGAGCGGTGTTCCTCATCACTCAGATATTTACAGCTTCCTGCTCCTCAGCTGTCCAAACCTTCGGCTTCTGTTCTGAAGGCCGGCGGCAGAGCCTGCACCGCTAACCGCCACATGCGTGCTGCGGTTTGTTTCTGCTGGGAACTTTACGAGCCCGTGTGAAGCGCTCGGTTTGGCCCAAGGAGGCTGCCTCCGCTGCGGCAGCGCGGGGTTCTGGAAAACACATTAAACACAGCGTGGTTCTGCTCTCTCAGCTCACAATGCTCCTCCGTTCTCAGCGAGAGGTTTTAGTTTCCTAATGAGTGAAGCTGGCACAAACATGGAAAATATCAACAACTTGGACTCAGCTCCAGATTTCCTCAAACAAGGCTGATGTTTGGGTAAAATATGATCCAGGAAAAACTCAGGAAGGAGAAATCACAAAACAACAACACTAAAGAGCAGCTGATGTTCACGTAGATGACAAAACATTCTGGATCTTAACCAAATACGCATGAAAAGGTTCTGCAACAGTTAGACAGCCAGTTTCTCTGAAAAACTTCAATCGACCACAAAACACGCTCTGATTTATATTTCATCTGTTTGCGTCAGCAGGAACGACGAGGATCGACCAGAGGAAAGCTTGTGGGATTTCATGAAACATGGCAGCGTGTGGCGCCACACATCCACCTCGCGTCCACAACTTCAACAAAGCACAAGTTACACGTTTCTATAAGTGAGACACCAGTAGACGTCGCTCCCCATCCCCCACCTGTTGCTGAATGCTGTCAGTCAGATGAAGAAATGACAAACTTTTAAAGTCAGTTAACACTGGGATCAGTTGCAGAGCGAAAACTCAGAAATATTATGCTAAAAAGCAGTTTTACATTAGAACTACTATTAAAACGTGTTTTTCTGTGTTTTTGTGCAGATCTTCTACTAATGTATAAATCTCAGTATGTTTGTATGTAAAACAGCCTGCTGGTTCCTGGTACGGGTCAGCTGCTGCTTTCAGCTGGACTAAGGGTTCAAAAAAGTGTTTCAAATCTCTTTAAATGTTTGCTCAAATTTCTTTTCATGAGATACCAGAGAAAGTGCTGCAGTTACCAGAGATTTCTTTGCCTGTATTGAGTATGGCAGAGTTAGAAGTAAGGCCCCTCCCCCACCAGTTGCTGGCGTGGAAACTAAAGCAGCTCCAACCGTCAATTCTATTGGGTGATGCTAAATTTAACTGACCGTCAGAAAGCCAAGAGCACATTCAGCCACAGGCTGGCTACCTGAGCAGACAGCCTGACTAATTACCCAGCTAATATCAGCCTGGTATCCTTCTGTCTCTCTATAAAGAACAGAATAGTAAATATATATATGTTGCTACTAGTACCACCACTACCACAACAACGACTACTATTAACATTAGTTCTACCAATACTTTTACTTCTGCTACTACTAATACTACCATTGCTACTACTACCACTACTACTATACTACAACAACAACAACTATTAACATTACTACCACTACCACTACTTTTACTTCTGCTACTACCACTTCTACTACACTATTACAACTACCAAGATTAGTAATACCATTACTACTACTACTACTACTACTATAAGCCTCATTACTACTCCTGCCACAACTACTATTATTATTAGTACTACTACTACTAATGATAATATTAACCCCACTACTACTATTACTAACATTACTATTGCCACTACTACCACTAATATTACAAGTACCCCCACTACTACTACTACTAATATTACAACTACCCCCACTAGTACTACTACTACTAATATTACAACTACCCCCACTACTACTATTACTAATATTACAACTACCCCCACTACTACTACTACTAATATTACAACTACCCCCACTACTACTACTAGCATAAAATGAAACAATAGTTCATTCTAAATTTTGTTTCAGTCTATCAAAATAAAAAAAAATATTATTATAACGGCATTGATCTATATATTATGTTATTCTAACTGCAGTATGCCTTAGTATGCCTAAGTACTGCAAAAGTGTAGTGTTTTCTAATTAAGCTTACCATCAGAATCTCACATTTTGCCAGAAACCAACTTCAATACTTCAGACCGAGTCAGGTTTTCTACTGTATTTTAAAATATATGCAAACAAATTCTTTTAAATCAGTTTCATGAGAGTCTGATTTTAGTCAATAGCAACATTTTTTCTGTGTATCAAAATCAAAGATATAAAAAACTGATAATATCATGAATATAAAACTTAATATTAAGTAGTTTTTAACATTAAGTCACATTTAACCAACAGTTGACTTAACGGCATAAATAGTAACAAAAATGAGCGTTTTCCCTTAAAACAAATCAACATGATATTACACTGTTTTAAATTTAAAGTTTGTGTTTTTCTAAAACTATTTAAATGTTTTTCTAGGACACTGTCTGACCAGCTAGTCACTGAAGATGCTCTTTGGTGTATTTTAGCAGAATGTTTTAATAAACTGTAGCCGGTAGCATAATGTCGAACATTTTGCTAAAAAAATCTCTCATAACAGTGCAAATCGAAGGCCAAACTGCTGCACATCGATATGAAAAGATCAGTTTCTGGCAATAATTGAAATAAATGAATCAAAGCGTCGAAAGCTTGGCTCTGATGATGCTGATAGTTCCAAAATAAAAGCTCTGAGCTGTGCTTAAAGCATCGGCCAGACGGAAAAGAGATCCATCTGCAGGTTTCATGAACGAAAACTTCCCTGCTGCATGAGAAATGGCTTTCTGTTAATGGAGCTGTGAGGAAAAACGAGGCATGCTGGAGCACACAGAGAGATGGAAAATATGAGAAAAGAACAGCGTGGGATGCAGTGCGGCAGAAACAAGCATGTGGATGATGGAAACATGGCAGGAAACAGATCAATTGAACATGTAAAATCACTGCTGTCAGAAGAAAGGGAGCATCTCTGAGGAGGCTGGTTAACAATTACTCAGAGGGTGGGTTAACTTCACTGAATGGATCATTTTCATGCTGCCAAATAGTTCCCATTTAATTTATCCTCAAGTCAAATATGCAACATTTCTTCCCACAGCAGAAAAATGAGATGAATAATAACTCATAAAACAACAACATGGTAAAATGCGCAGCAGTGGTGTCTGCTTTTCTGTAGCGATTTAAAACCATCTGGTAGGAAACAGTTCGCTGAAATCTGCCTTTCTATTATTATTTCAAACCAGAAATAAAACATTTTATTTTATAATGACCATCATCTACTCCTGGATCCATTTTAGAACAGCTGTAAATGTTAGAGCTGAGTGTCCTATCAAAATATTTGGTTTGAAAATATTTTAGACACATAAATCCATCAAAAGATGGAAGAAACGTAATGAAACAGTTGAATACTGTGTCAGGTTTGCAGATTATGACTCAATAAACTGGTATGTCTTGTATTAAAGGTGCTGATTTATTGTCAACAGAAGAGTCGGTGTTGGGTTTCAACATGTTTCAACACCGCAGGTTTAACAAGTCAGTTTGTTTTAAATTCACAACAATGTTCTCTAAACAGAAGAAGAGAGACAGTATACGGCAGATATTTACATACGCTGTATAATAACTCACACCTAGTCTCTTTGTCTCTCTGTTTGACATTAAATCTCCTTTTTCAGGTCAGTAAGGATCAACAAATTATTTGTATTTGCTAAATGTCAGAATAACAAGAGAGAGAACTTTCCTCAAATCCAGATGTTTCCATCTGTCTCATCAGTATTTGGTAGATTTACCTTTAAACTGTCTGACTTTGGTCAAACATTTTGGGTGTTCTTCCACACGCTCCCAGAACAGTTTGCTGGGATTTTGGCCCATTCCTCCTGACAGAACTGCTGGAACCAGGTCAGGTTTGTAGGCCTGCTTGCTCCCACATACTTTTTCAGCTCTGCCCACAAATGTTCCATGGCGCTGGGATCAGGACTTTGTGATGGTTGTAATCGTAAATGTCCTAAACATTGACCCTGTTGTCCTTCAGGCACTTTGTAACGAATTTGCAGGAATAATTCGGGTCATTTCGAAGACCCCTTAGTGCCCGAGCTGTAACTTCCTGGCTGACGTCTGGAGATGTTGCTTCAACATCTCTTTGTAATGTTATTTTCTGATGATGACGTTCATGCTGTACAGCACACCAGACCCTCCTGCATCAAAACACCCCTGTGACATAAAGCTGCAATACTATAGTTCAAAATACCAAAGGACACGTGGGTCATTATGTCCAAACACATCAGTTTGGTTTCATTAGACCAGAGATTTCTCCTTCAGTGTGTCTGAAAACTGGCTTTTTTATATTGCATTTGGACTAATGACTTGTTCCTTTCAGTGCATGTCGGTACAGGTCCGATTTCACTTTGGACAATGACTCTCTCTTGGCAGCTTCAGAACCATCTTCACAAAATCTTCTGCTTCTGTTCTGGGCTTGATTCAAACCTTTTACGTCAAAATCCATTTATCTCTTGGTCATGACTTATTATTCTGCCATTTAGCAAACAATATAATAATAATAATAATATTTCTAATCCCAACTGACCTAAAGAAAGGTTGTGTGTTTTCTTCATACAGGGTATATAAATATCTGGACAGAGTTTAAGAACTTGTCTTTATTTATTAAAAAAAATGAGGTTTTTAAATAAATTTTCTCAATGATTTTTAAGATGTGCACATTCTAACCTTATAAATCAATATGTGGTATATTGAAAATATCAAGGTATTATCAGAAAAGGAACGTTTTCCAGCTTTTCTCATTTTAAATATATCTTTTTAGTTTTTAGAAAATGTAAGGAGGTCAGAAAGCAAAAATGGCTTCCAGTACTTTTAAGATTTCAAATCTACAGAAATATTCAAACTCCTTCATGTATTTTAATGGATTTAAGTGACCGAACAACATAAAGTAGAACAAAATTGTAAAGTGGACAGAAAATGATACGTCGTTCTCCAAAGTTTTACAAATAAAAATCTGAGAAGGGTGGTCTTGTATTCCATCCCCTTAATTCTAATACCTCGAAATAAAATCCAGTACCACCTTGAACATGGAGCACGGATCAATCAATCATCCAAAAAAAAAAGACAACTGCAAACCAACCAAGACATGGACGTCTGACAGGCTGGGCAAGGAGAGCATTGATCAGAGAAGCAGCCAAGAGGTCCCTGGTAACTCTGGAGGAGCTGCAGAGATCCACAGCTCAGGTCAGGGAGTCTGTTGATATGACAACTATTAGTTGGCTCTCTACAAATCTGTGTTTTATGACAGAGGGACAGGACAAGAGCCATAAGATGTCCTCTCTGCAATTTTCCACATGCCAGGTAAAGGAAACAGTAAACATTGCGTAATATGCGCATAAAACACAAACACTGGCCATCCCTCTGAATGCACCATCCTTGTCAACATGGTGTTGGCAGCATTGTGCTGCGTTGATGTTGACGTTAAGAGGTCAGGGTGGATGTTAAGGTGGGTGGAGCTAAATCCAGGACAATCATGGAAGAAAACCTGTTAGAAGCTGCGGAGGACTTTGGGACTGGAGGTTCACCTTCCAGCAGGACAACAGCCATAAACATACAGCCAGAGATACAACTGGATGGTTTAGATCAATACAGATCCATGTGTTAGAATGGCCTAGTCAAAGCTCAGACCTAAATGAAATTGAAAACCTCCAGGACAACATAAAGACTGTTGTTTACAGTCTATCTTTAGCCAGTCTGACTGAGCCTGAGGTAATTTGTGGAAAAACAAAAAAATTTTTTTTGGTGTACAAAACAGGCAGAGACATACCCCAACTGCAACAAGTTCAACATCAGGAGGCTGAATATAAATGAGAGGAACAATTTTCAGATTTTTATTTTGTAGAAAAATCATAAGAGTCCTGTATCATTTTTCTTCCACTTCATAATTATCTACTAGCTTGTGATCAGATAAAATCCCAATAGAATACACAGAGGTTTCTGGTTGTAATGTGACAAAACGTGAACAAGGAATGAACCTTTCAGGATTATAGGAGCCCTATGAGTTGGGTGTCATGGGATACCAAGAGCAGGGAGGAGAATCTCCTGGAGATGCTCCTTTTCCAGTTGGTTCAACAGGTTTTTTCCCTCATTGATGAGAAACAAAGTCTACTGCTCAGGTTATTTTAGTAGCACTGATCACCTTTAGGTTCATGGTTATGATCTTTTCCAAGGTAACCAAACAATACTCAAGTTCTAAACATTACTTTGCAAAGTAACGAACCACAGAGTACAGCTACTATGGTTGCCCAATCAGTACCCTTCAATGGGAGGTTTGTTCATTGAATTTAGCTCATTTTCCTTCATTTTATCTGTGCACAAACATTTAAATAAGAGAATGAAACTTTTATCATCTGCAGTAATAATTATAGTATTTGTCTGTTTTACTTTGTTTCTAATTCACATTTAATTTGAAATATTATAGTACCCTAAAACTGTGGTGTTTGTACTGGCCCATGCTCAGTGTATAGAAGACCTGTCCACCTGGTCCTCGGCTGTCCTCTAAAATACTAATAAAACCTCTTTAAATTAACAGCACTGTTTATTTCTGCTTGGAGCAATAATTTGTTTTCCAGTTGCTTTCACAGCTGTTTCCAGGAAATCTGAATAGATTCTGCTTAATTTCTGGGGTTGTTTGGACATTTGTAGCTCCGTCTGTCCGCAGGGAGTTAATTGCTGAGGAAGGCGAGTCGTGGGTTGTTTTTCTCTCCGAAGAGTCCCACCCCTCATCTTACGCAACAACTCGCCTCATGACAGATTTTCTGTCAAGATGACTTAAAGGAAAACTAATCTCTATACTTTTATTTTGATGTTTTAACTTTAACCTGCTTTATAATGAAGGTTGATCTTACCTTATTATTGAGACGTCACTTTTTGTGAGTGTAAAACGCATAAAAGCATTGATTTTTTATTTTTTTGCTCCACATCAATTTAGTTTGAGCAAAAGTAATGTTTTCCTCCAATAACATTTAGAAACATCGACTCTCGTCAGCCCAATAACCGTGAGAGCAGCAAAACTTTCATTTTAAATCAGTTTCAAGCGGCACCGTCTTAATAAACAAGAAAAAACACAGTAAACAAAAGACGGCGAGTCAGGTCCTACCGGTCCTGTGCAGAAACATCCACAGCAAAACGAACAGGGCGACATGCTGGAGCCTCCACCTTCCACCTCCTTGAAGAAGCAAGAACCCCCTGAAGAAGCAAGAACATCCTCAGTCCACAGTTTCAACAGGAACATTTTATTAAAAAAAATGTTTTGTTTTGAATAAAAAACATTTGAAGACAGAAAGGAATCATTTTCTAGGCGTTGATTAAATAACCGTTCTCTGGAAGCTAGAGACCTAAATAAATGCTTCCATGGTTAAATGACTCCAATCCTGGAGAAAGAGCAGAAATATGAAGGTCTGACTTTTAACGCACTGTTGGATGAACTGATTCATCCATCAGCTGTGTGACAAACTGCAGCAGTTACTCAGAATAGTGGCAGGAAAACACACATTTTCACATCTCCACATTTATTTTTATAAGTCAACCAAACGGTGACAGTTTAACAGGAAAATTAATGTTACAAACTTGTTTCAAACATGTTTAAATAGTTGTTTAGCATCATGAAATAAAAATGGCTAAACAGTTAGCATTTAACACTCAATGTAGAAAAGAGTTGTAAGGAAAAAAGTTACTGGTTGTCCAAAAAGTCACTGGAAGTGGCTAAATGATTTGCATGTGCGTGTAGTTGTAAAAGATGCTGAGGAAGAGAGTAACAAAGATGTCGGAGAGACAAAAAGTGAGTAAAAACCAACTAAAATAAGTTGGAAACTACTAAGTAACTTTCTTCTGATGATTCTCGAAGATCACATCCAGAAGTTCTCCTAAATCTGGGGTTTGGGGTGGAAAAGTCACGCAAAAGAGACACTAGGCTGAGTTATTTATTGAGTTTTCTTAAGCTTGGTTTGGTTTTAACCTTATGGTCTCTTAGATGCCTGCATGTTACAGTAAAACATGAAGAAATTATGGTAAAAACGGCATTTGCCCCAATTATCCATGAAATATGATTAAATACATGGGAATACTATGGGATAAGAGTGGGAGATGGGTAAGAAACAACCGTTTGTAAAAATGGGTGCATTTGATTTCAGATGTTATTTAAGGTGTACCACAACTGTGACAAATTGGGCTGCGTATACTTTTTAGAAATCCACCATTTTCTTCTCAAGAAGCCAAAACTCCTTGATAAAGCAGCTCAAACTGCTTCAGTTACTGTCAGTAAAGACAGAGATGATGTGAGCACGAATCCCAGTGCAGATAGAGAAGCATTTTCTCTCCACCCAGAGGTTCTCTGATGCTGAAATGTTGTGTTTGTTATGCCCACCAGTCACTGAGGGTGACCAGGGATCTCAGAGAACCACCTACGCTTTCATGTAATGCATACGTGTTCCTCATGGCCCCAGGGAGCCAATCAAAACTCTCCCCCAGGTGATCATAACGTTTCAGGCTGCTGGTTGTTCCAGCTGCTAATGAAATGAGCTGCATGGAACATTTTTATGCTTTAACTGGAAAACCTTTAAAATATACAGGCCTCTCATTTTGTCAGAGGGCAATGTCCATGTTAGGATGAAAACGGAGAGATTTTTCCAGAATGAAATAAAGAGTGATACCACCATGATGAACATTAACAGAAATTTAACAGTAAAGGAAATTATTTCCACTGGGTATGCACAATTAAACTGAGTCACTGAAACATTAAAGACAATGAAAGACAATGAAAGCCTAAACAGCACGTAGGTTTATGGTTTGACTGATGATGAATCAAATGATTTCCTTACCAAGGAACAACACACAATCAGTTTAACTTCTTCTATCTATTACGAAAACATGCCAGAGTTGGACTATTTAGATCAATTGTGACGTAGCGTCACCTCAGCTGCAGGCTTCTGTCATTGGGATCTCTAAAATGATCCTGTTTAAACTTGGCCGATGACAGAAGAGTTGGTCTTTAAATGGGTGGAAAACTGTGGAATTTGCCTGTAGTTTTTCCCTTGTGTCAGGAAGTGTGAATTATTTATTATCATCATTATTACCCAATCAGGATCTAAAAATATATTGCTGAAATGTTCAGACAAGGACAAATTTATTGATCACATTTTTTTTATCTCACATGTTATTTTTAGATTTGGTGAGAGTTTCGAGGAAATTCCAGGAATTCATGATCTTTTATTTCCTTGAGGGAAAAATATGACAAGACCTAATGCCCACAGAGAAGCACGGTGGGTGAACTATGATGCTGTGGGCTTGTTTTTCTTCCAAAGACTGAAGTCCTATTAGGCGTGCATGGCATCCTGACTTTTTTTGAAATACCAGAAGATTTTAAACTGAATTTGGGTTTTCATTGGGTCATTGGGCAGGATCAACGTTTGGCCAAATCAGCACAGAAATGGTCCACCAGACATCCTCCAAGGCCATCTCCGTCCTCAGACCAAGATCCTCCTGAAACTCTGTGGGCTGGGCTGAAGAGAAGAGAGCACCAAGGAGGACCCCGTACTCTGGACAAGGAAGCGGGGTTCTACAAAGAGCAGAGGTCAAAGATCCCTCTCTTTGTATGCTCCAACCTTGTAAAATGTTGTAGAAGAAGAATAAGTGCTGTTTTACTATAAAACCAGGCTGGTACAATGTATGAACAGCAGGTTTGCAGGTAAGTGGTGCGACCTCTGCATTTCTTACATTGTGATGGACAGTATCTGAAAGTGACGTTTTTAGAAAACACGGAATAAAATCCAACAATTAATTTGAAGATTCCACGACAACTGGGATCTTTGACCCTGTGGGTCCGGTTATCCTACGGTCATCTAAGGACCATCTCTACAGAAGGCCCAGTGTCCTTGGTCATCTCTGACTATCTCTTCAGCTCAGCTCATGTGCTTCCCATAGGACTTAGGCCTTGGGACTGAGAAGATCATGGAAGATCACCCTGTGTTTGAAGAATGAATTCTGTATTGCTTTGGGGAAATGTTTTGGATTTTTATCCTGTGCAAAGACTGAATGACGGCCCGTTTTTAGCTTTCTATCAGAGTCCACCAGCTTTTTAGTAAAAGCATCCTGGTATTTTAAAGAGGTCACTAAGCTGAGCTCTCTAACTACCGAGGCCTTTGAATAAGAAACATACCCACAGTACCACGGTTCGTACACCATGCTTTATAGTGAGCACAATGTGCTTTTCCACAGATTCATCCTTTGTTAGATCCACCTGGAGTGGGTGTTGCTGAAAAGCCTAATCTGATGGTTAAAGTTAAAGTCCCAGTAGAGTTTAGCTCCACATGTTTACGTGTCTCGCAGTAGAATAAAAACTGATTTTTCTTTGCATGCTTCCCAACCTTTGTTTGGAATGTAGATAGCATCTAAAAACTATTCTAAACATGTTTTTTTCCAACCCAATAAATGAAACAAAATTAAAGGTTAACTTTTCTACATTTTTAGTGAGCGATGATGTTGCTCCAATTAAAGATAAATTCATTTTAATACATATCTTTACTAGGGGGGACCAATACATGTCTTTATTTTAGAAAATACTCAGAATGGACATTGCTTAATTTGAAGGGAAGATCCCATTTTTAGCTAATTAGGTTTTTATGAATCACTTAGAGCTAAAACCATTTTTCTGTCAAACTGTTAAATGGATCATTTTTAAAGAATTTAGCTAAAGAAATGGGAACCATTTGTTTCAGGCTGATGGAAACAAAGACCCTAAAGATCCTATTTAAAATGTTTTTTTGGCTGCGTTGCTGTTATGTGTCAACACAACATTAGATCATCCCTGGAGTTTCGCAGATCAGGTCCTGGACTGAAACTAAGAGAAAATTCTGATTCTTCTGCTCAGGATCATTAATATTTGAAGCATAGAGAAGAGACTTCAGTTTTAATTCCAATGCTGAAAATTCATGCAGCTGCTGACATTAAAGAAAACTCGCCTCTTTGTCAAGTCATGCGTCTTGTTTCCTAGTCTCCCCTCCTCCTCCAGTATGGAAATGACAAGCGGAGCGAGGTCAGCGAACAAGGCTGCGTACAGACGGAGGTTTTTGTGTGTGCAGGGCTGGACGGCAGCCTGCAAACCCTCTGCCTCCGGGCAGACATTTTGGGGCCCACGAGTCCTGGATGATGCAGGCGCTGGGACGGTTTCACACCAGGAGAGCAGAGAAATTAAATGGATCTGAATTTAAGTGTTTCCAGACCAGGTTGCTCTAAATTGTGTAGAACTGTCAGAGTGACGTATTTCAGCTTGTGTACTTTGGACTATTCATCTAACAACAAGGGAAAAAGTAAAATCTGTTGTGAGAAGAGCTGTTTTATGGAATAAATATGATGTTTAGAAAATAAATGTGACCTAAGAATAAGTAAAAACACTGATAAATTCCTGAATATATTTTATTTATTTGTCTGGGAAAATTTTACATACTTTCACTTCCCCCAGTTAGTCCTGTAGAAAGGTACAAAAAAAAAGCTGCTGACTAAGAATTTTTTTTGTGAAGACTATGAAATATATCTAAATACTTCTTAAACCGTGGATGGCGGAACCATCTGGTGGCCACAGGCGCATTTTAATGTGTCTGCGTAGTTTTATGAAGGAGATATGACCAGGTTTTTCAGGTTTGGACCTGTTCTGAGAAGAGATAGCGGATGCATTGGAAAGAGGATATTGGAGATGGACCTGTCAGGCAGGAGGAAAACAGAAAGACCCCATAGAAGATTCATGGACATAGTGAAGGAAGAAATAGAGATGTCTGCTGTAACAGTTGAGGAGGCAATGGATAGGGTGAGATGGAGGCAGGTGATCTGCTATGGCGACCCCTGGAGAGAGCAGCTGAAAGAAGATGAAGAAATGACAGGTTTTTCCAAAGCAGAATTAGAAGCAGAAAACAAAAAATGTGTCAGAAACCAAAGAATAAGAAGAAATGCATCAAATAGTAATGAGTGATTCAGTACTTTTTAATCAAATTAATTCAAGAACGTAGGACAGAGGGACAACATTCAGTCTGTTAGCTTAATCCTGAACACTCAGCTCAATAAACAAACCGCAAAACGCTAAAAAATAAAACATCCAAGTGTAGATTTAGGCCTCTGTAAACTTAAATATTTATTAAATCAACTGGGTTATGCTGTTTTTGCACCATCATACAAACAGCATTTTTATACTTTGAAAACTGAGATTTCTGGTAAAACATACTCAGAAATGCTGGAGAGAAGCAGATCAAGACAACTTGCAGGTTACAAGAAAATCTGGCTGCTTGACAGAGAAATACAAAAAAAATTAGACTAAATGAGGAAATGTGTTCATGGCTTCACTGTCGCTCTGATCCAGTAGATAGAAACCAGTACCATCCTCCCATGTCAAAGAAGCAAAGAAAAACCAGTCTGATGGAAGCAGATCAGCTGGAGATAGGATTGTTTTGCTGCTGTCAGCTGAAAATGGGATGGAGACCATTCAGAAACAGTTACAATCAACCATGGAGATAAGGACAAGAGTTGGGGTATTCAGCAGGAGGCAGGCAGGTTGTAAAGAACGAAAGGTGATTTACTGACAACAATTAACCAGAGTTCTAGAGAAGAAGGATTAAGACAGGATGGGACCAAAACTGGGCTAAGAGCAGGACAAAGGAAGGACTAGTAAGAATTACTTCCTTCCATTATCAAACCATTCATCTGTTGTTCTATACATGCATTTATCTACCCATCCATCCATCCGTCCGTCCATCCATCCATCCATCCGTCCGTCCGTCCATCCATCCATCGTTCAATCCACTTATCTACTCTTTCATTTGTGGGTCCACCCATCTATTAAGGCACTCCTTTATTAATGCATTCTTCCATCAATCAATCCGTCGGTTCATTCATTCATTCATTCATTAGCTTAATAAACTGAGGGATCAAGCAGGTGGGAAGTTTATCAAACCATGGTCAGGTGTGCATCAGTAAACAGAAGAAAAGACGAGGAAAACACTTAAAAATACATAACAGAACACATGATACAATCAGAGCAATAAATACAAAACTTAGAAAAACCCAAATCTGACCACACTGTTAAAATTAAAATGACTAAATATTAGCCTCATTCAAAAGCAAAGCATCAAACTCACAACCATTTTTTACCGATTCTTCTCTGACCCTGAAATACAGCCGATTTCAAACCAATAATCCAGTTTTTCCTTTGTGCTGAAGCTAAATTTAAATTACTTATATCTCAATCAGCAGATCAGGTTATGTGGCACAGTAGGGATGGAGTTCCAACTGAAACACCTTTTTCTTCTTCTCTGAATGTCAGCAGGATCAAACTGAACTTGCAGGTGGAGAGATCAGACTTGTTACCCTGCAGTTTAATTAAACCACATTCCTGACTGCAGCAGCTCCATCTTCCAGTAACGGATCAGCTGCGTCTCCCAGTACACCTGGAACAGGGACTCCCCCCTCCGTCCTGTCAACAGATGGTTATTTAAAGTGACACTGCGCCTCCTTTAGCAGCGGCCAGTGTGGAGGAGTTTTCAGGGTGTTTCGCCTTCACAGGTTGTGTAACAGCTGGCAGCGAACGGTCCCTCCTTAAACAACACGTTCTTTGATGAAGCCAAACTAAAGTGGAGTCGCATCACTGCAGAGAACCTTCAACTCTTCCAACATACCTGCAGCAACTTTTTATACTAATTACAGAATTGAATATAGTTTTAGGAAAACAGTTACTTAGAGCAACGGGAATGTCTGAGGAGTTTGCTGAAGATCTTTAGGAGAAAGTCTTTTTAAAACTGTTTCTAAACTGCATATTCAACACAATTATATGTAAGTTACTCAGATGAGTCACCCCTTTGCTAAGCTCTGGAAGAAGACCCAAACTGTCCTCCTTAGATGAAAACAAATTGTTTAAGATGTTTAAAAACTGAAGAGCCACTGTGGCTCCAGCCTGCCATGGACTGGAAGCTGCTGGAACACCAGCATCGTTGTCCATAATAAAACCAGGTTTATGTCCAGACCATGACAGAAGCTCCAATCTGCAGCTGAACCACATGGACAAACCAAATGTTTTCTGAATGAAGGTTGTATGGTCAGCGGAGACAAAGATTGAGCTGTTTGGACACATTGGTTGGAGAAGTGGTTGGAGAAGGTGGGGCTTTCACACTTAAGCCCAATTTATCAGCTGTCAAGCATGGTAGTGGCAGCGTCATGCTGTGTGGCTGTTTAGCTGCTTCACTGCATATGCATAATAGAATAACAAGGAAGGAGGACAACCACCACGTTCTTCAACCTAACCTCAAACCAACAGCTGGTTGGATGTAACGTGGACACAGTCAGGTGTTCCAACAGGACAAAGATCCCAAACACACAGATGGTTCTGAAACGGACAAAGCAGGCTGACATTAAGCATCTGGAATGGCTTTCCCAAAGTTCCGACCTCAGCCTTATTGAATGTTTGTGAACTATGCCTGGAAAACCAACCAAAGAAGAGAAGGTCAAATATGAGCCAGAATAATGTCAGAAGCTGGTTGCTGGATCCCAATAAGTCTGGTTGAAACTCCATCTGCTAGGAAGAATTTAGCCAAATATTAGTTGGGGTGAATGTACTGTAGATATTCGAACTTTGACCCTGACTGAGAAATTCATAACACTTCTTCACCCTGTTCCTGCTTCCAAAGAGTTGAGTGAAGGTTTGTTGAACTCATCCCTCCCTGGAAACACAACAAACTGTTTATTAAAAATGAACCTTAATGTTTGGGCAGGACTTTAAAAGAAGCTCCTTTATCAGTTTGATTCCTATTTGTTGACATTTTTAACCTGCCTATAGTTGACACGGTGTGAGGACACCATTTAGCAGCACACCTGGCATTAAATAATTATAACTGATTACTTTTAATTTTTTGTTCTTTTTCCTGACAACCTGAATCAATAAAATCATGATGTAAAATGCTTAAAAATGAAAGTGTGGAACAGAAACAACCAAAATGTTTGGCACAACAAGCAGAACTCGATATTTAAAGCAGTTTCACATCCTCAAACAAGCCTGACATCCCAAAAACAACACAATATGACCCGACAGAATAAACTTTAACCTAGAAAATGTTCTCCACTTCAGGTTTCTTCTGAGACTCTGGCAAAACAAAACAAAAGCTCTCACCTACCATCATCTGCCATCAGCAGCAATCATGGAAAAACCTTGCAAACAACATTCAGAACTTTCTGAACATTCTGGACTTCATGCGCAATGCGGTGAGGAAGAAAACTAACAACATCCCGATGGGGAAACATAGTGGTGGCAGCATCATGCTGAGGGGATGCTTTTCTTCAGCCGGGACTGGGGAGCTGGTCAGGGTTGATGGGCAGGTGGATGGAGCTAAATCCAGGACAATCCTGGAAGAAAACCTGTCAGAGGCTGCAGAAGACCTGAGACTGGGGTGGAGGTTCACCTTCCAGCAGGACAACCACCCTAAACATACAGCCAGAGATACAATGGATGGTTTAGATCAAAGCATATGTATTTGTTAGAATGGCCTAGTCCAAGTACAGAAGTAGATCCAATTGGGAATCTGAGGCAAGATTTAAAATTTGATGTTCAGATGTTCTCCATCCAATATAAGCATTTTGAAAACCATGTATCATTTCTCCTGAACTTCATATTTCTACATCCCTCTGTGTTGGTCTGCCACAGAAAATCCCGTTAAAACATAACGCAGCTTGCGGATTTAACGTGGAAACATGAAAAGTTTTGTACGCCATTGTGTTTCTGCTGCATCCTCTAATAAAATCCTGCTTTATGGTTCAGTTCTGAAGCATCGTTTTATTTTTCTTCATGTTCCAGAATTATTCCTGGTTCCACTTTAAACGTTAGTTTAGGTTGTTTTTTGTAATTTTCTATTAAATCTGATGGTCAAGATGAATATAAGTTTAGATAGGCACCACAAGGAAAGTCCGAGGCTCGTTTAGTTACGCATTCAGAGTTGATCAAAGTTTGCCTTCAGTGAAAGTGTGAAAGTTTTAATTTTTCCAGTTTCTGCTCACTCTGACAGCACGCTGGCTCGAAATAAAAAGAAACGTAGCATTTTAGAGTTTTCTGTCCTAAAATGAATTCATTGCGTCAAAATGTATTCTTTATACCACTGAAGGTACTGTTATGTATGATTCTGTAGGCTTTTCTAATCATCTCTTTGCTGCCCTAATTAAATATCTCTGCCCTTGTTGCTTATCTGCTGCACCGCTCACTGCTACAGCTACACACCATAACCTCTGATCACATAAGATGCAACACATAGTTAAAGACAAACTGATACAAGAGGATGACCTTTAGGAGGGTTAAGAACAGGCATGGATAAAAGCAGGACTCACGCTCCATTCTTTGCTCCTCTCGGTTCATCCCTAAGATGGGCTGAGGGGGTCCTGGTACCGAAGGTGAATGTCACTCTGTATCTGTTCAACTGTATACTCTGTTCACTGATCATTTTGGCATTAACTCTTGATATTATAATTAACCATTTCTCATTATTTCACAAGGTAAATACTTTGCTGGTTTTACTGGTTGGGTCTCGGAACTGGAGAGAAACGGACCCGGTGTTGCACAGGGAGGAAAGAGAGTAAAAACTCCCATTATACAACAGTACTTTTTCTAGTTTCTGAGTACTTTATTGCCACACGACAACACACCAAACTAATGCAGGTTTAAAATTAAAATTAAAACAAGCTCCAGATGGGATTCTCTGGCCATTTTTCTGTGATTTAATTTACAATAACTGACTTAAGAAGTCAATAAATCAATAAAAGAATGCATTAAAATCAATCAGATGCTTCCAAGATTTAGGAGTTTGTTCATTTAATGGCGGATTTTCGACTTTTATCACCACTATGTCTTTGGAGGTCCTTGGGACCCGGGGAGAGTCAGACATTAGTAGCAACGCTGATTCTGATCAGGTTTAGTTTTTAGTGCAAAGCAGTTAAAAAGGCATCAGAAAGTTTGTTTCCACCCCACACAACAAAGTAGGTAAATACACAGTAAATGGAAAATATATTTAATAAGTGGAAAACAATAAAACATAGCATGGTGAAAGCAGAAATCAGATCTCTGAAAAGAGATCAAATCCTGGGTGACACAGATTGATCTGTTTAGCTTAAAAAGTGTCAAAAAGGCTTGACTAATTAATAATAATTCATCCTAAAATACAGAACTTGTACAAATGTTTAGCTATTTGCATTAAAAGCAGCCAAAGTTTCTCAAAATTATATTTAAAAAAAACTAAAACAAACAAGTGACCCATTAATCTTTTCCCACAATAACTGACCTGAAGCCCGTCAATGAAGCCAGTTCTAGGTGGGTCTCATTGTTTGCATGCCTAACTGCCTCAGGTTGGAAACCTGTGCAGCTCTCAGCAGCTCCATGGAAAACTTTTTTCCCAGTTTTTTAACAGCGCGCAGTTGGACAGAAGGGAGGTGGAAAAGAAAGGTTTCTCCTCCGTTCAACTCGGATTTCAGCATCATGTTTGATGAGCACACAATAGAGGCTGCTGCAAGTTTGGATTCAATTAACAACAATGATTCCTTACAATTGGATTTACAGGAAAACCTAGATCCCCAAGCTGAAGATGAACAGGAGCCAGCAACAGAAACAGCACCTTCAGGGTCAGAACCACTTTAAATAAAGTTTCCAACACTCACATGTTCTCACTGGAGCGGCGGCTGGTCCCCCCGCAGGACCATTCTCCTTCACTGCAAACTCTCAGGAAAATCTGCTTTTTCTTTTTCTCACAGTCAAACTTCCCAAGACTCCAAACCAAACCAGCTTTATCTCCGCTGAGGCGCAAACACTCTCCACAGTTTGAGGAGAGAGGGCGGAGAGGAGGAGGAGGAGGAGGAGGAGGAAGACTTGGGATGAAGGGGAGGGTGTTGGTGCGGCTCTGTGGTGGAGTGCGTTCGCTTCTCTGACTCGGACTCACCGGCGTGGGCGGGGTCACAGAAGACAGTTTTCTTGACAATGAATGTTTTATGTAACATGACACCAGAAAGAAGAATTAAACAGCAGGATTATAATATTCAGATGCTCCACAGGAGAAGCTTCAGCTTTTAGTTTCTTCCCAACTTGTCTCCACTGGTTACAAATCACTTCCTTTTAAACAATGTATTATTTTTAATGCATTTTAAGATTAAGATGCAATAAAAATAATACATTTGTTAAAAGGAAGTCAGGTGTAGATGGTGATTTGTAACCATAAGAATCTTGTTAATCTTAATCTTATATTTTGCTGGGTATTATCTGATATTAATAGCTAAATAATGGCATGAATTTAGATCTATGCTTTTTCCTATTTAAAGTTTTTCTTCGTATTTATAATAAAAAAAATACGCAGCAAAGCAGGTTAGCTCATCTTTTATCCAAAAAATATTATTAAAATATCTAAAACGGAATGATTTGAAATATAATAATTTTACATAAATCATCATGAGCAGAAAACAAACTAAACACCTCATTAAAGGTCATCGATGTTCTTTTTAGTTCTATTTAGCTTGACCAGTTTATGTTCAGGGGTTTACACCTTTAATTTTTACAAGTCATATGGATATTAAAATATGATTGTGCTCTGAAATACTGGTGGTCATTTAGCTTCACATCACTTGTTCTTATATGTATGTAGCTATGTACATGCATATTAGGATGCATGTGAAAATTACATTGTGTTGTAATGTGAATTATCCATTTCACATATGGGAAAGCACATGTGCTTCACATGTTACGACATTATTGAATTTCCACATTCGTTACATGTAACATGTTGAGATTAGAGTGTGTTGTAACATGTTACACACACATGTTGCTGTAATTATTTCCACCGGCGCCATTTGTTGTTATCACATGCTGTAAATGTGGACTTCATGTAATTAATCAGATAAATCCAGAGTTGGGTATAAACAGCAGTCACACTCTGTGATTCCCAACTTCTGGGAGTTTTGTTTTTCATGAATGGACCAAACCCGGGAAATAAAATGGTTTATTGAAAACCTAAAACATGCCTGTATTTCTCTCATTTTGAGAAATCCAGAAAAGTCTGGCCAGAGAGCAGTTTTCTGTCCCAGTCTGGACAGAATTAGCAGGTTTGGGGAGCATAAACTCATCTATTCAGCCTCAGCAAGACCCAAAATTATGTTGTATCTCCACCACTGTACTGGTTATATGAAAGAAGAGGAATGTTCAGCCTGAGGAGAGCTGCACTAATGTGTCTCATTTGCCTGTAAAACGTCACCCGCTCTGATCTTCCTGCATGATAAAAGCTTCAGCACGCTGCACAGATTTGCATCATTAGGCCCCTCAGAGGAACTCTGTTGCGGCTGAATCACCATGTGTGAAAGGGAAGACACCTCTGACGTCACAGAGACGGAAAACAGTCGGGATTAATCAGCACCAGTAAAAAAAAACAGATCAGGAAACACATTGTTCTCATTACAAAATGCTATTTAAAACGGTAAGAATCTTCTATCAAATATGTCCATAAATTCAGTGTCGAGTAAAAGTCTTAGGCTTTAGGCATTATTATTTTTAAATGGTTTTGACAAATGGATCTTTAGATTATTTGAAGAACCTTCAAAGCTTCAGCCTAAACATTGGCTGCCTGGTTACTCATTTTTATCTGGTATTTTTAGATTTTTGTAAATCATACATTTCATTAGCATCTCTGACTTAAACACTGCCCAAATATCAATCACTTTATCACACATCTGCAGCCTGTATTGTATAATTCTGATAGTATACAAACAGAAATGATTCAATATGACATAGCTTTGGGTTTTCATGATTTAATTTCAATTTCAAGAAAATAAATTTTAATGGCAGTTGTTGGTTTAAACTTGAATCTACAGTTGAGTTGCAGTGCATAAAACACGAAATATGCAGGAAATTAATATTCATCTTCATGCATCTTCAGAAATAATGACAAAAAAACAAATAAATAAATTGCCCTGCGATGGACTGGCGACCTGTCCAGGGTGTACCCCTCCTCCCGCCCATAGACTGCTGGAGATAGGCACCAGCTTCCCCGTGACCCACTATGGAAGAAGTGTTTGAAAATGACTGACTAACAAATAAACACATAAAGAAGAGGGCCTTGGACTGAACCCTGAGGCACACCACAACCGTGTTGAGCTTTCAAAGAGCTAAAGCTTTTTAACGTGACATAAACTATTCTTCTGTAAATTTTTAAGGAACAAACAGTTCTCCAGGTTTCAGGTCGATCAGGATTTTGATGAAGCAGGTTAAGAAATGGTTTAAAATACAAAAAGAAGGGGGCCTAGGACTGAAACATGATTCATGTAACAGCCTAGATGACCTTTTGAGGCGGTATTTACAGATTTTCTCCCAGGTTTGCCCTGTATTTAGCTTCAACCATTTCCCTATCTCCTCTTTCCCTATCCTCCTCTGACCAGCCTACCTGTGGTAGGTGTGTGAACATGTTTCCAAGGCTCTATACGTTACCCAATCCCAGATCAGCAAAAGATGATGGATGAATGGAAGATTAACAGAGGGTGGTGCAGAGGTTGTGGAGGTAGAAACGCTGTAGGAGGAGCAGCTTATGTGAAGTAACCCACTAATATAGAAATATCTGGGTGCAGTTCTTTAGGTTCTATTAATTAACTTTGGGGATTTGTTTAAAATCAGAGGGTTACCTACGCTTCACAGATGTTCAGACATAATTTCTTAGTGTTGAGCAAGACTTCTGAAGTCTTCAGATTAAACACTGAGGTCAAGCATACTGAATATTCCCTTAATCAGGAAGGTATTTACATGACCTCCCAAAGCCTCTGCAGACCTGCTACCGTTAACGTTGATGTGAACATGACGTCAGCCTGTTTGAACATATCCTCGGCTTGCTTCGGTCTCCTGGAGTTTTATACGTGACCGGAACAGACGGTGTTGTTTTCTGCTTTAGGGTGCAAACCCTAGCCTTCACTTAGGAGAAAAACAAGGTGAAACATGTCCCTAAAAGCAAACAGATGGAGAGCAAACTGTCAGGGTGAGCAGTGTGGATGGAAAGGCAGCAGTGTGCCCTTCACCATGGAACAAAAAGTAAAGAAACTGGAAAACAAAATCTTTCTTAAATACATGAACAAAAATTTAAAAAGAAAGTGTAGCTCTTTCTGATAAAAACAGAATATTAACCAAATTAACCTGATATTTTGGTTTTCAGACAGCAGGAAACCAGAGTAGAGAAAGACGCTCAGTTGTGTGGCGGCTCTTTAAGTACCGACTTCAGCCCAGTATGCATTTGTGAATCTCCCCCTAACTCCCAAATGGGTTTTACTTCTCAATCCCTTTATGTATGCTGCTTTGCACATTTTTACCACTTTTTTCTTCCACTTAACTTTTCACTAACATTGGATAAAGCAGTTAGCTTCTTAAGGAGTTTTCGCAGCTTACGTTCTTGTGGACGTGTTACTGGCCGTGTGAAAGTATTCTAATGCATGAGTTTCACTTTCTGAGTTACTAAAACTAATGAACTTTTCACTGATATTCTAGTTTAATGAGATGCACCTCATACAAAAGATTCAAAGCCGTTACTGAAACCTTAACACTGAATAAAATGTGACAACAGCTTTGTTACTGAGCGCCAAGAGGCTGAGGTCATACGCCAGATTTTAATTGCAGGTTAGTGGGGTTTGTGGGTTCCTTTTTACCTCCCCGAGTGCCGGGGGCTGCTTTCTACTGTCACCATCAAGCTGCGTTATGACAGTGAGGACGTAACAGTAGATCAACACGAAGAGTTCATTAATTGAGGAAAAAACTCTGCTAGTTAAAAGCTTTAATCAAATGCTGCATTCATGTAGATTTATTCACCTCCACAAAAAATCATTTCAAACCCAAGAGGAAAACACCTGCTTACCTGATCTCTGATCCTGTTTTAGGTGTTCATGGACAGGATTGTGGAGAGGAGGGTGACTGGTTTAGGAACATCCGGGTCTCATCGTTTTGCAGATCATATGGTTCTCCTGGTGCCTTCAAATTATGACCTTTAGTGAGCACTGGAGAGGTTTATAGCTGAGATGAGGGTGACCTCTAGGTCTGAGGCCATAAATCCTAACTGGAGAAGGGTGATGGATGACACTCGTTCGAAAGCAAAGCTCCAGTGTCTTGCTGTCTTGTTCTTTAGTGATGACAGCATGTGGCAGGAGATGGATACATGGGTGAGGGTTTCATCTGCAGCAACGAGGGCATTGCTCCAGACTGTTGTGGTGAAGGAGTGAAGATATGTATTCAATGAACCATTAACATTCCAACCTTCACTGATGGTACTTCTAATAACTGTACAGTATTTTTTTTTTTTGTTTTTTCCTAATGTACACTCTCTTACTCTTAGTTTTCACCTCTGTGTCTATCAGCAGGCCTTCTTTTGCCTTTCACTTTGCTGTTGATGCACATGAGTTTCCCCACTGTGAGATAATAAAGGAGATTTTTTTATTTCTGAGCTCTGGATCATGACTGAAAGAACGAGAACATGGACAGAGGCACCTGGAAAGAGCTTCCTCTGTTGGGTGGCCAGGTGCTGTTATTATTACACTGTGTCGTACCAGTTTTGTTTGCAATATAATAAAAATCTGTCATCAGCATAAAGGAGAGCTACAGAACAAACATTTTGACCCACAATTTTATTATAAATTGAAAAATAAATCCTATCAACACAGAGCCCTGAAGGACACCTTTCATGACATTTAGACAACAGGAGAGACTACGTAGTTCAACGCATTAATTAAATAAAAAAAAATCCATGAAAACGACACATTGTTGAAAGGCACAAGAATTCATAAGAGATAGACGATGAAACATTCAGCTCTTTGCGTACTTGCTCAACATTTCCAGTACAATGTAGCTTCTTCTGGATCATGACGTTATTTCTGAAATGGAAAACCAGCCCAAATTCTCATCTTTCACCAATGTGTACAAGCTAATATATTCATTAACAAGTTATAGATGTGTGTAGATTAAGGGTGAACGTTGTGAATAGTGATAATAAATGATTAATAAGGCAGTAAAGGACTGAGAACAGAGGCCCTGGAACAATTCAGGCAGTCGGAACGGTTTCGATGTTTGGTTGCAGTCTTTAAAAGCCGGTGCGAGATGTGATGTACACCTAATTTGGACAAAATGCAGATCCATGATCGGGACGGAAATGGTTCCGTTTCCAGGAGGTTTTGTATGTCTAGAATGGGCTAAAGAACCTATAGGTAGGTCTGAATCAGGCCATTTTCGAACTGCCGATTGTTTATTCTGGTTGAGAAATCCAGATTTCTGATCCTGGGTTTTAGTTGTCTTTACAAATAATGTTTTTGGTCTGTATTGACAGATCATTCAGTCAAAGGTATTTCAGATGATTTCAGCAGCCATTGGGCATCAGTAAAAGGTGGGCTGACCACTTTTCACTGATCCAACTCTGCCACTCATTTCTGTAAAAGTCTCTCAAACAAAAATAACAAGAAACGAGACACGCAAAGAACAAAGGAAACCAAAATGCCACCAGCGTTTACCTTTTCCGATTTCAATTATCATTTAATTATCATCTCTTTCTATAGTTTTTAAAAGAGCAGAATTCAGAAAATCAAGTCATGTCATTAGTTTGAGGAAGCAGATTAGATCTCTTGCAGAAACTGACTGCTTTGAAGATGTAACACAAAAACTGGTAAAGAAAAATCAAAACTAAAATCTACGATGGGCTAATTTCTCACATAAGAGTGAGCAGATTCTGACTAATATATTCAGATTCTTCAGATGTGACAAATATTAAAGACAATTAAACAATTATTTGAAACATTTTATTCAAACTGTAGTGTAGTAGACCGATTCTGAAGCTTCATGCAACTTAATTTAAACCTTTAAAGTCACTAAATCAACTGTTCAGAAAGATTAAATACAGAAAACACAGTTTAAAGCTGAAACTGCAACCACCACCTCTCCACCCTTTACAGACACAGTGATATACAAATAAAAATGTTTAACTGGTTCCTCTTTCTCCTGCCTTCTGACTGCACCGTCCTCCACGGTTTCGTCCAGGTTGATAAATGAGATACGTGCTGTTAGTCCCAATATGATAAACAATAAGACTGAAACCATTCTGAGGTGTAGCTGGACAGAAAACAGGTGGTGCAGAGTAAGAAAGTAGCCAATCATTTTCTCAGAGTTTTGTTGGTTCAGTCTCAGCCCGATGAGTCCATGAGCTGTTTAGTCCACTTAATGAATCCGGATCAGGTGTCAGAGGCAAAGATGAACAAAGCACTTAATCTGCAGCTAAGAGCTCAATCAGGCGAGTAATAAAAATGGCAGACTATCCATTTCCACCTACTTCAAGGTCTTTTTCCAAGGTAATATAAAGCATTGAGCTCTTGCTTAAATCCAGGCAGATAACAAGCCTTCAGACCTTTAACAGACGAAGACTCTGATGCTGAGGTTGTGGAGCGGAACGACTGTGATGAACAATGGCTACTATGCTTGTTTTTTATTCAAACTGAAGAAGACCATGCTACAACATGTTCATTCACCTATTATATTATCATCACCACCTAGAACACTGGAGATGGCAACAGCCTGGTTCATTAGCATGTTAGCTTCAGTATGCATCTAACATGCTGATGTTAGCATGGCAAAGCTAACTGTACCCAACATGTACAATTAGCTGTAGTGTTCAGTAAAATCTGATTCATGTCTCTGATGGACCTCGGTTTCCTACATGTTACTGTAACAAATCAACACTATAAACAACAGAGGGGGAAATGATTTTTTTTATGTATAAAATGTTGATTATATCAGCCTCTTTACTTTTACTGGGTCAAATTTCTTAATTTCTAGTGCACTTAGTAGATGAGAGGATATTACAAACAGCTGTGGATGTTCTGCATTATATCACATTATTAGGAACGGATAAGTTCTGCCAAGCATTATAAGCATGTCAGGATTATAACATTACCATGCTTCTGCATAAAGTTAGCATGTTTGATCCACATACAGCTGTAAAAGAAACCGGCGACCATTAATACATGTGTCCAGTTTAGTAAAGAAGGTACCAGTTGGATGTTAGGTTTTAAGCTTTGGAAATGTGATGCATTCTATTTTTGATGCAGAGAAATACTCAGCTGCTTATGCATAAAATCAGAAGGATTGTTTAAAACCTGAGAAAATGTTGGCTACACAGTTTGTGCTTCTGCATTGGGCTTTAATTGGAACCGTGAACGCTGAAGGCTGAAATCAAGTCGGATGCACTACTCATCAGCCTGAGACAGGTTTCCCTAAAAGGTCGCTTCCATGAACTTACCAGTAAAGCACTGGCAGAAAAATGTTTTTAAATGTAATTTATCTGCATCTTTAACTTTCCAGGTAATGTGTTTGAATATAGCAGTAAAAGGATTTTACAATTAAACACAATCAAATATAAGAGTTGAAAGTTATTTAATCACCATTTGGTTCAATTCAGCCAAGTAAAGGCTTTCATATTGTTCATCTTGACATTAATATACAGAATAATTTGAGTTTGGACATCAGGAAAACAATATAATGATTCAGCCTTGGAACGATTTATTGAAAGTTTGCTACCAGGAATTTAAGGATGTACTGGACTAATAACCTGTGATGATTCTGACCAGTTAGGATTTGATTCAAACTGAAATCTGTGAATTTGTCTTTGTTATAAAGCTTCAATGGATTGTACCCAGATCTGCCCTGCAGAAGCGCTCAGAAACAAACGATCCTCCTGGTAGTGGAGGCCATCAGGTACAGAGGCAAATCCATTAGGTGACTCCTTTATTTCTGAGTGATATTGAAAGATTAATTAAATCTTGACATCAGTTTTATTGAAAAAAAGCTAGAGTTGAAAAGTGACACAAACCGACTAGAGTTTTGGACCTAAAGATGGACCGGTCAGAATGGTTTTCAACAATATAAATCACGCTGAGGAGGATGAGCTCGTATCGAGCTGATGGGGGTTGCTAACGAGGCTTTCAGTCCACATGTCCTGCAGTCAGTTGGTCAGTTATCCCATCAACGGGTCCGACGGCAGACACAGGGCACCATTGTTCTGTATGATTTCCATCGTGTCCTCATCTGACGTGAGCGGCCTCAGTGGGAAAGCGTCGCCGTCGGCTCTCGTTGGGGCCAGATTGAAGACGGATAGAGGGCAGGAAAAGTGGTGGGGGGTGGAGATAGAAGAAAGGAGTGGAGGAAGGAGGAGCCAGATAGGAGGAGGACAAAGAGCTTATTCTTTGCCTGTGGTGAGGAGTTTCAGGGCTTTCTGGAGGTTCTGGATGGCTGTGCCGATGTCCTCATACTGCAGAGCGCTGCCAGCGTACTTACAGTACTTCTGTGCCTTGGTGAAGTCTTCGGGGGAGAGCCGAATGCCGCCTGAGGGAGGGAGGGCAGGGTGAAAGGGAAGATGAGGAGGAGGAGGAAGAAGTCAGAGAGATCAAACGTTAATGTGAGCCAATTAGAGGCCAAAAGAAAAGCAATCAGTCCTGATTACTGAGTTAACAAGGCTGCAGACAGAAATACAAAGGAGAGGAAGATCACTTTACAGCCAATACATGGCAGACAGAAAGAGGGAGACAGCAGCAAAGCCAGCTGCTGTCAGGAAGTTTCAGGAAACAGTCCAGAATCAACAGAATTCAGTTAAACTGCAGGTTTTAACGGTTTGTCTGATTTTAAGAGCAAATAGTCAACAGAACTAATATATTCGGTTAATTTGAAAGAAGAAACATCAGACACATTAAATCAGCTGCAGCATCTGATGAAAGAGGCAGTTCCACATTGAAGTCCCATTAGTGTGTGCTGCTGCGATGTTGAGCTGAGGTCTAAGGTTTACGTTGTGTTAGACGTAGACCTAGAGCAGCAAAGTACCTGCTAACCTGCTCCAGAGGTTCATGATCAGGAGTTTCAGTTTAAATGACCTGGATGAGCTTCACTGCAGTCATTCAACCACTTTCTACACAGCGTTCCTACGCTGTCTGGAAAACTGTGGAAGCATTGAATTAGTTTTAGGTCTTTTCCAGGTCTTAATAAGTATGGAAACATAAAATAAGGACTGGTAAAAAAGGATTTTCAGACTCTGTATAAAGTGTTATATGCATCCATCCTGGTTTTGTAGAAACAGCATTCATAAAGTCATAGTAAACTTTAATGTTGATATTTAAAAATGGGCGAACAAGAACAGATTAATGGAAATCTAAATCTGGATTACGATGGAATTTTGAGAGGGAACATGTGTAGGAATCCAGGTAAAAACCTTGAAACTAAATCAGATTACAAACTTCCTTTTTTTACTTGTATATGTATCTGTATCTTATTAAGCTGCCTGCCCTCCACCCTTCAGATTGTCTCGAGGTTTACGGTTCAGTCTGATGGAGGGCGGAACGCTATCCGACACATACGACCTCCTTCCATATGCAAGAATCCAGGATAAGCTGGAAAGCTGCTGGCAGATCCTATAAATGTGGTCTCAGGCTTCCAGAAAGAACTGAAACATTCGAAGAAAACTCCTAAACAATGAAAAAGGTTTTGGATTATTTGGAAAACTAATTTTCAAACAGTCACTGAAACCTAAAGAGAATTATGATTTAAAAAGTGTGTGACTGTAAATAAAAAGCACCATGTGTAACAGGGCCCTATATAATTAGAGGGCCCTATATGAACGTGTGTTGTATGACATGGGCATAACTGCAGCCTATTTTTGGTTTTATTAGAGATATTTGATTAGAGAAGTGTTCATCACCGTTATTACAGACTCATCTGCAGTAAAAATTCAGACAGCAGTAAATTTAATTGCTTAGTGAAAAACAACCTCATGGCCCAACAATCTGTTTCTTTAATGACTTTGAGCTCAGGGTACTTCCCAGCCAGAACAAACGGTCTCTCCTCACCCATTTTTTCCTGATAATTTAGCTCTAACCAGATATCTGATGGTGCCTGACAGGGACTTAATAACTCATGTTTAATGGCAAATATAAAACTTTAGGAGATTGTTACTATTTTAATACCCTTTCTCTGTCTTGTCGCATATTTTCTGTATGCCGATATTTCTAACTGTAGTCAAAGAAGTCAAGGTTTTAAAAATGTTTCAGCCTAGTATTAAAAACAAAAGCTAAAAGGTCAAAAAGCTGTGCATTTTAAATGCTTGAAATTAAAAATGTGGATGAAATAAGAGCTGGAAATTTTATGAGGTCTATTCAGATGCCTTCTGGGGATTTTAAAACCACTGCAGAAATGTTTTACAAAACCTTAACTCCTTCCTTACATTTCTTGTCACTTGTTCGAGTTCTCCCTCCCTTAATCTGTCTCTCCCTCCCCAGAGGAAACTCCTAACTCGAACCATTCCTCAGCGTCTCTCTCGTCCCTGACCGCAGCGCTGTTTAAACAGAACACGAGACACAGCGTGGGACGGTTCTTGCTCTGCATATCGAACATAACCATCTGCACCGCTGCACGCCTCCAAGCCATAAAATGAGTGACGGCGCAGAAAGAAAACATATTAATGCATCGTGAGGAATAACATTTAATAAGCCGGCATGGTGCTCAGCAAATACAAGAGAGTCATACAGAAAGTTCAGTGTGTTAGAGAAGTGGTGAGTCCAGCACACAGAGTAATGTGTTGCACTGTTCTCCTTTGGTCAGTCCACAGACTCTGCAGTGAAAAGGTGATTCCTGCAATTAATTTTCATTTTTTAAAGCGATCCAATGTGTGGCATTGATATTTGAACACAGACTCCTTAACAATCCCTTATTTCATGCTGTTCTTTGTGTTTTTTTCTGTGTATTTAATGTTTTTTCTGCTCTCTTTACTTTATCCAAAGTATCCTTATTTTACTCAAACACCCATTTAATACGTTATTCAGTCGGTCCACAGATCTCCCTACAGTAAAACTGAACATAATACAATCAGCACTTTAATTCAACATGCCACAGCATAAAAGAAGTTTACATCTGAAATATTCTATACGGTCTCTTCAGAGGGGTCCCCCAAAGCTGTATGCTCGGGTCCTGTTTCTTTCCTATGAAGACCACGCTGACCCAGTTTTTTTGGTTTGCTTGGCTTCTTGTTTCACTGCCTTACAGATGTTACTCAGTAGTATTTGTCATTTCTGATGCACGACTTCAAAATTCCACCTTGTTCCACTCAGGTAGGAAATTGTAGAAGATGACAAACCGACTAACAAGATGCCGACTTTTTTTAGTCAACCTGCCAGAAAGGTTTTATAAAAATAATGGAAGATGAGGCACAACCTACAACTTATTTATACACAATATATTTCCTTTGTAAAGCAGTCATTGCATGAAAGATTCTGTCATGGTTGCCTGCACACCCTGTACTATAACATGACCTAAGAAGAAACGCAATACAGCCCATCCGTTCTCAGAGTTTACTTTTCCAAAAGATTCAGGTCAGTTTTCTACACGGTACCTGTTTTATTTTACATGTTCAAAAAATACCCATAGAGTAACAAAAAGTATCTGTTCACCTCCTGATACAAAGGATCCAGTACCCTGTTATTTACAGGAAAGTACCCCGAAACTCCTGGGAATGTACCCTCTAACCTCTAGAAAAGTATCTGGAAAGTTCAAGTAAAGTAACATTTAAGTGTCAGGAAAACAAAATGTTTGGTTTGTGTAATTGATCTGTACATCTTGAAAACTAAACTTTAGGATCTAAGAAATTGATTTTCAAGATTTTAAAAAGGATCCCTTTAAATTCCAGGAAAGCAAAAAAGTTAGTTCCCTAAAGTTAATCCCTGAGTTCAATAAAGGTAACCTGTAAAATCTGGGAAAGGAACCTGCAAGATTGTAAAAGTAATCAGCACTGTTAGGAATAACCTTTATTAATAGGCTCATAGCTGTTTTTTCCCTTTTATGCAGTAGTGAAGTAAAGTATACGTTCTAATGTTTCCCTTCTGTTACAATAGGCTAAGAATGCTCATAGACATACAGTACAAGGACAGATGACCCAAGGATTGTCATAAATGACCTGAAGCTGGGGCACTGGGGTAGATAGTGGAGCAGCTGATATTACTGGTTTGTTCAGAAAGCTACAGCAAACTTAGATTAAGGATGGACACCCGCTACTACACAATCTAACAGATAGACACCACAATGGTGACACATAGTCTACTGATAATCACTGAGGGAGAGCACATCCATTGCATTGGAGTGCCAGATATAAAACTGTATGGGACCTTCTATCGGGGCTCTTCGTCATGCTCTAACAGACGGCGACGGTCCGAGACGGGAGCCTCAGCGCTGATCTCTGTAATCATTCCTCTGCCTTAACTTAGAATAAAAAGATCTAAAAGTTAGAAACTGATTGAGAGTCGTTCCTTTAAGAGTCTTTAGATAGAGTGTGTGATCGCTTCATGGCGAACAAGTACCGGAGGAGCTCCGAGGCGTCTGACCGCCAGCAGGGTGCGATAGCCTCGGACAGTAACATGAAGGAAAGTTTAAAGAAAGTAACCTGAAAGTTGTGATTAGTAACATCTAAGCTGAGATAAAGTAACCTGTAAGATCAACCAAAAGTTCAACCAAGAAAGTGACCTTTCCCAGGAACGTGGCCTTTTAGTCTGTTACTTCCAAGACAGCAAATCCTAAAATCCAGGAGTATAAACTGCAATTTCCATGAAAAAAAAACTCTGTAAAACTTAGAAAAGCAGCATGTAAGACTGTAAAAAGTTTTCAGTTTTTCATAAGAAAGTAACCTGTTAGTTCTAAGAATGTAATTACTACTAAGTATTTAGTAAATATTATCTAAGTAACCTGTGATGTCCAGAAAAGTAACTTGTAGGTTCGAGGGAGCTAGTAAAATCTATTAAGTAAGCTGAAAGACCTGAGAAAGTATCCTTGTGATTCCAGAAATGGTGCCCTGTAAGTTCAACAAAAGCAAAAAGTTTTCCAGAAAACGTTCTGGGAAACAACGGGCTGTAGGATCTGTTGCCACTCATCACTGCTAATTGTTTGTATTGTTTGAAGAAAATGTTAGACATAACCTTGAACTCCCAGCTTTTTACAAGCTACAGAATGTTGGACGTGATGGTTTGTGGATTCACCTAAGCAGAAGTGGACAGAAGGCCTGTGGGTGTGCTCTTGGAAAGGGGAAGGGATCGAAGCCCCACTGAGGCACGAACATGCATGCATTAAAGTGGGACTGGAAAAGTTTCTAACTGAAAACGGCCATAACGATTAAAACCAAAGGTTACAGCAGATAATACAACCCTCAACTGAAGCGAACACCACTTACATGTCAACTCACAGCAATGTTGAGTTCTGACATTTGACAAGACGTCCTCATTGTGTCGTGTTCCTCCTGTGTGGTGGTTTACAGCCCGCCACCCATAAATTAGGGTCCCACATTTTATTTAAATGAAATGAAATATAAATGGAAACGCCGCAGCCAGCGCTGGTTTACATTTCGGTTTGATGAAAAGACGTCTCGACCTCCGTGGTTGAAGATGATTTTAGTTTCCATTTGAACCTGAATGCGGAGATCTAAATGACTGAGGCATTGTTCCTGTTCAAGTCGTCTCTCAGGTAGACAGACTGTATGAAGTTCAGAGTAGTGATTATGAGCTTAGGTTTGCTAGTTAAACTGTGAGGTCAGCGGTTTATTATGGGGTGTAGAAACCAAAGCAAACAGCAACTTCAACACTTTACTTTCTGTAAATCCACAGATGGGAACAGTTCTTGCCCAGAGTTAATATGCATTAAATGAAATAATATTACCAAATTATTATTCTACTTAGATGTTACAGGGGTTGGACAATGAAACTGAAACACCTGTCATTTTAGTGTGGGAGGTTTCATGGCTACATTGGACCAGCCTGGTAGCCAGTCTTCATTGATTGCACATTGCACCAGTAAGAGCAGAGTGTGAAGGTTCAATTACCAGGGTAAGAGCACAGTTTTGCTAAAAATATTGAAATGCACACAACATTATGGGTGACATACCAGAGTTCAAAAGAGGACAAATTGTTGGTGCACGTCTTGCTGGTGCATCTGTGACCAAGACAGCAAGTCTTTGTGATGTATCAAGAGCCACGGTATCCAGGGTAATGTCAGCATACCACCAAGAAGGACGAACCACATCCAACAGGATTAACTGTGGACGCAAGAGGAAGCTGTCTGAAAGGGATGTTCGGGTGCTAACCCGGATTGTATCCAAAAAACATAAAACCACGGCTGCCCAAATCACGGCAGAATTAAATGTGCACCTCAACTCTTCTGTTTCCACCAAAACTGTCCGTCGGGAGCTCCACAGGGTCAATATACACGGCCGGGCTGCTATAGCCAAACCTTCGGTCACTCATGCCAATGCTCAATGCCAAACGTCGGTTTCAATGGTGCAAGGAACGCAAATCTTGGGCTGTGGACAATGTGAAACATGTATTGTTCTCTGATGAGTCCACCTTTACTGTTTTCCCCACATCCGGGAGAGTTACGGTGTGGAGAAGCCCCAAAGAAGCGTACCACCCAGACTGTTGCATGCCCAGAGTGAAGCATGGGGGTGGATCAGTTGATGGTTTGGGCTGCCATATCATGGCATTCCTTGGCCCAATACTTGTGCTAGATGGGCGCGTCACTGCCAAGGACTACCAAACCATTCTTGAGGACCATGTGCATCCAATGGTTCAAACATTGTATCATGAAGGCGGTGCCGTGTATCAGGATGACAATGCACCAATACACACAGCAAGACTGGTGAAAGATTGGTTTGATGAACATGAAAGTGAAGTTGAACATCTCCCATGGCCTGCACAGTCACCAGATCTAAATATTATTGAGCCACTTTGGGGTGTTTTGGAGGATTGAGTCAGGAAACGTTTTCCTCCACCAGTATCACGTAGTGACCTGGCCACTATCCTGCAAGAAGAATGGCTTAAAATCCCTCTGACCACTGTGCAGGACTTGTATATGTCATTCCCAAGACGAATTGACGCTGTATTGGCCGCAAAAGGAGGCCCTACACCATACTAATAAATTATTGTGGTCTAAAACCAGGTGTTTCAGTTTCATTGTCCAACCCCTGTATATTAGTGGGAGCCTTTAAAGACCAAGAAGAAGGTCCCTGGGTGATATTTCTAAAAAGCAGTGCTGGCTGAACGAGCAAAGCAACAGATAAAATGTCTTTTAGTTAAACAGCGCTCAGGAAAAATGGTCCTCTGCTCTTCAGAGCTGTAGAAACAAACCGAGGGAAAGATGTTGAACCATAGGCCTCTAATCCCTCGTCTGATTATTCTCGGTAAAATGCTGACTTATGTTCCCAAGGGAATAGCTTTGAGAGACAGGAGGGTGGAAAAAAATAGAAACGTTAATAGAAGAAATCTGTAAAGCAGTGGGAGACGTCCAGAAAACAGAGATCATGAGGAACGGACAGATTTCAGGGACAGATTAAACAGCAGAATGAATAAAAAGGATGGATGACTTCTCGAGTAAAGAACTAAGATGCAGTTTAGTGCTTAGATAAACCAAGTAGTGCTATCTGGGGCAACAAAGCTGGCTTCTGTCTAAATGCTGATTTATTTTCAACTAATATCTACAAACTAAAAAAATTTAATGCAATAATTTAATCACTAAACTCATTCAGGGCTGATTCCCACTAATTAGCAGAACGTGGCACAGATTTCAAACGAAGCCTATCATGGAGAAAAAAAACCTGGAACATTAGGAACATTTGAATGTATTCTCCACAAAGAGGAGATTTAAAGCTTTCCAACAACTATTCTCTTTAGAGGAGCAGTTTAGAGGAGTACAGGAGCACTCTGCAAAGATCAGTTTCAAAGGATGCGGACTTAAACTCCCAGTGGGATCTGAAGAACCTCTGCCATGACCATTAAAACATCTCTAGGGCTTCTCCACCCCTAGGCGCAGCAGCTGCTTAGTCCTAAATCTAACAGAAAACTTTCAAACCAGCTCAAGAAACCAGGATCCAGAGAACCTCTACCTCCAAATTGGTCCTGATCAAATAGTGATTAAGCATTTATGATCCCTCCCAAACATCTCCAATTCCTCTCAGGCTCACAATAATATTTTCTTCAGAAACTCCACAACTGTTAGAGAAAAAAAAAATCCTATTAGAAGCTGTTTTCGTCATTCTTCATGCAGTATTCAGAACCTACAAGAATCTAACATGAAAGTTCAGTTTCTTTGATTAACAAGTTATCAGTGCTGTTGACAGGAGCCCCGGGTGATGATGTGATCATGAAGACCAAGCATTAAATAACTGACAGAGATGATTAGGCTAAAAACGTCTTGTGTCTGAGAAGCAACAAAAGAAAAACTTTCTAATTAAATAGTTAAAAAGTTTTCTATTTCCTGCCATGAAGAACACCTACAGAGAGTCCACACTGGGCTGCTGGGCAGAAAACACATCCTTACTGTTTAATTGGCCTCTTCTTCCCAGTCTGTTACACACGTTTAAACAGGATGCAATGAGCTCCATTTCTCTTCATTTAAAAATCTTGGACCGGGCCCTAATGTGCTCCTGAAACAGGCTGATGCTGTTTAATTGTAGCAGCGGTCAGACTAAAGGGCGAAAGCCTGAGCCGCGCCGGCCTGAAGTCACTCTGTGAGGGAAAAGTTCAGGACACAAATTGTTGTTCCTCTTTCAGAGACTCAGCAGGTAACTCTGAATTTAACAGTGTAAATTATTTCTGGAACCTCTTTCTGCTGAGCAGGTAAAACTTTACTTTTCAGAAAAAGAGATGGTCTCATTAAAACTGTTTCACATCAGGCTAAAGAACCACAGTAAGATTTATCAACAGGCGGTGGAGAGAGGAACGAAGCTCCTTTCATAAGCATCAAAGAGCACGAACTAAACGAGGAGCTGCTTTTCATGTGATTTACCCGGACATATTTACTGTTTAATCAGCAACAGAAAAGTGGATTAAACTAGAAAAGTTCAGGAGAAATCTCAAAGGGTTCAAATGTGGCAACGCTTCAAACGTCCAACATCAACTCTTCATTTTGATAAGTTGAATAAATTTGAAGTTCTAGGGGATCTATGGAGGCGGCCATGATGGATTCATGAAAATTAGCTGTTACCGGTTGCTATGGTGATTCCCCCTTTTCTTTGAAGCAAACTTTGAGCAGAATAACAGATGCAGACTAGAAACGAAGCCTGAAACAAGCATTCTGTTCAGGCTGCTCTGTTCTCTCAAACCCCCAGTCGGTCGTGGCAGATGGCCGCTCACACTGAGCCTGGTTCTGGTTCTGCTGGAGGTTTCTTCCTGTTAAAAGGGAGTTTTTCCTCTCCACTGTCGCTACATGCATGCTCAGTATGAGGGATTGCTGCAAAGTCAACGCCAGTGACTGTCCACTGTCTCTACATGTTCATCCGGGAGGAGTGAATGCTGCAAGTCACTGACTGGATGCAATCTGCTGGGTTTCCTTAGATAGAAAAACTTTTTATCCAATTTGAATAAATAACTGAATCTGACTGCACTGTTCAATGATTAGGATTAATTGGAATAAATGTACCTTACCTGAAATCTGTATGATCTGAATGAACTGACTTTGTAAAGTACCTTGAGACGACATGTGTTGTGATGTGAATTGGAGCTAAATAAATAAATTGAATTGAAAACTGTAAGTCTGATCCAAAAACCCCTTGAACTGTGAGTGACAGAACCTTCTATTAAGTCACACAGGTAAAACTTTATGGTTCTGAAGAGTTTCATGTAGGAAATAAAGATCCTTCAATTCCAGTTGGGCAGAAAACTTCAGAATACTTCAAATATAACGGGGAATAAACATGTTTAGGTGTAACACTTTGGAGTGATCTGACAGAAAACAGTTTAACTTTCTGTGAGCTATTTGAACTCTAAATGGTGTTTCTGCTTTAAATTCAGTCAAAGTAACACAGCTCTAAACTGGGCTGTATTTACTCAGCGGTTCCACTAAAATGCTGTTATTTTGACCGTTAAATTACCTGCCATTCAGAGCTAATTTTGTAAACATCACACATCGAACCGCATGTTTTAAAGTACTTTGTAGTCAGGTTTTTTAAAACACTGTGAGAAGAGTAGCAAGCCAGAATTGTGGAGAAAACTGAAGATTAATGCAGGCGATTCAAAACAAATTCAAATCAGCATATCTGGGATGGGAAAAAGTGTTAATAATATTAATAATAATAAAAATAACTTCTTGGCTTTTTTTTTTACATATAAGACATTAAAATTACAGAAAAGATTTATTGGTGCATTTTATTTCTATAAATGTTTGTAAAAAAAAAAGCATTTCAGATAGAAGATATGGCGTTATACCAACCAGCTCATTATATTAGTAGTACTCTATGAGGAGCAGAAATAAAAGGTAAAAAAGGTTCAAATCTTCAATAATCATCAGCTGCAGAAACCACCTTACAGATTACACCATTATTTGACTTCGTTAAATTATTATCAGGTTTTTAAGGCAAGAAAATCCTTCTTTGCCATATGCTCACATAGGTCTGTAAGAAGTAAATGTACTTTTATGAAAACTTAGGAAAACAACTTTGCTATTATATATGTAAAAAAAACATGAACAACTCAGCTGTAAATAAACACCTTTTAAACAGCTTGAATCTTCAGTCTGTAAATGAGAGAAAACTGATGCTTCATGTGCTAGCCTCCACCCCGACCACTAACCCTCAGCGTGGCTCGCCACCAGCTGCTAATCACAGTCTAGACAGCGACAAAGAGGCGGTGGTGTGGTTGAAATGATACATTCAGATGGCGAACATCGGCATCTCCTGTAGGGACGCTTATTTTACTGCATTTGTGTCCCGGAGAGAGAAGAAGCCCTGCTATGGAGACCCTGCCATCATCCTAACATCTCATCGAACCCCAGCTGATGGAGGGGGCAGGAGCTGCCTTCACCTTCAAATATAAAGATCTGCAACAAACCAAATCATCTTCAAACTCATTTGGTCCCACACTTATCAAAGTTTCTGATAATGTCTCCAAAGAGCCGAAGAGTTGAGTGAACTGCGTTTGGTACTTTAGGTGCTCATCATTCTTTTTACCTTTTGGTTTGTACATATATTTGTTTTTTGTTTTAAAAGAGGAGATCAGCAGCAGTGATCATTCTGCATGATGATCTAATGTGAATGCAGTGTTTCAGACAGCAACGAGTCTCAACTATGATATAATCTGTATCTCTGTCTTTAAATCCTGTAAATACTTTCCCTATAATTCTGTTGGTTGTTTTTCTTTATTTCTCATTTATTATTAGGATTCCCACAGTTTTCCAGACTCAAATTTCCAACTTGATGACCTTCCTAACACAGGCTTAAAATGCAGAACAGGTGAAAATCAGAGGACGGTAAGAAGTCACTGACGGACGGACGGATGGATGGGTGGATGGATTGATGGGTAGGCGACCAGGAAAAGCATTTAAGGGTTTTGACTCATTGTCATCATTCCTGCTTCCTGTGCAGCAGTTTAGAAACTCGGACAATAATAATTATTAAACAAGTAAGACTGAAATTAAGCTAAATAACTACAGTAAGACTCTGATCTCTCCTTTTTCACATTAAAATGCTGATTCTGGGGGGTTAGGGTCAAATTTAAAAGCTAATAAATGTCATCTAAAAATAAATCTATTGTCTGCAAAGGTTGAGATTAAAGGTTCTGCTGCTTTTAGACCACGTTTTTACTGGAAAAGAAATCTGAGTTCCAGTTCCAGTCTTTTCTAAATGAAGCTAAGCTCAAGCTGTTTCTGCATTTTAGTTATTTTAATCTTCAAATTATCCATGTGAAAAAAACATTTTCCTGTTGTCTAAGTTTCTAGGCTCCAGTTGGAAAGATACTGAAAACCAGCGCTTAGATCTTCCAAGATATTCGGTTAATGTAACAACAATGAAAAATCGTTAAACCATCTTTTTTTAACCATCAGGAGCTTTTTCCACCAACTCGGTACCAACTGAAGATGCAAAGGGATGTGACTCTGCTATATGTTAATTTAACCGCATGAGATAGGTTGGATTCTATGCATATATCCACAGAGTCCATGTTCATTGCAGTTTTCATGGTGTTTGTACGTTCTTACCCTGCTGCTGAGTGTTGAGCAGAGATGGGTCAACAGCAGGAACCGGGCGGGCTGCAGGTGTTGGTTTAACAGCTTCTCCTGGACAACAGTAAGAAAAACAATAAAAAATCTCAAAGTAGCAAACAATTAACTTAAACACAAAGGCTTTCAATTAGCTTGAGAATTAATAGTGCTCCTGCTAATTAATGTTCTTTAACACTGTTTATGGTCCTCGTCCTTCTGGAAGGTGAACCTTCACCCCAGTCACTCTGGTTTTACTCCAGGATTGTCCTTAACCTAGCTCCATCCATCTTCCCATAAACTCTGACCAGCTTACCAGTCTCTGCTAAAGAAAAGCATGCCCACAGCATGATGCTGCCACCACCACATTTCACCAAGGAGTCAATGTGTTCAGACTGATGTCAAGTGTTAGTTTTATCATGTTAGCCAAACAGTTCAATGTTGGTCTTATTTCACCACCTTCTTCCACATGTTTGCTGTGACTCTACAAAAAGGATTTCTTTCAACAACAGCTGTTGGGTGTACAGAGTCCACCACTTGAGCAGTGGATCTCTGCAGCTCCTCCAGAGTTACCATGGCCCTCTGGCTGCTTTTCTGATTAGTGCTCTCCTGTCAGTGAAGGTGGACGTCCATGCGCTACTTTCTGTTAGTCTATCACATAAAATCACAAGAAAATACGCAGAAGAATTTAGTTGTGGGTTAAACGCTCTAAGGGTGTGAATACTTTTGCAAGGCTCTGTACCCTTTCTGGTGCTTTTACCATCTTTAATTAAATAAACACTGAGGTATATAAAAATATTTCCTGAAAAGTGAGACATGAATGCATTGATTAATTTCTTATTTGTTAATGATATTTACAGTTTGACCTCATTGATGCAGTCTGACTGCTAAGCTGTGCTTTATGGCATTCCAGCAAAGCAAGGCCAGGAAACGCCAAGCAACAGCAGTCAGACTCAGGCCCTCACATTTGACTCTACATTACTTTGGTACACAGAGGGATTCATAGCAGACCCAATACCTGCAAACTGAATTTATCAGGCCTTCACCACCATGCCTGATAGTTGGTATGAGGTGTTTGTGCTGATATGTTCGTATTTCATCTTTGCTTTTATCTCATCTGTCCAAAGAACATTTTTCTGAAGTCTTGTAGGTATTTACGATCCAACTTTGCAAAGCAAAGATGTGCTGCCATATTCCTTTACGAGAGAAGACACTTTCTCCTTTCTCCCTTCCAAAGAAGATATACTTGTTTAGTCATGAACGTAACTGCACCCTGTAGAGTCTGAGATGGAGCTCTTGGCTGTTTTAGCGGTTCTCTGAGGATTCCACGCTGTGATTTTTGGATGAATTTGCTGGAACATCCACTGCTGGGAAGATTGGCAGCTATTTAAACATCTTCAACTTGTGAACAGTCTTTCTCTCTGTACAAGAAAAGACTTTAAGTAGTTCCCAGATTGCTTCTGAAGGGCCATTGCTGGTATCTTTCCACTCTAGCATTGTGTCAACACATTTGAGGAAACTAAGTGAAAAACACCAAATCTGTTAAAAACCTGGGCAATGTTTTTCTGGTACTAAATTTTCTAAATGAATGCATGAACAGATGCACTGTCCTTTATGAGGCTCTCAGGGGATCCATTAAAGTTATTCACCATCAGTCACATTATCAGAGGGAAAAACAACTCGTTTCTCAGCACTTAGTCTGATTGGATGAGCTCCACGTTCAACTTCTGACACTCTTTAATCTTAATCAACCCTTTTTACTGCAGGCATGTTTGAGGAGATACCAGCAAGACAATAACTCAACAAAGTGAGAGTGTTTGCACTTCTTGTGCCAGCTCCTTAGCTAAACTTGATGTTAAGTTCTGCTTAATGGGAAGAAAAGTAAAGCTTCCCTTCTCACTCAGGTCTTCAACAACAACCAAATGACATCTTCTGTCACCCAGAAGTCTGACTTCACGTCTTTATGTCAACCTGTAAATAACACAGTGAGCATCTAACAAACAATCCTTACTGCAGAGCCGTTTCTTCAGCTTTAGATCAGTGAAACACAACAAAAACACACACTTGTTTGTTGAAGAGTGTGTGTGGGAGTCTCTCTGGGAGGAGTATTAACTTTGGTGCCAGAAAACTGAAAGGATCTCACATATTTGAGTTATCTGGGGAAATTAGCATGAAACATTAAATGTGTGATGCATACATTTATTTAAAACGCAAAGATTAGGAAAACAACCTGGAACATACAACCTCATTTATCCACCTTGTGTTCTGAGCAAATAGCTCATGAGTTCTAGTGAATTAGTTACAGCTTGAGATGAAGAAACATCTAACATCTGAACTACAGTAAACACTGAAGTCAGAGTCATCAAGTAGGAATATTGTTAGCTAAAACATATGCATGGTGACCAAGATCTTAAAAAGGTTGTCAGCTGATGAACAGGACCTGAAGTTATGTCACTAAGAAACAATAAATGATCCACTAATGACAAGACACGGTTCTGGCAGAAATAAGTAACCCAAGAAAAGAGCCTTGGGGGATCCCAAGTGATCTCTAAACACCAACGCAGTCCCAGCAGCTTATATACTGTGGTTCTTCAGTGTTGAGGCAAATTAAGATGCTCTCATACTTTAAATAGGACATATGAAATAACATTTTGTTTTAGCAGACTTTCTGTTTAAATTCACTTCATCAGCGTTTGATGCTGGGGTACCCCAGGGTTGTGCTTTTGATCCCATTCTGTTCTTTTCCTCATTAACCTAAAATTAAGTGTCTCTAATTATTGTTTTGGTCAGTAAAATCTTGTTTGGTTGTCTTTCTTGCTTTAATTGAAACTAAAACATTTTATCTCATGTTTGTGAAGTTGAAATATGAAATTGTTTCCGGTTCACGTCATGACACCTCCTACCATCTCAGATTCCAAAGGAGACAACAGGAGGGAGAGCTAATATATGTATGTATTTTGGGGTAAAATGAAAAACAAGAAAAACCTACTGAACTTCAGGATGATTGATTAGTTTCAGTTTAAACTCATGAACGAGTCTTATGGAGGGACTTGGATCATCAAGAAGATAACACTAACAGGCAGCTTCTGTCGTACCTGAAGGAGCTGGCACCTCTGCCGGAGTGTTGGCTGGTGCGTGGGCCCCTGGTGGGATCTGAATGTTGTTGAAGTTTGAGGCAGGTGGGCCCATTGGAACCGATCCTGGATCTGGAGCGAAGCCGATACCCGGAGCTGGACCTTGATGCGAATTCTCGTCCTGTGAAAAAGGTTCTGCCCTGAAGGAGCCTCCATGTGAGAAGCCCTGTCCTGAGAAACCTTCGCCTCCAAACTCGTCTGAAAGGCAGAAATATAACATATGCAGTTTGCTGAAACGGGTTTCGTCATTTATAGAAAGTTTGTAGAACTTCCAGTCTGTGCCAGTAGCTCTAATATTGATCTGCTTTGACTTTCCACTGGTCAGAAGTGCTTATTTTACATATTTTCAGTCTAAGCAACTCACTTTGTCTTTTAAAGCAACAGGAACCGAGCACTGCTTCCATGGGATTCAGTTTGAGTGGGTTAATTAACCTCTGGAGAGATGTATGCTGTGTTTAACACACATTTTGGCTCCCACTCCCTCCACCACACAAATAAACCAGTGGTGGTTACAGAAAGACCATTGTCTCCCCACAGCTCCGCTCTGACTTTCCATTGGCTTGGTTTAGTTTAATTTGCTAAATTGGTTCAGTTTCCTACATGGACTGTTGGTAAGTTGGTAAGTCTGTGTTGTGTTGTCATATTCTGCATTGCATTATCAGACCTTTAATCTATCAGGGTTGCACTTAAAACAGAACAGAACTTCAAAATATTCAGACTTCTAAGGTAGACCACAGGTTCCAGTTTACATACGCCAGAGGTGGAGCTGCTCAGTTTAATCAGACGTCTTCAAATATGAGACACGTGATCTTTTTCTGTTACGTTGGGAGTCAATAGGAGACATCCATCGATCCATGAGGGGACTTCAGATTTCAAATCATTTAACATCTAATATCAATGTATGTTTTACATACAATGAAGTTTCTCAGTTAAAAGTTCTGCCTGTCTGAACAAAGGTCCAAACAAATCCAGACTAAATTTGACTTTAGGTTAAATACTCAGACAGGGGCCCGGCAGATAGTATCAGCATCAGCTACATATTAGCAGGAATCATCGTTGTCGGAGAGACAAGAGTTCACTTTGAGGAAACGGAGAATTCAAGCTGTTAAAGTGAGAAGTAACGCCAGCAGAGGTGGGGGTGTTTTCTGCACGTTTCTTTGCAGCTTAGGCTTCCACAAGCTGATGTCATAGCAATCTGGCCATGTTCTGGGGTCAAACACACCCAGATGTATGTGGAGTGAGTGGGTGTGGGCCAGCAGATGGACTTTATTTCAGGGAGAAATTTGTAAACGTAATTTCTCTGACTTAAAAAGCATATTTGAAGTTTCCTATTTCAGGGAGGGACACATTTTTCAGTCCAAAGGAGCTCATGTCAAAACAAATGTCTGGTTCTGTTCATAAGAGGCTTTTTATAGAATATCAAACTTTCAAAATGAAATCTGAAAGTAACTCCAGGTGTTGCTGAGTCCCGGGGGTTAAAGTAAAAGCTCGACATGTGCTTGAAGTCATCAGGCTCCGGGGTGATTCAATGATTAAAACGCTGACAGGCACAATGAAAACACAGAATACTAATTTCAATTCAATTCAATTTAATTCAGTTTATTTATATAGCGCCAATTCACAACACATGTCGTCTCAAGGCACCTCACAAAAGTCAGCCACATACATTCCAATTAATCCTAATCATGCGGAGACAGTGGACAGTCACTGGCGTTGACTTTGCAGCAATCCCTCATACTGAGCATGCATGTAGCGACAGTGGAGAGGAAAAACTCCCTTTTAACAGGAAGAAACCTCCAGCAGAACCAGAACCAGGCTCAGTGTGAGCGGCCATCTGCCATGACCGACTGGGGGTTTGAGAGAACAGAGCAGAGACAAAAATCTGTTCACATGTTACACATCCCAGAAGGTTCAAACTCCTCAATCATTCTGCTCCATCTGTGTCTCAAGGATCCTAACTCAAACAATCTGCCATGCGCTGTGATAGAAATCTCAACACTGACATGGTTTGTGTGATAACACGCACAAACCAACTGGGACTGTTTTAAAATGAGCTCCATCTCTGCTGCTGACTCCTAAGAAACTCAAGACTAACCAAAGAGCGGTGTCAGGGACCACCATAACCCAATAAATCCACAGTGCAAGAACCCATAAAAAACAGAAGGAATCCAAACTGGAGCAAGCATTGCTGAAACATCTTGGCCTTCTCAGTTTGACACACAGAAGTAAAAGGCTGTAGAGAAGTAGTACAGGAATTTAATTAAAGCTGCAGTAGGTAACTTTTTTAAAATGTATTTTTTACATGTCTATTAAAACTGTCAATATGTGCTGACAGTAGAATATGGGAGCGATAATCTGTGAAAAAAAGAAAATCAAGCTCCTCTGGCTCTTCCCAGCGGTCCTACTGCTTTTTGTAGAAATGCACCACTCCCGGTCAGAAACAATCAATCAGAGCCAGGAGGAATGTCTCAGCAGGGTCAATCACACTTGTATTCAAACAAGCACACCTTCCAGGTACCTCCCTAATAAAATATACATTCCTGGTCAGAGTCCAGTCTGGAAAACATACAAACAAAGTGACTGCCATCAGCCACTTATAGCATAAATTAAAGATGATTGTCTGGTATATCCAGTTAAAGTAACAGTATATGGAAAAATGCCAACCAGTTTAATGTTCAGACCAGTTTCTGTTCTTTCTATTTGCAGTCTCCATCTGCAAAAAGGCAAAGGTGAATGTTCTGGGTCATATTAAAGCTCGAAAAAGTTCTGAAATTATTTATAACGGTCTCATTTTTTTTGTCACGAGCCCTGGCATTTTAACAGGGTGAGTAGTTCATTGTGTTGTTTAGTAGGGAGGCAAAGTTGCTTTTTTGCCTTTTTAACAAGCAATTGAGCAAACTGTGTGTGGGTGAAGGTTGGAACACAGAGTTTCTGGTAAATTTCAGAAATAAAAATGCTTTTTATTTTTTTATTATTTTCTGCAGAATCTGAAACTTTGTCAAATTTTAACTATAACCTTAAAGTTCATCAATACAGGCAGATTTGTGGTAAATTCTCTTACAAAAATGTACAGTCTATTTTTTCCACACAAAATGCTGCCCAAGCAGCCATTTTAAAGGTTGTTCTGGGCATATTTTGTCATACAAGCTCAAACAAAGGGGTTTTCCGAGGCTTTCTTTCTTTAAAAGGTTATGTTTTACGGTGGAAACCTGCATAGAAGTTCATTGATTTTGAAGGCAGCAAAGGTCAGAGCTTGTAAGTTGACTTGAAGTTGATACGAGTTAAAAATATAATGAATATCAACTTATTCAAGCGTCAAGGCAGGTGGAGGTCAAGAATAGCCTTAGAATATTTAAACCCATATGAAATGATGTATTTCTAAAAGAGACACTTGTTTATATGAAAAGCAGAAACTCTCACCGCCTGTGAGAACATGTTACATGACTAATCTACTCCTCACACACTTAAAAGTCCACACCTTTGACTACAGGGCTTTCCAGCAACTCTCCTGAGAACTGATAACCAGAACAATACTGAGCCGGACTGAACACACACACGAACACACTCATATAAACACACTGTCACACACAGATTAAAGCCTGCCAACAAAGGAAGCTGGTCTCAGTGTTCTTTAAAGAAACCAGGCTGAGTTTGTGATGTGGAGGAACGGGACCGTATCAGAGGGTCTCACCTGCTTCCTCATCCTCGTCCATGCCGATGGGCCCGGATTGGGGGGTCTCCCCGTTCTTCAGACAGTTGTGGATGTAGGTGGCCTTCCAGCGGGCGTACTTCCGGTGCTGGATATTCTGGAAGAGATTAACAAAACTTTCAATATTATCCAAATTGGAGGTTAATCTGGGGACACAAAGTAAAGTTAAGGAATACATTTTAATTGCTGGGATAATTCCAGAAACCTGGGTTTGGTTCTGTAGAGTTGGTTTTAGGTATTTCACAGAACCTTTGAATATTTGAAATATTATTTGAAACACCACTGAAAAACATGCAAGACTAAAAACATCATGTAATGTGTCGTATTTTAATAATCAAATAAATAAGGTAGGTGCAGAACAAACAGTCTGTCTTAAACCAAAAGTTTCACCTTCTAGCTCACGTCCATCTTTATCATGAGACTTATTTTTCTTATGTCAGCAGACTGGACTATCTGCCTGGCCACCAAACAATGACAGAGAGGGTGTCTGGGTACTTTGAGGCGTTGGTCATTATAAGTATTTACTGAAGGTCAGGTTCCTTACCGAGAACCAAATAGCCATGGAAGACCCTACAGGGGGAAAGCTATCACAGCTCCTTGGGTCTTTGGGGTCTTCTAAACCCCTCAACATGCTAAGCTGGCTATATTTGTAAGAATACTTTCCATTCCACTAAATATTAGGAAGGTGAACTGACCCTACTGGAGAAGGCTCAAGCAAAGGCGGAGAACTCGTAGATGGCTTGGGAAGTTTCCTCAGATCAGATGGAAGAGGTAGCTCAGAGTTCAGTTTGTTGCGCCAAGATTTGGGCCTGATGGATAAATGAATAGATTGACGGGGGGAAAAATGGATCAAATGATGGATAAAAGGACTCAAAAGACGTTTAGATGGAGGGAAAGATGGAAGATGGATGGACAGACGAAAGGACTCCAAAGTTGGATGAGTAGATAAATTGAAGTGAGATTAATCAAAGGATGGTGGGTGGATAAACAGACGGATCAGTGGACCGATCCATTGACGAATGGATCAGTGCTTAGACTAATTGATCATTGAAAGATTGATGGATCCATAATTGAACATGCAGCTGATGGATGAAGTTATGGAACAGACAAACTTAAAGATAGAAAGGCGTAAAGATCAATTGAATGATGCATGTATGGATGGGCGGACGAATGGATGAACAGAAAAAAGATGGACAATGCAGAGAATCGAACAATGTGTGGGTAGACAAACGGATGTATTGATGGACAAACTGATGGATGGATAAATTTAAGAATGGTCAAACAGGTGGATGAACCATCAAATAGTTGGACGGCTCAACGGATGAACAAGCAGTTAAATAAGCAGATGGATGGAAGGACGGCTGGATTCTGGATAAAGAGACTGAAGGTTGGAATTTAGGTTGAATGAATGGATGGATGGAGTAATGGATCAAAGCATGAACAAAGGATGGTCGGACTGGTGGATGGTAGGATGGCTCAATGGCTGAACAAAGGATGCTGACAGACAAAGTAATGGATGGATGAGCGGACCGACAGACGGAGGAAATGAAGAATGGTTGGCTGGACAGACTGATGGATGAACGGCTCAAAGGATGGTTGGACAGATCAATACACGGACATGCAAATGCATGAGTAGATGGACGAAGGAGGGATGGCGTTCAGATAGACAAACTAATGGTCAATGGAGATTTTACCACAGATTTACCTAATATGATTAAAAGATAACTAATATAATTTTCCATGTAAAAAAAAAAAAAACTTCCAAAGAGTTGTTTTCTGTGTCACTCCCAGAAGGAAAGTAAGTACTAAGTGAATTTTCCTACGTGTCTAGGGGAGATAACAGGCGAGAAGTCTGGCCTTGAAATCTGTGGGTTCCCGTCTGAAACAGCTATGCTTCTTTCATCTAGTTTTCCTCTGAAAGGTTTGGTGGCTGGATGTTTGGAATGTGGGAAAAACAGCAGAATGGGCAAAACGGCCAAGGGTGACACATTTACACTGACGTGATGCTGATAAGAATGGCTGAAGAAAGCCCGGCTTCTTCCAGATAAGTGCCATGTATTCCCAGAAACAATGGAGTTCAAGACGAGAGCCGTGTTTGTTTGGCCTCGGTTAGTCAAAAGGTCCAAGCACCTCATTTCCAGCAGGGAAAGAAACACTGCTGTGATATAAAAACTATAAAGGAGAGGAACTTTTCAACGTTACAAGTGAAAGGTGAAGATTTCCTAAAAAAAAGATGTCTCCTGTGCCTGGGAGGGCGGCAGGGTTATATCCAACAACCTCTTATTAGGACAGTCTGGTTCCACAGAAGCAAAATATAAAGAAACAGGCATGATCTAAGACTTTTGCACAGGACTGAAATGTGAAAAATAAAGTTTGGCTAAATTAGTCAGCATATTTTATTCATGTGAACATTTCTCCTCATTGGTAATTTGCTAATTCTATAAAAACTGTGCAGGTTTTCTTACTGTAGTTACCTTCAGTTCTCTTTTATTAGACGAGTTTTAATGATAAAGACGAGTTTTTAACACATTAATATTAAAAAAATATTTTGTTCTCTGAGATTTGAAATCATGAAATAAAACTACAAACAAACTGCGGACGGATTTTTTTATTATTGATTATTATAGCTGAATGATGGGGAGGAGAGTGTTCAGCTTTAATTATGACCACACCTGCGGAGATGTCTTCATTCTCAGTATAGACCGAGGTCGGCATAAATATTTCACTAATCGGCTCTTCTTCAGCCCGTTTGGTGCTTGGTGAATGCTGCTGGGGAGAAATTAGAAGGTCTCTGAAAGACACTGAAGTTTTCTGATGATCTGAAGGTGCTGCTCTGTTTCCAGTCTCAGTATGAATGAGAACAGAACAACGGTTCCTGTTGGAAACAGTTGGTGTCGCATCCAACAGTTCATCTTCAGTCGACCTTGTTTCCATCTCTTGGTGGTGTGTGATGATTAACCCCTTTGCCCACCATTTATCCCAGAATTCAGCAGGACATGTTTGGGTCTTTGAAAGTATTTGGCTCTGAACTGACGATTTAATCACGTTGGGTAGTTCGGCCGAGCAGCAGGAGTTTAGTAATTACTCGCCGCTCTGCCCACGTTCATGGAAGGATGACGGAAAATCTTCCTGAAAAGTCAAATCTTTTTACCAACCAACAGTTGAGATGGTATCGCCTCCCAGCTGCAGATAATGTGTTCACCATCAAACACGACAACCCTAATAATATGGCACAGCCTGAAAGCGCCTCTGTGAGTGAAGAATGGAGCTGTGTTTTGTTTGTTTCCATAATTGTTTTCTGAAACTAAGAGGATCATTTGTCGGTGGGATGAGAGATGGGCGGGACTCGTTGGGGGGACTGCTTTGATCGTTTAAACAGAATGAAATGAGGCCGACCGTTTAGTTTCATAGATAATATTTGTTTTCTGTTGTTGTCTATTCTCACTTACCTCCTCTGACAGCTCCCCAAAAACAGACAGAACGTCAATCAGCAAACTGGAGGTGTAGAAAGACTTGATCATGTTCCTGCAGAGAGGAGGAGTGTTATTGGGAGGCAGATTGAACCCATGGAAAAATGCAGCATAGAAATGCAAACAAAAAATGCTCTTTTTGAGATTGCCCTATAAATAAAACCAAAATTATGAATTTAGTTATTAGTGTTTCCACGGCAGCAGCGTCTCAGGTCATCCTGACACTCTAGCCTAAACATTCTGTGGTAAAATCCTCAGAAATCATCAAACTTGAACTGTGGCTGCGTAAAAACTCCAGCCAGAATCAAATTCCTAATTCAGTCAGGTAAAGTCGAGCCTTGTGTGACCCGGTTAGACTGAATGATGTTTCTGCTGTAAGGTATGGCTCAGAGATGGTTCTGCAGGGTGGGTTTTCTTACTCTTACACCAAATTCTCAGCTTATGGGGAATCTTTTTCAACCATATGAGTCAACACAACATTAAGGTAATCCAGCCATTCTGATGTATTTTAGGTTTTCTAACATTGGAATAAGCAGTAATCTAAAAATAATGGCAGGAAGAGAAAAACTACTTTGTTGAACGCTTATTGTCCTTCAGTGCATTTGGAGAAGAAGTTGTTAAACTGGCTCAAGTGTTTATTGGATGAATCAATTCTTTATTTAGAAGCTGCTTTGAATAAAAACTTCTGCAAATAACAGACCAACAAACACCGCTGCTGGACCTGATTTATTCCTGCGCTTTTTAATAAAAAACACTAAACAAACAGCAAACACTTCAGAAAAAAGCTACAGACAGACTGGAGAAGGCAAACGCCTGAATGATGCCATTTTGGTCCAAAAAGCAACTCTGAAGTATGAAGATGCCTCAGGTTTTGTTTTATGATGTAAAACATCCATCAGTTTTTCATCGCTCTTTAGACAGAGGAGATGGTTCTGCTCACAGTGGACCGTTGTCTTTCTAATGATCTTCACATCAGGTCAGAAAGGTTTTTTTGTTTTTATCTCATATCTCATTAAGCAGAAGCAGCAATAAAAATATAGGCTCATAAACTGGATGCCAATAAAAATCTCTCCTCAAACTTAATAAGCTTTTCCTTTTCAACCCATTTCTGTCATGTTCTCTGTGGGCTTTCAACCAGCCGGCTGCTGCGTCCCAGTCATTCAACGCCACGAGGTTTTCTGGGTTTTAGTGTAAAACTGCTCTCATTTACATCACTTCAAAGTGCTGGTTGGGGCCAAATGTGACGGATGCTGCTGACTTCAGGCTGCAGAGACATTCAGACATGACGCCCCATTAGCCATGGTGGGTGCAAAGACCCGACACAGTGCAGAAGCTTGCTTTAAAATGTTTTTCCTGGTAAAAAAAAAAGACTTGAAAATACTTTATATAAACAGTTAAAAATGTAGAGGCAAATAAGACTAGAAAAAGTTATATTTATGCACAACCTACAAGGAAACACAGCAGATAGAAACTCATTCAGTCAGAATGTCGTTCTCTACAAAAACTGATCTGAGTCTTTCAGAACATGGAGCGGTGAGTAAAGTCCGAAGCCCAGACTCTACAGTGACAAATAGCCTCCAGGAAGTGTGCCTTCAACGCTATTCTAGTGTTAACATCTATATCTGATGGATTTTCCAGACTGCAATAATAATTACAACCAGACTTATTTAGCACCATGCAGTTAAAGTGATCGTTTCTATCCATCATGAGCTTCTATGTCGGCTTTATCTGCTGCTTCAAATGTTTTATTTGAACTCATCTTTTAATCATGAAAAACAACTGCAAAAATGTTTAACAAGGTCAGAGTTGTACGTACTGACTCAAATGTTTACATACACACCTATTTCTCCTTTGTTTCCACGTCTCTAAGCAAGTTGTTGAGAAACTGCAGAGTTTCTGCAGCCACCAACAAGCTCACTTTTCTTTAAAGAATGGCTGAAGTTCATTTAAACTGCTTGGTTTCATGGGACAGACTTGACTTTTAGCCCACACTTTACCCGGACCCCAATGAAGCTGAGGTCCGGGCTTTGTTGGCCAGCTTTACTTTACAAGCCTGCTGGAAAACCAGTATCACCAGTCCATGGTGTTTGAAAACTTGCAAGGACCGCCGTATGTTTCCCAATGAAGCCAAAAGATGTTAGTTAGCCACTGATCATGTGTCAGTGTTCTTGTACATGGTCCTGATGAATACACTAGAACTCAACCAGTGTAACAGTGAAGTCGGTTTTGAAGCCAGTACTGGGAAGGCACCTGCTCCAAGATCGGCACCTTCAAGCTGGACTGAAAGCAGCAGCTGCCAACCTGAACCAGCCAGACATGTTCTGTATTAAAGTTCTATGGTCAGACGAGGGAAACACTGAACTGTTTGGCCACAAAGACAACAAGCATGTTTGGAGGAGTCAAGGTGAGAACACTACTGGACCAGTATAATGCCAAAACTTAACCTCAAATCAACAGTCAGCTGGGTTCAACTTGGACACACTGGTTTGGGAATTGATGAAGCTCCTGGATTAGCCTTTCCAAGCCCTGACCTCAGCCCTGTTGAAGATGTATGGACTATGCCGTCTCTGTGCCAGCGAACCAATCAATCTAGCTTGGCCCTACCAACTCTGCCAAGAAGAGCGATCATTTATTTCAGCCAGAATGATCCCAGAAGATTGGAGTTTTTTGTTGAGTTATCATTCCCTCCCTGGGAAAACAACAGTTCCAATAAAACCCTAATTAATGACATTTATGGCAATTTAAAGTGGATTTACACTTCTGAGCTCGTCCCATGATTCCCATCAACAAACACAGGCCTGGAGGCAGAGTGAGGGTGAGGAGAACAAATAAACTTCATCAGAGGTTGGATTTACACTGAACAGAATTATGTTTATTCATGAATGAGTATTTGTGCTTTGTATAAACAAACTGCAGACACCTGCTGCTTCTTCTTCTAAAACTGCAGGCAGTTTGTGTTCCTCGTTCAGCAGAGCAGAAATGTGACTTGATCTTGTTAAACACAGCTGCAGGAAACAGAAGGTTTCTGGGTGTTTATTTACACTGAAAACAGCTCTGCAGGCCCCGTCGCCTGCATCTATTCATGCTGTACGACCTGCTACTTGCTCCTCACACCTACTGGTACCATTAGGAAGGAAATCCAACCCACCTGCTCTGTTTTTCCTTAATGTTTTAGCTGTATTGGTAACAAGAAAGAGATTGATCTGTTTTAGGTGTGGCGGCACCGATCCGTGTGCCCTACTGGCTGTTTTACTGTAGCTGGTTAATTCCCTGGGCCTTTTATGAACAACCTTAACAGATTTCTGATTTTTTCCTCTTTATTTAAGAGCTGAAATGTAAAATTAAGCTGCACACTTTAAACAGCAGAACTTTGATGAAGAGTGGCAAGAGAATTTATTTATAGGAAAAACACCCAACTCCTATAATGAAGCATGGGGGTGGCAGCATTATAATGTGGGAATATTTGTGATGTTCATGTTTAAAATGAAGGAACAATGAATAACGGCGGTAAATACAGCCAGTGTTGAGGATACCCTGCATCAGATCATAATGGTTTAGAGGGGGTATAAGACCTAATAAATAAGGAATCATGGGTATAACTCCAGATCTGCAGAACTTCTATTGAAGGTTTTCATGGTTTTGCCATAAGAAATGGTCTAACTACACTCTTGTGCATCGTTGTGGAGAAATTTGACCCACTCTTCCTTTTATTGTTGCTTCAGTTCATTAAGGTTTGGAGATACTCGTTTCTGCACTGCTCTCTGAAGGTCACAACAGAGCGTCTGAATCAGGCTGAGGTCTGGACTTTGACCGGTTCACTGTAGCACCTTGATTATTTTCTTTTCAGCCAATCTGTTGTAGATCTGCTGCTGTGTTTGAGATCATTGTCCTGTTGATGGCCCAGTTTGGACCAAGGTTCAGCTGTTGGACAGATGGACTTACATATGAGTCCGCTTCTCAGTACCTCCAAAACAAGAAAGTTCATTGTTAATTTCTGGAGGAAGAAAACTGATATCCTTGCACTATACATGAACAGTGACAGAGTGGAGAGGGTGGTAGACTTCCGCTTCCTGGGAGTCCATCTTGACGAGGACCTGAGCTGGGAAGCGTAGACCTCAGAGCTGCTTAAAAAGGCCCAGAAGAGACTGCATTTTCTGAGGGTTCTGAGGTAAAACTACATCTCCCAGGGTCAGCTGCTGCGCTTTAATCAGTGCTCCATTGAGGCCGCCCTGAAGAACTGTATAAGAGCAGCTGCAAAATGACCCAGAGGACAGCGCTTCCACTGCGTTCGTCCCAGTTGTAAGCAAATACGCGACATTTTAAGAGATCAAGAGTGCGTTTTATTATCTCTTTTTAGATGTTTTTTGCTCTTTTAGTGCACGAATTGAATTTTTATTTAATTTTGGTGTACAATGTATAACAAAAAAGATGATGAAAGCAAGGAAAAGGGAAGCTAAATGCATAGAGGCGTTACCAGACTGCTGCCATTGAGCTCACATATAAACTACAGCAACATAACACGCCTGTTTACATGAAGCCTCCTGAACATGTGGTCTGAAGCGAAGAGTTTGCATGAGTCACCGCCTGTTGCTAAGAAACAGAAAGCTTCACAGGACGTGAAACATGAAGTCATGCTGCGCGAGAGTGTGTGTTGTGTCTGAAAGCCATCAGGATAAAACACAGCCAGATGTGGTGGTCATTGGTGGAGTAAACAGCTGGACTACATCGTGAGCTGTCCATACAGAGTCATCCATTTAGATCTTCTGCATCGACTAGAGAGTCTGTATAAATACTGCCCGGCGAATCTTTCTCTACACTTTCTGGTCTCACTTACAGGACATCATTCTGTTCAACGTGTTTGAACATAAAGGAGCAGCCCAGGCTGTGGTTTCTAGTCCCAATTTATCAGTTTCATCCATAAGCCAAATTTAGACCAAAACAGCTTTTGGACCTCAGAATCTGCTCTCCAGCATGTAAAGAACAAAGATAAAATAAGGTCCTGTATTGTTTCCTTACTTGTGGAACCGTCCTCCTCTGTCCTCGTTATCAGCGTACAAGAACAACTTTAAGGCGTAGTTTTCAATGTGAGCGTTGCCGACGACCTCTTGACTAATGGACTCGTTATCGCTCTGCTCCTTCTTCATCTGCAAAACAAAAATCCCACAGTTAGTGTAAAAACAACACAGGAATTCTTAACTTAGCTTTGTGTTAACTAATTTTTTTTGTAAACTTCTAATACCCTCGCTGATTAAAACACTTCGGTGTCCAAAAGGATTGCTGGACCTAATCTGGTCAACATGCAGATATAGTAGTGTTACCAACACGAGTGGAGTAATGATGTTATCAGGTAGCTGCAGAAGCACCTACCAGTCAGACAAAAAAGCCTTTTCTGTATTATACTGTTTTGTTAACCTCAACTGTTTCTAAAAAGTACAATAAAGGTCATGAAAATAATCCACAACCTTCAAGAAATGTTAAAAAGATGAGATGCCTTCACCGCAGTGAGCGCCATCTAGTGTGACGTCTGATTCACTTCCATCAGGTGGCTTCGCTTGAGTTTTCTCCTGTCCTTTCAGCTCCATCCTTTCTCTCCATTACTGTGTCCAACAAGGCTTCAGGTTTCTTATAAAAGCACTGAAGAAAACACTCTGGTTTCCCCCAGTACATGAACCCCAACAAGCCTGAATAGATACTCTGTTCACTGGTTTGATCAGAGTGTATGTGTTAAGCAGCGCAGGAATGTAAAACCACGGAGGACAGTTGGTTAGGGAATATAAAGACTCTGGGATCAGAGGAAAGTCTGAGTCGGCTCTTAAGCTCTCTCGTACTCTTTGGTTTCCACATTCATCACTAAACCCACAGTGTCAGTTAAATTGCAACAAAAGTCGCTTTATGTATTCATGTGGTTTAAGAGGTTTTTCTCAATCAACACGTAAACTGGTGACAGGTGAGCGTCAGTTCTTCCAAGCAAAGATTGGTTCTGTTTCTCCATTTGTTCCATATTTCATTACAGAACCATCAAACATTGGGAAGAACTACAGATTCAGATTTTGACTCTAGAACATTTATTCTGTTTTTTGCTTTTGTCACACTTAAATGTTTCATTTAAAAATGAATTTTAAGTAGATGGTAAAGTAGCTGAGCTCTAAATCTTTGTGACCTTTACCCTTTTGAACAATGTCATCAGTGCCCAGTGTGAGCATCTGCTGCTGTGAGACTCTGTCCAACCATCAAAGGGAAGTTATTAATACTTGGAACATATGAGCCAACAGTAACTGCACTCCAAACAGTCCGTTGCGATATGAATATTGCAGACACTGATATAAGATGATGATATTTTTGCGATATATTGTGCAGTTGTAGAGTTGAGGTCATTGTGATGATGGAGAAGAAAGAACAGTGCGGAAAACATCTGTTAATTTCAATCAATATCATTGTGGAAATATTCAGAATAAAATCACAATGTCATTTCTGGTGATGTGGTGCAGCCCTGGGCGGTACAATGATAAACATCCCTCTATCGGCTTACTGTTAATGTGTCGCTGCAAGAAATAAACCAGGCTGTAATGAGTCAAATTTCCTGTATGCTGTTGATAAAAGTTCCTAGAGGCAAGGTTAATCAAGGCAAGTTTATTTCTCCAACACCATTAAGAAATGTTGACTCACATTATCTGCTGCCTCTTTCTGTCCCCCTGAATGGGGTAAAAAGGCTTCTGTTCCTTCGGCTCCCTTCGCCTGGAATTTGTTACAGAAGACCTGGAAAATAACTGGATTGATTTCACCGAGTGCGTTTAAATCCAAACTAGGAGTTCTCGAGGTCCATTTAATAACATGTTCCTGTTTTTCATAATTCACAGTTTCTTTTTAATTGTGGAACAATAATTGAGTTTCAGCTGTTGCTGCCGGGACATTTTCCTGATAAATTAAATAAAACTAAAAGTGAGTCAAGCTGAATGCTGCTTTCGGAACCAAAACAGTGACTTCTGTCTTCTCTGCATTAAGATGGAGAAGATGTGGACCCATCCGCTTCTTCATATCATGGACACACTGACTGAGCAACTGTAATGAACTTCGGTCATGTTGTGATAGAGATATAAAGTATAAACATACATACATTACCGTATGTATGTATGTATGCATGTAACAGATGTTATAGTGTGACAGATTCTGACCATATAGATATTAAACATAGATGGACCGAGAATGAAGCCTTGAGGAACCCCACAAGGAATGTTTGGTGGCTCATATTAATACTTGGCAAAAGACACAAAGTACTTGTGGTTTCTACCAAATAAAGTCTGAACTAAGCATAGCATTAGAGTAGAAATTGGTATATTTGATCAACCGAATCAGACGCAGCAGTTTTTGATGCACTGCTGAAACGATGTTGATTATTTAGATCCTCCACTAATGCAGTCTCTGTGCTGTGGTGTGGTCCACATCCTGACGGGACAGCACTGAACAGATAATTGATTTTTTTTTTATTATTTGAGGTTAAACCAGTGTTTCAGTTACCTTTGCCAGAAATCTTTTCATCACTAAAAACCACATATAATATGTGACATAATCATCCTTTATGGTTTCATTCATGTATTCTGGGGTTAAGTCACCTGTTAATCAGAATCACACAGACCTGTGTGACAGACAGCAGTCATCCAGCTCTTAACAAATGATTTTCAACCGACCCAGTAAGGGCCTCTGAGACCAGAGCCGGCAATGACGATGCAACAGCTTTAATGAGTCCAGCATGCATCAGACAGCTGAGCTGGTCAGCAGCGAGAAAGCCACTGTGGCTCATGTTCTGATCCATTTAATCTCTAGGAAGGTCCCAGCAGCCGGTTTAGTTAACCGTTTATATTTCTAAAGCTTGAGTTTTAGTAGCAGGAAACGGACAAAACGATTCAGAGTCACTAAGATGGAAAGATGTCGGATGTATGTGACTTTCTTCTATTCAACCCAGATGTTCTTACTCCTAATTTTAAAAAGGAGTCTGTCATATTTTAGTGATGCGTCACGAAATTTAAAGCCATCCCAGAAAGTGTAGGGCAACCAGTACAGTTAATGAATCTGAAAACAGACACACTGCATCCTCTGCATCAAAGCAGCGGATGTGTTTCTGCAGAGACACGTCCAGACTGTGACATGATTAAGATCTCCAGAGAGCTTCAGTAAAAGCTGCCTCCAGGGCAAACAGGGTGTACTTTAATTGGCTGGGAGTGATTAATACGGAGGGTCCTGCAACTCATCTTCTCTCTTCGGCTGTTCACAGTCCAGGTTTCCTTCAACTGTTTGCCAAACGTTGTTGCACAGAAACCCTTAAAATGTTGAAACCCGTCTGTTGACACTTCTGTCTATTGGGATAAAATTCCACATATTCTTTCTTGAACTCTATGAAGTGTGCACCGTTAGACAGCCGACCTTTGATCAACTGTTGGGAGTGCCATAAGAATCTGCAACGTACAGAGAAAAACCACCACAAGCCTATCAGATCAGTGAAATTCAGAGTCATTTGCTGTGTTCTGGTGCAGCGGTTTGTAACATCTCCTCTTTTAATAAAAGCTGAATGAATAATGCAGATGAATGTTGTGTTTAGCTGCTCCAGATGGACCTACAGAACTGTACAAGCAGAACTGAAGATAAACTGTCGTACTTGATACGATACTCAAGATATTTTTTTATCAACTCGTCATTAATTCGTCCCTCGGGTTCTAACTATGTTGGATCATAATGTTCCCTTGAATTTCAACAACAAAGAAAGCTTAAATATCAGCTTTTCCTTCGTTGGTGAAGGTTTGGGCAACATGATCATTCAAAGTCAAAGTAAAGATGATCCTGAGCGCGGTGAAAGCAGTGCTGCAGGGCAGATGGATCCTGCAGGTATCTGCAGACGGGGGCAGCATGCTGTCAGGAAACAGGTGGTTGCAACACTGAAAACAGCGATGCAATGTCCTTTAGGATTAAGTCCCTTTTTCCAGCCTCTTTTGGCTTCTTTTCCCCCATCCTTCTTTGAGCTTCAGCATTATGGAGGTAAATGTGTCTCATTATTATTCAATCAAACAAAAAACTAATCCCAATCAAAAAATATTAAGTTGTGATCAAAACTTTCAGAGTTGTAACAATTTTTTTATGGAATATTTTATTTTGGGGAGTAAAAAAAATTGTTTGAAAAAACTTTTTTTGATTAAAATGACTCATTTTTTTCTCACGAAGAGAAAAAAGTTATTTGCAAAACAAACTTTTATTTGCGCATGTCAAAAATCTTTGGTTACGACTCTATTGGTTTTGACGCTCTCTGTTTTTGGTTGAACTCAAAGAATTTTTAGTGCTGGAAACGTGAACATCCTGGGCGGGGCCTAAAGACGAACGATATAAGACGTTTTCCTATTGGTTAGCGCTGACTAAAGCGGCCGCTCGAACTGCAGGGCTTGTTGTACAGAAGAAAACTGCGGTTAAGTGAGCCGACAGTCAGAAATACGCGGTCCCGCCAGCCGACACCGGCTCTCTCTTAAAGATTAGCTTCGCTCATACAAGGTGCATTACGGTAATGGAGCAGAAAGGACCCGATCCTGGCAAAGGTTGAGAATATAAGAGGAAAACAGAAAAGTAACCTACAGAACATTTATATTAATGACATTTTTACAGCTTTCACATTCATGTTTTATGTAAAAGAATAAATATTTAATATTTTACTGTACAGTTTTGGAGAAATATCTTGTCAAAGTACCACAAAATGCTGAACCATTATATGCTTTTGTCCCACTTTCAGGAATTTATTTCTCCAAAACCATGAGAGGCGACAACACAATCTCTTCAGATTATATTAGAGGGTCATCTATATTATAACCAGAATTAGTATCTCTGGTGACTCGGATGAACTTGTCGTCCGCAGCAGAGGTGACTCTTGGTCTTTCTTTCCTGGCGCGGTCCTCATGTGAGCCAGTTTCTTTATAGCGCTTGATGGTTTTTGCGACTGCACTTGGGGACACTTTCAAAGTTTTCCCAATTGTTCGGACTGACTGACCTTCATTTCTTAAGGTAATGATGGCCACTCGTTTTTCTTTACTTAGCTGCTTTTTTCTTGCCATAATACAAATTCTAACAGTCTATTCAGTAGGACTATCAGCTGTGTACTGTATCTACCTCCTGCACAACACAACTGATGGTCCCAACCCCATTTATAAGGCTTGAAATCCCACTTATTAAACCTGACAGGGCACACCTGTGAAGTGAAAACCCTTTCAGGTGACTACCTCTTGAAGCTCATCAACAGAATGCCAAGAGTGTGCGTAGCAGTAATCAAAGCAAAAGGTGGCTACTTTGAAGAACCTAGAATATAAGACATATTTCAGGTGTTTCACACTTTTTTGTTCAGTATATAATTACACGTGTGTTAATTCATAGGTTTGATGCCTTCAGTGTGAAACTACAATATTCATAGTCATGAAAATAAAGACAACTTTTTGAAGGAGAAGGTGTGTCCAAACTTTTGGTCTGTACTGTATGACTGGCATCCAGAATTATCATGCATGTCATGCAATTGTTTCTAATATCCCACCAAATAATGCATCCTAGCAGTCTCTTACGACTGCTAGGATATTTCAGAACATTTATCTCACTATGTTGACTGCGATTCGACGTATTGTGCAACTTTACTTTTAATCAGTCGGCAGAAAACCTGCTGAGTTTTAATCTTAGTTGGATATTTAATCCATTCTGTTGCTGATTTTACATTTTAAAGCATTTAAGATCATTTCAACTGAGCAGTCTGACATTTTCTGCAATGGTTTATATGTTTTCCCCTCTCCCATCAACGTTTGATTTAAACTGGGCTATTCTTCTGAACAAAATGAGACCCAGTCAGTCAGCATGTTCATCATTTCCTCCCTTCTTTTTTCAGCAAAGGTCGCCTGAAAGGCCTCAGTGACTGAACTCCACCCTGAACTTTTTAATTAATGATTTACTCACATAATCAGCAGCATGCATGTCATGACGGTTAGTTTTCTATTGCTCTAATACACCTACTGGTCAAGTATTTGCCAGGGCTGCAGGATATTAGGAAAATATGCAATGTACAATAATATTGGCGTCTAGCAATAACTGAAGAAATAACTAAAGGGTGTTCATGTCTTTCTGCTTCCGTTTGATGGCAAACATAGACCCCAGATAAAGAGTCTATCCAGCAAAAATAAATATTGAAAAAAAAAACAAAATTATTTTCATCTGAATGAGGAAGAAGTTGCTTAATTACTTTGCTGCTCCTAAATGATCTTATGCCGCGTCAAGCAACAAGTTTCACCGACCATAACACAGGCATAGAGAGCCTGAATGGTACTTTGGAAAGTAGCTATAAAGTGGATAAGTGGCTCAGAACTCAGAACCTTGTCTTTGTCAGAGAGAAGATAAAGGAACATGCTCTGAATGTGCTCCACAGCCTCCTGCAGAGCATAATAACCTGAATCCCAACATGTGGCTCTGACCCGCAGCTAAAGTGGAGGTAATGACAGGAATTACCTTCACTTTACCAAACTATCTTTGCCTGACAGCCTTGATGGGATTCCTCACAGAGAGGAGGAGAACTCACCGTCTCCAGCTGGTCCATGAGTTTGACCAGGAACTTCCTGCAGTCCGGAGTCTTGCTGTCCAGCTTCATGCCCGTCTGCATGGCGTAGAGCCGACCTGCAGGAGTGGAAGGATGCACGTGCATTATTAATGCAACACATTAAACTGTTTTATTTCAAAAGAAAAAACATTTGAAGTTTATTTCATCTTTAGTTTTTCCTAAAGGCTTTTATTTTGAAGTCACACTGTTCAATTGTCATTGAGCTTTTTAACATAAACTTTCCTAAAAGCACATTTATTTATTTCAGTGGATTTATTTTACGAATTCAAATCATTTACAGGATTTCTAGGGAAACATTTTTAAAAGGACTTTTAATTTAAAAAAAAAACTCAGTATTAAATTAAATTAAAGTATTACATTTTAAAGTCACGTCATATTTTTATGGCACATGACACTATATTTCTTCAGGAGACCTTTATTCTCTAACACTGCAGTACTTTCGTTTTAACTTATTTTCCAAAGTAACATTTATTCATTTAAGAGAGCTTTTTTTTCCGAAATCCACACAGATTTTTCAAATGATTTATTTCGAAGGGAAACCTTTTTTAAAAACGACATAAAAACACATTTTTCTAAAGAGGACTTTTATTTTCTTAAGCCGTGATTATTCATTTTAGAGGATTTTTACTTTTTAAACCGCAGTAATTGATTCACTGGACATTTAGGCGATTTTTTACACCATAAGAACTTTTTAGAATAAAATAAAAGCATGTCGTTTCTAATATTTACTAACTTTAAAATACTTTTTATTTTTGACTGGAACATTTTTTGAGAAGCTTTTTAAAATCCAAAGTGATTTTCTTTTATGGAAAAGGTTTAGTTTCTACAGTCACAATCTTTCTTTCAGGAGATTTTTGTTTTCTAAAGTCGCATTAATGTCACAGAACAGGACCTTCCCTGTTTTCATGCCTTACTGCTGCATTATTATATTCCATAATGGGTAATTAAAGGTTTTCCTTACTACAGCTCTTCTGCTTGGGCAGAGGTGTTTTCTAATTCATATTAACTGGTTGTGAAGTGAAACTGATGCAGCTTCATGCATCTAAAGCAACATGCAGACAGAAATGTGTGAACAGTCAAATTGGGCTGCTGGGACATCTAGTTGTAATTCACACCATCAGCAGCGGTTTGTTGTCAGTGTTTGAGAAGCAGCAGCGTCACCATCCTGCACAGTAACCAGCAGAACAAAGTCCTGTTTCACAAAGACAGAATGGTGACCAGTCTCTGTCAAACCTCCAAGACCTGAGCTGCTCAGTGGTTCCAGAAACACCACATGGATGCATCCTTGGAGTGCAGGAAGCCACTGAGAAACAAAGGCATCTTCTGTACCAACACAACCAGCTGAACAGCCTCCCACTTTGCCCATTCCTCCCATTCCTGCCATGCTCAGGCCCTCTGCTGGTTTTACACAAGCGCTTTGTTTACAGGAATCTTCCTTTAATTCACTCTCTAACTCAGAGAAAACCAACTTTACTTACATGTGGCAGAGATGCTTTCTCTGCAGAACTAGGGCCAAGTATTTAAATTCAAGGTGGTTTTGGGGTTTCCTGATTCTCAGAAATTGTAACAGGCGGTCCAGAAAACCCTTTTTTAAACGTCTCAGGGGCCGATTTTTCCTGAGAGGGTTTGGTGGTTTTTAACATCATTTCTAAAACTGTAAGGTTTCTGCTGTTTTTCTCCTTTCTTAAAAGGGGTAAAAAACTGGCCCTGCGCTGCTGTTTGGCCCAAAAGGGGGGGGAAACCCAAAAAGAAGAAAAAAAAGGGGGAAAAATGCTCTAAAAATTGTGTAAAAAAACTGTAAAAAAATTTTTCCCCTTTTTCCCCCTAGGGTGTTTTCCTTATTTTAAAAAGAAAAAGGAAGGGGAAAAAAAAACCAAGGGGCGGGAAAAAAATTTCGGCCGGGCCCCCTTTTTCTAAAGAAAAAATTTAAAACCTAACGCGTAAAGTGGGGGATTTCCCCCAAACCACGCTTACAAATTTTCGGGCCGGCCCATCAGTCTTCAAAGACAGAATCTGAAAAAGCTGACAGGGGGGGAAGGGAACGCAGGGGGTTTGGGGAAGGGGCCAAAAAGGGGGAAAAAAACCGGGAAACAGAGGGGGGGAAAAAATTATTGGTTTAAAAGGGCCAAAAAAAAAAAAAAAAAAAAACGGGAAAAAAAAAAAAATGAAAAAAAAATAGGCCCCATGGTGGCCGGACGGACAGGGGAATCTAAAAACCAAATTGGATTTGGAAAAACCCTTTGAGAAACCCAAAACATTTTTTTCCATTTTTTTTTTTTTTTTTTTCTTTTTTTTTAAACACCTGGAAAAACACGTACTAAATTTTTCCAAAGACTTGCAAATTTTTTCTTTCTAAAGAAACAGCTTTTAATAAAACGTTTGGCCAACCCAAAAAAAGAAGCAAGGAAAAATCTCACAAAGGCTAAAAGCTCTAAACTCTCGGGGCAATTCCCCCAATTTCCAAAGAAAATTTAAGTAAACCCGTTTGAGCCCCAAATCTTTAAAAACCATAGGGGACCCAATCTGTGAAAAAAGTGTTTGTGGGCACCAACCACCGTGTTTGGCCGGGATTTTGGGGAATTTAAATTTCCAGCCATTCCCCCTTAAAATGTCCCCGGCTCCCGGAGCTTTCTTTTTTTGGCAAATTTTTGGATGCTACAATTTTTGTTTAAAGGGCAGGGGGCCAAAAAGGGGGAAAGGGTTTTAAAAGGGCTTAAAAAATTCAGGATGAAGTCGGTTTTAAAATTGGGGCTCTTTAATGCAGAGACTGATGAAAAAGAGGAAAATTTCCGGGTTTTTCACCCGTTTTGGGACTTTTTAGGGTTTGTTGAAAATTTCCCCAGTCACAAAGAATTCAAACTAAAACCTTTTTTTAAAAAAAAAAAATCCAAAAAACAAAAAAATCGCCCTTCATTCCTCCCCCCCCCCAAACTTAGCTTTAAAACTGCGTTGTTTTTTTCCCTTTTCAAAAAGGTTGGGGGGGAAAAATTTGGGAACCCTTGTTCTCAAAAAATCGGGGAAAAAAAAAAATTTTCCCCATCCCCTCTCCCCCTTAACCCAAAAATTTTTACTCAAAATTAAATTTTTCCCCCCTTTGAATTTTTTAAAAATTTTCCTAACTAAAACCCAAAAGGGGAAGCCCAAAAAAACCTTTTTTTAAAAAAAAAAAAATAAAAAAACTGCCAAGTGCACTGGAAAGTCTTGGGGGCCAAGGTAGAAAAAAAGGGATTTTTAAAGCCCGGAAAAGGGAAAAAACTTGGGAAAAAACCAAAAAACCTCCCAAACCCTTTGGAAACCATTTCACCCGTTAGGGGGCAGACTGGGTGTTTTTAAAAGTTTAAAAAAAAAACCCTTTGGAAAAAACCCGGTTCCAAAAAAAAAAAACCAACAAAAGGGAAAAACAAACTAAAGTAAAATAACGGGGCCCCCCGCTTGGGGGATTTGCTAAAGTTTAAATTTTCTGCTGGGCAGATTTTTAAAAAAAAATAAGGTTGCCCCTTTTTATTTGGGCAAAGGGCAGCAGTTTTGGGAAAAAAAAAATTTCAAATAAATGGGGGCCTTCTGGCCGGACACAATTCCCTAAAGCTTCTACCTTAAATAAAGACATGATTTTTATTTCCCCCAGGGGGTAAAACCCCAAATTTAGTAAACACGGGAAAACCCTAGGGGGGGGGGCCCAAAACACTTGTACTGCTGACCTCCAGGGGGTTTTGGCTCCTTGCCCACGGAAAAACACTTCCAACCTTTCAACCCAAGCAGGCCCATCATGGGACCAGTGTGTCAGTCAACGTCGGGGAGAAAAGCTAGGAGATAAATTTGCATTGAGATACCCTTTATTTCCTATTCCTATTTTTAACAATGTTGCCATGTAAAAGCAAGAGAACCAATGAAAATCAGACCGAAGAACAAAGCAAATTCTTAAAAAATGATTCTTTTTGTTTTAGAATAAGGAATAACAAAGTTTGGAAGGACAAAAGTTTTTTCTCTACTGATCCATTTCTAACAAACAGCTACTCCAATGATGACGACAATCACAATGATGCACTTTGGAGGCTTCAAAGTATCGACAGCATCTGATGAAGAGCAGAACATCAAACGCTGAGTCCTCCTCTGTCTAAGAGCACTTTGGGAAAATAAAAAACTAATTTGTTTTTGATCCCCGGTTGCAGATATGAGCATCCACAGCCAGGTAATTCAGAACCAGGGGAACTGAGAACAGAACCGGGTCGCAGCTGCTGACCCAGGATGACTCAGCACCGCATGACGACACCGATCACAGAACAAACTCTACCCTCCTCGAACCATCTAAAGCATGAAGCATTCTTCAACTGCAGCTTTACAGTTTTGGTGATGTTCAAAGGCAACTTTTCATTCACAAGAAGATTTGAGGTCATCTCCAAAGTTTCTTTGGATGGGTGCTTTTTATTTTCTCCATCACATATCAGCGAGGTCAAGATTTTAATGTAAAGAGAAGCTGCTTATATGAATTTTCATCAGTTAAACAGAAACATTGTTTTCTTCTAGTTTCCAAGTTACAGCGAATCCAGGAACAAGTTTTTTTTTCCAACAGCAGAAACATTTTAATAGTCCTTAGAACATGGCTGTAGGAAGTTCTCCTACCGCAGAACTATAGACTGTCCACTGTCTCTACATGCTCATCCAGGAGGAGTGAATGCTGCAAGTCACTGACTGGATACAATCTGCTGGGTTTCCTTAGATAGAAAAACTTTTTAACCAATTTGAATAAATAACAGAATCTGGCTGCACTGTTCAATGGTTAGGATTAACTGTAATGTATGAACCTGACTTGAAATCTGTATGATTCGACTGAACTGACTAAGCCCATTTTAAAGTTACCCACCTTTCCCACAATGCAACAGGAAACAACACTCTCCAATTATCTTTACCTCCGTCTTCCTCCCTCCCTGTTGGATGGAGTAAGGGGGATCAGGTTTAGTCTAAACCGGCTCAGTTACGGTTGAGGTGCAAACACACCCTCCATTTCTGCTACCTGTATGACCCCCTCTCTTTTCCACTGGTTATAATCAGTCTGACAGAGAGAGGTACCCCCAATCCTCGTGGTTTTTAGTATAACAATGGCCACCAGTGGGCTCTAGATGGACAAACTTTATCAGTTTATTATTTTATTTAGTAGCCCTGCTGTTGAGTTGTGAATTGGCGCTATATAAATAAACTGAATTGAACTGAACTAGTTTTACAGTGTCTCTTTCCAGCTCCTGTTTCAGAGGAACTTCTGGAACATGAAGGATCCAATTATGATGCTGCTGGGTTGTAACTGGTTTAAAAAGCAATGGTCTATTTACATGTGGAACAGTCAGCATGTTAGGGCTGCATAACAACATGATGAACGTCGAGATGACGACCTTCAAAAACTAAACAGATATAACTGAAGGGTGTGTATGACTTTCTGCTTTAAATTACTTCCAAACATAAACAAATGTTTTCATTATTTCTAGCTCAACAACAAGGTTTTATTTTTATTGATTTATTAATAATTTTACCAGAACATTTCAACTCAATTAAAACATTTCCACTACATTAAACAACAAACATCATCAAAGATCTGGTCTAATGACTGCTAGCGCGGACCCCATGGAAATATTAATATTTCCAATATGTAACCTTTTTGTGTTTGGGGGGAAAGCCTTTTGCGTTTAATCCCCGTGCTTTTTTTTTTTTTTACCCAAACCCCCCTTTTAAAAGTTATTTTCGATTATCTACTCACAATTTAGTACAAGGAAATAGGATTATGTAACTCAAATAATGATTATAATACAGCAGGAGGTCAGCTGAAGTCATTTTGCTTTGATCAGGGGTCCATAATTCATAGGAGACGACTAGACTAAACAGGGATCAGATCCACTCTCAATGAAATAGACGTGTAATATAAATAGATTGTATATAATACAATTAAATGTGTAATTTCAGTGTTGTTATGATGATTTATCTTCCTAATCCATCAAAACACTAAACATCGTATACGTAAACTGATAAGCAATTAATTACCTGGGTACAAAGTGAGACAGTCAGGCAACAAAGAACAACTTTTCCAGACTGCGCCGGGGTAATAAGGAAATCTCTGAGATATTTAAAGCTAGAAGCTATTGGCTGTGTAGGATTTACAAGATTAAAATACTTTTTATTTGATTTGGATAAATGAATTGACTCCACCTAATGGCATAAAACACAATCTCTATTTATCTTCATCCTCTAGTTGGTACCTGAAGGTGAAAACTGGCTGTTATTTGGAGCCGTTCATAATTTAATCCATCATGGCAAAATCTCAAGATCCATGACAAGAAAAGTGACTCCACAGCATTATGCTGCCACATTTCACAGAAGCTGACATTTGTTCTGATTAATTCAAAAAATTGCTTCTTTCATGAACACCTTCACTTTGTCTAACTCTGTGGAGAATATGGCAGATTATTATCACAAACAGAACACAACCAGTACTTTTTTGAAAGTGCTGCAGCTCCTTCTGTGTTTGTGGTGACTTCTTAACAGCCTCCCATTACCAGGTTCTGTGTTTTTGATTTAAATCATTTTTGAAAAAGGTTTGAATTTTGGACACAGTTTTCCCATATTTTTCCACTTTACTGATGACTGCCTTCATTGTACATTGATATAACTAGACAGCTGTGCATATTTTGCAGCCTTCTTCTGAATTATACATCTACTTATAATGAGATATAAGCAGCCCCATACACCCCCCTCACCATCCTCAACAACACCGTGTCGGGTGGACCACTTCAGGTTCCTAGGAACCACCATCTCTGAGGACCTGAGATGGTCTTCACACATGGACACTGTTCGAAAGAAGGCCCAAAAGGTTTAACTTTCCTGAGGCAACATTCCAAGAAAACAACCTTCCACAGAAGCTGCTGGTCATCTTCTACAACTGCCATCATTCAGCCCTGTCCTGTCTTCATCCATCTCATGGTGGTTTGGGTTCATTCCACAAAACAGGGAACAGGTCCAAGACTGTAACGAATAATCAGGGGACTGCAGAGAGAATCATCAGGGCTGACCCTTCACTCCATCCAGGACTTATACAAGGTCTAGGGTCAGAAAAAAAAAGCTGCTAAAAACTCTGCAGACCCCAAAAACCCCCCTCAAAAAAAAATAAACTGTTTAGAGTTCTGCCTTTTTCAGGCCGACGCTACAGAGCGCTTTTTCACTAAAAACCCCCCAAACAGAGACAGTTTTTTTCCCCCAGGCTGTTTTTTCTGTTGAAACTTCAATAGGGTAAAAAAAACAGCAGAACATGGCCAACCGGGAAAACCCATTTTTATTTATTTTTGAAATAAAATGGTTAAAATTTTGTACATTGTAAATATGTATTTCCCTGTAATACAAAAACAAAAACCAAAGAGCAAAGTGTACCGGAGTCAGATTCCTTGTTTGTATGTACAAACTTGGCAATAAAGCTGATTCTGATTCTGATTTTAATCCTTTGAAACCCCTCTGCAAACTATGGATTTAACAAAAGGTCGCAAGTGTCAAAAGATTCTATGAAGACAGCTCAGCTCCTTCTCTCATTGATCAAATTCAATTTGAAACTGACAGAAGGTGTAGGAAGAGAAAAAGTATGAGTTTAGGAGTGTGCCAACATGTTCAATCAGGTTATTGATTTTGTTTTTAATTTTGTTATATTTTTCTCCCAGACAGGTGGTTTTCAGTTGAACTTTACAGGATAAATGCGGTAATAAAAGAAGGAAACACAGTAAACACTGATTTATAATGGTCTAGAAACAAAAATTGGGTGTGTACGCTTTTGAGATCCATCTATGTACTCTGTTTTGTTTTGGTGCAGGCTTAAAGCACCACTTGAGCGGGGTTTGGTACATTCCTGCAGGCTGAGCCATCTGTCCTACCGTGGACACTCAGAACCTGAACCTGCTGGACAGGAGCTTTAACCTGCTGAGTCATTCTGCCAGGACTGCTTACCTGTGAAATATCTACAAACATCTGCTCATGCGAACAGAGATATTACTAAACATATGGTCATTTATTCAAGTTAGGATTTTCCCTCAAGCTAAAAATAAGCCAAGGAGAAGCTTCCACATTTCACAGGGGGGGGGAGCCCTTTTTAATGCTACGGAAAAGCGTTAGCCCCTGCTCCCTGAAGTTTAAGTTACAACCTCTGACCAACAAATACCTATTTGACTTAAACCCCGTTTTTTTTAAAACAAAAGGGGTGTGGTGTCCTAAAAACCCACTGGTTTTAAATTAAAGTTAAGGGGCAAATCAAACCCCCTGTTTCCCCAAGTAAAAAAGGACCCCGGAAAAACCCCCTAGCAGCTAGCGTTTAGCACTGGATTTCCCCCAGAAAATAAGTCACCACCGGGTCCCGTTTCTCATGTTCCTGAGCGGTTTCCGCAGGTGGTTGTTTTGGATGGCTCTGAGTTGGCGGGGAAAAAAAAAAGCCATGGGGGTCCAAAAACTTCCAGAAGACCAAAAAAACACCCCCTACTGAAAATTATGGGGTTTTTTGTTTGTTAGCAGAAGTTCTGCCCCCTCTCTTCCGCCTCTGCGTCCAATAGGGGGGAAACGGCCCCCTGGAGCCCGCAATTGGGGGTAAAGCGGAAAATTAATCCGGTCCCTTTTTTGGGGATGGACCCAAGTGCTTTTTTAAAACTTTTTACAGCGATTCCGGGTGATTTTTAGAGTATTTTCCCACATGCTGATGATTCCTAAACGGACTTTGGAGTTTTTTTTGGGGCTTGTGAGCGGGAAAAATCTTGCCAAATTTAAAATAGAAGCAAAGAAGGAAAAAAGAAAACAAAAAATTAACAGAAAGAAGCTATTTACCACTGAAACTATATCATAAGGGACAATGAGTTTCTGCCCATCTAGTGTTTATTGATTTTGCTGTCTTGTCCTGTAGTTTTGATGCATGGACATTCCCTCTTTGAAAGCAAACTTTTTGCATTGCAACTAATTACGCTCAGTTTTAGTGAGGGTTATTGGATTCCACTAGGGTTGTATTTTGTGTCAATCAACCATAGGGTCTGAGGGTTTTCAGTTCAGGGGACTCTGAATTTCATCGCTGCTTTTTGAAGTTGTTTGAGTCCGCTAAGCCTCACTGGGCAGCAACCTCTATCAGACACTGGAGCTGGTCACAGAAAAAATTACATTCCACCCTCCTTTCCCCCGCGATTTTTATAGCAGGGCCCAGAAAAAGGTAAATACCACATTTAGGCTAGGAAGGACTTACTGCCCAATTGGGGAAAGTTTGACTAACTCAATAAACTTAGTCTTTTTTCCCATTTTGGGGGTTTAGAAATGGAGCAAAAGATTAAAAAGATTTTCCCAAAGCTGTCAATAAAACCCTGTGATCTACAAGGGTTGGACAGGGAAACTGAAAAACCCTGGTTTTTAGACCACAATAATTTTTTATTAGTATGGGTGTAGGGCCTCCGTTTGCGGCCAAAAACAAAAAAAAAAAAAATTTTGTTAAAAAAATCCCCGAGAAAATTTTTTTTTAGGCATATACAATACCTGCACAGTGGTCAGGGGTTTTTAAAGCCATTCTTCTTGCAGGATAGTGGGGCCAGGTTCCTACGTGATACATTTTTTGGTGGAGGAAAAGTTTCCTTGATTCGCCCTTTTTCCAAAACACCCCAAAAAAAAAAAAAAAAATGGCTCAAAAAAAAATATTTAGATCTGGTGACTGTGCAGGCCATGGGGAAAATTTCAACTTCAAACTTTCATTTTCATCAACCCAAATCTTTCAACCAGTCTTGCTGTGTGTATTGGTGCATTGTCACCCTGATACCGGGCACCGCCTTTAGGAATACAATGTTTAAACCAAAATTTTGGGAGGGGGCACATGTAATCCTCAAAAAAATGGTTCGGTAGTCCTTTGGGGTGACACAAAAACCCCCTTAGCACAAGTATTGGGCCCAAGGGGAATGCCATGGATATGGCAGCCCAAACCATCAACCTGATCCCCCCCCATGCTTCAAAACTCTGGGGCTGCAACAGTCTGGGTGGTACCGGTTCTTTGGGGCTTCTCCACACCGTAACTCTCCCCCGGATGTTGGGGAAAAAAAGTAAAGGGGGACTCGTCAGAGCCAAAATACATGTTTTCCCCCACATTGTCCCCCACCCAAATATTTGCGCTCCCCTTTTGCAAAAAAAAAACCTTTTAAAACCACGTTTTGGCATTGGCATGAGTGACCGAAGGGGGTTTGGGGCTATAGCAGCCCGGCCGTGTATTTGGACCCTGTGGAGCTCCTGACGGACAGTTCGGTTGGGAAACAGGAGAGTTGAGGTGCACATTTAAATTTTCTGCCGTGATTTTGAAAACCCCGTGGTTTTTTTTTTTTTTTGGGGGATACACTCCGGGGGGTTAGGGGGCCCCAACCCTTCCCTTTTTCAGACAGCTTCCTCTTTTGGGTCCACAGTTAAAATCCTATTGGATGTGGTTCGTCCTTTCCCTTTTTTGGGTATGCTGACTTTACCCTGGATACCCCCTGGCTCTTGATACATCACAAAAGGCCCCTTGCTTTTTCCTTTGGCCCCACAATGCCCGGGGGAAAAAAAAAAAAAAGGACCTGAAACCCACCCCAACCCCAATTTGTCCTTTTTTGGGAACTCTGGTATTTTCACCCAAAAAAATTTTTGTGTGTAAATTTCAATTTTTTTGAGCAAAAAGTGCTTTTTCCCCTTTGCTTTTTTGGCCCTTTTTGAAAAAAAAAACCTTTTTCTCTTAAAACTGGGGTAAAAAAAAAAAATTGGAAAAAATCCCCCTTAAAAAAAACTGGCAAAACCAGGCTGGCCCAAAATTTAAAAGCCTAAAACCCTCCCCCCCTAAAAATGACGGGGGGTTTTCAGTTTCATTGTCCAACCCCCTTCCCTTTCCCCTAACATGAATGGATGGTTTGGAATTGGTTTGGACTTTAATTTAAACTTCTGAAAATCACTGTCCCCCCCCGCCCCTTTCTTTTTTAAAGATTTTTGGAAACCCAAAAAGGTGTCCCTCAAGACTGTATTTTAGGACTTAATAATCTACTGATCTACAATAACAATTAGCAGCAGTATGTAAATGATACATCTTCATATCTTCATGTTGATGTCATTGTTTGTTTAATATTGTACAAATGCATACCTATACTATTACATTTAAATTGTTAATGGATCACACATGTTAAGTGTAGGAACTTTGTTTACAGGGAAAACATAATTGTGTGGTTGAGCACGAAACTAACACCATGAATTGTTTCAAAGACTTTGGCTGCTCACAGGGGGTCTCATGACTCAGAAAATGGATGTGTGCCATCAGAATGAGTCAGAAACTCATAACTTTAATGTTCAGAAATCCTCCAGTGCTGCTTTAAACTTTCATAATCCAGTATCAATTTCAGACTCATATGTGTGTGAGTCAGGCAGATTTTCAATCAGCTTGAGAACCTATAAATTGTTTTATTAAAAAAAAGTCTGTAGTCTGTACAAACCAATAAATATATTTACCAACAACAAACTGAAGATACACTAAAGAAAACAAATTTAATCAAGCACTGAAAAATTCAGACAAAATTACATTTCAAAGGAAGCAGAAGGGTTTGGAGTTGAGAGGTTGGCTCTCACAATTAAATGACTGCATCTCTCTTTGGAAAATAGGAAAATGTTGATTTAGTTGGTCTGGCTTGTGGTTGGATGAACCTATGACCTGATGTTCTACTTCATAAATCCCATGCTACTGCTTTTAGTAATGTATTTTTGTCCGATGCCAGTTTTCTTGGGTTCAAACAACAGTAGGAAATGTTGTTTTGTATGTGTGCTCCAACTACAGCCTGACTTGGAGATAAAAGTCCAATGAGATTAGGCAGGCAGCTATGATGATTCAGTCTAGTCCAAGCCCTCCCGTGCACTACTATAACTTATTTTTACACTCGTTGTCTTTAGCATCTGATCTGATCTTTGTTTCCCTGACAGGATCAGGAAGCTGAATTGATTTGGACCCACAGAGAACTGTAAGAGACAGTCAAAGAGAGGTAGCACAGAGGACCGGCAGCTTCTACTTGTCCTGTGTAAAATCTCAACATCCTGATAATGACCAGCATAAGTAAAATGTATCCTCAAAAATCCTTTCGACAAAATATAAACAGACCAATTAAAGTTTCTTTGTGAACTGCCAAACTAAATTGTTTTAGAAATGTAATATATCATTAAAAACACAAAGCTAATTGGATAACATTTTCTTTATTCATGTCAGGACAAAACAAATATGAAAATTACATATGCAATATATTTCAGCAATCAGACAAACAGTTTGAATAAGCATTCATTGGTTGTGAAGTGTACCTTATTGATTTTGATGTAGCTACAAGGTTTAAAACATTTTTCAAGGATAAAATGTCAGTAAAAAGACACAGATCTGAGAAGAAAAATGTAAAAAGCATTTACGATTTTTTACATTTAGCCAGTTACATCAGTACAAACAAAGGTAAAAATAGGAATTAAAGCAGTAGAATACATGCAGTAGTAGAAATCTTGAACACAGTTTTACATGTATTTTGAATCGATATAGTAGATGTGTTTAAACCTTTAACTTGTATTGTATGAAGAATTACTCCCTGATTTTGGGAGTAGTTTTAGTATGTCTCAAAACCTGTCAGAGTTCTGTGTTGACTCTTTACAAATGTTTTGTTTAGTCAGTAGTATTTGCTACCATTTTAATACGCTAATCCATAGTGGCTCTTACTGATTAGCCAGTTACTATGCACCATTAGTTAACTGGTAGTTCCTACAACAAACCTAAAGCTGTTCCTAGTTAGCAGGCGAATCAATTGTAGTTGCTACTGGTTAGCATGTTAAATCAATTGTAACTGATGGTTAGCATAGTGGTAACCAACCACAATTAGCATTCATATCTATAGTAGCTACTACCAGTTAGAATACTTGTGTATAGAAGCAACTACTGGTTAGCATTCTAGCTACCAACTCTAGAGAGCATTGTACCTGAAGTGAAAAGGGCTGGACTCTCTCCATCTCTAGCTCTTTTTAACTCCTGGGGGACTTCATTGCCAATTGGGCAATGATGGCACTGCTTGGAGTGGTGTGATTGGGAAGAATGGCCTCCCAGTCATGGTATTTGCTTGGGATTTTGCATTAGGCATGGCTTGTCCATAACAAACACTAGGTTTGAGAACCATTTAGCATATTGATAAGTGTACTTGATATTAGGCGATTTTGGACCAAAGGTCAATGATGGATTTTGCAGTTGGATCACCAGAACTCTGGTATTATGCCTTGGGCAGAAGACCTTCTACTCACATCTCTGAGTTTCTCATCTTTCTTCTAAGGGGCATTAGGACATAGAATCCAAACGGGGTATGTTTATTGCTTCCATTAAAGATGTTGCTTCTAGGAGCTATGGCCTGAAGGTCATTGGTGCCTGTTGAGGCAGCAACCAGAGGACCCATTGGTGAACACCATGAGTGATGGAAGCCCTCGAGCTGAAGGCGAAGTGTACAGGGCACAGTTAGCTCTGGGGACTTCTGAAACAGCGATCAGGTATAGGCTAGTCTGAAGGACTGAAGCATCAGTGGTTTCAGAAACAATAACATTGTAGTAATTCCGAAAATAAATAAAGAATAACTTATGCTCGGCCTGAAGGAAGTTCTGAAAATCTGTCTGATAGCTCATAAAGGGAAAACACTGACCATCCCAGACAGTGTTACGTTTGTGGAGGTGCGACTGTGGTCCTCAGACCAAGAAATACCATTACCCTGACAGGTATTACTAAGGCAGTTAAAAAGCTCCCTAGTAGCAGTGTGCCAGTAGTTGATTAGTTTCGGCCCAGCGTGCTGAGGGCTCTGGATATTTTGGGGTTGTCATGGTTGACATGCATCTTTAATGGCCAATAGAGGACTGGGAAAACATCTGCAGTTTGGCACACCAGGATAGAGGACCCAAATTATTAAGACTACGTGAGTGTGTTCTAGCTATAACGCCATCACACTTCTGAGCCTCCCTAGGAAAGATTATAATAAAGCTGTGAAATAGAGGCTCTAACCAATTGAAGAACATCAAATTCAAGAGAAACAATGTGGTTTTCATCCTGAATATGACGCAGTGAACCAGATCTTTACCTTCACAGAACTGCTGAAGGGATCATGGGAGCTTTGTTCTCTAGTCCACATGTATTTTGTGAACCTGGAGGAGGTTTACGACCATGTCGCCTGACACATTTTGTATGGGCTGTTTTTAAGTACTCCTTCTCTAATCCTAGCAAGAGATGTGTATGCATTCGCCACACAAAGCTGAGCTTATTCCCAGTGTGTGCTAGACTCTGCCAGGGTCTCTGCCTTTGTCACTGATCCAGTTTGTGGTGTTCATGGAGCACTGCCTTAAGTTGTAGATGTAGGTAACTCAAGGTCTCATCCTTGCATGTTGCAGATTATTTGGTTGTGTTGACGTATTCATGTTATGACCTTCAGGGTACAGTGAAGCAGTTCACAGCTAGTATAAAGTGCAGGGATGAGTAATTACCCCCTCCAGGTGAGAGGTTAGTCTTTGCCTCCAATGGAGGACTTTAACAATCTAGGTGTTCTTTCCATGACTGGTGGTTGGATAGTGTGGGTGATGGATAGACAGATTGAAACCTGGTTTACCATAATATGGGGACTTGCTCCGGTCTGTTATGCTAAAGAAAGAGCTGAGCCAACAGCAAAGCTCTCATTTAACACCTTCATCTATGGTTATGAAATCATAGGGGGAGGAGCTAAGTCATCTGAGGGGAGTTTTCAGTAGTGCTCCTCCGAATCATTTGAGGTGGTTCAGGAATCTGATTTGAATGTCTCCTGAGTAGGTCTCTTGAAGGTTTCACAGGCATGACTCATTGGGAGGACATACCGGGAAATATCCAGAACATCCTCTGGGACCTTTTTATACATTCTGGTCTAAGAACCACTTGGGATCCCCAGAATGAGCTAGAGAGGGCTATTGGAGAGAAGGATGTTGTCCGATAAGTGGTTAAGTGACCACCGAGATCGGCTTTAAAAGGATTTGCTTCTCACCTGTTTGTCGCTCAGAGATCATTACTTCATGTGACAAGCTCTGATCCTTCTTGTGTATCAGCCGAGCATCCTCTGTGGTAAGTTTCATTCGTTCTTTCTTTTTGTTTTCCCTGTTGGATTCCAGGTCCATTTGTAACACTGTCTCCTACCCGAGATCCCATTTAGCGATTTGGGTGTTACTATTTTAAATTGCTTGTTTCCATCTACCCACCGCTAACTTCTGCCGCGGTTGGGGTTTCCCCAGCACGCTACACACTAACACCTATCTCAGTATTCATGCGTTCAGTCTTTTCTCTGACAGGATATCTGAGCAATGAACAGGTGAGCAGCACTTCCTTTTAAAGCTGATCTCCGTGGTCACCTGACAGATAACCACGGAGACCACGGACACCACAGATTTCAGGTTTTCCTCATGGACCTATTACCCTTGCGAACCTATCTCAAATAAGCGGAAAGCAATGGATGGATGAATGGAATAAAGAATGGATACTAATCTGTTGAAGCTGTTGCTATAGATAGCATGCTAACTGGTAGTTGGGAAAAATAGCCATGTGACAAACGAGAATTTGTGAGTTTGACTCCGGCTTCCCGTCTGGCATATGTCAAAATGTCCTTGGCCAGGACACTAAACCCACGGGCATGTGACTGATGGTGTGAAAGCACTTTGAATGGTTGTGCTTTAAGTAGTTGATAAGACTAAGTGCTAAAAAATGCACTCAATTTAATACAGCATAAATTTAAGTTGGTGTCATTGCTCAGGTTTTCCCCCTATTCCCCTGTAAATGGTGTGACATAACCTCAATGTATATTTGTACACAGTTTTTGTCTCTACTGCTTCGTCAGGACAAATGTAAAAGCCACACTTTGACATAGCCTTTTAATTCCAATATTTAAAGTTTAAAGCTTTACCCATGAATGATTTAAAATTCCATTAATGTTTGCTAAACGTGAGCCTGGCCTGATAAAACCGACTGAAACGGTTTTAAAAATATGTAAGCCAACTGAAAATCCTTGTGTGAGCCTTCTGCCAGTTAACTGAAACCAGAATGCAGGCAAAACAAATTCACAGTAGAGACATTGTATGAAAATCCTTGCAATGCCTAACAAAAGGTCTGTTAGGCCCAGGTCTATGACATAGTAGCTTGAAATCAACTATAGAGATTTCAGTGCGTAAAGGTAACTTAAAAGGTGCGATCCACTTTTGTCTTGTTATACAATCTTGTACCTGAGATGATAAACAGATTGCGGAAAACTTCACAACAAAAGTTGGATGGATGTATGAGTATAAAAGAACAAAACAGTACAGGAGAGGTAATCATATTCCCATTGAAAGATACTGACTTCAAAAGGAAAAATGCGTGAAGTGATCTAAATCAAATGAATGATAATATATTTGATAATTGGATGTAGAGGACACCATATTAAATTCAATGGTTAAAGAATAAATATCCAGAACATAGACATAGAAAAAAGCTTGAGGGCATCAGCTCTAAACAAGCCTCGAGGCTTATCAGAACAATTTAGTTCTTCAGATTCATCAAATTTTTTTCACACCTGTTAAAAATAATAAATAGCTACTTATTGTAGAGGTTTTTTTGTTAAGAAAGGAATAAACAAAATATTTTCAATTAGCACTTGTACGTTGGATAAATATTCTCATTAATACTTTTGACCTTAAAAATCAACACAACAAAGTTTTCTATTGCTTCTTTTATCTTAATTCTGATTTTTGATTGCTTTGCATTTCATGGAGGTAAACTTAGGTAGTTGGCCTTTCTGGTGCTTTGGATTGGTGGGAGAGCTGAGGCTTGTTGTAGGACCACCAACTTTTTGTTTTAGCCCGATCAAGCACTAACTGGTATACATGACAGAATGGATATCAATGACAGCTGCCATTTATTTACCTTGGAATAACACAAGTAGTTCAAGAGTAGATGCACTAGGTTGTTGGAAATTGGTGTATTTGGCGAATGGAAGGTCACATAATATGTACAGCTAAATCTCCCAAGCTTTTATTCTGTAAAGTATTAGATGTTAGGTTCATCTCTAACAAATGTTTAGATTTCAGGGGTCCTCATGTTGTTATAAATCCTCAAGTTTGGGCCAAAATTGATTTTTCTTTCCCACTAATCCAAAGAATTGGTAGCGATCTTAGTAGCTCTATGAAGCTGATACTCTCTCGCCATCCAGTCCAATCATACGACACTGTTCGACCAAGCCAGTACAGAACCCTCTCACTTCTAAAATATAATAATGGATGGTCACTCTATACTTAAAGGCAACAAACACCAAAACAACAGTTGGTTCTGGCCAGACCTGACATGACTGCACCTTCTTAAGATTTCTGCTGTTCACTGTTGTTGTACTGCAGGTGAGGTCTGGCTCTAGCATTGACTTTCTGCTTCATGAAAGTCTTGATGACAAAGAGCCTAACATGAACAGGCTGAGAATATGTCAAATATTTTCACTCACTGTATTTTGTGCATGAACATTTCTGTCATTGATTGTTGAGATAACCAAGTCGCCGGAAGAGTATCTCAAATATCTCAGCAATGCAGAGAAGGATGGTGATCACAGTGAAGGTGTACATAGCACTGAGGAAGATGGTTTTTTCAAAGTGTTCAGGTACCATGCACTTAGTCACATTGAAGGCCTTCTCCAAGGAGCTGGCGTCACACACATACACTGGGTGAACCTGAGGAAAACAGAGAAGAATGAGGTGAGAAGAAGTCTGTATAGGTTGTTTGTGCAGACATGCTGTATTTAGTTTCTCCACCCATGGTGCTGTGCATTATGACCAAACACCTCTTCTTTGGTTGCATCTGTCCACAGGACTTGCGGTTCATTCAGGTAGAAGATCTAAGTCATGCTGTCATATTCATCTAAGAGAAGGGTTCAGTCTTTTTCTAATTATCCTTTGATAATTTGATGATCACCAAGATGGCGCCGACGATGGCAGCCTCGGAGCTTCGCTGTCTCCTTGTTTTTGTATTTTGTGTGTTTATATGTTTTTCGAGCCACAGTACTTTAGTCTCGGGCCACAATTCGGTGGTCTCATTGAGTAGAAAGGAACTTCTCAACATCAGAGAGTCCTCTCTTGGGATTTTTTCACCATCTTTCATCGATCCAAGGTTCACTGAGCTTCTGGCAAGCGGAGCTGCGCCACTATACGGGATACTGCGCAGGAAGCGCCGGAGGGATAAGCGTGCTGGCGCCCTGGTAAAGCTCCGCAAAAGAGGACTTCACACACCACTGCCTTCAATCCACCTGGCAAATGTCCGCTCTCTAAGCAGCAACATGGACGAGCTGCTTCTTCTCACCGGTAAAAACTCGGTCCTCCTCAGATCAGCAGTTCTCTGCTTCACCGAGACATGGCTGAGTGACAACATCCAGGACCGCGCACTGCTGATACCGGACTTCCAGCTGTTCAGAGCGGATCGCAGCGCGGAGCTATCAGGGAAGAAGCGAGGAGGCGGAATCTGCTTTTATATAACCGAAGCTTGGTGCAGAGACATAGAAGTGCTGGGAAAACGTGTAGTCCTGATCTGGAGTCATTGTCCATAATCTGTAAACCGTTTTACTCACCGAGAGAGGTTTCCTCGTTCATAATAATCGGCTCATATTTTCCTCCGCATTGCTGCTCTTCTGCCGCGGAAAAACATCTTGCTGATCTGATTACAGACGTGGAGAAAAAACACCCTGACTCTTTCATCATAATACTGGGAGATTTTAACAGCGCAGATCTCTCCAATGAGCTCCCAAAATACAGACAGCATATTAAGTGTCCCACCAGAGACAAAAATACACTGGACCACTGTTACACAGCTTTTAAGGACTCATACCATGCTGTTACCAGGGCTGCTCTGGGACTTTCGGATCATTGTCTTATCCACCTCATCCCAACTTACAGACAGAAACTAAGAGCTTCCAAACCCGTGGTTCACACTGTTAAAAAGTGGACTGAGGAATCGAAGCAGATGCTACAGGCCTGCTTTGAATGCACAGACTGGACTGTTTTTGAAACCTCAGCCACTGATTTAAACGAACTAACTGACGTGGTGACATCATACATCAGTTTCTTTGAGAACATGTGTGTGCAGACCAAGACCTTCTGCACCTTTGGGAACAACAAGCCATGGTTCACTCCACATCTCAGGAATCTGCGCAGGGACAAGGAAGAAGCTCACAGCAGTGGAGATTGGGCGCGGTACAGGCAGGCCAGGAACAGACTAACAAAGGAGATCAACGCAGCCAAGAGAAGCTACAGTGAGAAGCTGAAGAACAGCCTTTCTACTGGTGACACTTCGGCTGTATGGACTGGTCTGAGAAACCTGACTGCCTACAGAAGCCCCACCACCCTTCCTGAACAAAGTCCTCGCCTGGCCAACCGTCTGAATGGCTTCTACTGCAGACATGACAAGAAGCCATTCATACCTCAAACCAACTCCTCCACATCCCATTCAGGAACAAATTCGACCAGTAAAGCAACCAACCCCCTACCTTCAGATCCTCTGCCTGCACTAAAGACTCTTTAGGAAGATGTAAACAGGCTCTTTCAGCGCATGAAAACAAAGAAAGCTGGAGGACCTGATAATGTCTCCCCATCATGCCTGAAAGCCTGTGCAAATCAACTCGCTCCAATCTTCACCCGGATCTTTAACAAGTCACTGGAGAAGTGTGAGGTCCCCTCCTGCTTCAAACGATCCACCATCATCCCAGTGCCCAAGAAACCCACCATCCTAGGATTAAATGACTACAGGCCTGTAGCCCTGACGTCTGTGGTCATGAAATCCTTTGAGGTGTTGAAGCACCTGAAAGACATCACAGGCCCTCTACTGGACGCCCTGCAGTTTGCTTACCGAGCAAACAGGTCGGCAGATGATGCTGTTAATTTGGGTCGACACTTCATCCTGCAACACCTCGACCGCTCAGGGACCTACACTAGGATCCTGTTTGTAGACTTGAGCTCGGCCTTCAACACCATCATACCAGACATCCTCCACCAGAAGCTCACCCAGCTCAACGTCCCAGCCTCCACCTGTCAGTGGATCAACAGCTTCCTGATGGACCGACAGCAGCAGGTGAGACTGGGGAGCATCTTCTCCCGAACCAGATCAATAAGTACTGGTGCCCCCCAGGGGTGTGTTCTATCCCCACTCCTCTTCTCCCTGTACACAAATGACTGCACCTCAGCGGACTCGTCCGTGAAACTCCTTAAGTTTGCAGACGACACCACTGTCATTGGACTGATCCAGGACGGTGATGAGTCTGCATACAGACAGGAGGTGGATCGGCTGATACACTGGTGTAGTCAGAACTGCCTGGAACTAAACCCACTCAAGACTGTGGAGATGGTAGTGGACTTTCGGAAAACACCAACCCCATACACCCCCCTCACCATCCTCAACAACACCGTGTCGGCTGTGGATCACTTCAGGTTCCTAGGAACCACCATCTCTGAGGACCTGAGATGGTCTTCACACATGGACACTGTTCGAAAGAAGGCCCAGCAGAGACTGTACTTCCTGAGGCAACTCAAGAAGTACAACCTTCCACAGGAGCTGCTGGTCATCTTCTACACTGCCATCATTCAGTCTGCCCTGTCTTCATCCATCTCAGTGTGGTTTGGTTCATCCACAAAACAGGACAGGTCCAGACTGCAACGAATAATCAGGACTGCAGAGAGAATCATCAGGGCTGACCTTCCCTCCATCCAGGACTTATACAGGTCAAGGGTCAGGAAAAGAGCTGCTAAAATCTCTGCAGACCCCACACACCCTGCACATAAACTGTTTAGAGTTCTGCCTTCAGGCCGACGCTACAGAGCACCGTTCACTAAAACCAGCCGCCACAGAGACAGTTTCTTCCCTCAGGCTGTTTCTCTGTTGAACATTCAATAGAGTACAAAACAACAGCAGGTGTTGCAAATGCACCTTTTTATTTATATATGTGTATATTTGTACATTGTAAATATGTATATTCTGTAGTGCAAAAACAAAAACCAAAGAGCAAAGTGTACCGGAGTCAAATTCCTTGTTTGTATGTACAAACTTGGCAATAAAGCTGATTCTGATTCTGATTCTGATTCTGATATTCAACCTGCTAACTGATGGAGCACTTATACATTTAGTCATTTCACTGTGCATTCCATGCTCTAATCTTGGGTGAATAGATTGGGATTTAACATGTAATGTTACAAATGATCAAAATAAAAGCAAATCATCTGTCATGTCCCACATGCTTAACAGATGCCAGATCTAATAGAAAAGGGTACTTGTGAATGGATAAAGATGTAGAGAGGCATTAAACAGAGGTAAAAGTTGTCAGAAATTGACAGACCTGAAAACCAAAGAGGTGGCTTTGTAGCCAGAAGGCGATGATTTCTAGAATGATGCGTAGAAGAACAGAGATAATGTAGAAGACGGTGTAGATGGGCCGTTCAAGAATTTCCTCTTGGTCTATATTCTTACAAGCGGCGTAGAGATGGAACCAAGCTCCAGGAACCAGCACAGTTACCAGCTGTAATGCCCAAAAGACCTGCAGAGAGCAGAAATATTAAAATAAACAAAATAATAAAAGGAAAAACACTGGGGTCAAATGTTAGGGATGAGGGTTGTTTCACTGTCTGTCCAGCTGTGACGGCTCCTTGCAAAATTCTTGTTTTATACCCTATCACTGCTATAAATACATGCAAACTGGACCATTCCTTCTGGGTCTCAACCTTGGTACTTATTTCTTTTTGTCATTGTGGATATCAAAAAATAACATTACAAATAAAAATTACAATTTAGTGCAGAGTTACCAACCCTACTACTGATCTTAAAGTAAGTACTGAGGATAATCTGCTTAAATCCACCCAGGTATCAAAACTATACATACATGTCCAAACATGTACAAATACCCCCAATAATATTTGGTAACCAGTGGCTTGTTAATGGACTTGATGTTGAATAAACAACAGGTGACCGATAGGAGGATCTGGTAAGGAACTGAGCGAAATAGCGAAATGCTGGAAAGGTAATGATTGAGTCCAGGATCAGGAGATTCCAATTACACTGAATGTACTGCAGCTGTGTGGACATGAATTGAGGGAAAACCACAAACTGACTGAGAAAACAGAACAGAACTCAGAAACAAAACAACCAGAACTCAGAACTAAGACAAAACCAAATTTAAAGTCCAGGGGCCATCACAACAGATCCAATCATGTATCTGTTGATTTTAGGTGAAGTTGAAGGATGTGAAGGTAGTTCTCATTCTCCCTTATTTATCCACCTTGTGCAGCGAACCACTAGCAGCTAAACCGACCCCCACCATGATGCTGCCACCACCATACTGAAAGTTGAAACAGTGTACTTAACTCAAACGTTAGCCTCACATTGACTCCTCCCATCATACTGCATGTCATTGTGCAGGACAGTTTAGCTAGTCCATGTAGCTAGTCGCAGCTTTCAGACAGGCATGATGGCTGTGGATTTTAGAGCAGGGGTAGCACCCTCTCAGTCCTTGGTGATGTAAAATGGGCTTCGATGTAGATAGTTACACTGATGATCCAGCAGGGTCCATTTCATGGCAGGTTTGAGCCTTCGTAATTCTGGGTTGTTCCTGATCATCTTCATACATTTCTTTTTATCTTGGACTTTCCCATTGTTTTGAGCACTGGTCAATCCAATGAGGTTTGTAGAACAAATCTTTTTTATGCTGTAAAAGAGAACAAGCTACCTGCACCCAACCAGGATCACTAACCAGAAGTTAATAGCCCTTATTAAACCTTCTAATAGTAAAATATTTAGTTGAAAGAATGTATATCTTTGAGTCTATGGGTAATTTTAAACCTGTAGGAATAAGAAAAAAATCCACAATAAATTAAAACTTCTTGTTTTTAGAAATTATTGCAGCTGTATGTTGTATAATCATTCCACCCTAAAAAAACAATATTAATGACAATGATGAGTGAATTGAAACATCTGACCGGTACTGTGTGTTTGAGATTTGTCTTGAGAAAACCAGAACTTTCTCTGGTTCTGACTGTGTAGCTTGGTCCCACCTGAGGTGTTATTGGTCTGAACTGGTTGTAGCAGAACAGGTTGAGCTCTCGGCGATCCGGGTCGCAGCTGAAGTGCAGAGCTTCATTCCCGTAGACTGCGAAGCCAAGAACCCCCAGGAAGAACATCCGGACCGAGCCGAAGAACAACGTGTGGAACTGGCCTATCACTGTAGGAGGCCTGAGCTGGAAAATATCAACACACAGATAAATTAACACACATCACTCACAGAGGCAAATACAGCATTAAAGCTAGGCGACACTCGGAATGGACCAGTTACCATAATAAATGTAGTTTTGAAACCAGCAGGATAAACTCAGCTGGTTTCAAAACTGCTAAGATATTCTGAGATGACAGAGAAAGCGCCGGACTATGCAGCATTTTATAAAATGCTCCTCCCCCTCCAGATATTCCAATGAATATCGATTGTATGACACCCATGTAAATCATATTCCGCTTTCAGCTGTTGCCTTTCCACTTTTTGTCAAAGGAGAAGAACTTTTTGACATCAAAAATGCCTTTGTAACCCCTCCTCTCCTTAAAAAAGCAAGTGGCTGTCATATATGGTTCTTGGTCTGCAGTTTCTGATGTACTCCATGGTAGTTAACAGGTAAAGAGGGCCGATTTCTCCACAACCTCCAAAAACAGTCTCTCTGATGGAAGCAGGAGTATGAAACAACTGAAATCTGGGATTCAAGGGAAGGAGTAACCCAGAGCTGAGGAAGGACACAACCCAGTTCATTCCGTGAGCAGGGAGTCAACAGCCAGACAGTCAATGCGACCGCAGTTGATTGTGAGCATGACGTTTAGCAGGCAAGGCAATGTTTTCTTTTACAGCTAGTTTTACTTTTTACGTCTTCTCTTGGTACAATGCGTCTGCTGATTTCCACAGATCACTTTGATGCAATTAAAGTAGAGAATGTTTGAATGCAGCTGCAGACTGACTGTATATCAGTATTTTAATGTCCCTGCTTTCCACCACGTGCGTAGCATTTGTTTGAACTGACCTTTTAGGACCAAACAGCATGACCTTTACAGTTTGTTTGCAGTGTTAGAAACGTTGTCTTTGGAGTAAGGTTTTGAGAGCTTTTTGACATCTCACACATGCAACAGAGTAAAAATAATAGATAGAAAAGGAGCAGAAATTTCAACATTGGTTTGAATTTTTGTGATTCAATTTACAGTGAATGTCACAAGTTGTCATTTATCACTGTGGTGAGTTACAGGCAGACTGGGCTTGCCAAAGAGAGCTTTAAAATCCATCTGTAGTGTGCTAGTTGGTTAGGTCTCCAAGCTGTTCTTCTAATACAGCATTTCACCTGGCTTCCTCCTCCCCACTACATAATTAAATCTTCACTTTTAAATATATAAAGCTGCTGACTTTGCAATTATCACTTTTGTCTTCAGTGAACATTGTGTTACTCATTGACACCTGAGTTTATCATAGCATCATCCGTCTTCGGGAACTTTCTACTGGGTTCACGGTTGCTGCATACTAATAATAAAGTAATAGTTGTGAAGAAATCTTGAAATAAAGGCAATTAGATCAATGTATAATTAATGGAAACTGTGGTATTTCTAGTCAGTGTGATTATACGGTGAGAATCTCATACAGGCCCATGCCTCAGCTACACACATCCACACACTGTTGGAAAGAAGGAGAAACTGCTTTTGTCTGTCAGATAATCACAGCGGCCCTGAGCTGAAGGCTGAAACAAATAGCTATTCAGAGGAAACATTTCTCATCTCTTCACCCGCTCTGCTCTGATACAACCACCATCTTCCAGAAAACAGCTCAGAACAAAAAGCAAACAGCCTATTTGCTCTCAGATTTGTCACTTGGTTGCATGATGACGACAGCAAAGGAAGACCGATTTCATTTCACTACAGCTCTCAGGAGGGTAATTTTTCCTGATGCATCCTGTCTCATCTACTCACACATCCTTCGTAGAAGTTCTTGATGTAGTTTAGAGACATGACTTGCTCTCTGATGTCCCCTGTGTGATTCCAGGGTGCCCCCGGGCCCTCATGGCCAGAACACCAGAAACCTGTAGCTGAACCCCCCCACCTCTCTCTCTCTCTCTTTCTCTCTCTCTCCTGAAACTCTGTAGCCTTTTATCTCTCCAAACATCAACTGACCCACTCAGTGTAAAAAAGACAACAGGGACCAGGGGGCCAACAATGGGCTGAGGGTGGGGGGCCTGTGCCGCCTGCATTATAATCCCTACAGATCCGTGTCAGCAAAAAAAAAAACGTCCTATGGTACACAATGCAGAGAAAATACCTGGTTAAGTGGAACAACTGATGGATTTATTCCTTTTATCTGTAACATCTGGAGCGTCACTCACTGAAAGCAGCTTCATATTTTAATAAAGAATCTAAAAACGAACAGACCAGATTTCTGTCCAAAGCTTCTTTCTCTTTATTTCATAGATTTGTTGAAGTGGACACATAAACCCAACATCATCAGGAACACCCAGTCACAAACACACACACCCCTAATGGACACATTTCCGAGGTCCCAAAGACATTTAGACAGAGCAGAACCTGACCAGAACCAGAAAGAAAAAGTTATTCCACACACCAACCGGAATCCTGGCGGCGTGCTGTTCATTCCCACTCTTTTTCTGCAAACACAGATCCAAGTCTCACCCCAGCTGTTGGGCAGTGCGGGTCAGAGCAGCGGGAGTTAAGTTAGATGGAGTTAAGGTGAAGCACTTCCAGGCAGGGCTTTCAAAATAAAACATGCAACAGTTGTATAAACAGACCATATATATATATATAAATATAATTTTCAGCAGTACTAAGAACCACCAGGAACTACCTACAGGTTCTAGAGGCTGGTGGATCACAGGAAGAGAAACCCACAGAGGTGATCTGAAAAGAAGCCAAATGGAAAGAGCAGCAAAAAGTCCCCTGAGCAGCAAAGTCTTACTAAGTGGGTTGCTTTTGAACAATTCCTTGAGTGTCAGAAATTGAGCTTTCTGTTGAATTAAATTGAGTTTCTGAACTGACAGATTTAATCTTTAATAAGTAAGAACATTCAGCAAAGATCCAACTCTGCCCACCTCTGACTTTAACCATCTGTGACAGAATCAGATCCATTCGGACGGTTAAAGTCAGATTTTAATGAAAGTTTGTCTCATTAAAGCAGCAAAACAGAGAGCTCACAGATGGTGTCGTTCATCTCCAAGAAAACCTGGAGGAAGATAAGAAATAAAAGACGTCGTTTCTGTTCTTAAACATACAAGTGTTCTCCTACACATGAACATCTGAGTCAGATCAGCTAATGCTTTTCTACTTTCTCCTGTGCAGCATCAAATCTTAAAAAAACATTTTCTTTGTATTCTGCAGATGTTATGAGGCTAAAATGTTTATTCTGAACTCTAAACTGATTTTTGGTCATGTTGCAGACCTTTTCCTTCTACAGAAAACATGTTGGAAATCTGCACATTTAATCCCACGATGAATTATTGTGCACAGAGAACCTGCTGGCTTTGTGAAACACACTCACAGACTCTTCATGCAGACTCCCAAAGGTCCATAAAATCACATCTGTTGCCTCTTTGGACAGTTTCATGTCTGAAGGTACCAGATTATATGCATCCATATGAAGAGGGAGTCTGCAGCAGATCACAGAAGGGAAATGATATATTCAGGAAAACAGTTTTCTACTTTTACCTTTGTTTCTGGGATGCTTTAGCTTTTTACATCGTTAATATTTAGTCACACTTTAATATTTATCATAAAGTCGAATGTGAGAGATGGAAATAAAAAGATCCTGGGCCGCGATGTGACAGGAGGTAGTAAACTTTGGCCTTTGGCAGACAAAATTACTGCTTGTTTTGTTCTAGTTTGACCCTGGCGCAACAATTACGGATAACATGTAAGGTTTAACGGGTTTATTGAAAAATGTGCAGGAAGGAGGTTCTCTTGGTCCTCAATTGGGTTCTGGCTGATCACTGAGAAGAAAAGGTAAGTGTTTAAACTTCTGGTTTGCATAGCAGTTAGCCTCAATATAATGTTTTGACGTTTACCTGCTGAAACAAACCTGATCTGTCCACTGATTGTCTCCTCTAAAGGTCTGCTGTAGGATCTGGCTCCAAGCCTTTAAGTCTGGAAGATGGGAGATGGAGTCTCCATGGATCGTATTATTTAGCCAGCGCATCCCACAGATACTTGGTTGGATTAAGATCTGGGAAATTTTGCGGGTCAGACAACACATAAAATTGCTATTCCTCAAACTATTCAGGAACCATTTATGTTGTGCAGGACATCAGCGGGTTTTACTACTTCCATGGAAGGATCCATATTATATCCACATGGATAGCAGAACCCCAGGTTTCCCAGCAGAACATTTTCCAAAGCATCACACCTACTGGCGGTCATATGTCCTAAATCTCTTGCCAAAAATGATCTTTACACAGGCAGCAATCAAAACCCTCTGATAATTGCTGACCAACCCTTTCAATGTTTTTAAATGTACTTATACCATGTCTTTATCTCGTTAGGATTTTACACATTGTTTTATTTTCTTTCTTTGAATGTTGACAGTAATACTGTTCCTTATAGAAATGGGTTGTGCAGTCCTCTCAAGGCGGCAGTTATACTGTTTCTTGTGGACCTTTCTTCTACAATACTTCTTTCTTCCACTCAACTTTCCAATAGGGAACAGGCTAGCATAAAGCAGTGTTAACAGTCAGCTTCTTTAGCAATGTGTTTTTGTGGCTAACCCTCCTTGTACCATAGCAGTCTGCTGGACAGACAGCCATGACATCTTCTCCAGGATTGTGTTGACCATAACATGGTAACAAAATTTCTGGCACAAATCCTTCCTTGTCTTATGTAATATTCAAATTAATATATTGAGTACTGACTGACTGACTGATATTGAGCATATACAGGGGTTGGACAATGAAACTGAAACACCTGTCATTTTAGTGTGGGAGGTTTCATGGCTAAATTGGACCAGCCTGGTAGCCAGTCTTCATTGATTGCACATTGCACCAGTAAGAGCAGAGTGTGAAGGTTCAATTAGCAGGGTAAGAGCAGAGTTTTGCTCAAAATATTGAAATGCACACAACATTATGGGTGACATACCAGAGTTAAAAAGAGGACAAATTGTTGGTGCACGTCTTGCTGGCGCATCTGTGACCAAGACAGCAAGTCTTTGTGATGTATCAAGAGCCACGGTATCCAGGGTAATGTCAGCATACCACCAAGAAGGACGAACCACATCCAACAGGATTAACTGTGGACGCAAGAGGAAGCTGTCTGAAAGGGATGTTCGGGTGCTAACCCGGATCGTATCCAAAAAACATAAAACCACGGCTTCCCAAATCACGGCAGAATTAAATGTTCACCTCAACTCTCCTGTTTCCACCAGAACTGTCCGTTGGGAGCTCCACAGGGTCAATATACACGGCCGGGCTGCTATAGCCAAACCTTCGGTCACTCATGCCAATGCCAAACGTCGGTTTAAATGGTGCAAGGAGCGCAAATCTTGGGCTGTGGACAATGTGAAACATGTATTGTTCTCTGATGAGTCCACCTTTACTGTTTTCCCCACATCTGGGAGAGTTACGGTGTGGAGAAGCCCCAAAGAAGCGTACCACCCAGACTGTTGCGTGCCCAGAGTGAAGCATGGGGGTGGATCAGTGATGGTTTGGGCTGCCATATCATGGCATTCCCTTGGCCCAATACTTGTGCTAGATGGGCGCGTCACTGCCAAGGACTACCGAACCATTCTTGAGGACCATGTGCATCCAATGTTTTCAAACATTTTTATCCTGAAGGCGGTGCCGTGGTATCAGGACGACAATGCACCAATACACACAGCAAAGACTGGTGGAAAGATTGGTTTGATGAACATGAAAATGAAGTTGAACACTCTCCATGGCCTGCACAGTCACCAGATCTAAATATTATTGAGCCACTTTGGGGTGTTTTGTGGAGGAGCGAGTCAGGAAACGTTTTTCCTCCACCAGTATCAAGTAGTGACCTGGCCACTATCCTGCAAGAAGAATGGCTTAAAATCCCTCTGACCACTGTGCAGGACTTGTATATGTCATTCCCAAGACGAATTGACGCTGTATTGGCCACAAAAGGAGGCCCTACACCATACTAATAAATTATTGTGGTCTAAAACCAGGTGTTTCAGTTTCATTGTCCAACCCCTGTATAACTCTGTGTATAAGGCGTATTATCTAGTTTTTAATTTAATTACTGAAATAAATTGTGAGGATATTTAACATTTTAATGATACCCTAAATTAATTTAGATGCACGTGGAAAATGATCTGTAGTTTCTGTCTGAATGAAGCGCACACAGCAGAGAGGGAGGTTACTCTCCAACAGGTGCATCCTCCTCCTGCTCCTCCTCCTCCTGCTGCTTCTCTTTACGCGCTCAGCTCTCTGTCCCTGCTCACTCTGCGGCTCAGACCTGCAGCCCTCAGATCAAGTGTTGGTCCAAACTTTTTCTCCATGCTCTCAGACTGATCCAGCCGGAACACCGCGCAGTTTTTACGCGCAGCAGCTCCCGCAGCTGGAGCCTTCCCTCCTCCTCATCATGGATGACGAGTTCCTCTCGAACCTCTCCCCGGCTCCTCCCGGAGACCACGATGCTTTGACCCCCAACTCCACCTTGGAGCCCGGCTGGTGGGGGTCCCCTGATGGCGAGGAGACGGTGCACTTCGTGGTGCGCTGCGTCATGACCTCTGTCTACATCCTCATCATCACCGTGGGTCTGCTGGGCAACATCACGCTGGTGAAGATCTTCATCACCAACAGCGCCATGCGCAGCGTGCCCAACATTTTCATCTCCAGCCTGGCTGCGGGAGACCTGCTCCTGCTGGTCACCTGCGTGCCCGTGGACGCGTTCCGTTTCTTCTCCGAGGAGTGGGTGTTCGGCGAGGCGGCGTGCAAGCTCATCCCCGCCATCCAGCTCACCTCTGTCGGGGTGTCAGTGTTCACGCTCACGGCTCTCAGCGCGGACAGGTAGGAGGGTCTGGTCCGACTCCGAAGCAAGTTTATATCTGCTGGAAAAAACGGCTGAAGTTCTGTTGTTTAAAAGAGAAAATCCACAGAAGTTACCTTCTTCCTTTTTGCACCCCTCTTATAGCCCCAAACATTCCAAATATTTTCTGTTTAACTCAAAGAACTGAAACGAGTATATTGCAATTACAAATATTATTTTCTAAAATAAGACAATGATAGAGTGAGCCTTTAATTTACATTTCAGAAACCGGTGATCAAGAGCATGAACATGTGGCTCAACAAGTTTTAGTTTTGTGCTTTTAAAGATTTCTTTGATAAAAAAAAAAAAAAGAAAGAATCGGTTGCGAGTTTGAATTTATTTAGGATTTTTTTCTGATGTACTCAGGGTCATGTTATTCATATAATCCACAATAGAGGCATCTGTTTGCTGCTGGCAGTACTACTACACTGTACAAAGTGGTTAGAATAACAGACAGACAGCTTGTAGACCTTAATGAGCTGTTGCAGCTGCTGATTGACAGGAAACACAGCAAGGGCTGTCAGCTGAAGCTATAGGAAGGACTTTTAACATGTTCATGAATGAAAATATACATGGATCGTTGAAGAGATGATTATTGTTCTCAGTCAGCTGGGTCCAAACTAAATATTCAAGTTGGGAAAGAGAATCTTCCCGGTCGATCAAGGAGAACATAAAACATCAGGAAAGGATGATCTGTCCACTGAGCAAAGAGCTCTGCAAAGTCAGGAAAGTCAGATCCACTCAATAACCTGTCCAGCAAATTGATGGATGCTGTTGCTAATTGGGATTTATTTGGTTCATCATCCCACCATTTTACCCATATTGTTCAGCTGGTGAATCCACACAGTTTCTTTCATTTCTAATTTTCTTTCTGCAGACGGAAAAACCAGACACTGGTGGTTGTCCAGTATATTTTTTTAGATTTCTTTCCAGTGAATTTTTCTAAAGTGATTTTTTTATTGTCTACGCAGGAATCAGAAAACACATAAGCACAGTCTAGTTATCCTGTGTTTTCACTACTGCTTGTTTGCATGTCAAGAGGCTTTTTCCATCAGACATCTGAAATTTTTTTTTTGCTCTCATGTCACCTGCAGCACTGCTGCTTTAAAGTAATATTTCGCTCAAAAAGTCTTTTTATTTCTTAAGAAGTGCTGCCGTCGCCTCTTTTTAGATCCTGTTCTCTCTGGGTTGCTTTGACTTCTCTGTAATGAATTTCTGAGAAAATTGTGAACTCAAGTAGTCTTTATTTAAGGATTGTGCAAATAAATTCAATTTTCCTCTGTATAAAACAGCCTTGTTGTGGCATAAAAGCTCCATATCATGGAGATAACCAGCTTCTTTATATGGTATGCCTAAAATGCCAAGACAGGACATGTGAAATGTTGTAGCCATTACCATGCTTGGCAGTTAGGACAGTGTTTTTAGGTTTGATAGCCTCACCTTGTTACCTCCAAACAAGGTTCTTTTCATTGTGGAGACATCTGGATGACCCTACAAGGTCTGTCAGACTGAGCTCAACCCCATTAATAATTCATGGACTATGATAAAAAGTCAGGTCTGTCCAAGGAAACCAACCAGTTTGACAAAACTCTATGAATTTCTTCTAGAGAAGTGGTCAAATATCCAAGAAGAATGATGCCAGAAGGTTGTTGTTGGCTACAGAAAGAGTGTGATTGAGGTGTGGCTTTTAGCCACATTTGTGGTTGGGGGGCGTCTATGAATGTACTTTTAGCATGTATGCAGATGTTTCTCCCAGTGTGGAGTACAGATAATCTACCATAAATTCAGTCATGTACCAAATTCTAGTTCATACATCATTGCAGTTGCTTGTTGTATAATGATTCCACCGTGGATAAAGTGCGGCTCGCCTAAAACATGAAATCCCCAAATAAATATGACATGTTTCCCTGTGATGCATGGATGGAGGTTTGATCTGGAACTGGAAGAATATCTGTGTGTTCTGGTTCTAGATCATCAGTGCTGACAGAGAGACCACAAATAAACCCACAAATAAAAAAGAGATGACAGAGATTTGTTTCTTTACTTTATAGCTGTTTTTTCGATTCTTGTATCCTTTTTTAGCTTCTCCTGATGGATCAATCAATCTTGAGTCCATCATCTGACGCCTTTCTTAATTTTAAACGGCTTCAGCTTCTATACCTTTTATTGGTCTCATGCAGTGTTTTCATTCATTGATCTGTTGCTGTTTAAATCTGCATTTGCCAAAATACGGTGATGGACAAGAGATTTCCAAACCTGAGAATCTCATCTTCTGCTTAATTTAAGGTTTGTATGAATGAAACATTTACAGAAAAGATGAGAAAGAAGCAAATTAGCTTTTTTATGTTTTAACCTTTGCATGTTTCATCTCTTTCTCTTTTTATTCATAACAAACATCCTTCACAGTTCTGTCACGTGTTCCTTTGTTCATCTGCTGGGATTCTTCACTGATTGGTGCACAGTGAAATAAAAAAATGATTGCACACAAGGTCTATGTCTATCTGAATTTCAGCACAAGGCTGAAAGCATCACAAACTGATTCAGAATCAGCTCAGGCAGCAGCTGCTGCATCCACTGTTTTTCTCGGCATCACCAAGCTCCTCGTTGTTCCCTCCAGCCTTCCTCCTGTTGCTCTGGCTCTGATTCTGATCCGTCTCCGGCTGCGACATGTTTACACCAGAAACTTTATGTCTGCACTGCGCAGTAATTCAGAAATTCATGTGAGCTTTTTTTTTTATAGAAGTAGCGCCTACAGTTTGAACTGCAGCTGGAAGGAACACACAACCCGCTGGCAGATTTTCATGCAGCTGCTGCATAAGTTACAGCCAAAGCAGTGGGTTAGTCCTGCATCAGTCTCACAGACTTACAGAAATATTTGCAGAATTTTATTTAACTCTGTTAATTTCATCTAAAGAAGTTGATCAATTCCTGGGAGATATAATTAAATTGTTCATATAAGTGTTATAAAAAACTTTAGGGGATAAAATCTAAAAGGGTGTCATACTCAAAAATAAATTAAAAACTTGGACAAGGTCGCAGGCCAGCCCTGCTATTACCTGAAAGTTTTTCTTCTCTTCAAATAAAATGATAAACCTCTTCATTGGAAATAAAATTACATTTGCAACATTGAATCAAGCAAATCCTAATATTATAAGCACATGTCAAATCACATGTCAAATAAAAGACATCTATTATATCAGCAGAGTATTGGGATTTGTAGTTTAAGTGATGCATCATACTGTGTCTATTTGTGGGTCAGCTCTGGAAAACATTTGGAATAAACTCAAATACTATTGCTCTGCAGGCCGAATTTGGCCCATGAGCCTAAGTTTAAAACCTACGATCCAATTAATTTGAATTAATCAAACTAGTAAATTCAATAAAAGTCCCAGCAGGACCTCTTCATCTTTGTTTCTGTCTTTAGGTCCCAGTGTGTTCAAAATAAGCAAGGCTTTGCTGATTTCTGGTAAAGTTCCTCCTTATTTGATAGTAAGCAGATTGTAATGGTTTGAGTTCTTTTGAAGAAATCTCCTACCACCTTTATGCAGATGATATTCACTTTTATATCTCCTTTTTTTTTTGCCTTTTTTTATTGCATTTTTTTGGTAAAAATGTATTTTTTACATATTTGCACAAACTGTCACTATGTCCTGACAGTAGAATATGAGGAAGATTATCTGTTAAAAAATCAGGCTCCTCTCGCTCCTCCCAGTGGTCCTATTGCCATTTGTAGAAATACACCTCCCCAGGTCAGAAACAACCTAACAGTGCCAGGAGGATTGTCTTAGCAGTGTCAATCGTGCTCGTGTACGCGGTGCTCACACCCCTACCTCTCAAGTTCTAGATGCCAAAGTGCTGCAGCTGTTCTAATGGCAGAAAACAACCAAATGTCACAGGAAAACTACCAATTTCTCAGGTGGCACATGCTCAGAAAACAAAAAAAGGTAAACAGAAGAAAACCGATGACAAAAAGCAAGCTACACGTTCATTGCTAAGTAGAGTTCCATTGTGTCACGCTCTGAAGTTGAAATTGTTATTCATGCATTCATTTTGTCATGTCTGGACCACTGTAATTTGCTTTTCACCTGTCTTAGTAACACTTCCTTAGATCGGTTATAGATGGTTCAAAATGATTGCTAAGCTTCTAGTCTTCTAAATACATGCTTGTCACCCCGCTACTCTTCCAGCTTCAATGGTTGCCCATTATGTCTAGAATTCACAGATTCTGTTTTTTAGGGCTTTACATAGAGAGGTGCCAGCATATGTAGTTGATCTTTTGAATCCTTATACCCAGTAGGTCCCTGAGGTCCAGTCAAAAGGAGACAGACCATTGGCTGCTGTGGTCCCAGACTCTGAGAACTGTGGTCTCATTGGTCTCTTTTAAAAAGCAGCTTAAAACGCGTCTATTTAAACTGGCCTTTATGTAATGGTCCTGTCCTGACTCTCTTTAATTTTTGACATTCTATGTACACCTCTGCTTTATGTATTTTATGCTATACTGTGAAGTACTTTGTGATATTGTTAGGTGTGAAAAGGGCCATATAAATAAAATGTACTTAGTTACATTATGAATTCCTGACAGTATTCGATTCAAATGTCATTAACACGTTAGGGTTAAAGAAATTGGGTCAGAGAGACCTATAGGCTCAGTCAGGTCCATCATTCAGAGGCAGAACTCAGAACCAGGGTGGGGATGCAGAGCAGCAGGATCATAAACACCAGAACTATTGCAGCGAGATATGATGACAAAGTCATGACAAGAAAAAACACCAGAGAACCTGTGTCAGTAGAAAGGAAAGAATGAAACAGACTGAAGGACCCAACACAGATTCTTTCAGATCTAAAAGAAGAACTGTTGGTGGTGTTACTCACCTCTTTGGGTTTGTGAAGCTGCAGCAGAAAAAATGTTGCACCCATCAGACTCAATGCAGACAGAGCGCTGATGCTTCTGGTGATAAATCACTGGGTAGAGCTTTCAGTTTTGACGAAGAGGTGGTGCTCATGTTTCTCAGCTGGACGGTGATCAGTCAGAGGGAGGAGATAAATGGTCTTAGCCGAGCCGTCTCATTGCTTCACCATAAATCAGGTGGTATCTAAGGTAGGACTTCATGTTTTTAATGTGTCTGGAGGAAATACATGGAAACTAACTAACCTTATTGGTCCCTCACATCATTGTAGAAGAATTTTGGTCTGACCTTCTTTCCATCGTTGCTTGAATTCTTTGAGGTTTGCAGACATTTGTTCATGCACAGTTCTACTGAGGTTAAGGTCTGGACTTTGACTGGGCCATGGTAACCCATTGATTATTCTGTTTTTCAGAGAATCTGTTGTAGATCATTGTTCATGGCCCAGTTTTGGGTCAGGCTTCAGCTGCTTGACAGATGGTTTCACATTTCACTCTAGATTACTTTGGTATTCAGAGGAGCAGATGGTAGACTCAGGGACCCCCTGTAATATTCAAAAAGCCCATATCATCATACATCCACCATCATGCTTGACCGGTATAAGGTGTTGGGTTTCTTTAAACATAGTGCTTTGCAATATTGGCAAACATCTCTACTTTATGAGTCCTTGTTTCTGAGGTCTTGTGGTTCATTCAGATGCAGCGCTGCAAACTGAAGTCAGGCTACCATTTTCTTTTTAGAGAGAAGAAGCTTTCCCCTTCAATCTTTTTAAATCAGCATTCTTGACATGTGACATGTTTATTAGTTTATTTGACTTAAAAGCACTTTAGACAGCCTAAATCATCACACCTCCACCACCATGCTTGTCACTTAGTGTGAGGCTGCACATTAAAGCCAAAACCCTTTCACACAGGCCAGACTTCTAAAGTCTTTTTAGACTTTTTTTTAGAAAAACAACTTGAGAATTAGTTTTAAAACATGGAAATAAAGCAGTAAACATCCATCTTTATTCTCACACACACCTTTATCATCTCTTCATCTTCTGCTGATCAAAGCGCTCCTCTCTGCATGTCGGAGCTCACTAATGAATGACAGAGAAAATCTGGAATCAAATCAGCAGAGGCGGCTAATGAATCATATTATCTGAGTTCACGGGGTGTAAATCTCATTCACAGTGACGTGTAGGTCACTGTTGCCAGGCCTGATTATTGTAACTGACCCTGTGCCCGTTCGTCTGGAAAAATCACTCGGATATATTTAGAGTTTGGAGATGCTGCTTATTAAACACATTTTTTAAAAGACCTCAAACTCGAATAGAACTGACTTTCTCTAGATGTCTTTATTGCTCATAACTAAAAGGACCAAAGTTCACCTGGTTACTGGAAATGTTAAATAGACCTTTATACTATAATACCTAAATGGAAATATATTAATCCATATTACTGTGCACAAATAATCTGCCTCTGTCATAATGTGGGTTTCTGTTGGACCAATATGCGGGGAAGAACTCCTGAAGCTTGAAGTTTGCAGCTAAGATGACACTTTATTGCTCATGGCTGGACACGGACAGGGTACCAGGCGTGCACTGCACACAAGCACAAACAACACATAAGGAACCAGCGGGGAACAAAGGAAACAAACGGGCTTAAATACATAACTGAACAGCAGGGGGAACCAATGGCACACATGACCAGACAATCAGGGGAAAACACAGAACAAGTGTGGGTTAGGGGTGCAGGGAGACAGAAAACAAAGGACTAGACCAGGTAGTATAACAAAAACACAAACTCAAGAACTCAAAACACAAGCAGGTATGACAGCCTCATAATCTGTCAAAGATGTATCAAAAATCTGTTCTGAAGGATGATTCTCATCTCGGAGAATGTTTCAATCAAATATTTAAAAGAGACGCTGGATTTCTCTCAAAAATAAGATTAATTTCATGAATCAAAGTTATTTGATTGAGTCAAGGCCTACATAAACAACTGGTTACACTAAAGTCTGATTTATGTAAGTAAAAAATTAAAGCCAACGCTAATTCTAACACCTACATTTATAATTATGAGGGAAGTTGTTTCTGTATAAGAAATAATGTTCTGGCCCAGCTCTGTTTTGGGTTAGTTTGGATCACTCTGGACCTGAACAGGATATGAACGAACCAGAGAGATAGTCTTTAGAAAGTCGCTGACCAAGACAAAACTTTATAGGAACTAAATATCAAAACTTAGCAAAAACAGCAAAAATATTCTTCAAAGCAAAACGTTATATGTGGATCAGGCTGGAATGGTTCTTTGGATCAGGTCCAGGATCGGTAGGTCTGTTATGTCTGCTTTTCTGGAGAGCTTTTAGTGATGTTATCATCTTCATAAGATGGTGAAATGGTTAATCTCTTAGGTTTATATTTTAAGATTCTGTCCAGTCTGGAAATGTCTGGAATGTGAGTATTCCCCACTTCTGGATAGGTTTGGAAATAGAAAATATAGAAATATATTTGTGTTTCCAGACTTTATTTCCTATTTCCTTGTCCGTCCCTCTTTCTGTCTGTCTCTTAGATCCCAACAGTTCTCATTCACACCTTCACTTGACCCTGTTGGTCACCTGATGAAGTAAATCAGTGCACCCTGCAGGGAATGTTGGTGTGGCTTCTCTTCTAAAACATTTCTTTGTTTTCTTTGCTAAATCCCACACAGACTTGACCTTGGATAAAAAGCCAGCAGGAACCCTGAGCTTGTGCGATTTCACAGCAGGCTGCTGAAATAAGACGAGTGTCCAGAGCTAAATATTTCATAGAGAATTAGGACGTTAATTGCTAATCAAGACAGTGTTTCATGCATCAGAATCTGTCATTGGTTATTAATGATCAGTCAGCGCTCAGACAGACTAATCACTGATCAGCAGTAATGACGTGACGGTCAGACAGGAGATGACATCTTTCACGGTGGAGTGAAAACAGAAGCAACCCACGGAGCACGCTCAGTGTAAACCCGCTGTGCATCGTAAATGTCTGTTGCGTGAATTGTTGAATCTGCCTAACAGGCTGCTGAGAGCATCAATTAAAAACACTGACAGCAGAGAGGGACGAAGGACAGACAGGAGAGGATTTACAACCGGCCGGACGGTCGGATGGATCAGTTCCGATCAGATAATCAGTGCACAAATGTAGACGGGAGGCAGGGAGCTCTGCAGTAAAATTATTCAGTGTTGTGTGAAAATATAATTCCCTCCTACGTTTAACTTTTTTCTTTCGGTCCATTAAGTCAGGTGGATTTGTCCTGCGGGAAACTCTGTAGAGACAGAGAGGAGCAGAGACAAATCTTCCTACATCTGTTGAGACTTTTTCCTTCGAGAACCTTTTAAGTAAAAGAACCTGATTATGACTAATTTAATAATCACCTCCGTCAGCTGCGTCTGTCAGAACAATGGATCCTGCAGTGTCCTTTTCAGACAGCAGCTTTGGTTATTTAATCTCTGCGTCCTTGTCTTCTCCGCCTGTGAACCAAACATTACACTCAATATTTTTTCAGACATCTGCAGGCTGAGAGAGCTGGAGGAGCCACCAAACATGTTCAACCAGGTTCTCCTTCACTGTATCTGAACAGCATCTGATTGATTTGGTAGCTTAATAATTATATCTGACATGATGGGTATAAATTAAATAGTTTTCACAGAAGGTACTTACTAAAAAGACTGCTAAAGCCCCCCACCACCTCCCTGAACAACACACTCTGCAAAATAAGTCAACATCCAGCCATTTAGCAGGCAGGAATACACCAGATTTGACCCTTCACCTACTATTGCTGCTTTCCTCCAGGTTGCTTCCAAATGTCTTCATTAGAGCTTTTGAATCAAACCAAAATAGCATCCGTTTCCGTTTGACACTTATTCTAAGAATTAAAAGGTTGTTGTCTGCATTAATTTTTCACAACATTTGTGTCACTACCAGAACCTTTGACCCAGACTAGAAATGTGAACCTGCAGTGACAGAGTGCCGCAGTTTTACTACTACTTATGGCATATACCCTCCATTTTGTCCCAGCAGACTCTGCTCAGCATCAAGTTTAATACGATGAGATGATTAATGCTGAGGGGGAGCAGTGAGTCAGTGCTGCTGATATACAATATTTATGTGCATCTCATTGGAAAACATTGAATATGTCAAATCTCTGAAGGCTCGCCTGAATTTTAATGATGTCACAGGGAAAAAAGAGTGGCTCAGGTTTCCAGGTGTGTTAATTATTTAAGAAATGAATTACTAAGATTTTGAAACTTTGACATTTACAACTAGGCAGGAATTAAAATGAAGACATACGGGTCTTATAAAGGAATTGTTGGTAGAAATGGAAAGCTTTTAATGTCAGCTGGAAATCTACCATGTTATCAGAAGCAACTATTTTATCAATAAACATTTTATGACAGCTTAATTGGATTTTAGTGAAATAAGACCTCTCTTTTCGACAGCAGGCTCTTTTTTAGATTGTAAACAACTTTGCACCACAATTCAATGTAACTATGGACATAATGATCATAAATGGCTAAAAAAAAATCCATATTTACTATATGTACTGTATATTTCTGTTCATTTTGATAATTCTGGCTCACATCTTACAAAAAGCCAAAATTCAGTTTCCCAAAAACTTCAAATAATAAATAAATAAATAAATAAATAGTTTTCTATAGAATTATTTGTTTATTGTAAGGCATTTCCATGTACTGGGGTTGCATGAATTCATACCTTTTTAAAGTCCAGTAATGAGTCGACTCTCTGCTGAAGTGCGGGAGGGAAGGCTTTACAGCAGCTGACAGGTAAACAGTGAGAAAAGACAGCCTAGACAGAAGTATGCAGAATAAAAAGTAAACCACAAAGCACTGGTAATGCACATGTTGGCTCTTACCGCAAATAAGTAACACGAATACAATAACCATAAAAACACCCTGAACTCCTATTAGGCTGCAAAACTGAAAAAACAAAATGTGCCAGTGTCAGAATGGCTCATAAAATAAAACATTATTCTGGACCTTTTCAGCAGCAGAGGAGCAGGGTGCTGATATCCTGGCACTCTGGTAATGTGACCTGAAAAGTTGCACAAAATTATCCTCCAGCCTGGCTTTTTCCTCTGACAGCTGATTCCAAGTGTTTATTGAAATTAATAACGTTGACCACAATTGTGCATGTTGGGGCTTAATAAACTAAACGTATTTAAAGCTGATCACCCTTGATGTAGGGTACAGATAAATTCAGCACACCCACCTGTTGCTCCAGGCGGCTCTCCGGCGTTGTGCAGAATGCTGCTCAGGTGACTCCGGGCAGCCTCTCTCTGTCTCTGTGGGATGAACTGAAGATGTTTAAAGTGGAGATCTAACATGGAGGAGACGACAGGGATAGACTCTGTCAGAATGCAGTTTGAACAGTGTTGCCAGATGTTTTCAGACACTGTTTTTAAAAGTTTGTAAAGCTGCCAGGGCAGATGCTTTAACAGAGTGGTGCTGATGCTGAAATTCAGATGGATCACGTGATTGCAACTAGTCACTGTGAAACATAAAACGTCATTGCAAAGTACTAGAATCAACTGGTCTAATAGTCGACTAGTAGGTGCAACCCCTACCATGTGCTGTACAGAATACGCCCTCAATATTTGGTTGGGGCTCCTTTTGCATGAATTACCGCATCAGTGCATCGTGGCATGGAGGCAATCAGCGTGTGGTCCTGCTGAGGTGTTCAGGAAGCCCATGTTGGCCTCTTGAAAACAGCCCACATATTCTCTTTCGGGTTTAGGTCAGGCCAGTTTACTAGTGATACTAGGGCCAAGTCCGAGTTAAAATGTCTAAATTAAAGAAGGCATTGGTAATTATTGACAGTGTGGGTCAGTACCAGGTCCTTTCAGAAAATGAAATCAACACGTCCATTAAGCTTCACAGCAGAAGGAAGCAGATAGTGCTCTAAAATTTCCTGGTAGATGGCTTCTCTGGACATGGACCAACCACTAAGTGACAGTCCAGCTCCTTTTCTCCTTAGCCCAGGTAAGAAGCTTCTGACATTGTCTCTGATTCACCAGGAATGTGACTGTTGTGACTCATATCCTGGATAAGTCTGTGTGTGGTGACTCTGGAAGCACTGACAATTGCACTTTGTCCTACTTGTACTTTCTCCTTCCACTCAATTTTTCATTATTATGCTTGGAGACAGCATTTTGTGAACAGCCAGCTTCTCTAGCAGTGATCCTTTTGTGGCTTAACCCGTTTCTGGTGGGTGTCAGTGGCTCTCTGGGGGACTGCTGTCAAATGTGGAGATTTCTCATGATTATGTAAAGCATAACAGAACATTTCTGCAATCTTTTATTTGTTCTAATGTAATATTCAGATTTCCTATAAAAACAAATCTTGGGATTTCTACAGCTGTCAGCCATAATCTTCACAATTAGTAGAAATAAACACTTGAAATGCTACTGTATGTAATGGATGTTTATGAGTTTGACTTTTTGATTTAAATGATTGAAATAAATAATGAACTAAAACTTTTTAATGATATTCTAATTGATTGAGCTCCAGCTGTAAATAACTGAAATATAACCACGTCAGTTTAGGTTGGTGTTTAGCAGCTCTGGGACTGCACTTGTTTTCCACCTATAGGTTCTCTAATTCAGCGCCTTTTAGGGCACAGCAGACTTTAGACAGTTATTTACTGTGGGTTTTTTTTGTTTTTATACCATTTATTGGAATATATATTGAATATTAACAAATATTCAGACATTTAATGCTTCCAACAGCAAAAAGAAATATAAGAATATAAGAAAATAAGAAAATAAAGTCAACATCAGAAGCAACGATTCAACAAATGAATAAAACAACTCAGCTGTTTTATACTCAAAGCTAGATTCAACAAAAAGCAATAAAACGTTACGATAAATATGTATAAAAAAAACAAGAAAACAGACTAATTTGACGTATTTGTTTCTTGTGTTCCCTTTCCGTTTCATTTAAATGTGAGATAAAATTACAGAATAAGTACGGCTTATATCTTGTTTTTCAGGTTTTTTGTTTAACTGACTGGACCTCTCTGCATTTTTACTGTAGTTATTTTTTATATATGGAACCAGTGTTGCCATTTGTTCATCAGAGTGAGCTATTTGTACTCTGACCACACACATATCTTGGGATGAAGGAAATACGGGACCTGGCATGCATGTCTGCAGTAAAGGTCAGAGCATTATGTGTCAAACTTCAGACTGTTCATATACATAGATTCCAGATAAATCCACCTCCTGACCTTTACACATACACTCAAAGGAACATCAGCAGGTTTATTTTGATTAGGAAGGTACAAATAAAAAAGTGGCAATGATTTTATGCCTCAAAGAAAGTTAAATTAAAATTCCAGAAAAACGGTTTTCTTCAATATAACAAGAAGAAGCACATGTCTAGATAGACCCAGTTATAGATCTGAGAGGTTTGAAAAGGCTTGCGTGATGGGCTTGTATTGGTGGAGATTTTTTTTGTATTGGGAAGGTTTCCTGGCACTGGTGTTTCACCATTGTCCTGTTAATGGCAGGCTTGAGCAAAGCAGTGACACGTCTAAGCAACCGCTTATAAGCTGCTCATTCATCCATCCATCCATTTTCTATACCCGCGTCTTCCATACAGGGTCACAGGGGAGGTGGTGCCTATCTCCAGCGGTCTGAGAGCGGGCGAGAGGCGGGGTCCACCCTGGACAGGTCGCCAGTCCATCACAGGGCAACACAGAGACATACAGGACAAACAACCATGCACACACTCATTCACATCTAAGGGCAATTTAGAGAGATCAATTAACCTAACAGTCATGTTTCTGGACTGTGGGAGGAAGCTGGAGTACCCGGAGAGAACCCATGCATGCATGGGAAGAACATGCAAACTCCATCCAGAAAGACCCCCGGCAGGGAATCAAACCTAGACCTTCTTGTTGCAAGGCAACAGTGCTACCAACTGCACCACCGTGCAGCCCCCACCTGCTCATTCATTTAGATTAAATTACGTTTATTTATATGGTGTGCAGCGATCACAATGAATGCCATCTGAAAGCACTTTACATGGCAAACAAATCTAATTCATAACCAGACACAAATAAATCCATTACAATCACTTAGAGCGATTTATACATACATTCTAACATGATTCCAGTTCTAATACAATACAGTCATGTTTAGATTATAATGCCAACTGGTAAAAAGTTATCTAAGCCCAGATCTCTCAGTGGCAGAGAGGGCAGTTAGAAAATACTCAAAGGTTATAAGAAAGGCTATAAAAAACAGCTTGCAGCAGAACTCTCCTGTCTTTATAATACACTGACCAGATGGAGACACCAAACCTCCCACTGACATACATTAAACGTGTGCTGCAGGTCCTGCAAAAAAGGTACGACAATTTCACCAAACTAACAGTGTGTGAAGAAATCTTGTCTGGAAACTGGGCTCAGGGGAACTGCACTGCCTACATGTAGCCTATAATACAACATCTCATTAGTGAAATATCAGCATGTTGTTCTCCTGACAGCTTTAATATCTTCCCTTCATTTTATTTCACTTCATAGAGGGCTGTTTACAATGTTGTGAGTGTATTTCTAAACGAAATATAAAAGCTCGGGCCTCATATGGTAATGTCAGATGTAAGGATTCCCAAACCCTAATTCACACTCTTTTTTTGACCCAAACCTGAGCAAGTAAATCCTTTATCCCTTATTGATGACTTCATGATCAACTGGTCTTTATGGAACATTTCAAAGTGCTGTCAGAAAGACCATTTTTAAGGAAAAACTCTAGTTAATTGCTTAATTAGTTAAAGGTTTTGGAAGGATGATGGTCATGGAATTAAAAGGACATTTTTCTACTTCCTCTTGAAAAAGTCCATCTGAAACGTAACACTCATCATTTCTGTGTGTGATGAACAATCTCCTGTTTAAAATCCCTGGAGCTGCCTCTTCTTGCAGGAAGATGATTATAGCAGCTGAAATAAAACAGTTCCCTGTTTGGTGTTAGAGCTGCAGGACCTTCTGTCCCTCCTCCAAGCCAATTTTGCTTAGCGCTGGCACAATCGTCATCCATCTGAAACACCATAAGACCAGCCTAACGGCAAACTCATTCCCAGATCGCACAACTATGAGTTGTCAACCAGCTGTGCTTCTGACCCTGATGGTCCCCAGTGAGCCCCTAACGAGTCTAAAGGCCACTAACGAGCCCTGAACGCCTCCTGACTCGCCTGAAGGTCCTTGATGAGGACAACAAGCTTAATGGATATATAGCATGGTGATTTGACCGGCTATTTGAAGCTAAATCACTTCCCATCAATATCAGGGACAGAGATGCCCTGTTGAGCTGAGGTTTTCTCAGAACTGATCACTGCTGAAAGACCAAAGCTTTATCTCTGGATTTTGTTTGTGAGGAATCATTTACAGCCAGGATAGAAACATATTTTCATGTTGTTCTCTAGGCAGACTCTTATGCAAGCACAATTACAGACAACGGGAGAACGTTTGAAAGGTTTATTTGTAAAGAATAGTTGAAATCCTGAGGCTTCTGGTTTGGTTCCTGGTCGTCACTGAAGAGAATAATTTAAGATTAAAGTCTGGTTGGTGATTACGTAAAGAAAGTTAATAGATAACAGTGTGAATAATCCAAGTCTGCTATTGGAGAGAGTGGAGGTCCTAGGTGAATGAATCGAACCATGAGGCTGAGGCTGGCAGGTGGTGCCGCTTGGTAGTCTGATAGTTTGTCTCTCCATTTCTCCAGAAGAAGCTGCAGCAGAACAGTGCCGTTGGATGGTGGACAGGCAGGCAAAGGTGAGGTAAGCAGCAGGTAGTCAGAGCAGTTGGAGAACGGAGGAGCCATGAGAGGACTGGAGGAAGAAGCCCAGTAAAAGTTCTCGAGTGACTTGGGAACAAAGAGGCTGAATACCGGAGAGGGTTTCAGAGGCGGCCTTGGAAACTGATTCGGAGCTTAAACATTGAAACATCAAAAGTAAAACTCTTAATGGAGCCGGCCAGATTACCACACTGAGGTGTAGAACAGTCTGGTGTCCTTCTCCCAGAGTTCACTCCTCTGTAAGCACCTCCTGACTAGCTGTGATGATCAGTAGCTGCTGGGACACACCTGCCAGTCACAACCTGCAGGGAGGAGGAGAGAGAGGCACGCATACACCAACCTGCTGTGAGCCTACGTGGATCCGACACATATTTCAACACATCATTTATGTGCTTATCTGATACACAGAAATAAAGGTTCCTGCGGTCGCTGAAAGATGAAGAACTGGCAGGGAAAGGGAATCTAAGCTGAGGCCAAAGGAAAGACAGCATTTCTTCCCACCTTTGTATGTGAAATCGAATTTTCTCTCAGCTTTCTCCCGCTAAAGTGTCAACACAAGGACTTCTGATAGGAGAACAAAAAATAGTCTGCTTTTTGGAGTGATGTGTTGTAATGACAGGAAATGGCTTATTCGGAAAGATAAAAGGAGGTCAGGAGGGAGGATGGCAAGGAGAGAATCTGGAGAGGAAAACAAAACTGCCAAGAAATGGACCGGACAAATTTTCAGTGCAGGGAAAACTATAAACTGTTGGTGCAAAACTCGCCTGGTTGGTGTGGTTATATTTGCTTCATTTGCCAAATAATGGTCACAGGTTAAAGGTGAGGTGTCTGAATAGATGATGATAGACATCATTTTTTTTCCAGTCATTTTGCCTTATTGACTCAAAATACATTAAAAATGTAATTTTTTTTGCCAAAATATTTTGCTAACAACCACCTTTAAATCAAATTTCACCTGGAGTTGATGCTGACGAATGAGAGGCTGTCAAGACACAAAAACTGAACCTTAAAACAGTGTCTGCCTTCCACACTTACTGCCCACTTAATTAGGCACATGTTTTCAACAGGCTGTTAACACAAACAGGGAATCAGCCAATCACATGGCAGCTTCATAGTGGTTTAGGCATGTAGACATCCTTCTCATTCCCATCACGCCGGTCCACTCTTATGAAATATGACAGAATATAACTGCTGGTCAAACTAATAATACCTTCTGAGTGATTACGTGCCAGTAGATATAATTTATTGGAGTTAGACAACCACACTTCCTTGCAGTAGACTGTGAGGATTATAAACATGTAAATTCTCAGGTTATCCCCAAGGCGGGTACAGATTGAAGATGCGAAACACTCTATGGAAGAGTCAAGCTGCACCGTTGGTGTTTGATGGATGAGGACACCTCCTCTGATTAATGTTTGTTTCACTTTTAAAAGAAAGAAAAATAAACATCTTGAAGAAACAAGAACAGGAGTTCAGTTTCCTTCTGCTCGAGGAGTTGGAGCTTTTATTGGTTGTAGGTGACCACAACCAACTGAAATGTCCTTCCAATCACAAACATGTGAACTGCACTGTCTTTTAAAAAGATAGAGCAAAGCCTGGTACTCATTATTTTAATTGTAAACGTCTGCTCTAGGTTGTAAAATAAGGTCAGATATGTAATTTAATGGACTCATGTCAGACTTGTTGAAAATATGCAAAGTGACTCAGGCTATGAAGTGACTCGTCTTTTTTCTCTGCCTTTTTTCTGATGGATTAGAGAAACTAAAAAATAGATGGGTTTTTTAAAACAACTGTCAAGTCAAAAATGGCAACAGATCTTAAAGTTAAGTTTCAAATTCCAACAACCCTGAAAATCCATTATTTTGTTACTGACTGTTCATTATTTTCATCTCAATGACTATTCAATCTTTTCTCACAGCTCTATTACATTTGTACTCAATATTTGATGTACCAGGTTCTGTTTTACCTCAATAAGCAGTAAAAGTGTCTTTTATTCTTCAAAGCGAACCTGTCAAACCTTGAAGATCCTTAGTATTTATTGCACAGAAACTCCACTGAGCCTCTTTGGCATCTTTCATCTTCTACATCCAAGGGCTGATTCATTCATCACCAGCATCTGTGGGTCTACAAGGTTAAAGCATATTAAATTCTCCACATGCCATGACTGGGAGCCCAATTCCCAGCTGCAAATATGACAAATTGTTTCTTAAACGGAATCCAAACTTGTAAGGTAGGCTGTTTTTAGAATAAGTACAGTTAAATTTCAGCTTTCATTTAATTAATAAGAATTTCAGTGGAAGATACAGCATGCTGAAAGGGCTAAGATGAGCCGCAGGTGATGCTCACGCCCTCAGGAAGTCTCTGAATGAAGCCTTTGTGGTCGCTCGACGACTCACAGATTGTGCTTTTAGACATTGTGTCACATCTGCTGGAGGAGCTCCAGGTTCAGAAACTCACTTAAATTTCCTCTGTGGGGAGAATTAACCCACTGCTTTGAGGAGCACATTGAAAAATTTAGGTATTTTGCTTCATGATGGGGGACAGTAAATCAATATAAGTGCAAAGAAAATGTCAGTCAATGGCAGCCATGGATGTAAAATCCAAAATTTTATGGTTACTCTGCCTCATTTGGATCAAAAATATCTGTAGTTTGTAGCGACCTGGGGAACATATGTGGGGACAAACATTGAACTGATTTAAAAACTGAGCTCTTCAAACAAAGACTCTACAGAGCAAAAATATCATCAACGATTGAAGAAATTCAGAGAAATATCAGGAAGCAGCTTAAGCTGCACAGTCGTGACCTTTTCCTTCAGACCGAACAGCATCACCGACTGAAAAGGATTTAAAAAAACAAGAGCCTGGTGCACAACTTTGAATATATGTGGACTCCCTGAACAATGCCAAAATTATACATGCAGACTCAAATGTATACATACACCCCAGTGGCGATTCTCTAAGACCCCTAAAATGTCAAAAAATAAGTGATCAAATATATACTGTTGTGTGTACATGTCATTGTCTAAATATGTGCTACATCGCGCTCAACTTTTGTTCAGAATCAGCTTTTTATCACTGGTAACGACGCGGCTTTCCTCCCACTCATTCCCGCAGCTTCACAGTGCTTTAAACAGTGAGTTCAATAGCGAAGCAAAAATGCTGGGCTTTGTCCCGGCCATTGGACGCTCAGCGTCTGCATGATGATTGGATGATCTGTCTGAGGCTGAATCCCTTTTTGATTGACAGCGAAATGAGCGATTCAGCGATCTTGAAATTCAGCTTCCCCTCCTTGAAAGACCAGCATCCGCCACTGATACACCCTCACTATGATTTGGTTAAACCTCTCTTAGCAAGTTGCATGTTGATCACAAGTTTTTTCATCCATCAACAAGCTTCTGGCATGTTTCTGGCTGATATGTGGACACTCTTCTTGGCATAATTGGTAGAGTTCATTTAAACTGTCTCGGCTTTTAATCATAGTCCAACATTTTTTCAACAGGGCTGAGATCGGAGCTTTGGGAATGTCATTCCAGAGGCTTCATGTTAGCTTGTTTTACCCATTCCAAAACCAGTTTGGGTGAAGGGTTTGGGATCATTGTGCTGCTGCAACTGGTACTTTTTGAAAGTTGCACTCATCTCACCTAAACGGTCCTCTCCTATAGAGAGAAATGTGTTAGCATGTTCAGGAACAGCCCAGGAACCACCAAGACTGAGCACTCATGAACTGGAAGATGGAAGATTTTTAAAAATGTGTTGAAGTTATATATTCATGTAACATCAGACCAACCTGGAATAGGAACAGGTCAAATGTTCCATCAGAAGTCCAATATTAATTTCACATTTATTCAGATGATGAATGGATAGAAACCTCTGACAAATGACATAAACTATGCATTTAAATGTACATTTAGACTCATGTCTGTGCAAAGACCCACTGATGCAGGTTATGAAAAATTTATTACACTGTGGACAAATTGATTCATGTTTTTTTTTAAAGTCAAGTTCTTGCTACATGTTTCTACATTTAAGTTCCAACTAATTCACAGGTTTCAGATAAACACAGAGCTAAACCTCTAATGCAGAGTGAATAATGTTCGGATAAACAGGTTGAAAAGCAATCTGGTTCTTAGCTTGGAAGGTCTGTAACAATACTCAGTGATGCAATCACACTGTTATTCCAAATATTTCACCAGATTCAGATAAATAACACCAACTGTGGAGCAGAGGTGCAACATGCAGGAAAGAAATGAATCCTCTGGGACTCTATCACACAGCTGTGAGGTACACCTATGAAGCCATTAGTTTTTATTGGACTTTAAATGTTTAGTTTTTCCTTTAGGAGTTCAGAGTGTTCTCTTCTTCTTGCTTGCAGCTGCTGCACACTGTCTCCGTATTTAACATTATCAGCACCTTGAGGAGCAGCTGACTCTCAGCTCCATTAATGACTCAGGCAGCAGAGGGTGTTTGCTCTAATTACTAAAACAGAAACGGACTGATTAAATCTGTGGTATCCTGGTGGAAAAGCAGAGGTTGTGCATGGAAGCAGCCCTGGAATGAATCAAGAGTTACATGAACATCCTGACAGTTTCGTTCCTGCATCACAAAGATGAAGCAGGACTCAGTTTTTCTATAAACACAAAGGTAGCTGAGCAACAACAGGAAAGGTTTGGCTAAACTTCATGATTTTTGACCTTATTCTGGTTTTTGTCTTAGTTTCACACAGACTAATCATACTGACATAAACATTAAACCGGATTTGTGAAACAACCTGGGCTCTAACTTCCTCTCTATATGTTGTAGAAACCTGAACAAACATCATCTGTCAAATCCAGATCAAGGATCCTGCAGAGGCTGCGCAGGTTAACAAGAAGACAGAGGATTTCTGTTTCATTTGAGCTGCAACAGGCTGATAGAGCCACAGCTAAAGGTCACTGAGTTTGCTTTGTTACATTAGTGATAAACTAATAAAGAACTAGTGATTAATCACTGCTTCTCTTTATTTTCTTTACTTGTTAATTACTGCATAACAGATCAAATGAACTAAGGTAAAATCAACCTAATATGACTCCTTCCTTAGTTATTATTCATAAATTAATGATTAATTACTAGTTAGTTGCTAATTTACTTTGTTCTTGTTTCATATTTAACAGACCAGTAATGAATTATTGTTGGCTGCTGTGGGTGCCAGGTGTTTCAAGCATCTGTTCCCAGTTCCCCAGCATTATGACCAATCAGATGTCTAAACTGTGCTCTTTTGAAAATAGCTAATGGATACTTATTTCTATAAAAACTGTTATCAGCAGTTATTTAACAGGTAATATCAACAAGAAGTTACTGTCACCCATAAAGCTGGAATAAATAATTTTTACTTCTTTACATGAAATGATTTTGACAATATGACCTGTCCTTGACAGATAAATCTTACCTTCTCAAAGTTTTAATAGATGTAATAAAAAAGAGGAATGTTTCCAAAAAGAAATTTATGGGCAACAATTTGCTACAAAAAAATTAACGATTTAAACTCATTACTAAACAATGATATAGCATTGCCCTGAAAAAACAAAATACATACATCAACTTCCTTCGGTTAGACCTGTGAAAAATATGATACTGACCTCATGGAGAAATATCAGCAATAAGACCCTGAAGAGACACCATGGTTGCCATAGTAACTCCCACTTTTTAAAGGGAGTGGGAGGAAGGGAAACCCAGAGGGCGCGTCTTCATCACACAGGCCGACAGAAACACAGACAAGAATTGAGGCTTTAAACAAACAGTCACTGTGTGAAAACTAGAGGTCAAATCGAAGAGATTCTGTAAGCATCTAAACCTTCTGGTCACCACAGAGCAACACGTAGGGGATATTACTGGTTAAAGGGACCCTTCGATGGCAGGTTGGAAAGACAAAGTCAAAAGGTATAATATTTTGGGATTAGCAATTTCTGCACTTTGGAGTGATCTCACAAAAAAGAAAACTATGAGCATTAGAGCAGAGCTATGGAGCTCCGAACAGGGCTGGGCTTTGTCATTATGTGGATCCATAACTTCACCTGCTTCTAAAGTTCATGGAGACACACAAAGATCTGGATAGGGGAAAACTCCAGCAATACTGCAGACCCTGATATAGGCCACAGGCTGAATCGTCTGCTAAAAAAGTTCTACTTTAGGTGTTGCTGGAGGTTTCACCTCACCTTTCTCATTAGGGAAAAATGTTCCTAGTTTTTTTTGCAAGTAATTTTGCAAGTTTTGGTTGACGTGTGTCACTACCAAAGTCAAGGCATAGGATTAACAACACATTGGAATTTCAAGTGCAGTGGGAAAAATAGTAAAAAAGAAACGTGTTTTGAATTTGTCCTGGTTTGTTCCTAAATATTTTCTTTGTATCCGAACAAAAACCTTCCACCTTTTATTGTGACATGGTTCTAATTCCAGCTGTGTTCCTGGTTGCTTTTTAACTAAACATATTTTCAGTTCTCACAACTTTAAAACCTTTTTTTACATTGACCTTTTATTCTTGACACCCACACCTATCCTCAGTGACTGTGCTGACTATCTTCCACTAAGATTCTGTAAACTTTTCTCACTTTCTTTGCTATTTTCACATTTGTAGGGTTGGTACTAGTTTCAAAGTTTTCCAGACCTGTTTAAATTCTCTGCTTGTTTTTCTATTTGAAACATTAAAACTGTCTTTCTTTGCCCTCATGTCTAGTAAACAGAGGTTCAAACTCACAGCAGGAATGTCTGTGGAAATCTTAAGGGTTTTTAGGGTATTCTGTTTAAAATTTTGTTTAATTTGTGGAGCCTCACTGCAACAGCATTTAGCTGCAGTGCATTAACAGATGGCTGATAGTCACTGGTCTGAATTAATCCTGCTCCGTGGGGCTGTGCTGCTAAATCACAGATGTACTTTGTCTCTCAGGAATTTAAAATGCACAAGCAATGACTGAAATGACAAATTACTATAGCTTCCCCTCTTTGTCTTTTTGCAGTCTCAGCCATTCAATAGCTGGTAGTTTTTCATTACCTAGAACGTTACTGGAAGAAAAATGACACATTTAATTGATTAGTTGTATTTGCATTTGGACCAGAAAACAAGAGGAGGTTCTTTAATGATTGATTTGAGCTTTCTGTTAGTGAGGATGGAGACAGTGGCAGGATTTTACATCTGCTTTCTTTTTCTCTGGAAAACAAGTGAAACTTCTGTGGAGGCTGTAGAATAATAGCTGTTGTGATGAGGCATTGTTGAATCCCTCAGCAGCACAGACAGAAAACAAAGAAGCAACACCAACCTGCTTGTTTTTCTTGTCACGGCTGCAGGTAGTAGCTGATCGGTGCTGCAGACTGCAGCTGTGCATCATGGGAGCTGACCCGGACTGTAGCCTGTTGACTGCAGACCCGCTGCACGATGCTTTTCATTTAGATGTTTGTGTGGCGGATTCTGAGTTTCATGGAGAACTCTTTAAGAACCGCTGGCTAAGGGGAGCGTTTTTCATGCTCCGAGGAATTTAAGAGCCACAGAGTGAAAGAGAGGCAGACCTGAATGATTCTTCTCCTCCCTAAAAAATGTCAGCCCTCAGGGGATTTACCTTAATATTTAATATTTCTGCTTCTTCCAACAGTGTAAGTTTTCCTTTTCCATCAGATGGATTTTAGCCAGTCAACCTCATCTAATTTCTACTCTTTGCTGTGGAAATGATATTCCATCCTGTGGTACATATTTAGCAAAGTTAATGTTGTGTTTTACAGAGTTAGAACTTCACTATGTAATCTGTCTGTAAAACTCTAAATTCATCGTCAATGTAATTTTAGTTAAAACCTTCTGTTGAATTTACACGAAAAGATACAGAATTATTTCTTTTCTCACTGTCAGTGAATCAGACCAAACTTTTCCTGTTTGCCAAAGTTTCCATCTGCTAAATGCCAGAATAATGGCAGAGATAATTTTATTCAAGAAATTTAGCTTTCTTCAGATTCGGAAGTTTTCATCCATCGATCTAGTGTCTATACCTGCTCAAGTTTGCATGATTGTTGGGTTGGGGTCATCTGATGCCCATCGACAGAGACAGAGTACAACCAACCTTAGAGAGAACCCACACATACATGAGAAGACCATGCAAACTCCATGCAGAAAGTCTTCAGGTTGGCATTCAAACCCCGGACCTAGCAGCAGGGCACAAGCAGGTTTACCACCGTCCTGTTTCCATACATTTCCTTCGTATTTGACAGAATTGGCTTTTTAAACTATATGATTGCTTCAAATATTTTGGGTCTCCTTCCAGTAGGTCCTCAATAGTTTGCTGGAATTTTGGTAATTTTCTCTTTTTGGAAACTGTAATCTAGCCTTTCCTGTTAATTTTAGAATAATGGCTTCCTTCTCTCTGACTTTGAGCCCATTTCGGAGCTGGGCTCGTTTGAATAATTACACTCTTTAGCACCTTCACAGGGTCTTTTTATTTTGTTCTTGAGCTGATGCACATATTTCAGACCAAATCGTGTCCCGCTTTAGTACACAGAACCTATCTTCTTCCTGAAAGGTATGATGGCTGATACACGTTTTCTGGTTGTACTTGCACCTAATTGAACTGATGAATATGGCATCTTGAGGCATCTGGAAATTTTATCCAAATATGAACCTGACGTCTGGAGCTCCACTATTCTGTTCCTGACATCTTGGCTGATTTCTGTAGAGATTCCCATGATGTCATACAAGACCTCAGGGTGTTCCACAAGTGTGCCTCCATTTTAGTCAAATGTTGTGAATTACTCTCCCAAAAGCTACAAAGATATGACTTCATCAACTGGGCTTCCCTGTTTTTTATTTTAATTTTAAATTATTCTGGCATTTGGCAAGTAGAACGAATTTTGGTACTCCTAACTGACCTAAAATAGGAAAATCTGGGGCTTATTTAACATCAGAAAGAGATTTAAAAAAATGTTAATTTGCCTTTTTGTATGGAAATATCTGCTTTTAACCAGTGGTGGGGTTTTTTGCAATTGTAAAATCACCTTAGAATCAGAACAAATTGTAGAACAAAAATAAAAACGAATCCAGACTGCAAGAACCATTGTTCAAACAGTCAGAACCAGGACAGTTTAAAAAAGTACACATTGATCGAATCCTGTCCATTCCTGCAAAACTGATTGTTTTCCTTCCAGTCAACTGGGAAGACAAGCTTGAGTCACAACGTCTACTGCTACTAATAGCTGGATGGAGAGGTGAGGTCAGTCCTGGCCACAGGAAGAGTCAAGAAGATAAATGAATAGAGAAGGTAACAGGATTTCCAAAGGTATGGATGCAGAGGGAGCATCAACAGATTAGCTAAATGTACTGTACATCCTGGCTTCCCGAGGCTCTGAGGGCATCGTGCTGTTTGGGGTTTTCTGCCATCAAGGTTCAGTGCAAACCTTTATTGTAAGCGGCCAAAATGGCCGGTGCAATGTAAAGGTAATGGTTTATATTGGTGTATCTGACGTTAAGTATTTGATGACACAGTATTTACAACTGCTAGAAACTAAAAATCTGGATGGATCTTCACCCACAGTGGAAAATTTGAAAGCCTGATGATAACAGGCATTAATGTCCAGACCTCTAACATCATAGTAAGGATGCGAAAATCTTTTGCAAATATTGCAATAACAGTATTAATTCTGATAAACCTACGTGTCCATCGTCCTCTTAATTTCCCATTATAATTATGAAGCTGCCATTTCAAAAAAGACCGGTCCCACACATCCCACTGGCCAAATATATATGTTTTCAGCAAGTCCAGTTTGAATGTATGGCACCTTAATTATTATCACCTATCAAAAGCTGCACCCTAGCAGTCCTTGTGAGTGTGATGATGCACAAATTAAAAAAAGTAATGATGTCTGTTATTCTTTAAAGTGTGTAGCTGTTTTTCATAATATTACGCTGTTTCTTGAGCTTGTGGATGTAAAAGGTCTTAAAGTAAATCTGGCTGTTTTTCTGGCCCACTGTGTGTAAAGGATGACTCTAATGGGGGCAGGAATAGTAAATGAGTAAATGAGCATTATTAATTAGGATAGATTTTCTCTATTAATGAATGCAATCAGATGAGGTCTATACAACATTTAAGGGTCATCTGATATTAATTTCATTCGTCTGCATGAATTGATTAAGTACATCAGCTAACGTTAGGACCACCATCAGTTAGTGGACTGGAAATGCTGGGAAGATTTATGGCCAAATTAAAACGCTGATGTTGACAAATGTGCTTGGGCTAAAAAGGGCAAATTATTTTGTATACTCCAGCCTCGTGACCCCATTAGACTCATTTTCTGCACTGCTTTACAGACACCTGTGTTCTGTGGGGACAGTAAATGAATGCAGGCGGTATCATTTTTCCCTAAACAAGTTAACTTAGTTACAGCAATGAAAACGCTGCAACCCTGCTCTGCCATCCTCTAAGACTAATAACATTACATCTTCTGTAATCTTTCACAGTCAGAGGAGTTTTGCCCCTTGAAGGATCTCAGGTTTTCTTCCCCTACATGGCTTGTGGCAGATTGCAAAATGGGGATTTTTATGGGTTCCTTTCAATAATTGCTTTCTTCTCACCACTGTTACATAAAGAGCAGATTTGTGGGGTCTCCAACTTGTTGCCCTGTCTACCAAGTCCCCTACCTGAGCTGTGCATCTCTACAGCTCCTCTAGTGTTATCATGGGCTTTGTGGTGGCTTCTCTGGTTAATGCTCTCTTTTCCTGGGGTTAGAATTAGGGTTAGTTAAGTTTAGAGTGAAGGTTGACGTTTTTAGTTTGTGCAAACTGTCAAAACGTTCTTTCTCAACGCAGCTTGTTCACTCTAACTGTGACACTACATTGTGCCACCAGTTCATGACATTCATAACCAAATAGTTTTTGTCCTGGCTGTAGATAACACAACTGTACTGCACATAAATCAGGAGGACTTCTCTATTTATTGCATGCACAATGTTTCATTTGAATTTGTTCAGTGGGGAGAGATGCCATTTGCCTGGCAGCACAATTCAAAGTCTAATAAATCCTTTGCTGGGGCTTAGTGAACTCCGGTTTGCAGGCTTTTGGTGCATGCATAATTGATACAGGATCTGCCCGGCAATGAAAAAGTGAATTCATGGATTCTTTATTATCTATTTCGATTCCATTTATGTCCACAAAATAGTGACCTCTGAGGTCAAATTTTCAAAGTACTTCTGAGATAAGGAAAGTATGCTATGAGCAGGATGTCGAAGACATCGATGAGAGCTTGAGACCTGGTTAAAGTTGACCATGAGTCACAACTCTCTTTCCCTTCTCATCTTTCTGCAGAGAAAGATGAGAAGGTTTCACTTTGGCTGAATTCTAATCATATCTGATGTGAAGATGTTTCATTGTGCAGCTTCCTGCTACATTCCCTATCCTACCTGTTTTTCCTAACATCTTTTTGTCTGCCCTTCAGGTATAAGGCCATTGTGAACCCGATGGACATTCAGACATCTAGCGCCGTCTTCTGGACATGTCTGAAAGCTGTGTCCATCTGGCTGCTGTCTGTCCTGCTAGCTGTTCCTGAAGCCATTTTCTCACAAGTTGTTTCCATGCAGGTAACGCATCATTTTTCAGAGAGTTTTGGGGCTCTACTGGTACTTATTTTAGCAGTATGTGGAATATTTCTTGAGGCTAGAAGACTGATTCTCCTATCCTAGATTAATCTGTGAGAGTCTCACCTCTAGGGGATGAATTTAGGCCTCTTGATGTCTTGTTTAAAAGTAATGGTAGGCGGCACAAGGAGATGTATAGTTGCCTGCTCCAGTCAGGTATGTAGAAAAAGAGCACGACTCGACCTTGGATTGGTGGAACAACATAAATGTGAGGAGACAGAAGACCCAATGTGGAGTTGCCCTAGAGATGTAACAAGGGTCAGATCTTCAACTGCTTTCATTTAGGAGCTAAGACTGCAGGCAGTGATGGCCTTCACAGCTATTACCTAACATCAGAAAATACTACTTTAACTTTCTTCACATTACATGCTGCACATCTACAAGTTCGGCATGGTTCAAGTTTTTGTTTTATTATGTTTCTAAAAATATATATTAATCTTAAACTGGGAATGTGTAAAAACTTTAAAGGTATGAAAATACTGATTCAGTCTGTTTAAATTTGAAGGATGCTTCTGCTGTAAAGTGGAGCTGAGCTATGGAGGTCCAAACAAGTTGAGGTCTTTTCTCTCATTTCACAGTTTTTATTTAGATTTTTCAGACAGGAAACGATAAAAATAATTGGTCCTGACTCAGCATAGATACCGTTTCTCAGTAGGTTCCTGCTCTGCATAACATAAAAACACAAACATACTTTGCCATTACAACATGGCAGGAGAACACAGTCACAGATATGCGCAGCTGAGAGAAACAGGATTAGGAGGAGGCCACGTCTCAGTGGCGGCAGCGATAGCTGTCCAGCAGATAGCCAGCATGGGACTTCCTAAAAAGTCTTAATGTTGGAATAGTCCTCATGTGCTGTGGGATCTCGTTCCAGACTTTAGTGAGCACATAGCAGGAACATCTTTGAATGTCACATTTGGCTTAATTCTACAATAAACATATAACTTTTGTTTCAGCTGATTAGCCTGAATTTTAACATGCTCACAGTAAGTAAGGTGAGTGTGAAGAATGATTCCCAAATATTTGTAAGTGGTTATAGTGTTTTTTATTTGAAAAAAGGGATGGGACTGGATGTAGATAAATGTCTCCTGGGTGAGTAAAAGTACATGCATTTGAAATGTCCCTTGCTGTAAATTACAATGGAAACTCCAAGCACACTCATCGCATCTGAGCTGCATGTAATGTCGTTCTGCACGAGTTTCTCAACGCCAGATGAATGGAAAATATAAGAACGATAGCATGAAACAAATTGAACTTAGTCTGTTTCAATGGGGAACTTTAACACTGACTGTCTTAGTAAGACACATACCTGGTTGGATGATTCTCTTCATGTGGAGAAAATGTTGACCCCTATAGTAGTCACCCCTCATAGGAGCTAACGCTTTAAGATGTATACATGAGACTTCATTGTAAGGAACATCACACTGTGAGCTAAAATATTTTGCAAGATGATAAAGACGTAGGGGACAGTTTTTCATGAGTCATTGCTTTGATTTGTCCATATTTTCAACATGTTTTCACGTTCTTTGCTATCAGACTCAATGTGTCTTTAAACTGCACATCATTGTCTCGGTATGGTTTCCCATCAAACACTCATTTTCTTCCACACCAATACACTTCTTTAACGTCTAATAATAAATGACAACACTCTCTGTTTCTCTCTGCTGTCAATTTTATGATTGTTGCAGGCTATTTGTTCCTCTCTTTGTTCACCTCAGCATTTTCACCCAAAGTCTCCTCAGGGTCTCAGGGACAACATGAACGTCACCTCTTTGAACTGCGTGCCCTACCCGTTGTCCAATCAGATGCATCCCAAGATCCACTCCGTGATGATCTTCCTGGTTTACTTCCTGATCCCTCTGACCATCATCTCCGTGTATTACTACCACATTGCCCGCACGTTAATCAAGAGTGCCCACGACATGCCGGGTGAAGTCAGTGAGCACACCAAGAGACAGGTACATTTCCTTAGTATTCAACATGGGGTGTTTCAGCAACACCTTTGGGTTTGTCATGCAAGTTTCTTTTAGCTTTGCAAAACAAATCTCATTAATTTTTGTCCTTTTAATAAAATAATATTAGTCTAAACCCTGATCATAGCAACATATTTAACCTTGATTAAGAAAACCAACATTGGAATTATTTTTCTGTGACAATTTCTGTTATTAGCAAAGCAACCATCTCTTAAGAAAACGTGTGAAAGTGTGTCCTCAAAAGTATGTCCTAAAAACTGGAAGTTTAGGATTTGGGATTGCATTGCCAGAAATTCTTCTGTTGCTGTCTGGTTGGGTTTTGGCAAATGGGTTACCTGGTTTGGTTGAGAAAAAGATTGGGGTTCAAGCTAAATTTAATGTCATGCAGGACAGTTTCTTTGTCACAGTCTTGTAGCTTGATTGCTTCAGCAACCCTTAGAATTATGTAAGGTCTTCTGGAAACTCCTGGAAGGTCCAACCTTGCTAGACAGGACGAAGGTTGGAGGCCAGACCAAAATGATCATCGTTGTTAGATTAGTATAAACAGCAAGAAAGAGACCGGTCATTGTAATGGGAGATGGGTCTTTGGGAGACACATTAAGAATGTGGTTTAAGATGCAAGTTTCTGGAAACCACTGTGCTTTATCATTGTTTTCCTAAGCAGGAAAATTATCAACAGAACATGAAACGTAAGTACCATGTGTGAGGTCAGTGAGAGAACTTTCATCTTAACGTGGTGGAACGGTATGAACACCTCTATGATCAGGGCTTCAGCGCCTTCTATTGTTGGACCTCACTTGAAATAGGAAGACAGTGGATTCCTCCTGGTGGCTGGCTTATCTGGGGCTTTGGAGCTGGCTGAGTTCTGCTAATATAATGTGGCTTTTGGGTCTGGCAATGTCACAACACTGGTGGGAAAGGAGCCTGAAAGGAGCTGGTATGTGAGGCTGAGGGTTACCTACAACTTGATATAACTGGACTCACTTCCACATTTGCTGTTGGAGAGTTCTGGAACCCAACGCCTGAAGAGAGCTGGACTATCTCATAGTTTGGACTAGTCCAGGGAGAGGGCTGGTGTCTGGGAGATACTCAAACCCCCCTGAACATGGCGCCATAGTGTTTTTGTCAGATGACATATATTTGTATATACAGTATATACCTGGACTTGGTATGCCACATTGAATTTAAGAATGGATTTTACCCAATATAAATGTTTTCAGAGCACTGACAGTAGGATGTTCAGTTTTACTTAATTAGGATCTGCATGCAGACCAATGAGGGTATAGAAGTTGTCAGACTCATATTCTCCCAGCTGTAAAGCATGCAGAGCATTTTCTACTTTTACTTTTACAAAATGAATGTCATATTGCATTAAGGAAGACAGGTGTGATTTAGACCTGTGGTCCTTTAGTCTTCTGAGCCCACTGTCTTTTTCATGATTTCAATGTGTTTCCTGAAGAGCTAATGCAATTATTTGAATCAGAAAACATCAAAAACATGTAGGGCAGTTGTCCCTGAACACCAGGGTTAGGGGCTACTGATTCAGATGCTTTTATGTTTTGTGCTGCTTCCTGCTGTCCATCTGTAGACTGTAGTTTGTCATGTGGAACACATTATCAATAAAACTTATTTTACTCGTAAATTTTTAAAACTGCGCAGCGGAGTGATTGTTACCAGAGTTTCCTTGAAGCAAGAGCATCGTGGATTAGAACCCTGGCCAAGGTTCGGCATCAAGGTTTTAATTTCCTCCAGTGCATGCATACTCCATCTTCCTCCCAGAGTCCGAAGATATTCATGTTAGCTTAATTGCCCAACCTTAATTGTATGTATGTGTGTGTGCATGAAGGGTTGTGTCTCTGCTGCCCTGTGATAGACCACTGATCTGTCAGGGATGCACCCGGCTTCACGCCAACAGAAAATGAATGGGTATTAAAAATTATGTACACATTTTACTTTTGTATTAGAAATGTTCCGGAACCCTATTTGCTTTTATTGCTTTTGGGGCTTAAGTTCCGGATGTTGTTCGAACAGCTCTGGATCTCATGAAGGAAGAAATAAAAATGCATTAAACCAATAAAATTACATCAGAATTCCATGTGCTTACATAACATGTAAGTAATAAAAGTTTATCGCTGTAGAGAAAACCAATAAAATGATTACAAAAAAAGACAAAATAATGCAAGAAACACACAATATAAACAGAAAGGTTGCTTAAACATGGAGGGTTTTAATTACTTTTTTAAAGACCACAAAGTCATGGTGGTGGACTGTTCCACAACCTTGTTGCCGGAGACTGAAAGGTTCTGTCCCCCTTGGTCTAAAGTCCGGTCCATGGAACGACTCTGAATGAAGACAGCGAGCAGCAGAACAATTTCTGAGCAGATTAGATAATCAATCTGAGGCCTGGCTTTTTAGTGCTCAGGATGTTAGTGTGAGAATTTTAAAACAAACCCTAAAAACTGGGCTTGCTTGCTGGAACATGTCAATAGTCTGGCCGCAGCATTTTGTATGGCTTTGAGGCAAGAAAGAGATGATTTATCCAAACCAATAAATTGGGCATTACCATAATCTAAACGCGATGACACAAATGCATGGAGAGTTTTTTTACAGTTCAACTGAAGAGACCATACGTCGCAGTTTAGAAATGTTCCATAAATGAAAGAAAGAAAGAGAGATTTTATATGTAAGTTAAAGCCCAGAGAAGAATAGAATATTACATCAAGATATCAAACACTGGACTTAGAAAGAAGCAAGAGCCTGACTGATCTTCAGGAGGAGCTCAGCCACTCTCTGATCTGAGATAAACAGTGGACTAGGGGGGCCATCCTGTCCAGCTAATGAGGCTTTTTAGACCTATGCAGCTGAATATGATCTGCATAAAAGTATTAAAACCTTTATGCAAATGTTTGCACTGAACCAGTCCAGCAGGGACACATGCAAACCGGTCATTGTTCCCAAAGTGCCTCAGCCCAGTTTTTTTCTTGTTTTGCAACAGAAACAGCAAAGCTGAGCTGCTTCTTCCACAGAATCAGACTGAAGGGATTTTTTCCAGCTCATCTCATTAATGGGTCCAAAAACGTCTTTTCTCATCATTCATTCATGAAATGGAATTTTTTAAGGTCTGAAATATATATTTTTATTTTTTCACAATAGTCAGACACTTTAATAGTTCTTTGGACTTTTTTTTCTCATGTTTGTCCAGCTCTTGTGCCCTATCATAACAGCACATCTTGGAGTGTGTGCTTGAAAGGAGCAAGACAACAAGTGGAGAAAAACAAAGAGTCAGGCCTAAAATACTTAAATCAGGCAAAAAAAACCAAAAAACTGAACAGGACCCAACCAAAAACCATACATTGGACCAAAGAGAGAGAGATCTAGATCTGGATCATCTACTGTCTGCACGATGTACCTGAATATTTCATATTTCAGATGTACTCGTCGTCTTCCGCTTATCCGGAACCGGGTCGCGGGGGCAGCAGACTCAGCAGAGGCACCCAGACGTCCCTCTCCCCAGACACCTCCTCCAGCTCCTCCGGGGGGAGCCCAAGGCGTTCCTAGTCCAGCAGAGAGACATAGTCCCTCCAGCGTGTCCTGGGCCGTCCCCTGGGCCTCCTCCCAGTGGGACGTGCCTGGAACACCTCCCGAGGAAGGCGTCCAGGAGGCATCCGGTATAGATGCCCGAGCCACCTCAACTGGCTCCTCTCGATGTGGAGGAGCAGCGGCTCTACTCCGAGCCCCTCCCGAATGGCCGAGCTCCTCACCATATCTCTAAGGGAGTGCCCGGCCACCCTACGGGGGAAGCTCATTTCAGCCGCTTGTATCCAGGATCTCGTTCTTTCGGTCATGACCCAAAGTTCATGGCCATAGGTGAGGGTAGGAACGTAGACCGCTGCACCGATCCGTCTGTCGATCTCCCGCTCCATTCTTCCCTCACTCGTGAACAAGACCCCGAGATACTTGAACTCCTCCACTTGAGGCAGGAACTCCCCTCCAACCTGAAGAGGTTGTAAAAATGCTAATAAAGGCATGATCAGTTACTAAATAAATGAATGAATGGATGGGTAATAATAAGCTCAAAGACTTTTCTTTAAAAGATGGTAAATATCTCAAAGCCTAACTCTCTTGCAAAGTTTGTTCCCTGATCTGTGTAACGCATAGCAACAGCAGATGAGCTGATATGGCTGCAATTATCAGTGAGAAAACACACATAGAGGCCAGGTTGAATTCCTAAATAACATAAACCTAACATAGAAAAAATGTTTTAATACATTATTTTTGAAATCAAGACCTAAGAAAATCAGATTAGATTTGAGTTACTCTGAATCTGTTGTTTTGTCCTTCATCTAGTTGCTTCATATACATGAAGGCTGAGAAGTAACACATTTTGACAGGAACGTAAGATCTAAACAGGAAATTTATGTAGATGAGGAGATGATTGCATCTCCCAAACAAACTGTCTCTCAAGTTAAGAGCAAATGATTTCAGACAGAATGAACAGAAACTCAGAGTGTGGGTTTATACATAATATAATATTTGAGCTTCCTCTGCTGATGTTCACATGACTATCTTCCTTCTTTCCTTAATTCACAATCCTCCACATTCACTCAAGAATCCAGCCGAGGCAGAGAGCTGGTGCAGCAAATCCAACAGATGCATCTCAAGAAATTAAGATATCATTAAATGGTTAATTTATTTCAGTAATTTGGTTTAAAAAGTGAAATCCTTTAAGGGTTCGGGGGTCGCAGGGTTGAAGCATGCGGCTGGTTGAGGCTACAGTGCTCGACGCAGCCATCGCAAGTCCGAGTCCAAGCCCCTTGACCTGTGCTGCATGTCTTCCCCCCTCCCTCTCCAACTCTTTTCCTGTTGGTCAACTTACAAAATGAAGGCCGTTATTACAACCAAAAAATAAGTAAAATTCTCACACAGTGATGCATTTCAAGAGTTTATTTTTGTTCATTTTAAGATAATGGCTTAAAGTGAATAAAAACCCTCCATATGAAGGGTAAGCTTCAAAATGTCATTGCTAAATAAACAGTATCAAAGCGTTAATAAAGGAAAGTTGAGTGGACGGTAAAAGTCTGGCAGAAAAGAAACCCAAGTAACAGGGAAAACTGCAGTTATGAGAGAAATGTGAAGCAAAGCCTTTTTTAAGAGTTTGTGGTAGAAGTGGACTGAACCTTTTAGAACCAACACAGACAGAAGTATCCAGGACATGGACTACAACTGTCACGTTACTCGTGTTAAACTGACAACATCAGATGCTTCTTGAGCTAAGGAGAAAAAAGAACTGGACTGTCGCTCAGTGGTCCAAAGTTATAAAGTAAAAGTAGCATTGTAAGCAATGTAATTAGCAAATTAAGGTCCCAGAGTCAGGAGGAAGAGTAAAGAGGCACAGAATCCCAGTTAAATGTTCAGAGTGAAGTTTCCACAATCAGTGATTATTTGGGGAGCCATGTCATCTGCTGGTGTTGGTCCATTGGGTTTTCCGAAGTCCACAGTCAATGCAACCATCTACCTGGACATTTTAGAGCACTTCATGCTTCCCTCTGCTGACAAGCAGTATGGAGATGTTGATTTCACTTTCCAGCAGGACTTGGTGCCTGCCAACACTGCCAAAGGTACCAATACATACTTTAATGTCCATAATATCATTGCTTGGTTGGCCAGGAATCTACGGAGTATTGTTAAGAGGAAAATGAGAGACACCAGAACAAACAATGCAGATGACCTGAAGGATGCTATCAAAGCAACCTGGGCTTCCTGAACACCTCAGCAGAACCACAGGCTGATCTCCTCCATGCCCCGCTGCATTGTGCAAAAGGAGGTCCAACCAAGTATGAAGTGCACATACTTTACAGTACCTGAACATCCTTCCGGTAGTAGGCCTACATGTTTGTATTACAAATAATTTTTGTTGGTCAGATGCAATATTCACATTTTATGGGTTTTCATCAGCTGTAAGTCAGAATCATCAGCATTAACTGAAATAAACATTTTGAAATATGCGGAATAATCTCTAAAATATACTTTTTAACAGTTTCTGGGATGAGCTTAGCATTCATTGTTTCAGGATCCAAACAACACCTCTAGTTTAACACACTAGTGGACATGCATTAATAATGACAAACTGCTAAAGATTGAGTGTTTTTTAGGTGCAAAAAGACCTTACAAGCAAAGCTTGCACAAACAACTGAGGCGGTTTGCTTCTTGTAAATGTTGCTGGTGCTCAGCTGCTGCAAAAGCTTGAATGTAAGCACAATTAAATGTCTATGATATCAATCATTTATTTACTTATGATACTTATGATAAGTTATCTGTCAACATACAGGAACATTTCACAGGGGCTTACAACCTCCATTTCTGCTACCTGTATGACCCCTTCTCTTTTCCAATGGTTATAATCAGTCAGACAGAGAGAGGTATCCCCAATCCTTGTAGTTTTTAGTATAACAATGGTCATCAATGGGCTCTAGATGGACAAACTTTATCAGTTTATTATTTTACTTAGTACCCCTACACATAGCCCATTCTAAAATGGCCAAACTCTAACACTCAGTAGTTTAATCTAACCTCCCCAACAACCCCGCACCATTCTAAACCCTTTGTGAAGAGCCTTGAGACGACGTGTTGTGAATTGGCGCTATATAAGTAAAACTGAACTGAATTGAATTTACTCAGACGTCAAGCTTTTTGCACCCACAGGGGCTGCAGGGGAGGCTTTAGTGGGGGCAACGTGTCAGAGTGAGTAATCACTTTTCACATGCTTGATCTTCACGGATGGAGGATGGGTAGGACAGAGGGAGGAGCTGAATTATTAACAGCCCCATGGGTGCAGAACACTTCAGGTGTCAACAGGCAGAGGTGGATTGGAGTCACTGACGCCTTCAGAGAAAAGTATGAGAAGAATAGTTGTTGATGGCAAATCCAATAAAAAGTGGAACTTAATGGCATGAATCTAAGCTACTGATCGGAGACAATAGTTGAAGAGCTGTGGTAGTTTGGACAATGAGTTGAGAAGTTTACCGATGCCTGCCTATAGGGCCTTCCAGATATATCCCAGTAGGAAGAGGTTGTGGAGCAGACCCAAGACATAGTTTAAAGATTGCATTTCAAGGGTGGCTGGGAAATGTCTCAATTTCCTAACAGAAGTCCTGGAAGAGGTAGTTCGGAAAGGGGTGCTCTGTGGGGCTATATTTAAGCTATTTTTACCCACTCCTGGTCCCAGTAAAAATTTCATGCATTGATAGATGGTGAATACAGAAGGAGTCAGCAAAAAAAGAGTAAACTGCTTTGGATCAACAGAAAATGTCAGACAGAAGTTTCTTGATCAGGTTAAGGCATAAAAACTTGACGGAAACAGCAAGGCTTGGTCTTCGCTCTGTTTATACCAGGTTGAAAATCATTTATCTGGTTTTTGGATGATGAACTTTGTTTTATCCGCCTAAATCCATTCTGGAGACACAAAATGAATCAGTAAAAAAGTATCCTGCTTTGAAGTTTTGCTGAATGTTAAAATATGCCCAGATTGTGTCGAAGTAATCAGACTCAAGTATGGAGGTTAAGTGAAACTTCAGATTTCATCCTATTTAAAATGCATATTTGACTGGGTTTGGGATTAGCTACTCTAACATTTCAGAGAGGATATTCTCAGTTTTTAACTTTTCCTTTTCATTTGTGTTCAGGCCCTTAGCTTACAATATATTGGCAATATTCAAAAAAGAGTGAAAGAAAAAAGTGAACACAAAACTGCAGAATGCAGCCAAAAACGGGATGATATTACATTGAATATAGTGAACTTAGGCATCAATACATAACACAGTGTCTATAAAGACCAAACTAATGATAGCAAACTGCAGCTCAAATGTGAAGATCTTTATGTTGAGTTAGAAGAAATGTCTGAGAGACCTAGCAAACCATCACCATACCCACAATTTAAAAGTTTTATGTGTTGAGCCCAGTTAGCATGTAATTTAACACAGTGGCAAATTGTTACAAAAACTACAATTTGAAACATTAAAATTTTTGCAGCATTCAGATAGCTATCATTTCTACTCCTGTTCCAACCAGCATTGTTACTCAGATGCACACAGCCATGCTCTTGCATGTTCTTCTAAACAACTGTCACCAGCCAGCTTTATATTAGCAGGCTAATAGGTTTGTCCAAATCTCACTTTAAAAAATAATTAGTAATAATAATAATAATTTTAATAATAAATAATTCGTTTTATTTTTTTACCTGTGAGGGTTTAACTGCATGGATGCCATTTTTCATGCAACTTAAGCTACATCTACTGTTAGTTTTCTCACAATGCCATGTTGTTTGGCCCTAAAAGCCACTTTAAGCTAATGCTATATATGTCGTTGGAAAAGAAGTATTTATACAGTACTGATATACAATCAGATGGAGTCAAACACTCTCTCCTTCATTTGGCACAGACACTAAGAAAAGAAACAGTCATTGCTGAAGCTGGTTATCATATCTGAACATCTAAGAAGAACAATTAGAGAGAGTGGTTGTTGATTTACCAGAAAGCCAGCGTTTTGTGGTGGCAGAAGAAGCATATAAAGGAAAAATTGCTGTGAAACACAGCCTATCAACTTTATGTTCACAAACGATAGCTGTGGTTTGGTCTGGTTTCATAATTCCCTGAGCAAAAAGTGTCTTCAACAGAGAGACGGTTTGTGTGTAAGGAGAAATCTATCTGTTTTACATGTTTATTTCCACAGAGCTCCCTGTCATTTTCTGTACACCTGATCTTTAACGGTGAACAGCAGCAGTCCATCAGACACTGAAGAACCTGGTGACACGTCATCGGCTCTCACCTTCTGTTTTTAAGACAAGTATGGCTACAGAGGCTTTTTGTATTAAATTTTTTTTTTAAACCAATCTGCTTTAAAAAAGAACAGTAAGGCAGATAACAATTTATTCATGTTTTAAATATAAAATATTCAAAGGTTTTTATTACTTTTATTCGCCATTTAAACTAATAAACATAGAAAATTTACGTTTTCGTCCTTTTAAATGGCTTCAGAATTAAATTACTATGAATAGTATCATTTGCCACATTTACCAAAAACTGGTGCAGATATGGGCACAGAAATAATTGCACGATGAGTTCCATGTGCCAAGCCCACCATTTGAACAGTCGGGTATTTGTTAATCTGGAGGCTAGAAGAATGTGGGCATTGTACCATGGATTGAAGAAAGCCTAAACTCTGATTTTGGAGTGATAGCATGATAGCAGAAGATTAATACCACTAAAAACACAATAACCTGAAACCTTTCTCAGGCAAATAGAATATCGACAAATGTGTAATATCTTGTTATTTAAATACTTTTGTGATTATGAATATATCATTTAATATTTACTATTAAAACTAAAATATTTTATTAAATAATATTTCGGTCCGTTAAGGGTTGTCCTGTGAATACCAGCCCAGTAAGGCGATGGTATTAGGACAAAATTGAAAGGGATGAGCCAAGCTCTGGCATTATTGAACAGCAAAACTCTGCACACACACATAATTAATTCACAGAATTTCTTAAAATGCAAGAATTTATAAAAAAAAAAATAAGTCAACTCAACGTCAAACATATTTCAGTCAACAAACTCTTTACTATGCTACAACAACCCAAGTAAACTACCAAGCAAAATGAAAGAATAAGGAAGACTAATGGGCTATGTACAATATAAACAAGTTGATCAAAGATGGTTGAAAACCATGACCGAAAAAGTGATGCAACATTACCATGCAATGTTATTTATGTTTGAGAACCAAGGATTATCTTAATGAATCTGGAATTGAAGTTAAGTTAGTCTTGGAACTAACTTAGACAATAATTGGTATACCTTTAAACAACCATTCACAATGCAAGATCAGATAAAAATATTATTTAGATAAAATAACATTTTAAAGAATGATCTGCTAAATAAAACCAACCTTCTGGATGACTAATTAGCTGCCTTTATTTGTTAAAATAATATTTAAAGAAATATCAAGGAAATAGTAAAATAATACTTAAGGAAATATTATTTTGAATAAGAACCAAACCTTTCTGGATAAATGGGTCCTAATGGTGTTTAATTAGCTATCAAGTTTTGTAAAATAATATTTAGAGAAATATCATTTCCTAGATTGGAAACTAACACACTTTCTGGGTAAATGATCTTCAAGTGACTCAAAGTAGGCAAGCACGTGTTCTTAGCCATTAGTGGTTGGAGCTAACAAAAGAAACTTATAGCTGGTTACCAGAATCAATCACATACTTTTAAAATACCATTCACAAAAGGGTTGAAATGCATATGGCCGATCTTCTATGTTTAAAACCCACCCTTTAAATAAAGTTTGTCTTAACTTAAAAAAAACAACAACACAGAACACATCATTAGCCAAGTGCTAGTCTGCTAGCACCTACTACAGCTGAGTTTCTCAACACAAACAAAAACAAACGTCATTAAACGAACATTATTTAGATTATTTACCTCTAAATGGATCTTCTTTGCCCAAACACTACCTCTTACGTGAACTGTGCTGAGGAGAATTTCTCCTGGGAGTTGAGAAAAATATATCCACGTGTGGGTAAACAAAGGGTTAACTTGGAGCTAACCTCCGTTGCTGTGGGAAAGGGCTTTAGCTGGCCCGGCCGAACCGTGACAAAGGCACATTCGGCTCCTTGAGTGGCCGCGATGTGGCAGGGTAGCGCTCGCTACCTGGACGTGCACGCAGGAATGCATGCGACGTGGTCCCGTCCTCCTTTTCCAGGCCGGGGGGAAATCCGCTTCTATTAGGGCTGCTTCTGGAGGCATCAGAAGAAAAGCCAAATCAAGCTTGTCTATTTACATCCTTTATCTGAATAAATGCTGGATACTCGAACAGCAAATCATTACTTAACTTTGTTGCATGTGATCGTAGTCACTCTGGATCCAGTTTGAAGAGTTATGTCTGTTTGCCAGCAAAGAGACATTAGTGCACTGTGTGTCCCTCCTTCCAGTTCTGCTGGGGTCCTGCGTGGAAGAGATTTGTTTGTTGGAACGCTGGGTTTTTATTCAAACAGTGACGTCACGGGAAGTCTGCTGTTACTCCCTTCTTGTTCCTGTTCCTGGCTGTACTGGAAGTAGGTTAATGCGATTTATTTTGAAAGTTCTAGAAAACTTATTACTGGCCTTTAATGGGGTCCCAAAAAATACCATGTTTACCTAACAAAGTATTTGCCTCACTTTAGAAGTGCTAGATTAAGTCCTGGCAGCCCTCAGACCCTCAGTACCTTGCAAAAATATTCAACCCCTTTGGCTTTTTACCTATTTTGCTGCATTCCAACCTGTAATTGAAATGTCTTTCAATGCTTTTTATGTGATGGATCTGCTGAAAATACATTGGTAAAATGAAATGAAAAAAAAATATCAACAAAGAAAAAGAAAAGAAAGACTAATAATTGGCATGTGTTATATATCCACACCTTTTGCCATCAAGCCCCTGAAAAGGTCTGGTGCAACCAGTTACCTTCAAAAGTCACATAATTAGTGAAATGAAGTCCACCTGTGTGCAATCTAAGTGTCACTTGATCTGTCAGTATAAACAGAGCTTTTCTGACAGGCCAGAGGCTGCAACACCAGTAAGCAAACGGCATCACACCATTACGACCAAGGAGCTCTAAAACAAGTCAGGGACAAAGTTTTTGAGAAGTACGAAAAATATCCAAATCTTTGATATTTCCCCGGAGCTCCATCATCCATCATCTTCAAATGGAAAACACATGGTACCACAACAAACCTGCCAAGAGTGGGCCTCACACCAGAACTCCCAGACAGGGCAAGGAGCATTATTTAGAGAGGCAGCACAGATGGGTACATTTATTCTTGTTAAGTAATAATTGTTTTCAATCAAAACAGCTCATTGTCCCCCAACAATCCAAGCTCAAGCTGAATTTCAAGGAACTTGCTTTTCTGTTTTCCTGCAGTATGAATATGAAGTGACACATAGCCCTGTTTCTCTTAGATACTCAAAATAGGAAAGACAAGAGGACATGCCATTCAAGTAATTTAGATGCGAGCTAATCTAAAGCCAGAGAATGGCTGCAAGATAATAGGACTTGCCCACATCCACAGTCGGAGTAATATTTAAAAAGTTTCAACCAACTGGAACAGTGACAAACACGGCAGGGTGAGGACCTAAGTTTATTCTTTAACCACACACAGACTGGAGGATTTTAATGAAGGGAAAATCATCCCTTAACTGCACTTTCAGAGGACTGTACTAAAGAGGGTCATAGTGGGATCATGTTATTGGATCCGTCCGATTGATTAAAGGGGAGTTCAGCAAGTATTAAAAGCAATAACTGTCCCATTAAACTTGGACAATGAACAGCTGAGATGTGTGAGTCTGAAGAATTTCCTTTTTGGCTCATATGTAAAAACACACATTATGATGCCTTCATGAAATACAAATTAAAAGAGGCTAAAGTTGCTGCTTCAATGTATAATTCGGTTCAATATTATTTTACATCAGGGATCCTTTTGACTTTCCTGAGCTGACCCAGCTGTCTGATGAATTTCTTACAGCATGTTGTTGCTTACACTCAGACTGCAGATACAGTCGGTGATTTTTCTGCAGAAAGATGTGGGAATAAAGGGGAAAAACTCAGTGTTGGTTTTCAGCCTCATGCATAGGGCCCCATGTAGTACATTCAGAGAAGATGTTGGATCTAAAATCTCTGAAACGTATAAAACTTAATAGCTATTAGTGTGTTTTTACACCAAAAAGCACCAGAATTAGTTGTTTGTTCCCACCAAGAAGCTTGACATTCATGCCTAAACATTTAATGTGTTCTTTGAAGGTACTCTGACAGTTTTTCTTCAAATAAATAGTGAGTTTAAATCCGTTTAAAAATCATCTTAATGAGTTTAACAGCTGGACTGGCGTGTTGATTTCGTCTGGCCTCTCCACTATAAAGGCCTCTTTAAAAACATCCATCTGTTCAGTTTCTGCTCTTAGGTTCCAGCATAGCCAGCTACTTTGCTAACATAAACTACAAGTCTTGTAATCATCACTGTCGGACAAACATTGGATAGTCAGGGTGTAGAGAGGGAACAATGGTCTCTCAGGTTCAAGCCTGAACACAACTGTGGTTTATTGTTGAGGTGGCCGCAGTGGTCATGGGGGCCTGTTACTGTGGCATTAGGCGAGCACGTGGGCATAGCTGCTGCCAAACATCTGAAAAATGGATGATTTATCAAAGACTTAGAACATAAGAGCATTGAACTTTTTCCAAATTCCAGGTATGTTTTAATTGGGTTTAATTGTTCCATTGTGAAGAGAACGTGACGAGAACATCATGTCAGTTGAGACTCAGAGATAAAATGTGTGTCCATGAGCCAAAGCGAGGCTACGAGGAAGGACAGTTCGTAGCACTACTGCCTTGCAAACTCTTGGATCGAGTTTGTTCTGCCCATGCATGTGTAGGTACTCTCCATAAACTCCAACGTCCTTCCACCACAAAAGAAATGCACGTTAGGCTAACTGATAACTGTACGTGGCCTGCAGGAATGAGCATGTGCAAGCAGTGTTGGTTGTCCTGTGTGTCTCTGTGATGGACTGGTGACTTGTCCAGGGGGTACCCGGCCTTTCACCCAATGATCGCTGGAGAAGGGCAGCAGGTTCCCCATTCGACCCTACAAGGATCCAATGGATGGATGGATTTGTGGATGGATGGATGGATGGATGGATGGATGGACAGCCAGCTAAACGGATGGATGGATGGATGGATGGATGGATGGATGGATGGATGGATGGATGGATGGATGGATGGATGGATGGACTTATAATGCTCAAAACGGGCCTTTAAACCCACAGGGATTTTTAGATTTTAGTCTTAATCTCCAGATATTCCATCTGCTTTGGTAGTTTTCCAGTAGAAATGTGTGTGTGTGTGTGTGATGCTCAGGCAGAAAGGTGTGTGTAATTCGTTGCATTTCTTATCTCGGGGAACATAATGAATGTGCTCTGGTCTCAGATAAAGAAGGAGCCTTGTTCAGAATTGATGCGGTCATATGCGGTTAACGCAGCAATTGTTCTGTGACCCTTCTGAGATGTGAAGACTTGGGTGTGAGGAGTTTTCCCACTTAGGAAAGTAGCAATGGAATCGCTGCCCCCTGGAGAAGCCACAGATGAATTTAACTGTAATGAAGATGAATTACACGACACACACAATGTGCCAAAACAGAGGGAAGAGGAAATGGAGGAGAAAATGATTTAATACAGGAGATTGAATGTCAGAGTTTTAGGTTGTATGAAAATCTGTCTGCTTTCACCATCATTATCTTCAGAGTGAAATTCACTGATGTTGGTGACCTGGACAACATAGTCCATGTAACTGAGGCTAAATGCTTTCTTTTATGCTTTAATAGATAAGGATGAATATTGCAATTTAAAATGATGGCAAATTAGTTGTTTTATAGATGTTGGAATTGAAACACTGTACATGATTTTAGTGTTAAGTCCCTCAGGGAACGGTGCTCTCACCATTCCTCTTCACCTTCTCCACCTCGGACTTCACATACAACACCAGCAGTTCCCGTCTCCAGAGCTTCTCTGATGACTCAGCCATGACTGTTTCTGTAGGGAATGATCTGGAGGTCCATCATCATGGATTCTGTAGGTAAGACAAAGGAGATGGTGATGGGAAAATCACGATACCTCATACTCCAGGGAACATCTAGGGCTTGGATATTGAGGTGAACATTCTTTACCAGGGTGTACCAAAACAGGACCGACGTTCAAGAGAACCTGATGAGCCTGAGGTCCTTCAGAGTATGCACAGCTCTGTTAAGGACTTTTTTGTATCATTCTGTGGTTGCCTTAGCTCTTCATCATGCTGTTGTCTGCTGAGGAGCCGGCAGCTCTGACTGGGGCAGAAAGAGACAGAACAAACTGGTGAGGGGAGCCAGTTCTGTCCTGGACTGCCTGACTGGTGGGTGAGAGGAGGAAGTTGGCTCAGCTGTCTTCCTTTTTCACCCGCTGCACCAGAGAGGTCCAGCGCATTCAGATCGTCACCCTGGAAATTTGAATATTATGTAAATAACTAGTTTTTTGTATATTAGTATTACATTACATATGTATTCTTATTTATGTTAGTTTTTATTTTCGAAGGCCTTCTTATGTTTGGTTTCCTGGTACTTTGTTGTGCTTTAATTGCATTTCCCTGCTGTGGGATCAATAAAGTCTTGACTTATCTTATTAGTAGGCCTTGCTAGTCCCTTTCCATAAATACACAAAAGAAAATAAATTTTTTTTAATAAACTTGAAATTCATCTTTCTTTCATGCAGATCAAAACCTACTCAGAATCACAAACCAACAAAAGTTAGATTATATCTCAGTGCGAAAGGAATATTATTAGATTTATTAGATTTTTGATTTAAAATATTGTTTTTGTCTTAAAAACTAGACATTGGCTTCTGTGTGGCATAAAATGGAGAATCAACAAATCTGCCATTTTTTTCACTGCAAAAGGTATTTTGTTAAAACTTGTTCCTTTTTATTACATTTATTTTAATGCTGCAGCTATACTCATCATTTGCAAGCTTCAGAGTCCTCACCTATAGTGTCGCAATGGGCTAGTCAAAGTCCAGGTCTCAACCTGATTGAAATGATGTGCAGAAGAGCTCAGGAATTTAAAACTGGAAATAAAGATAGGAAAGAAAAGTAGACCAAACTTCTTCCACACCAACATGAGAAACTGATAAACACGCTGCTAAAGGTGGTTCTTCTGGGTCATGGGGCGGACTCAGTTAGGATTTTTATTAGTTCAAATATCCAAACGTTTTAAAATAAAAGAAGGTCTACTTCTGTTTCATCAAGGCTGGACAAACATAGCAGAAGACTCAGAAGACTGATCATATCGAGGGTGAAAAAAAAATTCACTTAATGTCATTTATTTTTAATCAATTGGAGCTACAACCTCTTCTATGTCTGATCATCTTCACCTCAGGTGATAAAATAACATTTTATGGATGAAGGCTTCCACATTTGTATGATCATATTAAAGTAAAAAAAAACAGAAAAAAAAAAGCCATGATTAAATTTTTGTTTAAATTTTTGGAGAGCCGGGGTGTCTGGTGTTACATTTTCATCCCTCAGGTGTCCTTCAGGACAGAAACACTGTGACAGCTCAGATACATCAGCGAAAATTACATGACAGTCTCAGCGAATCAATGCTCCATCTTCTCCTAAATTATCATCAGTCTACTGAGGGTGTTTCAGTTAAAAAACTACAGCAGACTGGAAATAACTTCACCTCCATCACTGATTACAGCAGCTACGTGATCTCCTTTTTTATTCAATAATATTTTCTAGCTGAAGAAAACCACAGCAGCCTTGGTATCACTGAATAAATATTTAGTATCAATTTTCAGTTAATGCTGGTAGATGCTGAAGTTGATGTATTGCTCATTCATCCATTTTCTTTTCCGTTTCTTCTGTATAGGGCCACGGGGGAGCTGGTGCCTCCAGCGGTCTACGGGCGAGAGGCACAGTCCACCCTGGACAGGTTCCCAGTCCATTTATAAGCAATGACCTTCAAGTTGGGTTAAACAGAGATGTTTATTTAGGTGTATAATGGAAAAGGTAGGGGATCAAAACCTGAACCGTGAGGAACTCCACAAATCAAAGATTGTTGTCTAAGATCCTAATATGCACAGTGTCAGAAGTGCTGTTTCAAAGATGTTAGAGAAACCAAGTGAGAACAGACACACAGCTGTGAGCCAATCTTTTAAAAACTGAAATGTGGAGAGAAACACTGTTAAAACAACTGTTAAACTTATTTATTGTATTCTTAAATGGTGAGTGATGCTCTTACGTTGTGTATTTACATGATAAATGTTGAGACAGGAATCAAATTTTCTTGACAACAGTTGTTTCAAATTATTTAGCATAAGTAGGCAGGTGGTTCCAAGTATATTTGGCTCATTATTATAACATTTCAGCTCTGAAAAGTGGCTCAGGCAGCTGCCGTTTCTGATTCCATAGATGCTACGAGGACTGAGTGTTTCTGAGTGACAGTCAGAAGAAAATAAAGAAGAGAAAGATGTGCTGCAGGTGACTGAGGTGGATGTTTACAAAGGAAAGAAATGATGGAGATGTAGAGGAAGGTGACTGACAGAGACGAGGCAGAATGAGAGATGAAGGTGTGACGCATGAGGAAAGAGAATGATGGAGAGACAGGAGGCAGAGAATTCGATGGTATGAGGCTGAGAAAAAGCAGGCTAGAAAGAAAAAAAGCACATTGTTTTTAGTTAATGTGATTAATTTCTAATTATAGAAGTATTTGGTTTAGAAACATGACAGTTTGCTTCTCTAAAAATGTTTACATTCACCTTAATGTAAAAATAATTAACTCTTTTTTCATGACCAAAGAAACAATACTGCATCCACATTCACTCAAAACTGAGAGAAAGTCTTGACAACATGTTTTCAATCACATTTGGCTTAATTCCCCTTACCAGCAACCTTGGTACGGCGTGTCTGTGAGCAGGGATGTTTGTGGAAGCTGTTCTTTAACAACTTCTCAAATACCTTCATAACAAGACATGCCAAAGCCACTGCTCTGAAATCATTAAGTGACTTTGAAGCATTTGATTTTGGGACCGGAACAATTATTGAGTCTTTCCACAGGCTAGGGACCTTCTACAGTTTTAAGGACGTCTGAAAAATAAAGCAGAAAGTATCTACAAGTTGGAAAGCACAGTTTTTAAGAACACGCCCTCCAATACCATCAGGTCCAGAACTTTTCTTCTCTTTGACCCCACAAAGAGCTTTAAGACTCAGTCTCTGTCAATGCTAACATTGTTTTGTGCAGAACTGGGAACAGAATCTCTAAATCCAGACACCTCCTCACTAAAATCATGGATATTAAAACGATTATAAAACACATTCAGTTCATTAGAGAGCTCCAGGTCAGTTTGGCCATTTAAGGAGATTGCACATTTTTTGTTCTGCATCCCCTTCATGTTTTTAACTCCGTTCCATGCAAGGCGTGAGCTACCAGTTCCCAGCAAGACCTCCACTTTATCTTTATATGCCCGCTTGGCCAATTTAATTTCCTTCTTCACTTGTCTGTTCAGTTCCCTATATTTATCCATATTTCCATGGTTAAAACTGATATTTCTCTGTATAATGACCTCGACAGATATAGTTATACATGGCTTAGCATTTGGGTAAATAACAATTTGTTTTTAAGGAATAATTGTTTCCTCACAAAAGGAGACATAGGCAGACACTAGATGATAAGTTTACTGAAGTACACGACTCTGTTGCATGGGTCTGCCATCAACCCCCCCCGCAACCACCACCAATTGTCACGCTATAATTCATACCCTGCTGGTGGGTTAATCCTAGCTAAGGTGTTCCACGTCCTCTATTTTAGAAATAGAAACCTTCTTCTCATGTGATTTCCTTCCCACCAAAGTTGCCAAAGCTGCACATAGACCTCATTCTGGTTCAGTGTTAAGTCTATACTTCTTCCTGAATTAGACTGATAATTAACCATAGCAGTTTAACCCTTATGACTTAAATTACATGTCTCATGTAAACAGCAAAAACATTGTAAGAAGCAAAGTGAATGTCTGCTTTGTTCGGCTGAGATAAACAACCCTGAAAAACGTTTTATTTCTTACAGTTTCATCACTGTGTCAGCTGTACTCAGAGTAAAAACCTGTCGGATTGAGTCTGGTGGTAATAAATCCCAGGATAAACAAAGCTTCCAGCTACGTTTTCATTTTGTTCTTCTACAAACTGAATAAACCTGGTGTTATGTGTGGGCTGAGGTCTTGTTAAGCATGCGTTTCGAACAAATCTCCTTCATACCTCACTTTGTCTTTTTTTCTCTTGCCTGCAAGGTGGATATCCTGGTAATCCTGGTATGCCATTGAATGTGTGCAGATGAATGATGGTTTGAAGTAAGTTTTCAGAATGCATGCTTGATGGGAGACTTCTGCACCTGCTTCCTAAAAATAAAAGCTGTATTTTACATGCAAACCCAGATATTTACCCATTAGTGTAACACAAATGCAAACCTGAGGACATATTTTCTCTGAATTTCAGCATTTAGAGGATCTTAGAAAAAATGGACAACTGCAGTTACCTTGAGTACCGATTTATCTCAATTGGGCTCCTAATGGGATCAGGCAGCCTATAATTCCCAGGTGGCTCTGCAGACTTCTGCCTCAGAGACAAAGATGGCTCTCAGCTCTGCCTCTGGGGAAATCTCTTGGTAATAACTTTCTTCCTATTATTACTACAGAGACATGAATCTATTCATAAGGGAAGCAGTAATATTTTCGTCCTGTACGCCACCGTGGGTCATGAAATACCAAGAGGGTGGGGCTGAGATGATCTCTGGGGAACAAATGACATTGAAAATTGTTTCTAATCAGCTGTTTAGGACAGATGTGTACGGAGACATAAATGCAGTGGTCACAAATGTTGATGGTTGGTACAGTCATGGTGCTCTGGTTTAACAGTACCTTGCAAATGTAATTCCACAACCACAAACCTCAGTGTATTGTATTGAGATTTTATGTGATAGACCAACACAACTTTGTGCAACATTTTTTTGCAAGCAGAAATCAGAAACTTTTTTTCAGTCAGTGCTTTGTAGAACCACCTATTGCTGCAGTTACAGCTGCTAGGACCTTTGGGGGACGTTTGTTCCAGCTGCAACCTGAAAACTGAATCTTGATCTCAGTCTCAAGTCTTTTGCAGCCTCTGATGGTTTTTTTTTTCCCCAGGATTGAACGGTATTAATCTCTATCGATCTTCCCATCAGCTTTGACCACCATAAGCTTAATACCAGCTCTGACACATCCCCACAGCATGATGCTGTCACCACCATGTTTTACTTCAGGGATGGTATGTTCAGGGTGCCTGACTAATGAGTTTTCTTGTTAACAGATTCTTCAACCTGAGCTATGATTCTGAGCAGCTCCTTTAAAGTTAACATGGGCCTCTTGGCTGCTTTACCCTAACTGGTCTGTCAGTTTAGGTGGACATCCATGTCTTGGTTGGTCTGCAGGTGGTCCATCCTCTCTCCATGTTCAGATGATGGGTTGAACAGAGCTCTGGGAGATGTTCAAAGCTTGGGATGTTGTTGTAGAACCTAACCCTGCTTTAAACATCTCCAGAACTTTCTCTGTGTCCTGTCTGCTGTGTTACATAGTCTTCATGGTGCTGTTCTCTGATGTTCTCTACAGATACAGAACAGCTGCATTTATAATAAGATTGGGTTACGCACAGGTGGTCTGTTTACTAATTAAGTGACCGTCTTTAGGCAGCTGGGTTTTATTAAGGGGTAAAAGAGTAAAAGAGGTCTGAATAGAAATGCACTGTAGAGTGTGAAAACAATATTAAGCTTGTTCTATGTCCTGATATTGTAAAACCCTGGAACTAAAAGTGTCTGTTTTTTATTTTTTATTATAACTACAGTTTGCAATAAAATTAGTCAAAGTTAATGTTAAAAAGACCAAGTTTTCCCTTCAAAATTACATTTTCAAACAGCTTTAAATCTACTGATTTAAAAGGCAATGATCAAAACAAACCCAGGGAGTTCCTCCCAATCCAGGCTCCCAGGAGATTCGTTGCCCAAAGCTGGCGGTCCCTGAGACTCTGCACAAAGACAGGCAATGAATTCAAATCCGCAGCAGGTGTCCCCGAAGCGCAGAGATGATCCTCAGTTCTTCATCAGCAGAGTTTCGCTTTAACTCAACATTTTTTTCTTAAATTATTATTTAATTTCTTTAAGAGAAGAGGCAGATGAGGTGAAACAACGGGCCAGGTGCTGGCAATTAAGTCTTCTTTACTCAGCTGAATGTATTTAATTACAGCATATTTACTGAGAGAAATCCACTTCTGCAGAATGTAATCCACCGCGCAGTTTTCTCCTATAATCCTCTTACTGTGTGTAAATGACTTTATGATGTTAGATCAGGTGAGTTCCACAGAGACTTTGAGAAGGAAACGACAACATTAACATGCAGGTAGAGACTGTAAAACACATCCAGACTCCTGCCTCAGCTTTGATATGGTTTGGATTTGTTATAATGTGTGGATAGTTCTGTCTCTTGCATTCAGAGCTTCATATTAGTAGCTTCCTGATTTATTTGATGGCCCTTTCAGTTCTGTGTTCTCTCTCCCTGCATCCTGTTAGTTTTGAGTTTTTTATATCTAGTTGTGTTCTGTTGGTTTATTATTAGTTTCTAGTCTATGTTTAGTTGCTCTTCTGCCATTCATTCTCATTGATTCCCTCGGTCTCTGTTCTCTGATTGCCCTCTCAGGGCCTTTTACGCTACTCATTAGTCTCATCTGTTTCTTAATACACTCGTCAATTCTCCCCAGCATATATTCCCCTTTGGTTCTTTAGTCACTGCTGGTTTATCTGCTCAATCCTGCTTTGGGGGTCCGATTGGCAACACCTCCACTGCTTCTCCAGATGGTTCGGCAGACCCCTCCACTCCTTCTTCAGGAAGGTTCATCTGATGCCCCCCTCATCCCACTCCTTGCTGCCTTCGGGCATCAGAGTCTATCCAGCTGCTGTTGCCTCAGTCACCATCTCATCTTCTTGTTCCTGATCCACGGGTGGGCTTGCCTCTGTCTCCAGTTCCTAATCTTGAGTTTCTGACAAAGGGGTCCAGATGGGCTCACCTCCATCTTCTGCTTCTGATCCGAAGTTTTCTAACAAGGGGCCTCAACTGGGCTCACTTCAGTCTTCTGATCCTAAGAACCGTTGTGGGTTCCTCCGACGTCCATGCCTTGATCCCTCGCTCCATCCAGGACTCCAGCAACTCAAAGGCCTCTCTCCAGACAGGTCTCTTCGTGGGTTCCGGCAGCCACCTGGTTGTCCTCCAAACAGACCCTCTAGGTGGGTTCCAGCGGCCCTTAGTGCCACTCTCCAGGGCTCCTTCAAGGAGTAGAGTGCAGGAAGGAGAGATTACTCAGATGGAAACCAGATGAGCCTAATTAACTGACTGAAAACAGCTCAGTGGGAAGGAGGGCACTGAGACAGCTGATTAAGATTTGGAGGTACCAGGGTGTACCCCGCCTCTCGCCCATAGACTGCTGGAGATAGGCACCAGCTCCCCTGCGACCCACTATGGAATAAGCGGTAGAAAATGACTGACTGACTGACTGAAACTGTTCCTCGGAGATCTTAAGACACCACGTTTCTCAAGTAGTCAAAATGCCTCAGTGAAAGCCTAATATACACATAAAGCACTTTCTTAAAAACTATGTTTGATGGTTGAAGGCACCTTTGTTAATGCTTGCCTGACAGCAGAAATCAGACAGCAGAGGGCTATAACATTGGGCTGACTCAACTGACTGTGTTTTCTTTCCATTTCTGTTCATCAGTTTCATCATCGGACTTTCAGAGGTAGCTTTCTGCTCACAGATCCTGAAGGGAGTCCAGGAAGGAAGTTGTTTAAATTCTTTTACCAGGAAAAGTAATGTTGAATGATTCATTTTAGACTGTTTTTCCTGTGATTCAGCCCTTTGTGGATTTTCTTTCTTTTGTCTTCTTTATTCCCTGAATGTCATTTTAGGCTCTCAGTCTTTTCTAATGTTTAATGGTTATACATCATACACCTGCAAAGATTTTCATGAACAAGAATTAGTGTAACAAGACTGAATTTGCTGTGACGCTTCTCTAACCCACGCAGGGTCAAACATGTACGAATATTTATATACTCTTTAGTCCTTCTTTATTCCTTCCATTTTGTAGATGTGCCTGTACCGATAGACCCACAACATGATACTGCCTCTACCATGCAACATTAGGTGCAGTGTCTTTAGGTTTGATGTCTCTTGTTCTACCAAACTGTGTCAGAATATAAGTCATGTGCCTAAAAGGCCCTGGCAATGCTGTCAGCTGTCCTGTGTGTGTGTATAATTTTTACTCTGAATGGTTTAGAAAAAAATTAGGATTAAATTGTAAGTTGGACTCCCAGTTCCTGTTTTTAAAAGTACCATTGTGTTTTGCGAAACCATTCCAGTCTAGAAAGAGAATGGTTAAAACATTTTTTAAATACTAAAATAAATGACCTATCAATGTTCTGATTTTCTCAGTTCCATTTTTTTATATTTCTTTCACAGGCACAATAGATTATAGATCGTTGCTATTCAGATGCATTGACTTTAATGTCACATTGTCCATTCAAGCATAAAAACTCTAACCCTTCAGTTACTTTGTGGTTAAAGGCTGGAGTTTAAGAGCAATGGACTAATTAAATTCTGGGTGTAGGAGAAACATTCAGTAATGTGATATAACCTCAGATTCCTGGACCCCCGAAATGCCTAAAACAATGTCCCTTTGGAGACCCAGACTTGGGTCTTTGACTTCCAGAACTGCTCTTTTTCTCTCTTTCATTGTGGAGAATAAATACAGCGTCATGACAAGAAGCTGCTTTTGAAAAGAACACACCAAACCCTTTTCCAGTTTTTTTTCCATCAATTTCAGTCAGTAAAAAGCAAAAATGCTTTTGTCACCATGGAAATGCAGCTTCTGATTAATTGTTACTTGTGCTGTATGTTTATGTTTTGGAAAATTTAACTGGATGAAAATAGAGATAACACCAGGACTTTTACTTCAAAGTAAAAACCTCTCAGTGATATGCTCAACAACTGAAGCATAAAAGAAGATCTTCTTAAAGTTGTGAGAAGTTCATAATAGTTTAAATAAGGTGTTACAGCTTGCCATGCAAAAGTCTCATGCTCAGTTGACAAATTTATCATCCACTTTGAAATCTTTCCAGAGTCTTGTTCAGAAAGGTTGACCTTATCTTCAGCAGTGGTGTCCACAGCGCGGCCCGGGGCCCATATGTGGCCCTCAGAATGATTTTGTGTGGCCCCTGGACCACTATTTGATTCACAAGTTTAAGTGGTTGATGTAGATAGACTTAAAAAAAAATGACTAAGTGATGTGTTGCTCTTTCTGGAAACCCCTTCCTAAGAGAGACAATAATGCTAACAAACAAGTTCTCAGCAATTTTAGAACATTCTATTAATTGGAACAAATGAAAGGCCCTTCCTAACCCTTTTAAATGTAATATCTCTCCAAACATTCCTTTGCAGATGGGAAGAGTCTCTGCAACTAAAATGATGATCCTCCCTAAAATAAACTACATCTTCTTTATGGTCCAAGTTAAACCACCCAGACATGGTTCAAAGCTTAGGCTCGATCACATCACAATGTTTATGGCCACCTAAACCTCCACGCTTAAGTTTAAAGACTTTATAAAAGGCTAAAGTTTAGGAGGACTGGATCGCCCACATTTTTATAAGTATTACCTGCCATAAATAATATATCTTAAAATGGATTTGGAAAAAATAATTTAGAGGACATATTTGATGGAAAAGTTTTACCAAAGTTACTTTCTAAATCCTATAGAAAATTTCCAGAAGTAGATTTAACAATTTCATATTCTATCAGTAAATGGGACATTGATTTATCTACTGTTACAGATATTAACTATTGGAGTAAAATTTGTATCAACACTTTTAGAATGACTCTAAATGGCAACCTTCAGCTGATCCAAAACACAATCCATCACAGAACACATTGAACAGTATACAGAATGTTTTAAATGAGTTTCTCTCTTACCAACACGTCTGAACTGCATGAGAGATTAACCTGATGACTATCTACATGCTCTTTGGTACTGTCCGTCTGTCTGTGGCTTCTGCCTAAAAGTATGTGAAGACCTATCAACATGCCTTGCGTATGCAGCTCCAATCTGCCCCTCACTTTGCCTTCTTGTTAATTTCTCAGATTTGGAAACAAATAGATGCCACATCCTTCTTGCAGTTTTAACCATTGAGGAATTAAAGATTAAAAATATATTAGAATTTGTTTCTATGGAGAGAAGGTCTGCTTGTAAGAAAAATCAGCTGAATAAATTTAAATTGAATACATTGCCTAGTGGCATGGAGTTCATTGGCATTGCCAACTCAACATCGGGGGCCGGGGGCTATGGGGATGCTGGTGCTTGGGCATCGCTGTCCCTAGGTGGACCAGGCGTGCCCTGGGGTGGCAGTGGGTCTAGCATGGAGGTGTCAGTAGTGGGGCCAGGGTGCTGCGGCTGCCGGCAGTGGGGGGTGGGGTGGTGGTGGTGGGTGCTGGGCAATGGGCCGCTGTGCCCCTTTGTTTGGATTGCTTCCTCTTCTGCCTGATGTGGGCGGGTCCTGCATTAGTTTATCAATGAGCAAGTAAAAACAAAAATGTTACAATAAAATAGTTTTTGCAATTGGAAAAATACATAATTCTTGTGTTGTGGGATCTTCTTTCCCCTCCTAGATTAGCATTAGCTTGTTTATCTATCTCCCCCTTAATGGTGGTGTTTTACTGGTGTGGTGAGAACTTGTTGACAGGCAGTATCATCAACCCAATGAAATTGCCATTGACCCAACTTTTAAAGTTTATAAAAATATTCTCAGTACGATTTAGCTTAATGTTAAGCTAAATGTCAGCAAATGTTTCCAGAAGCGTAATGCCAGCCAGCCTTATTCATTGCACCAGCAGTTTGGATCAGTTTTAGTTCTGAATGAAAGACAACTATGTCCAAATTTCAACCATCTAACTGTTAATCTGGGGAGAAGCTGAAGAACATGTAGGTAGACTTTGTTCATTATTCCATCTACTGTAATGCACTGGTACCACAACAATGGAACAGCCCCATAGCATGATGCTGCCACCACCATGCTGGACGGTACAGTGCTCTTGGGTTTATCACTGTGGCCAGAAAACCCACTCTTTCTCTTTTCTGACCATAAAACTTTTCTCCAGAAGAGATCTGGCTTGCTCATGTGGGCAGGCAGCAGGAAATTTCAGTCCAGCTTGAAGGTTTCCAGTAGAGGGTTTTTTTCTGGATGGGTACATCTCAGTCCACGGTGATGTTATCTTAGCTTCACTGCGGACAGTAACACTGGTGTTGCAGTAATTTCCAGTTTATGGAAGGTTGAAGATTTGGTGGTTCCTTGGTTGTTTTTGAACATTCTAAACAATTTCCTTAAAACTTTTAACCATTAAAACTTCTAACAAGATAATAGAATAAATGGTTAAAATAAATAATCTGAAGGCCACAATTGATTTGATATGAGTGTTTGTCCTGAACTGTATCTCTGCTCTTTTAGATGGAAACGAGGAAGCGCCTGGCCAAGATCGTGCTGGTTTTTGTGGGCCTGTTTGCCTTGTGTTGGTTCCCCAACCACGTGCTCTACATGTACCGCTCCTTCCACTACCATCAGATGGATCTGTCGCTGGCCCACCTCATCATCACCCTGGTGGCCAGAGTCCTCAGCTTCTCCTCATCCTGCGTCAATCCATTCGCCCTCTACCTGCTCAGTGAGAGCTTCCGCCGGCACTTCAACAGGTCAGAGATCACTTTCATAGACACCACCCGGTAGAGAGTAATGTTACCACTGATACTCATAACTCATGACCCGCTTTCAGCCTTTATTCCAGAAACAAGGGACCCAAATATGCCTCAGTGTTGGCAGCGGTTTATATGATGCTCATGAATTAACATTTACCCAGATTAAGGCTGGAGAGTTTTAAATTAATAATAATAAATGAAATAATTTTACAGTGTCAGAAAGCCTCTAGTTGAAACTCTCATTTAGTTCTGAACATTCAGACCAAATTTTGCTCAACATTTTAACAGTTTTGTTGAGCTAACATTTATTTCCAATGTGTTGGAGAAACATAAATAAGAGCAGAAAATTCTGAGCAATGTTTAAATCAAAAGGCACAACAGTCTTACTTCTGTATTATTTCTTGCAGACTGACTTGCAATCACTGATAAAAACAGTTCGACATACAGAGAGAAAATTCTGATTTGGACTTAAATTGGTCCACATGCAAACCGGTGATGGAGATGTTAATAATTAAGTTTCTGTCACATTCCGGGTTTGGGTCGGACCAAAGTGCAGACAAGAGCTTGATAGCAGCATGATTAAAGGAAGGCTTTGACTTTATTCAAAGGTTCCTCCAAAAACGTAGCAAAACACTGCAGGCAATTAACAAAGACGAAAATCCAAAATTTACAAAGTTGGCTTAGCAGGTACATGGTACATACAGCACATGATGTCGGTAGTGAACGGAAAGAACCAGCGAGGAACAAAGAAAACCAGAGAGCTTATAAACTGAAGGAAGTGGAGTATGGACCAATGAGACAGGGAGGCAGGTAATCAGGAGAGATAGAGATCAGGTGTGGACCAGGCAGTAGAGAACTGCGGGGATATGTGAATAGTTGCTAGGGTGACCAAACTAGAAAACAAAGGGAACATGAAAGGAACTAGACATTAACATAGATCCGGGGGGAGGGGGGGGAAATAACAAAAACTCTAAGTAAAGGATTGAATAAACAAGAATCAAAGGAAACAGATCTAAATGAAACTATAAATAACCAAAGAAACATAAGAATCTAGAAAAGTAATTAACTAAAGTAAACAGAGAAACTAGAGGGAACAAAAGAACACCATAACCAAAGAAACCATAAAGAAACCCTAAGTAGAAACGTAAACAAAACTAAACCAACACTGACTGAAGAAACTGGAAAGGAAGCAGAGCGTGAGAACTACAATATGTGCAAACCAAAAGTAAACAATAACTAAAGCTAACCTATAAGGGAGTCTGGAACTACAGAAACTAAACCGAGGAACTAAACTAGAGAAAAGAACAAATACCTAACATAATAAAACACCGAGATACTATATGAGAAACTAAACAAGAGAATTTAGGGAAGACAAAGGACTATAATTATAATAATAATTAAAGCTGCAAGCAGCCTTGAAGCCCCTCGCACCTCAGCGCAACTCGGCCTGTGCAGCCACCGCAGGAGCCTGGCATCGCCTATTCCACGCCACCGACGATCGCGCAGCTCAGTTGTGCACATCAACAGTAGGCGGCAGTGTAAGCAGGCTGTTATACAATCTTCGGTGAAGTTGAGTACTGCTCTGGTGACAAGCATTAAAAATGGAGCTAAAATCTCACCCTCCTGATGAAAGCTGCACTCACTTGTTTATTAGTGGGCGGCCCTGAAATGATGTCTTAAACTGACTGTGGTAACATGTTCAGCATTGATCCCTGATGATATATACTACATTTCAAGTGGATCCGATGATGTATGAGGGAGATATAGCCCTTGAAATGCCCTAGGGGGCGCTGTTGATCCAAATTCCAATGTAATCCAATAGAGCTGTTTGGGGGCTGATAAAGATCAAGCATATTCAGTTTGGAGTGAATCGGACCATGCATGTGTAATTTAGAGCCAAACGTATGGCCGTGGCGTGACATCAGAATACGCCACACCGTCATAGCCACACTCTCCAGCTAAAGCAGTCAATACTGGCCACTGTCTAAGACCATCATGTTATCTGTTACTTGGGACAGTTTCACATTGATTAGGTGAAGAACTTCAAACATTGACTCTCTAAAGAAAACGTGACACTTCCTGTTGTCAGGGGGCGTGGCTACGATGATGTCAGCATCTGATCAGTGAATATTGTTCAGGCCTAGAGGCAGATCAATCCCAGAAAGTTTCATGTGTCTGTGACTTTCCTTGTAGGAGCTATATCAATTTCGTGTTTTATGGCGAGAAGTCATATTTTGATGCGTGGCCACGCCCACACGCTTTCATGTATCAAAAAGCTTTTGATAACTTTTGATCCCCAATGCCTTAAGAGTATACTGAGTGATTTTCAAGTCTCTAAGTCAAAAGCTGTAGGAGGAGTTTGCACAGATACGTGGGCTAGAAACAGCAAAAAAGGGGTCAAAATGGCAACTTCAATCCAAAATGGCCGACTTCCTGCGGGGTTTGGACCAATGCTCCAAGAGACTTTTTTGTAGGTCCTGAGAAGATACATATGTGTACCAAATTTCAGATTCCTCGGTCAAAGCATGGCTTGGGGCTGTTTTTTCTAAATTTTCTAGGGGGCGCTGTGGACGAATTAGGCCACGCCCACCAAATATGTCATCAGATCTCTGTTGGGGACTGGACTTGGTTCAATCACATTGAATTTGGTGCAGATCAGATGATGTATGTGGAAATTAAAGCCAAACGTATGGCCATGGCGTGACGTCCAACTTCGCCGCGCCACCACGACCACGCCCTTTCATGAAAAGTTACAGTGCTTCAAACGAAGTTAGACCCACTAGTTATCTGTCTTCTGACACACTTTCAAGTTGATTGGGTCAAGAGGGTCAGAGAGGCACCTTTCCAAGTGAAAAAATTGACTTACTGTTCTCAGGGGGCGTGGCTTTGATGATGTCAGCATATGACCCCATAGGATTGTTGGGAACCCGAAGGTCCTCCTTCATGCCAACTTTGGTGTGATTTGCCATTTTTTTGGGAAAGTTATTCCATTTTTTGACTTTGGGCGCGATCGCCAAGTTCGTGTCCCGGCCACGCCCCCTAAACATGGCCAAAAACTCACGATTTTGATAACATTTAATCCCCCATGCCTTAACTGCATATTGACCAAATATGAAGCCGATAGTTCAAAATCCCTAAGAGGAGTTCGTTAAAGTTCGAGGTGAGTAAAAGTGAAAAACGGCCAAAAATTGGCCTTTGACCCAAAATGGCCGACTTCCTGTGCGTTTTAGGGCATACCCATAATGTACTTTTTTTCATGATTTGGGGAGATCTAGCTATGTACAAAATTTCAGATCTCTACGACTTACGGTTCGGCCTATCTCACGTTTGGGGGCGTGGCTAAGTGATTTGGCCACGCCCCCTGACAACGACATTATGGAACAAGAATTTCGCGGACAATTTTCGGGGACAATTTTGGGTAAAAGCGTGTGCATCTAGGGGCTTGGCAAAGTCCCCATATTGCCCCGCAAAGAGGCAACGGAATAATAATAAGAAGAATTCCTGCAATTACAATATTCCCTTGCAGTTTTCCTGCTCAGGCCTAATAAACATTCGAATTACAATAGGCCTTCGCAGCTGCTTCGCTGCTCGGACCTAATAATAATAATAAGAAATCCTACGATTACAATACGCCGTTGCAGTTTTCCTGCTCGGGCCTAATAATACCACACAAAGTAATAAGAAAGCAACCACTAAAAACGAGAGGAGAGAAAACACACACTAGGAGGCAATAGAGAAAAGAAAGTTATCAGGGAAAAAAGGAAATAAACAAACATGACTACAAAACCCAAACTAGATGAAAAAGTAAACAAACACAGAACCAAAAACAAAGTCCAAAATTTCGCACCCCGACGGTTTCCAATAAACCTTTTTTAATCATTAGGTGTAAAATAACCTCTACACTCACCAGTCACTCTGTTAGGTACAGGGTTGGACCTCTTTTTGGCTACATGGTGAAGATTGAACAAGCGCTGTGTTTTCTGCTGTTGTAGCCCATATGCTGTACATTCAGCCCATATGCTGTACACTCAGTATTTTCAATTATGGAATTCTGCACACTTTGGTTGTAATGAATGGTTACTTGAGCTTCTGCACGTTCTCTTTTGTCTAAATAACTGCCACTCAATGTTTCGTCTTTTTAAGCCTAGGAGATGGTTGTGCATGGAAATTCGATTTCTGAAACACTCAATCCAGCTCTGTTTGCATTAACAATGCTCTGTTTGTATTTCAGCAAGTCAACTTCACCACCATTTGAAGACTTTAATGCATGACTGGATGATAAACTGTCTGATGAGTGTATTTCACTCCTATCTTTTTCTCAGGATCAATATTTGAAGTCTCTGATCAAAGTTATGCTCCCACATGCATTCGGATTGATTCACACTTTTGATTTAGGAGTGAAAATATGATATGGTCAGTTATTATTCAGATCAACTCATGCTTAAAGCATAATATATTAGTTCTTTGTGGTTCTGTAGACTCAAAATGTAAATCTACCCAACATATTGACAGCAGCAGATGAAAACAGCCTCAGCTTCTTCTCTGGCAGGCTGCTGTTCTGTATTTTCAGAGCATTTCAGGGGTTTGGTACCATGTGCACATACCATGCTAAATTGCAATTTTTAGACTAATCGAAAGTTTCCAGAAGGCTGAATATTTGTCAAATTCTGAGCATTCAGTAACAGATGTAGGACAGGACCAGAAATAATGACCATGAAGTGATCATGGCCTAGTCATTTTCTGTAGCTTAATTCGAGTGTCTCCACTCACACTAGACATCCTGCAGGTTATTATTTTTTTGCCTCGGAGGTGACTGTTGCAGAAAGGCGCTGTGACCTGAGGTCTGACGTCATGCTTTGTTTGAGGTCTGATTTATAGCTGCAACAGAAATGATCAGGAAAAATTGTCTCCCCTAAGGAAGGAATAAAAACTGTTCTCATAATTCCTACTTTACTAAAACACAAACAGAAAAATGTCAATGATCCATATGTGAAAATTGAGCTTTTCAAATATCGTCTGTTTACCTTTAGCTCCTGAAGCAAGAAACAAATGTTGTTCCTGCTTTTTAGGATCAAATCTAGAAAAAAACATTTCTGTTTTTATAAAAATGAACATGCTGTAGTTGATGTATTGCAGTGACAGGTCTTTACAAAATATGCTGTTAATAAAAAAAATTTAAACTCCTCTTGGAATGTCCCTGCTACATGTTGTCCCTGCCAAGGACAACATGCTGAAGTTTAAATTGAGCATCTGAATGGAAGAAAGGAGATTTAAGTGAATTTGAGCGTGATGTTGTTAATGAGAGACCAGCTGGTCAGAGTATTTCAGAAACTGCTGATCTTCTGGGGTCTAACACACATCCAACAACATTGTTGATACCAGAGGTCAGAGGAGAATGGGCAGACTGGTTCCAGTTGATGAAAAGGCAGCACAAATAACCATTGTTAACGACAAAGGTATCCAGGTATGAAGATTTCAGCTGCAACATTCAGACGATAGGGCCAGAATTTGGTATAAAAAACACTAGAAGCATGGATGCAACCTAGCTTGTATCAAGGGTTCAAGCAGGTGGTGTCATCGTGGTGTGGAGCATATGTTCCTGGTACCCTTTGGACCTCTTAGTGCCAAGTTAGCATTGTTTAAACGCCACAGAGAGATACCACAGTGTACCATGTTCTGATGGATACCTCCAGGACCATGTCACAAAGCTCATATAAACCCAAACCAAATACAGTGTGTTCTTTAAAGTTACATATGAAGCTTATGGCACCAACCATTACACCTTATGTAAACTCAAATAACAAGAAATATAAGCATAACATAAAGAAACCCGGCACACTTGGGCAGTACACATGGTCAGCTCTGACCACAACTGTTAACAGTAATTGAGCAAACATCTAACTACACATCTAACCACTGTCAGTCAGCCAGTCATTTTCTATCCCGCTTCTTCCATAGTGGGTCGCGGGGAAGCTGGTGCCTATCTCCAGCAGTCTACGGTTTTACAGCTGTGTTTAACAGTTTGGTCACAGAGAAAAATAACCATACTAAGACCATCAGAGGTTCTGTGTAAACAAACTCTCAAAATATTGGACAAACCATTACTGTTTCACCACAAAATTATAACTTATTAAGTTGATAGACCATCATAAGGTATTCAAATGCATGTCAGTTACACAAAATAATTAACAAGCTGTCATCTCTTCCACTTAGCCCGTTTGTAAATATTAGAACCAGATGGTGGTTCAGAAAGAGGGTACTGCATTGTTCCTCTCAGTCAGAATCTATTTTCAGCTACAGCTACACAGGAGTCGGACAGGGTCCAGTAAACTAGCTTCATATAACCTGTTCAAAATAGATGTAAAAACTGGTTTATTGATAGCCAGAAGTACCAACATTAACATCCAGTTTATCAGTTTGTGCTTGTTGTCCTGACCTTATTGCCTTGTCCCTTTGCCTTTGTTTCTGTCATCCTCTCGCCCAAAAATATGTTTAGATGTTTAAATGATTTAACTACATGTTGGTACTTAGCGGTATTTTTTTCCCTTTGGTAGTAGCTTATTAAATGTCTTATGTTTGTACTTGGAGCAAGTCTTTTGTGTATGTCAGTCAGTCATTTTCTACCGCTTATTCCATAGTGGGTCGGGGGGAAGCTGGTGCCTATCTCCAGCAGTCTATGGGCGAGAGGCGGGGTACACCCTGGACAGGTCGCCAGTCCATCGCAGGGCAACACACAAACAACCATGCACACACTCATTCATACACCTAAGGGCAATTTAGAGCGACCAATTAACCATCTTTTGTGTATGTTTTTATTTTAATTGTTTGGGTGTATGTCTGATGTTTTATCTTCCTGTCCAGTGGCTGCAGATGAAAAATAGCCTTTTGGGTAACCCTGGTGCATTTGCAGCAATGCTATTAATGTATAAATCCCTGTCAAGTAAACCTATTCTATTCTAAATGCAATGCATTAAATTGGCCATGTTGTCATACCTGTGCAGCTAATGGTATCATTTTCACTGGTCCTATGCCAGGGTTTGTCATATTACCCACTGCAGATGTGCAGTCACCTCTGCTGATAGCATAAGTGCACAGCTAGTGCTGGGGATATGAACCAGTGAAGAGAATTAGTCTTGAGATGAGGACATGTCATTTTATGATCAAAGATAGAGATTTATCAGGCTAGATGTTTACAAGATGCTAAAGAGCAAGTTTAGTCATAAGTATAAGTGCTTACCAAACATTTAATACACATATATGAACCACATGGTGTGGTCAGAGAATTTAGCATTCGAAGACAAATATTTAGTCCCAAACAAATGCCTCAAAGCACATAACCAGTTTAAGGCAGGTTGGAAGTTAAAGTTGTTTCAGTTGACTATATATCTACATGCATAATATTGACTCAGGCAAAGTTTAACAGCAACAGTGAACACCAAAACTTTGGTACCTGCATAATGTCTTTAAATAAACTATTGGTATGTTTAAAAACTGGTCTAGTCCAGACACTGGCCTGCTGATGTAGCAAATTTTAACCTTGTGTTAGGATCTTTGCTACGGAGGAACCCAGAACGCAGACAAGCAGGCAGCATGACGGTAGTTGACTTCAGGCTTTAATTAACAAAAACTCACTCTTAGAAGAGGCAGGAACAAAACAGAAGCAGGCTGGCTTGACAGGCATGGCATGGTCCATAAAACAAGACATGAGTAGAGACAATGATTCCGCAATGACTAACTGAACAGGTGTGTATATATATGGAGTGAAAACCAGGTGGAGCAAGACAGATTGACAAGGTGCAGGTGAACCGGATAAATTTGATGAACAGAACGGACGTGACAGGAGCAAAACATGGATTGACTAGAACACATATCCAAGGAAACAAAATAGAACTATAACTAGAAAAACATGAAACAAAAACATAACCAGATCCTAAAACCAAACTTGACAAAACTAAAGCATGACCAGAAAAACTAACAGAAACATGATCCAAAACCTAAAGTGTGAAAAACAAAGAAAAAAACCAGAAACCAAAAACTCAACAACCCGAAATCATAACAGAACCCCCCCCCCCCTTAAGGGCGGATACCAGACGCCCACAAGAGTCCAAACAAAAAAACAACCCGAACCGGGCGGGCGTAGGGGGCCATGGCAGGAGGGCCAGAAACAGGGACAGAGTTCAGGCGGGCGACCAGGAGGTCGTCCCCAGCAGGGACAGAGGTCAGGCAGGCGACGGCGAATGCCTGGCGAACCCTCAGAGGCCGAAGCGGCGCCTGGCGAACCCTCAGAGGCCGAAGCGGCACCTGGCGAACCCTCAGAGGCTGAAGCGGCGCCTGGCGAACCCTCAGAGGCCGAAGTGGCGCCTGGCGAACCCTCATCTCTGGGTTCAGAAGCCAGAACGAGGACAAACTGTCCTTTGAAGTCCCCAGAGACAGGATCCGGTGGTTCTTCCTCCTCGAACCCCTCGTCGCAGGGTTCAGAGGCCAGAACGAGGACCAGTTTCCCACTGAACCCCTGGAGGCTAGGAGCTGAAGCGTCGGTGGGACCCTCGGTGACGTGAGCAGGAGCTGAGGTTTTCACCGAGACCCTCGGTGGCGTGAGCAGGAGCTGAGGCGTCGCCGAGACCCTCGGTGGCGTGCGCAGGGGCTGAGGCGTCGCAGAGACCCTCGGTGGCGTGCGCAGGGGCTGAGGCGTCGCAGAGACCCCCGGTGGCGTGAACAGAGGCGTCCCTCTTTCGACGTCCTCTGCGGCGTGTGGAGGAGGTTGAGGCAGACTTCGGGTCAGAACCTGAGTCAGGCTGTGGTGAGTCAGGCCTGGCAGAGACAGGCTGTGGTGTGTCAGGCCTGGCAGAGACAGGCTGTGGTGTGTCAGGCCTGGCAGAGACAGGCTGTGGTGTGTCCGGCTGTGGAGTGTCAGACCTGGCAGAGGCAGGCTGTGGAGTGTCAGACCTGGCAGGCTGTGGTGTGTCAGGGTGTGGAGTGTCAGACCTGGCAGAGACAGGCTGTGGTGTGTCAGGGTGTGGAGTGTCAGACCTGGCAAACAGGCTGTGGTGTGTCAGGGTGTGGAGTGTCAGACCTGGCAGAGACAGGCTGTGGTGTGTCAGGGTGTGGAGTGTCAGACCTGGCAGAGGCAGGCTGTGGTGTGTCAGGGTGTGGAGTGTCAGACCTGGCAGAGACAGGCTGTGGTGTGTCAGGGTGTGGAGTGTCAGACCTGGCAGAGGCAGGCTGTGGTGTGTCAGGGTGTGGAGTGTCAGACCTGGCAGAGACAGGCTGTGGTGTGTCAGGGTGTGTCTCAGGGTGTGTCTTCCGTGAGCACCCCCCAGAGAAAACTGAGAAGGTGCTCCCTGGAGTCCTGGCGTGGACTGCTCTGCAGCAGCAGCAGCTCCCTGGAGTCCTGGCGTGGACTGCTCTGCAGCAGCAGCAGCAGCTCCCTGGAGTCCTGGCGTGGACAGCTCTGCAGCAGCAGCAGCAGCTCCCTGGAGTCCTGGCGTGGACTGCTATGCAGCAGCAGCAGATCCCTGGAGTCCTGGCGTGGACTGCTCTGCAGCAGCAGCAGCTCCCTGGAGTCCTGGCGTGGACTGCTCTGCAGCAGCACCGCTCTGGAGACATGACGTGGACTGCTCTGCAGCAGCACCGCTCTGGAGACATGACGAGGACTGAGCTGCAGCAGCTCTCTGGAGATCTGACGTGGGCTGAGCTGCAACAGCGCTCTTGTGGCTTGGTGTGGGTGAAGGTGGACCGCAGTAAAAAATCCTTACTGCCGTTTCATAATCCTCCTCCATCTGCCTGATCCTCTCCATCAGCTCCGGAGAGGAATACATGAGACTGGTCCTCCTAAAAGTCTTGATCTGGCGAGCAAAAAACCTTAATCGCTCCTCCAGCTCGTCAGGTGTTGCCTCAGAACACCGAGCTGGAGTGATCGAAGACGGCATGGGCGGAGCAGCAGCGAGCCTGGGAGATGGTGCTGTGGCAGGCGAAGATGCGGGCTTACTTGCTGCAGCCCTCACGTCAGCTGGCAGGGAAACCACCTCCTCGCCAGCCGAACAGGAAGGTGGTCTGTGCCGACGTTTCTTGCGGCGGGAAGAGGGTGAGGGCTTCACAGCCGGACTAGAGTGCGCAGCCAGGGGAGCAGGCAGAGAACGGCGACGAAGGGGACCTGTCCCCGGACATGGAATCGCCAACCTGGATCCATAATAAGCCGACTGCGGTACTGACAGCCCTGCAGAATGGCGCAGCGTCTTCTCCGCCTCCCGAGACAGGAAAGTAAAGAGGTCCACCGCACCGCGGCCAGACCCAGGATCAGCAGGTGCGAGCTCCCTGGCTCTCTCCTGCCTACTGTCCGCGAGTTCCATTGTTGGCGGAATCATTCTGTTACGATCTTTGCTACGGAGGAACCCAGAACGCAGACAAGCAGGCAGCATGACGGTAGTTGACTTCAGGCTTTAATTAACAAAAACTCACTCTTAGAAGAGGCAGGAACAAAACAGAAGCAGGCTGGTTTGACAGGCATGGCATGGTCCACAAAACAAGACATGAGTAGAGATACAATGATTCCACAATGACTAACTGAACAGGTGTGTATATATGGAGTGAAAACCAGGTGGAGCAAGACAGATTGGCAAGGTGCAGGTGAACCGGATAAATTTGATGAACAGAACGGACGTGACAGGAGCAAAACATGGCTTGACTAGAACGCATATCCAAGGAAACAAAACAGAACTATAACTAGAAAAACATGAAACAAAAACATAACCAGATCCTAAAACCAAACTTGACAAAACTGAAGCATGACCAGAAAAACTAACAGAAACATGATTCAAAACCTAAACTGTGAAAAACAAAGAAAAAACCAGAAACCAAAAACCCAACAACCCCAAATCATAACACCTTGAAATTATAGGATTTATTTATTTCCTCAAGGAACTAATAAGACAGACTAACCAGCAGCAACATGAGCAGACACAAAACTAAAGGTGAATCATGTAAATCATCCCTCCATCATCTTGGTGGTGATAATTGCCAGTTAGTGATGAATGTCTTTACCCCGATTTCCAGAGCTTACAGTGGTACAAAAATTAATATCGTCTCGTTGGCATTGTCTGGTAAAAGGTGGACATTGTTTCCACCAGCGTGGTTCACATAATATCAACTCGAGGTGTTTGACGCATAGTTTTCTATTTGGGGTATGTTTAGACCTCTCTTAGACTGAGACACGGTGTGTATGATTTACTTTGTCTAATTTTCTGCTGCTTTTGTTGGGTCTTTTCTGTCAAACTCTTGACTTCACCAGGTGCTTGTAAATTCAATACATGGCAATTAAAAATAGAAATCTTCCATTTTCACTAAAAAGATAATTAGAATATTTTATATTGGTTGTTTTTTTAAACTTAGTTTTTGCTTTTGCTTTGCACACTGTTTACTGACTGTTCGTCTTCCTCCCCAGTCAGCTGCGATGTGGTCGAGGTCCCCATCCTGAACGCCAACCCAGCTACATGCACAGCACCTCTCACATCCGCCTCACATCCATCAAGAAGACCACACCCACCGCTGTCATCATGGCTCCAGCAGCAAATGGCAACCCCAACAGACAGGAAGTGGCTTTGTGAAGCAGGATGTTTCCAGGATGCTCTGCAGAGAGACAAGACTCTGGGGCAAAAACCCAGTGGATGGATGAGAAAGACACTCCCCACATTTTGCACCAGTTGGATGATTCACACCATCACCATAGATCATGACCATCACAAACAACCAAAACAAAAAGTGCCTCTTGGAAAAAGAGCAGAAAACACCCTGACAATGTGCTACAACTCTCCACCGTACAGGGTATCAGTGAACATCTGAGGCAGTAGAAAGACTTTAGCTCTAACATTAACATTTTCAGTCCGAAGGTTTGCTGCTCTGTGGTGTTGAAGCTCTGATTTGGATGTTTGCCTGTACTTTTGTCTGCTGGTTTGTAAAATAGGAGTGGTAGCATTAATGGACATACAAGGACATTTGGTAGAATGGTGCAAGTTCTGACACTTCCTGGAAGTAACCCTAGCTACTTTTAAGATAAATTAAGGCAGTTTCGTTGTTGAACTTCACAGAAACCTCTATAAACCAAAACTGCTTTCCTCTGAAAAGATTAAACTACATGTGGCTTTGCTAAGTAGGCAGTTAGGTAGGCTCTGTGCACATAAACAGTCACCACTTCACAGGTATAAATACCAGGTGGTACACAGGCTATGGAGACCCATTAAATATGTATTTGGTCCTTGCAGGAGAAGAATCACAGTCAGCCTTTCCCTTCATTTAAAAACTGGTGCAAACATCTGCTACTGTTCAAGATAATATCTTGGAAGATTGAAACATTTTCAAAAGGGACTCCTCTTTGTTCTCATTGTAAAGTTTTTAAAAAACTGTAAAAAAAAATGTCTATTGCAGTAACATCACCTCACACTGAACAAAAAAGAAAAAACAGACTTATAATTTGAGTTTGAGTGGGGGAAAAAGTCCAGTGTCTGAGAGCTTCTAATTGTTAATTGCTTCTAATCTACAAACGTCTGTTTCCCTGGCAGTATAAATATGACGAGACAGAGAGGCCCAATACTCCATTCAGAAAAATAGAAAATCAAGAGAACATGCCATTCAAGTAAGAAGGGTGTGTGTTGATCTTCCTAAGTCAAAAAATGGCGAAACAAAAACAGTCACAAGTCTAAACGTGACCCAAACTACAGTCAGAGCAGTAATTAAAATGTTAAACAAGAAGGGATAAGGACCTTGTCACCATGCACAGTGAGGAGATGGTACAGCAGCTGGAAATATGACAAGTTCTTACTGCTGACAACTGCAGCGAGGACTGGCAGAAGTCTTCCTAACAACCAGTAGAAGCTAAGACAAGTGGTTGCTAAGTGGGTGGCATGCTAAGAAAAAGCTTTTTTCCTCCTACCATCACAAACATAAACATGTGAACTTTACTGGGACCTTAACCAGAAATGTTGCTTTGGTCAGATTTGACAAACACTGACTTGTTCAGCAAGAAACACACCTGGTAGGTTTGGTGTGAAACAAACAATGAATATGTGGAAAAAGCACCTCATGCACCTTTACCTTGGACATTAAATCTACCTTCTTCCATAGCCATCTCATGGCCAGATCTAAATCCTATAGAAAAGCTGTGGGCTGAGCTGATGACAAGAGAGCATCAGATAGAACCCATGACTCATGTGCACAGACGAAAGGTCAAAGTTCACTCTCTTTGGGTGTTACACCCTTGGGAAACATTATAGGGAAGAACCAAGTACTGTTTCTGTAGTATAAAGGGGTTGTGTAAAGTATTACCAGTGGGGGAGGCAATACTTGTGCCCCTGGTGATTTTGTTTAAAAGTTAATTCTTTTCATGGGATTTTTCACAATTAAAGGCAGGATTTTGTGTTAAAATTTCTCAGTGTGAGATTGTGCTGCTGCAGTAAAAGAGGAGTATATTTTAAGGCTTTTTACACATCTTCACTTGGGGCATAAAATATAGTTTTTATGGTGCCAAAATGATCAATTAATGAAAATAGGTCAGATCTTCTTGACAATGTTTTCCAAACTTTCCCTGCAAAGGACTGAACTATTTTAAGGCACAAGATCAACATGTGGGATTCCTGTGAGGTTATTAGACAAGATCCTTAATTAGCAGAGACGTCAGTTTCCCTAAAACCAGTAAACATTATTACTGACTGAACCAGTAACCTTCTACAGAAAACTCTTCTGTGCACAACTTCTGACCTCCTGTGGACTTTACTGCAAGCCACCGAGGCTCAGAAAACAATTATTTGGAATTAATTAACTGTTAGTGAGTTGAACACAATCCCCATTTTCCCTCTGCGGCCTATAATTAGCGTCTAATTGCATTACAGGAATGCATTTTTATTAAAGAGCTGTGAAGTAAACATTTACAGAAATGAGCACCCAATCAAAGAGTGTTTAATTAAATGGGACGATATACTTCCAAGAGTCAAGTTTCATATTTTCAGTTAATCCAGCTGCTAATATTTATTTTCATCTGGTTTACTGCCGGATAGGTCATTATTTGCCCAGCATGAGCTCCTCTCTGTGAGGTTTTAAAAGGCGATGACAGGCGCTGAAGAAAGCAATGCTTTTATGGAGCGATTCTTGCTGGATGCACAGACTAAAAGAGCCTAGTGATTACTGTCATTGCTTTGTGTTGGTGCCTCAGCCTGAACTCAGAGGTGATGACATTTCTGTGCTTTATTTATCTGAAAGCCTCTACGCTTTGCTCTTCTTTACGCCATGTTGTGATGTTTTTCCTTCTTTTAGGCTTGATGTGTTTTTTTTTTATGCACTACGCATGCTTCTCCTTTTTCTGCTTCGTTCTTTAATAAATGTTCCTGTGCAGGCAAGTGTCTTGTCTCTGCTTTGATGGAAATCTTTGAATGAAAGTTTAGACAGTGTAACTGCTGGTTGGTACCTCCAGCTCTGGGCTCTCTAAATAGACTAATGTAAGTGGAGTTGAATCTACAGAAAGCAGGAGGCTGCCCAAAAAGCCCAAGCACAGTATTTCTACATATATTAATTTCTCTGTCCAGTAGTAGAAAAAAATCTAATTATTTCCAGCTTGCTTATTTCACCTATTTACAAGCACTTTAGGTTGTAGAAGCTGCAGCTTCTAAAACCAAACCATTTGGGAGTGAAAAGCCTTGATTTCATGTTTTGGCTCTGAGTTTTTGAACCCGTGGGGACAGGAGCTGCTATTTGCTGCTATTTTTTCTCATTCTGTTCACATCCATTTAAAACATAGTTGTTTGACAGCATATCGATTTGCTTTTTGAGCTTCTCTTCTTTCTCAGAACATTATTGAAGGGCAGATGGATAGCACATCGCCCCTGACTGCCACAGACAAACCTGAAGAGAAGGCAGCAGGTTGCTGATTCTGACTCATGACTGAGATGTGTGTCTGACTTTCACCGTTGTCCCCTTTGAACTTTAAATCTTTGAACTTTGACCTTTTTATCCCGTTTGTGGATATGAATCAGTCGTAACAAGAGCAAAATGATTATTTTCTCATCTATGAGATGTACTTCTATGAGGAGTGTGAATGTTATTTAAATGAGAAAGATGGGGGCCATTATTCGATTTAATCAACTGAGCATAGCTGAGTTCTTGATGTGCAAACCAGCCTCACTGCTGAATTCTGTAAAATAATGAGAACCCCTTCAAAGCTGAAATCCTAACTTTTCTATTCTATTTAATCCAGTCATTTCTTATGCATAGTCTGTTCATTGCAGAATTAATCATAGAGACACTTTAAAGCATAGTTTGTTTGGTAAATCAGAATCCTCCCTCCCTCATCGACTTATCAGGAGCTGGTTCACAGTGAACACATGTTCACCAAGGAAACCCAGACATTTCTATCGTCAGCTCTTTTTGGGGAATACAAGGACGTTCTGTGTCAGCCCTAGGTCTCCTCCCAGTCCCCAAAGGAAGACATCGGAATCAAACCACCGAACCACCTCAGTTGACCAATTTTAATGCGGAGCAGCAGCTCTACTCTGAGCTCCACCTGGATGATGGACCTGCTAACCTTATCTCTCAGACAGATCCTGACCCCCTAAAAGGGAAGCTAATTTCAGATACTTGTATCTAGGATCTAGTTTTCTGCCCTTGATCAACATCCCAGTACTGTGAAGGTTGGAACCTATTCCTACCAGTAAATCCAGAGTTTCAGTTTTCAGGTCAATTTCATCTTCATCATTACATACATGATGTAGCATTTTAATAACAGACTGTGAGACCTAGCTGTCTATGCTGTGCTACATCCTGCCATCACTCATTAACTAGAGACCATCCCACCATCTTTAGGTTGAGAACCACAGCCTCAGACTTCATGCAGCAAACTGCTTCCGTGCCTACAGAACCACATCAATTGCACAAGGCAAATGTGAGACCCTAAAGTTCCCAGAACCAGAGACCTTCCACTCCACGTTGACACCTAGAGATCCTTTCCAAGAAGAAGCTAAAAAAAAGAAGAGGGAAGGAGTCTCCCCGCTGGAGTCCAATCCTCACTGAAAATGAGTTTTTGCAAATAATTTGATAAAAATAACTCTTGTTTTTGTCGTCCAGTGAGATAGCTTACTAAAACCTGGAGCCCAAGAATCCCACTAAAACACCTGTGAACTGAACAAGCAGCGTCTTCTCGGTTCAAGAGCCTGTCAGTACCTCCTTTCTAAAATCGTAGCATAAACTTTCAGAAAATGCTGAGATGTTTGATCCCCTAATAGTTGGGACACTATCTGGCTATTTCTTACCCTTCAAGTGATTTGACATACCCTCAGATCACAAAATGTTCTTATAGCTGCAAGGAAAGCCCTGATCCATCTACCCAGCTTCTGCTCCATCCTCCAATCTCTTGTCTCTAAAGTCCATAATAATGGGAGATTACGGAGGGGAGTAAATGCAACAGGTGAGCTTAAAAACTGAGGGATGAATGGAGAAATGAATTTGAATGCTGGTGTGAGTAATCAGAATCAGAATCAGAATCAGCTTTATTGCCAAGTTTGTACATACAAACAAGGAATTTGACTCCGGTACACTTTGCTCTTTGGTTTTTGTTTTTGCACTACAGAATATACCTATCTACAATGTACAAATATACACATATATAAATAAAAAAGGTGCATTTGCAACGTCTGTCTGCTGTTGTTTTGTACTCTATTGAATGTTCAACAGAGAAACAGCCTGGGGGAAGAAACTGTCTCTGTGGCGGCTGGTTTTAGTGAACAGCGCTCTGTAGCGGCGGCCTGAAGGCAGAACTCTAAACAGTTTATGTGCAGGGTGTGTGGGGTCTGCAGAGATTTTAGCAGCTCTTTTCCTGACCCTAGACCTGTATAAGTCCTGGATGGAGGGAAGGTCAGCCCTGATGATTCTCTCTGCAGTCCTGATTATTCGTTGCAGTCTGGACCTGTCCTGTTTTGTGGATGAACCAAACCACACTGAGATGGATGAAGACAGGACAGACTGAATGATGGCAGTGGAGAAGATGACCAGCAGCTCCTGTGGAAGGTTGTACTTCTTGAGTTGCCTCAGGAAGTACAGTCTCTGCTGGGCCTTCTTTCGAACAGTGTCTATGTGTGAAGACCATCTCAGGTCCTCAGAGATGGTGGTTCCTAAGAACCTGAAGTGATCCACAGCTGACACGGTGTTGTTGAGGATGGTGAGGGGGGTGTATGGAGGTGGTGTTTTCCGAAAGTCCACCACCATCTCCACAGTCTTGAGTGGGTTTAGTTCCAGGTAGTTCTGACTACACCAGTGTATCAGGCGATCCACCTCCAGTCTGTATGCAGACTCATCACCGTCCTGGATCAGTCCAATGACAGTGGTGTCATCTGCAAACTTAAGGAGTTTCACGGACGAGTCCGCTGAGGTGCAGTCATTTGTGTACAGGGAGAAGAGGAGTGGGGATAGAACACACCCCTGGGGGTCACCAGTACTTATTGATCTGGTTTGGGAGAGGATGCTCCCCAGTCTCACCTGCTGCTGTCGGTCTGTCAGGAAGCTGTTGATCCACTGACAGGTGGAGGATGGGACGTTGAGCTGAGTGAGCTTCTGGTGGAGGATGTCTGGTATGATGGTGTTGAAGGCCGAGCTGAAGTCTACAAACAGGATCCTAGTGTAGGTCCCTGGGCGGTCGAGGTGTTGCAGGATGAAGTGTAGACCTAAGTCAACAGCATCATCTGCCGACCTGTTTGTTCGGTAAGCAAACTGCAGGGCGTCCAGTAGAGGGCCTGTGATGTCTTTCAGGTGCTTCAACACCAGCCGCTCAAAGGATTTCATGACCACAGACGTCAGGGCTACAGGCCTGTAGTCATTTAATCCTAGGATGGTGGGTTTTTGGGCACTGGGATGATGGTGGATCGTTTGAAGCAGGAGGGGACCTCACACTTCTCCAGTGACTTGTTGAAGATCCGGGTGAAGATCGGAGCGAGTTGATTTGCACAGGCTTTCAGGCATGATGAGGAGACGTTATCAGGTCCTCCAGCTTTCTTTGTTTTCATGCGCTGAAAGAGCCTGTTTACATCTTCCTCAGAGATCTTTAGTGCAGGCAGAGGATCTGAAGGTAGGGGGTTGGTTGCTTTACTGGTCGAATTTGTTCCTGAATGGGATGTGGAGGAGTTGGTTTGAGGTGTGAACGGCTTCTTGTCATGTCTGCAGTAGAAGCCATTCAGACGGTTAGCCAGGCGAGGACTTTGTTCAGGAAGGGTGGTGGGGCTTCTGTAGGCAGTCAGGTTTCTCAGACCAGTCCATACAGCCGAAGTGTCACCAGTAGAAAGGCTGTTTTTTTAGCTTCTCACTGTAGCTTCTCTTGGCTGCTTTGATCTCCTTTGTTAGTCTGTTCCTGGCCTGCCTGTACCGCGCCCAATCTCCACTGCTGTGAGCTTCTTCCTTGTCCCTGCGATTCCTGAGATGTGGAGTAAACCATGGCTTGTTGTTCCCAAAGGTGCAGAAGGTCTTGGTCTGCACACACATATTCTCAAAGAAACTGATGTATGATGTCACCACATCAGTTAGTTTGTTTAAATCAGTGGCTGAGGTTTCAAAAACAGTCCAGTCTGTGCATTCAAAGCAGGCCTGTAGCATCTGCTTCGATTCCTCAGTCCACTTTTTAACAGTGTGAACCACGGGTTTGGAAGCTCTTAGTTTCTGTCTGTAAGTTGGGATGAGGTGGATAAGGCAATGATCCGAAAGTCCCAGAGCAGCCCTGGTAACAGCATGATATGAGTCCTTAAAAGCTCATATCATATAATCTGGAGGATATGGGGAACATCTGACACCAATGAAACTAATCTACAAAGAATGAACTAAAATGGCAGCAACTAGAGAACCTAAACAGCAGGGGAGTGAAGTGAAACAGACAGAAGGAAACTAAAAATAAAACACCTAAGGATCATGAGACTGCTGGCAGGGACAAATGTTAAGGTCAGGTGCCCTTTCAGACGGGTCCTGCTGACAAGGGTGGAGGCATGGGCATATTGTTTCCCGGTGGCATAATTTGGTATTGCACTCTCATATAATTTAATATGAAGCAGATTAATATTACCTGAGGCCAGCTGAAAGTCCTTTACACCTGCATGTTTTTGCTTCTAAATATCTGCAGCATGTTTCTGAGCTAAAAAATACCCATAAGTTAATTATTTCCCTCTGCTTTCTGGCCTTGAGCTCTGCTCTGTTCACTTCTGGCACAAATAAGCTTTCTTGGCTGCCATGGTTGTGGTTGCTGTACAGTCAAAGATATGGCTTGAATAATAATTGAAAAGTCACAGCCTGGTGGCTGCATTGATGGATATATCTGCCATCAGAGAGGGTTAATAATGGGTCCTTCAGGAAAAACATTACCTCTGTGCTGAACTGAATTTAACATGCAGTACCTGAAGGACCTCTTCCATTTTCTCATTTAGTTTGGGTTAATGCTTTCCATCAGTGCCAATATGCTGCTTTACTGACAGACAACATTTGGTCTGTGTCACATTCAGGTTAAAGTTAATATTGGTACCAATATTGATACACATCAAAAGCTGAGCAATGCCAAATATAAAATATACCTGGGATGGCTGCAAGACTGCCAGCTTCCTAAATCAGGAAGACGTCAATGATAGAAGGGCTAAAGGTGCTGCGTTGGCGCAGGGGTTAAAATGTGTGACTTCAGAGGCTTCAGTCCTTGACACAGCTGCTGTGGGTTCGACTCCAGGCCAAGATGACCCTTGCTGCATGTCTGCCCCCTCTCTCCACCCCTTTCCTGTCAGCTTAGTGTCTGTAAAAGTAAATAGTGGGGCAAAAATGATCAAAGAGCTACCAAAGGCACTATTTAATCCTGGATTTGCTTCTGTCATCATGTTGGTCATTATCAAACCTCAATAACTGTTTATGGCACACTGGGTGAGTCGTGGTTACCAATGTGATAATGTATCAGATTTTTTCAAAGAATTTGAACCAAATTCAGTTTCTGCTACCGAGCAGAAAGCTGTTACAAAGTGTGGCACTAAGGAGTGACCAGAGTTTGGTTCCCCTCATATGAGCCATTACTGATCAATATATTAAGTGTATTGGTTTCGTAGGTGTACCCATAACACACCTTAGATCATCCCTGATGGTTACAGGCATCAATCTCTCAATCCAAGCCCCCAGGACAGGACTCTTTAGTGTGTGGTTGTGGCGGCACCACACACTAAGGTTTACAGAACAGCTGAGCCGCCCATGCTGGCATCTACTTTTAAACGATGAGAGATTTAGGCAGCAGCTCATTGAGAGGGACATAGGGTGGCCACTTGACATCACATAAGACTTTCCTTGACTATACATATATATATAGTCCCATTCTCACTGGTCTCCTTCCAGTGGGAGGGGGTCAGATCCCTGAAGGGAGGCTTCCTTGAGACATCATGAAGAGATGAATCACCTCAGCTGATTCCCATTGATGTGGAGGATGATCCGGGATGATCCAGGAGAGGGAGCAGCTCAAGACCCAACCTGACACAAAAACAGAGACACACAGTCACAATCTCACATTTCCACCCTCATGCGTCGAATAAAAACACTCACACCCACACACCCAATGTAAAGACACACAACAATGGATACACTCACTTACACTCCCCATACATACTCTATATTCAGAGTTCCAGGTACCGATATTCCAGAAGGGCAAGTCCCCGGACCCAAGAGGTGGTCCCCTTCATTCTGGGTTGAAGACAGGCTGACTGGCCAAGCCACCAGTTCAGACTAGTGCCGGCACCACCCGAACCCCCCCAACGACCTCATCCCCATCCAGAGAGTGGGCCACGATTCTCTAAAGCAAAACATAGCTACCTTACAGAGGAGACTGCTCGTATCTGGGATCTTGATTTTTTCAATGATTAATCATGAGAGATTCATATTGCATGAAAATACGTAAGGCTTGGAACTGCTCACAAATACAGAATCACTCCCTTAGTGTGTTGGAGGGTATGATTACTTTCCTGGAACAAGCCCAGGAACACACCATGGGGGGGAGGTACATTCTGGCTTCTAGATCTGTTCAATCAACAATGAAAGCCACAAATCATAGGCTTGCATGTTGTCAACAAAAGAAAAAAAAGACGTAAGACCTCTTTGTTATTTATTCCTAAATATTTCCACTTGGGAAACAAATTTAACTAAATCCCCAGAACTTCAGAAGTTGCTGCAAGTTATAAAATAAAGTAGTTAATTTTAAAGGCAGTAAAACAGCTGGCTCTCAACAACAACCCAGACTTGGCCGTCAACACAAAAACTGTAATGAAATGAATTAAAGGGAAAGTTCAAAGTAATCAAGAAGAAGAGTGGGGAGGAGAAAAATGACACCAATGAGGGTTGAGGAGAAGATGATTACAGTAATTAAGATAAGCAGTTATAAAGATAGAAACACTAAACGTACAGACAACAGTAGACATTTATTTAGGAAAGCTGATCTCCTCCAGTAGGCATTCAAACAATGAAGAGGGTGGCTGATGATGCTGCACAGCATTTTAATCGAGCTAAATACGATAAATGCCTGGTCTCTTTATGGACTTCTTAAAGCATTTAAAACCATACATCCCCATCTGGCAAGACTGAAGCCTCCCCAGAAGGAGATAAATCCACACCTAATCCTTTGGATAATTTTATTTCTAACAGAAAAAAAACAATAATTGGTCAAAGTAAAGAATTTGCTCGGTTCTGAAGAAATCTACCACCCACACCAGTCTCTTAAACAATGTGCACAGATGACTGCAGGAGCTCTAAACCACATATTTGTTAGATAAAATATTTTGATAATTCATGAACACAAATAATGTCCTATGATGAGAAAGCCTGGCTTGTTTTTCATCATTTAAGAAGAAAATCAAACTCATCACTGATTTCTGTCAAAGGAAAAGTTCATTCTAAAGTTTCTGCACACAAAGACATTTGCTGTGTATAAATACAATCAGTAAAAAAAGAAAGGTCACTCTTTCAGCTTCACACTTTAAAGCATCAGCTTCTAAAACTAACTCTAACTTTAAACGTTCAAAAACAAACAGATTCCAACAGGTTCCACACTGTGGAAATCTGTTGGAATCTTTAAACAAAAATGAAGCCAAAATGGGAAAGCTAAGGTAAAAAATTAACATCATTCTCACTGCTTCAACAGTAAAACATGACTCACAAGTATTTGCTGACATGTTCCTCAGTCAAAGAAATCAGTTCTTCAATAATACTAATAAGTTTAGTTTAAACATTTCATTCCCTTAGAGCACCACTCTCAGGTGCAGCTCTGCCCCTGCATTGCCAATAACTGTGGTTGTTTTCCCAATGACATTTTTAACCCGTAATAAAGAAGTGCAGTTATTTCTCAAAACACAAACTGGGTGCTAAGTTTGAATTCATTGTGTATTTTCTCAGAGTCAAAATAATAAATGTAGGCTTAAATGTTTCAGCATGCTGAACCTCCTCTGTATTTTTGTGGCCAGCAATAATTTTCTGGCATAAGTCTGGATGGACAGTTGATCACAGTTCTTGGCAGAATCAGAGAAGTTAATTAAAATGTAATACTTTCCTGGAACAGACCTGGGTTTTAAATAATGCCCAAGTTCTCAACTACCACTGAGGTCAGGGCTTTCCAGAACCCTAATGTTTAGACCTTAAATCCCCAGAGCATGATGCTACCAACATCATGCTTGACTGTAGGTTTATTGTGTACACAGGTGTGAAAGGAAGTCTTTTTTTTTCACTGACCATAAAACTGCTTTCCAGAAAATATTGGCTTATCCATATGTTCAGCTGAGAATTTCAGTCTAGCTTGCAAATGTCAGTTTTGGAGCAGGAACATCTTTCTTGGCAAGCAACCTCTCCATCCATGGTGACACAAAACTGGCTTCACCATGACACTGGCGTTCCAGCAGGGTCCAGTTCTGCTAAGAAGGGTGATCACGTATCCAGCTGGTATTATGCCAGAACCTTTTGATGGCTACTAAATGTGTGGGGTCAGGGTCCAATTCTTTCATTTCCCAAGCTCCTCTTTTTATGGAGGTCTCATTTCTCAACACACTGTGACCCGATTGACCTCTTTAGACAGGAAATTATTGTTTTGTAGAGCTGGCCGTCCAGCTCCTGGAATGAATCCATCATGCTTCAATGACATCACTTTGCAACATAAACTATGGCTCTGATGAACTCTCTTATTCAGCAGAGCAATGTTTGTCCATCTGTAGTTTCAATCCGACATAGATAACGGGAAGATTTCAAAGTGATGACTTTATTTTGGTCATTATTCCAGTTGTGGCAGGGCTGTTAGATAATTTATGGTCTTAGTGGCATAAAAATGCATTTTACTCTGGGTAAAGCCAGCAAAAATAAAAAGTTGCTTGTTTGATCCAATTGAGCCAAACATGGAGATTTCTGTTGGGGGATGACCCATATGTTTATGCAGGAGACAAATATAAGTTACAACATCGTTTGTGCAATATTAGTTCATAGAGTTCTCGGTTTTATCATCCCAACACAGAACCGGAGACTTTACAGTACAAATTTTATTTATTTTTTGTTATGTCAAGATGCATGGCAAACATACCTGAAATGTACGAACACACAACAGATTCAACACAGTCATTAATTATTTAACCATGAACTCCCCGTAAAAAGCCTGTAAAAAAAGCCCAAGTCCTCACCGCTGACCGTCGCGGAGGAACTTTGGACCACTCTTCTTTCAGTTCTTTGAGGTTTGCAGATATTTCATTCTACACAGTTATCTTATTGCTCCACCATAGCATTAATGCATTGTTTTTTTACCCATCAGTGCTTCTGTGTTTGACTTCTCCTGTTGAGAACCTGTATGAGACAAGCTTCAGCTGCCAGACAGAAAGCCTCTCAATTTACAACAGTAAACAACAGTAAAATACTTTGATATACAGGAGAGTTCATGGTTGACTAAAGGACTGCATCCTTTTCCTAACTGTTCTGCCATTAACTTTAACATTTAACATGGTAACTGAGACTGGTAGAGTCTAGGATGGAGCTCTTGAGGGTTTTGTCATGTTTCTGTGGGTGAAACTGATGGGATATCTGCTCTTAAGAAGATAGGCAGCATTCCTAAATATTTTCAACACCTGAATATTTTTTCATTCTGTCTTAGCTTGCACTGTCATTCTGGTGAGACTGAACACACAGATACTGAGATAGATGTTGGTGTGTAGGGTTCTGGTTAAAAGTAAATGCGGCAGGACTTAGCGGTGGGTAAGCAGAAGCATGCAATTTGATCTAGTAGAGGGGTCTCTGACTCCAGTCCTCGAGAGCTACTGTTCTGCAGCTTTTAGATAAGCCCTGCTCCAACAAACATGAATCAAATGAATAGCTCATTATCAGGCCTTTGCCGAACCTGAGGGCATGCTGAAGAGATTATTCAGTCATTTGATTCAGCTGTTTTGGAGCAGGAATATATCAAAAAGTTACAGGGCAGTAGCTCGTATAGACTGGAGTTGGAGACCCCTGATCTAGTAACACCTGAAGCGCTAAACATGGACCTGTATAAGAGTCAGTGTTACAAGCGCAGAAGTTCGATTGATGTCTGAGTGGAAAACAGGTGAGAAGCACTTCCTTTTAAGACCAATCCCCGTGGTCATCTGACCATTACCTGCCAGGATCCCCCTCTCCAAGACCAGCGCCTGACAGTCCCGGGTGATGACGATGAAATTCTCTAATCAGGATCCAGGATAAAAGGGGATGGAATCCAAGAACGTTCCTCAGAACCATGGCCAGCCCAGTCCACCAAATACTGATGTCCTCAGCCCCGCTGATGTGAGTCCAGAATGTGACGAACAGTATATGGCAGGTTAATACTTAACCAGGGGAAGTAACTATCAATGAGTCTGCAGCTGCTTGTTTCACTCCAATCGCTTGACTGACTATGACGAATATAATTCATTATCCATTTTTCCATTCCTATTAGCTTTAGCAAAGACTTGTAGCTGAAGCTTTGGTCTTTGCCCAAAGACGAGTGTAATTTCCTAAAATAAACCAAATATTGTGTTAGTTAATGTTTTCAACTATTTAAGTTTTGATACAAAAGTACATGCTGAATTATCCCGACAAAGTCTGAATATAGTCAAAAATTAGGAATAATTATCTCTTAATTTCAGAATTTAACTCTGATGTTTACTTCAACGATTAATGAAAGTGGAATCGGTTTATGTTTCAAGGCAGAATATTGTCTGCTGCTCTTTTTAAGGATTAGAATTACAGCAATATGACCTTTAGTCTGAATGAAGCACTAAGTTACATACATAAAATATTCTCGAAACAAAAACCTTTCCTCAGGTTCAGTGTAACTTAATGGTCATGAATGAATGCAGTAATCAAATTTTTTTGTGAAGGATGCTGAATTAAAGCAACTAATTATGACCAAGCACTACACATCTAACTGCACTAATGAGATATTTACACATCATCCTTTTGGTTTTATAGCCACAGTAGCGTAAATAAAAAGCACCACTTAGCAGCAATTACCGGGAAAACTGATATGAAGTGCACTAAAACAAATCCTGAAATATTTTTCTTTACTTTAGACGAATGGTGCCTTTTAGGTTTGACTGAATATATATATATATATATATATATATATATATATATATAGGACCTGCATACTGCTCATGAATGTTCAGGGGTTGGATGAAGTGTGTGTTGTCAGGGGGTAGTGCCATGCCTGGGTGTTGCTTCGGTGGGGTGCTCTGGGCTATGTGACATGGCCTGGCTTGACAACATCATGGGGCCCCTGGGTTTGGGTGCAGCTTTGGGTAGGGTGGCAAATGGGTAGTGTGCCCCAGGGAAGGGGCTGCTCATGGGCCTCTGCATGGGCTGTGGGTACGCCGATTAGCTTGGTACCCAAAACAGAACTCACACACCTTCAAATCATGACAGTATGTTTACAGAATATGCAGATGTACAAACATGTACATGTATTATATGTATTTTATGTGTATATTTATGTGTATATGATCAAAATTATTATTGATTTCTTGGGACTGTAGTCAGTGTCTGTTTATTATCTGTAACTATGATTTATGTTTAGTGGAAACTGAATGAAAAGGGCAATGTGCTCATTAACAAATAGCTATGAACTGCTGTTTGTTTAATACACAAGTGTGAAGTGCGCTATAAACACCTACAAATTACCAATCTAATTTATTGATTGAGACCTGATGATGCCGAGAGGGAAGGGGGTTAGGGGGTAGGTGGCTGGAACAATCAAATAGGTCCTTTTAGGTCCCAAAGCCATTTGATCAATAAGATTATTTAAAGAGTATATCAATGAGGTCAAACACTATAATAAGCTCCTTACGATCTGAACAGCTGCAGGATAGAGAGATGGGATGCATGAAAAATATACGTGTTTGTGATAGAATACAGACGTTTCTGCGTTATTACAAGAAATGACCAACTCATTTCAGTAATTAATAAAAGCGGGAGTCACACAGAGTCCCAAAAAGAAACAGCCTGCTGAGCCATTTGGAGGCCAAGTAAATATATGGTACATTCTGTAAATGGTGACATATATACATTACTTACTATTAGTATTGGGTTCAAAACATTTATGTTGTCAAAAAAATTTAATTTGCATGTAATTTTGCATTTTTAGAGAATATAATATTTCACAGATTAAATCAGACATTATGCTTACAGTTCCTCAGTACTTGAGTAGACGTTTCACCAAATGACGTGATTCATTCAAAGCTGTTGTAATAGTGAATGACTGTTCACAGCATCTAACACATTTCCGAACCGATGAATGTACCACAACCACACTACTGGGGATCTGCCTTTTGTTTAAAAGACATGAAGCTAAAGGAAAATAATGCTCCTGCATCTCTGTGCACAGTTAGATTGCCGAATACGTCAGGCTGCCACAGGTTTTTTCTGTCATGGGCCACTCATATCACAGATGTATGCCACTGCTCTGGGATTTACACAACTGCTCCTCAAATATGATGGAATGAATATAAAAACTCAAATAATTGTCATGAGTTGGTTAAAAAAGGACTTAAACGCAGGGGAAAAGAATGAAGCAATAAGAAAAACACCTTATATTAAGCACAGGAAAATGAACTAAGAACATGTGGAAGTGGAAGGAAAAGATAAAATACAAATACAAAAAATAATCTCAAACACCTCAGGATCATGACAGTAATAACATTACTATGCCTGGAAAAAGCCTAGAAGTATCTTACTAGACAAAATCAAAAGATCTTTTCTAATTTTAGGAGGCCAATCAACAGTAGGTTTGGAAATCTTAACAGTAGTAGACCTGAAAACCTTGAGGAAAATCTGACGTTTTATTTCTTCTTTAGGATCAAGGGTGCTGAAGATGTTGGAAGCTAATTTAATGGAAATAAGGCCATAAATCTTCGTTGTAAACCATCTGAAGAAGACCACTTCACTGCTTCTTCTTATGCAGTGTTGCCTCCTTAACCTCCTCCAGAACCCGAGCTGGATAGAAGAAAGGCTTCCTCCTGCTGGCAGGGAGTCCAACCTGTGGTTGAGCTGCGACAGCATTCAACGGGACCGGCCTCTGTCAAAGCGCGTTAGAATCTAATTCACAGACTGAAAAGGCTGATTGGATTACAGGAACCAAATGTGCAGAGAAACAATGAAAACTGAAGATAAACAGAAGTGAAGGAAAGATGAAGTTACTAAGAACTGGGTGGGTTTGAATATTTTAAAAATGTCATATTTTGAATTATGACAACCGGCAACATGTCCAGGGTGTACCCCGCCTCTAGCCCATTGATAAGTGGGTATAAATGATGGGTGAATGATGGATCATGTCAGCTAATATTGTTAGAAAACAGAAAAATATTGTGCTCCATCTCTGCTGTGAATCAGCAGATTCATTTTATTATCCTTTAACTAAGTTATTCAGCAGCTGATTTAATGCTTTTTACTACTGTCTCATTTATTAGAAGAAACTCTTTCAGACTTTAACAAAGACAAAAGGGAAATATGCCAGATGAAAATATGAATCTGATGAATGAAATCCCCATAAAAGCTCATCCAAAGCTGGACCAAAGAGACATCCGTGGGTGGCAAACCATTTCCTGCTGTGGATTCAGACCACACTGTGCATCACATGAGGGGTTCAAGAGTCACTGGCTTGAAAACGGTGTTCATTACTTGCCTGGAAAAGACCTCATTGATCTGTCATGAAGCTGACGGACTCATGCATCACCAGTCCAGACTCTCAGTTCGGCCCCAAACCAGATGATCTGTTTCTGGCGGCCATGTTCTTTAAATCCGAACAGCATTATGATTCTTTGTTTTGTCTTCATTATGTTTAGTCTCATCACATTATGCTCCTCATGAAAGCAGAAATAAAAAGAGATATTAACCTACATTGTCATCCTGCAGGCTTAGCATGAGGGCAAATGTTTCTGGCCGATGTGTGTTTAAATCTTTCAGCGCCGCCTAATTTTGAGGCTTTCTGCTGCAGTAGAGTCACACAGATGCATCAAACTTTGTGGGAAAATTGCAGTGGACATAAAAAGTTTACATAACCCTGTTAAATGCCATGTTTATGATGTAGGAAAAAAGAGACATTTTCAAAAAAATATGTGCCACCTTTTTTAGCAGATATCCTGACAGTTGAACTGAAAAACAAGCTCAGCTGTTTGAGTAAAAAAGAAATAATTATAAGATTGCGTTAAAATTTTAAAGTGTTCACACCCTTAAAGTAATACTTGAGATTCAGTTTCAGCATTCAGTCTTCCTAAGATGACATCTGCTAAAGGAATGGTTATTATCACAACAGATTTATCCCCATTAGTGTTGGATGTATGTGCATAAATGAAGCATAAATGATTTTCACAAAGTGTGTGTAGGGCTGTAGTCGGAATGATTTGATTGGTTTTAGTAAGTTTATGATGTGTAATTAATTGCAAATGTGTAAAAGATAAAGAATTGAAATTATTTCCTGTACATTGTTTTACCATTATTTTAATACATTTCTGTATATATTTTCTAATGTTAACAACAACCTGCCCAGGGACTACAGGTGGAAATGAGCATGTATTGCTATAACCTGGAACCATGCATTTTTCCTTTGTTAATGTCAAAGAAATGTTGTGCTTTGTCTCTGTAAAAATAAATACGGCCATCATCATCATCCTGAAAATAGTTATATTGTACCCAATTAACCTCAGAGTTCAACTGTTCTCACAGTGTACTCATGACATTTGCATCAATAAGCTTAAGCTAGTTGTATTCTACATCCGTCTGGTCTGATGAAACAAAACTGGAAAACTGGACCGGATACAGCATATGGTGAAACAGTGGTGGGAGCATCATGCTGTGGTGTTTCTTTCCCTTCAGATGGAACCAGGGATTCTTGTTAAACTGGGTAATTACACAGACCAGTTAGTTTGGATGTTAAACTACAAGGTGTCTTCCAGAAATTTGAAGATGAAGAGGGATTTTATTTCTCAGCCTGACACCTGAGTCCAACAGTGCACTGAAATGAGACAAAAATGTAAGCTGAAATGGTCCAGTCAGAGTCCAGGGCCAAATCTGACAGAAAATCTATGGAATCACCTGGAAGTTACCTACAAGTTAGAGTGGGCAGATTTTACAATTTCAAGATGTGTGATGGTAACAGACTCCTACCAAAGAGGACCGATTGCTAAAAGGTGGTAGAGCAGGTGCAGCATGTGCAGAGGCTACATTCCTCAACTTAGTTGTCCTGGGTTCGATTTGCTGCATGTCTTCACTTTCTCTCACCACCATTTTTCCAATCAATTTACTGTTCAATAAAAATAACAAATCATTTCTTCAGCAGACAGGTAATTGCATCTTTTTAATTATCATTTATTTTTTTAATTTTACCCCAAAAAGGGCCCTGCGATGGACTGGCAACCTGTCCAGGGTGTACCCCGCCTCTTGCCCATAGACTGCTGGAGATAGGCACCAGCTTCCCCGTTACCCACTATGGAAGAAGCGGTAGAAAATGACTGACTGGCTGAATGACCCCAAAAAGGAAAATGGAGTATTAAATTTGTTGTTGTTGCTTACCCATTTAAAGATTAAAAACTAAATGAACAGAAATTATGAGGAAAAAATTAAAAAAACAAAATAAATGTGAAAAAATTGCCAACAATAAATTCGAAAGGACACTGGTGCAAAGACCTGCGACCGCCTTGTGTAAATAAGCAATTAACTTTATTATAAACTTAATAACTAAGAAATGATTTCCTCTTTAGCATTAAAACATCTTATGGACACACACTGCTTGGGAAGAGTGAAGTAGTTTCAGCATTTTGCATTTCTTCAATACATTTCCATATTTCCACTCTTTTTTCGTTATTTTGACTTTATTCATAAAATCGTTTTTTGTCTTTATTCTGTAATAGAAGAAAAGAAATCTACTACAAAACAGCCACTTTTTTTCCGATTGACACAACTACTCCTAGGTATAAAAAAGATTGGTTGGTTTTTCAGTTAGATCGTCTCAAAGTTTACTTCACAAAACCCAACAATTTAACAGGGGTCTATTCAACTTTAAGTTCAACCGTATGAAAATTCATGATAACACCAGATGCTTGTTTCTAAAAGCAGCATTTGAATCAACTGTGATGTAATCAGGCAAAGCAATAAAGCATTAAAGGAAAGGAACACAGCTAAATCGATTATTAGCAGCCAGAGGTTACATTACATGAGCAAAAACATTCATCCACCTCCATGTGAAGACGCATTGGGAAAATTTATGTGAGTCTCTAGCATTTTAATGTGTTGAAATGAAAATGGCTTCTGAAAACTGATCTGTATGAACTAAGAGGTAAACGGTGGAAAGGCAGGTGTAAGGTAACTTATTTTTACAAAGAAAAAGTCTGAAAAGAAACAAGCTTCAGGAATTTCAGTGAGTCAAAATAAACAGAAAATTGGCGACTGCTCACAAATCAAACTTTACTCAGCGAAAAGCCTCGAATTAACGCTCTAACAGGTAAATCCTTCATCCTGGAGGAAATACTGTGTATTCATCGCCTGTCAGAAAGTCAACACTGTCAGGCAACTCTTGAAATAAACCTGCCTTAGAGTACAGAGTTAAAAAATTAAACCAGTACAGTTCTGATCCACTTTACTCTGTAACTCATGAATTCATTCAGTTGGGCTCAATAAGAGGAACATTTCTGCAGTTAAAGCAAATATGACAAACAGTTCTGGTCCCTAGGCTCTTTGCAGTCACATGGACAGATTTACTCAAGGGTTAGCAGAGTTGGTTTATTTCAGACTCCTGAGCACAGATGGTCCAAAGGGTTGAGGGTTATTGTCCGAATCAGAGAAAGCATCAGCAGCATCAGCAGGATGTCAGAGGAATGAAGGGGAGTCAAAGATTCTTCCTCAAACATGAAGAGGAGGCTGAATTCAGTTCAAACTTGCTCTACAAAAGAAATGTCTGATGTGGTGTTCTCGTCTTCATCATCATCTTCTCTGTCTTCCTCCTTCTCTTCTGGTCTAATGTTATCAGAGCTGAATGAGACAGCTTGAAGGAAATATTTCCACTGTGAACAGATTCTCGTTTTATTGGCAGACACGTGATTTTATACTCCTGCACTAAACATTTGTAAAAGCATATTATTTGCTAGTTTCCATTCAGTTTATTTATATTGTACCAATTCATGACAAATGTCGTGTTTATAGGGTAATTTTATATCCAGTTATAAAGAACCCACGTCTGTCCAAATTCACATTAAATCAACATAACTGATCCAGATCCAATTGTTTAAATTAAGGTTTAATTCATTCAAATAAGTTTTTGGACTTATTTTATTTAACTAACCAACAGGTGACCTGAGTCCAAGTCATTTTAGGCAGCTTTTAAAGTTTCTCAATTTAATAATATATCTGAAAGTGCATATATTAAACTTAATGCCCATCCATCCAAAAAAACAATAATTTCTTCACGTGAATCATATTGGATTTGAGAACATTTATTATTTGGGAATTTTGGCTGCATTTTGTCATTATTGCTCAGTGGGAGATTAGAATAGAACTGAAATATCCTTTAGTTTCCCACAGTGGGGAAATTCATATATAACAGCAGCACAATGAAAGGCAAGTGAAAGCATGCAGGTTCACACAAAGGTAAAAAACAAGCAAAAATATATATATATATAGATATAAAACAAAAAATAAGAATATAGATGTATAGATATGTACAGTAAGGGAACATTTACAGCACAAGAAAAGATACATATTACCAATAGTTCAGATTAAATGAAATTTGCAACTGTGTAGTGTGATTTTTACAAAGTACAAAAGGATTTTAGGACTGCAATAACAGATGAATCTATTTTAAGGCTTTTTACATATGTTCGTCAGGGATAATGATACGTTTGGAAAAATACTGCATAGTTACCTGGTTTAACTACTTTTTTTTGGTTCCAAGACCAGCTCTTGGTGTCCACGATAAACATCGTTGTGGAAACTCAGTGGGTCTCCTGCCAGGTCTGCGTCACCCCCCCCACCCACTTATTAGGCACAGCTTCAGACTGAGAGCTGGAGCAACTGCAGGGACTCAGAGGTGATGCTGGAAGACAAACTATTGTGTTGCTGCAGGTTTAAATGAGCCAGCAAAGGTCCATCTCGTTTGTCTGGCCAACAAGGCTCAGGCTGGCCTTTTCAGCCTCCTATTTAACCGATTAAGAGTCAACGAATGCTAATGAGAGTGACAGAGCCTCTCACTGTAGAGCGTGTAGGGGTGTTATCTGGTGCCATGAACAGTTTGACTGGTTCGGTTTGACAAGGTGTTACAGCTTAATGCGACACCAGCCCCAGGATTCTCTCCACAGCTCTCAGCCCGGCTTAGGGCCAATCCTCTGTGCATGTTTCACTTCCTCTTAACATTTCTGTTATGTGTACATACTCTCAGTTGATTATTTAAACTAATGTTAGGAGGAATTAGTGCAAATCTGTGCTGCAACTGCAGTAACTGGGGAAGAGATAGTATTACAGACAGTATGTGGTACCTTTGGGCTCTAGCTAGCAGCACTAGGAGTCACATTTACTGCTCTCCACATGTTTTACTGATTCTTTTAATTGTACAGTAAGAATAGTTGCCATAGTTTAAAAGCACAGCTCTTTAACCCCATCCATGTTGTGTTCAGTAAGGTCTTTAATTGTGACACCCCTGCGGGACGTCAACAAGGCCAGATTGAGGAAAAACAGGCAGGAAAGATCCACTCTGACCACTTTCCGACCCCATTTACTGCTTCTACCCTCTGGCAGGAGCTATAAACCACCTAGTGGAAACATCAGCAACCTAATACTGCCTTCAAGCTGCTATAAACGGTTAACATGTCAGACAACCAGGTTCAACAACACAATTTGCTCAAGGGACAGAGCGATTTTAAGCTGACAATCCTTTGATTATCCATCTTTCTGTTAATTAGACTTATTTTAGTTTTTGCTGTAACAGGTAAGTCTTGTAAAGCATTTTGATTTGTAAAAATGTTAAGCAATTATCAGCTTGCAGTATTAATGCCCAAAAAGTAAAATAGAAGTACACAAGACTCAATATCTGGCCTGCAACGTCTCATATCCTACCGAGCTGAGTTGTTCTAATTTTTTACAGCTTTATGGATTGCTGTGTATCAACCAGTGAGTGAAGGCTCTGACTGGCTACCTTTTCGGAGCTACAGTGCAACTAATTTCTGTGGAACGACCCCCATCAGGTCAGAGGTATCTTGGATTATGTTCCTTAGAGATGGCAAAGTGGAGTGGAGACTGATAGATGGATCAGGACTTCATCTGCAGAGACTAGGGTGTTGCTCCAGGCTGTACTCATGAAGAAGGAACTAAACGAACAGGATATTTGTTGGGAGGCCTGAAGATCTCAGAACTGACACAAATCTCTCTTTAGGGAGTGTGAGGGACCGGGCTTAAACAAGGACAAAAGGTTGTTAAAGAATTGGAAAAAACTTCATTTTAATACTGTCAAAAATATTCAAAGGGTCAAACTTCAATACAAAATAACTCAAATAATAAATAACATGGATTTGGGCCCGACTCAACTGAGGTCAACTGAACCGTAACTAAACTCAAACAAAAACTGACCTGCAGACAAAGAACAAATGCTGCTTAAATAGAGGTGGAATAACCTAAACTCACCAAATGAGGGAGGCACAACATAACAGAGGAACAACAAATGAAAAGAATACAAACTAAATTAACTAAAACATAAATGAAGCAAAATCACTTAACTTAGCACAAATACGTGAATATTAAAGTGGCGAAATAACTAACAACTTTAGCAAGTGAAGTTCCCCCTAATCAGTCTTTTGGAATAATGTTATGTTCCTGGCTTCCACCTCCAGCTGGTCTGCATTTGCAGAACCTCAAAGAAAAGAACAAGTGTAAGTAAACCATTCAGAAAAATATTAACTAAAGTGTGGACCCATTAGAAAATATATATCTACATAAAATAACTTGAACGTATGTATAGTGTCATCTGGAACTAATAAATGTAAACTATGAAAACAATACTAACACTTGGTTGTGGTGGTAGAAGCATCCACCACAGGGAGCATACTGTCTCTTCTGGAAAATCTCCAAGCAGACCTGGAGAAAGTCACAGAGAAGACGGATTTTTGGGTTTTGGATTTGTTGCCTCATTGACCAGACCTTAGATAAGTTAAATGAAGAGGTATGGATAGTTGGGTAATTTTTGCTGAAAATCAAAATTTATTCACACCAAAACCTGTTTTGCAAACAATGTGTCAAGTGCATGCTAAACATATTTTTTAAAAGTTTGTATTCCTTATTATCATTATATTAAACACCAGCAAGCCTGCTCCTCAGGACAAAGCTGGTTAAAGGAGCCACATTACAAACCTATCTGAAGTTCAAGTGTAATGGCTATTGGGTTTCTGTTTTCTCCTTTTTTATTGACATCATTTTTCTAAATATGTATTTTCTTAGTTAGTTCACCGTTTTTTGTTAAATGGTTGCTAATACCCCCTCACATCTCATTGACTACAGTCCTTCAAAAAAAACTCCTCTTGGTTCCCAACAAACTGTAAATTCTTAAGAAGTCAGTCATTTTCTACCGCTTATTCCATAGTGGGTTGTGGGGAAGCTGGTGCCTATCTCCAGCAGTCTATGGGCGAGAGGCGGGGTACACCCTGGACAGGTCGCCAGTCCATCGCAGGGCAACACACAAACAACCATGCACACACTCATTCATACACCTAAGGGCAATTTAGAGCGACCAATTAACCATCTTTTGTGTATGTTTTTATTTTAATTGTTTGGGTGTATGTCTGATGTTTTATCTTCCTGTCCAGTGGCTGCAGATGAAAAATAGCCTTTTGGGTAACCCTGGTGCATTTGCAGCAATGCTATTAATGTATAAATCCCTGTCAAGTAAACCTATTCTATTCTAAATGCAATGCATTAAATTGGCCATGTTGTCATACCTGTGCAGCTAATGGTATCATTTTCACTGGTCCTATGCCAGGGTTTGTCATATTACCCACTGCAGATGTGCAGTCACCTCTGCTGATAGCATAAGTGCACAGCTAGTGCTGGGGATATGAACCAGTGAAGAGAATTAGTCTTGAGATGAGGACATGTCATTTTATGATCAAAGATAGAGATTTATCAGGCTAGATGTTTACAAGATGCTAAAGAGCAAGTTTAGTCATAAGTATAAGTGCTTACCAAACATTTAATACACATATATGAACCACATGGTGTGGTCAGAGAATTTAGCATTCGAAGACAAATATTTAGTCCCAAACAAATGCCTCAAAGCACATAACCAGTTTAAGGCAGGTTGGAAGTTAAAGTTGTTTCAGTTGACTATATATCTACATGCATAATATTGACTCAGGCAAAGTTTAACAGCAACAGTGAACACCAAAACTTTGGTACCTGCATAATGTCTTTAAATAAACTATTGGTATGTTTAAAAACTGGTCTAGTCCAGACACTGGCCTGCTGATGTAGCAAATTTTAACCTTGTGTTAGGATCTTTGCTACGGAGGAACCCAGAACGCAGACAAGCAGGCAGCATGACGGTAGTTGACTTCAGGCTTTAATTAACAAAAACTCACTCTTAGAAGAGGCAGGAACAAAACAGAAGCAGGCTGGCTTGACAGGCATGGCATGGTCCATAAAACAAGACATGAGTAGAGACAATGATTCCGCAATGACTAACTGAACAGGTGTGTATATATATGGAGTGAAAACCAGGTGGAGCAAGACAGATTGACAAGGTGCAGGTGAACCGGATAAATTTGATGAACAGAACGGACGTGACAGGAGCAAAACATGGCTTGACTAGAACGCATATCCAAGGAAACAAAACAGAACTATAACTAGAAAAACATGAAACAAAAACATAACCAGATCCTAAAACCAAACTTGACAAAACTGAAGCATGACCAGAAAAACTAACAGAAACATGATTCAAAACCTAAACTGTGAAAAACAAAGAAAAAACCAGAAACCAAAAACCCAACAACCCCAAATCATAACACCTTGAAATTATAGGATTTATTTATTTCCTCAAGGAACTAATAAGACAGACTAACCAGCAGCAACATGAGCAGACACAAAACTAAAGGTGAATCATGTAAATCATCCCTCCATCATCTTGGTGGTGATAATTGCCAGTTAGTGATGAATGTCTTTACCCCGATTTCCAGAGCTTACAGTGGTACAAAAATTAATATCGTCTCGTTGGCATTGTCTGGTAAAAGGTGGACATTGTTTCCACCAGCGTGGTTCACATAATATCAACTCGAGGTGTTTGACGCATAGTTTTCTATTTGGGGTATGTTTAGACCTCTCTTAGACTGAGACACGGTGTGTATGATTTACTTTGTCTAATTTTCTGCTGCTTTTGTTGGGTCTTTTCTGTCAAACTCTTGACTTCACCAGGTGCTTGTAAATTCAATACATGGCAATTAAAAATAGAAATCTTCCATTTTCACTAAAAAGATAATTAGAATATTTTATATTGGTTGTTTTTTTAAACTTAGTTTTTGCTTTTGCTTTGCACACTGTTTACTGACTGTTCGTCTTCCTCCCCAGTCAGCTGCGATGTGGTCGAGGTCCCCATCCTGAACGCCAACCCAGCTACATGCACAGCACCTCTCACATCCGCCTCACATCCATCAAGAAGACCACACCCACCGCTGTCATCATGGCTCCAGCAGCAAATGGCAACCCCAACAGACAGGAAGTGGCTTTGTGAAGCAGGATGTTTCCAGGATGCTCTGCAGAGAGACAAGACTCTGGGGCAAAAACCCAGTGGATGGATGAGAAAGACACTCCCCACATTTTGCACCAGTTGGATGATTCACACCATCACCATAGATCATGACCATCACAAACAACCAAAACAAAAAGTGCCTCTTGGAAAAAGAGCAGAAAACACCCTGACAATGTGCTACAACTCTCCACCGTACAGGGTATCAGTGAACATCTGAGGCAGTAGAAAGACTTTAGCTCTAACATTAACATTTTCAGTCCGAAGGTTTGCTGCTCTGTGGTGTTGAAGCTCTGATTTGGATGTTTGCCTGTACTTTTGTCTGCTGGTTTGTAAAATAGGAGTGGTAGCATTAATGGACATACAAGGACATTTGGTAGAATGGTGCAAGTTCTGACACTTCCTGGAAGTAACCCTAGCTACTTTTAAGATAAATTAAGGCAGTTTCGTTGTTGAACTTCACAGAAACCTCTATAAACCAAAACTGCTTTCCTCTGAAAAGATTAAACTACATGTGGCTTTGCTAAGTAGGCAGTTAGGTAGGCTCTGTGCACATAAACAGTCACCACTTCACAGGTATAAATACCAGGTGGTACACAGGCTATGGAGACCCATTAAATATGTATTTGGTCCTTGCAGGAGAAGAATCACAGTCAGCCTTTCCCTTCATTTAAAAACTGGTGCAAACATCTGCTACTGTTCAAGATAATATCTTGGAAGATTGAAACATTTTCAAAAGGGACTCCTCTTTGTTCTCATTGTAAAGTTTTTAAAAAACTGTAAAAAAAAATGTCTATTGCAGTAACATCACCTCACACTGAACAAAAAAGAAAAAACAGACTTATAATTTGAGTTTGAGTGGGGGAAAAAGTCCAGTGTCTGAGAGCTTCTAATTGTTAATTGCTTCTAATCTACAAACGTCTGTTTCCCTGGCAGTATAAATATGACGAGACAGAGAGGCCCAATACTCCATTCAGAAAAATAGAAAATCAAGAGAACATGCCATTCAAGTAAGAAGGGTGTGTGTTGATCTTCCTAAGTCAAAAAATGGCGAAACAAAAACAGTCACAAGTCTAAACGTGACCCAAACTACAGTCAGAGCAGTAATTAAAATGTTAAACAAGAAGGGATAAGGACCTTGTCACCATGCACAGTGAGGAGATGGTACAGCAGCTGGAAATATGACAAGTTCTTACTGCTGACAACTGCAGCGAGGACTGGCAGAAGTCTTCCTAACAACCAGTAGAAGCTAAGACAAGTGGTTGCTAAGTGGGTGGCATGCTAAGAAAAAGCTTTTTTCCTCCTACCATCACAAACATAAACATGTGAACTTTACTGGGACCTTAACCAGAAATGTTGCTTTGGTCAGATTTGACAAACACTGACTTGTTCAGCAAGAAACACACCTGGTAGGTTTGGTGTGAAACAAACAATGAATATGTGGAAAAAGCACCTCATGCACCTTTACCTTGGACATTAAATCTACCTTCTTCCATAGCCATCTCATGGCCAGATCTAAATCCTATAGAAAAGCTGTGGGCTGAGCTGATGACAAGAGAGCATCAGATAGAACCCATGACTCATGTGCACAGACGAAAGGTCAAAGTTCACTCTCTTTGGGTGTTACACCCTTGGGAAACATTATAGGGAAGAACCAAGTACTGTTTCTGTAGTATAAAGGGGTTGTGTAAAGTATTACCAGTGGGGGAGGCAATACTTGTGCCCCTGGTGATTTTGTTTAAAAGTTAATTCTTTTCATGGGATTTTTCACAATTAAAGGCAGGATTTTGTGTTAAAATTTCTCAGTGTGAGATTGTGCTGCTGCAGTAAAAGAGGAGTATATTTTAAGGCTTTTTACACATCTTCACTTGGGGCATAAAATATAGTTTTTATGGTGCCAAAATGATCAATTAATGAAAATAGGTCAGATCTTCTTGACAATGTTTTCCAAACTTTCCCTGCAAAGGACTGAACTATTTTAAGGCACAAGATCAACATGTGGGATTCCTGTGAGGTTATTAGACAAGATCCTTAATTAGCAGAGACGTCAGTTTCCCTAAAACCAGTAAACATTATTACTGACTGAACCAGTAACCTTCTACAGAAAACTCTTCTGTGCACAACTTCTGACCTCCTGTGGACTTTACTGCAAGCCACCGAGGCTCAGAAAACAATTATTTGGAATTAATTAACTGTTAGTGAGTTGAACACAATCCCCATTTTCCCTCTGCGGCCTATAATTAGCGTCTAATTGCATTACAGGAATGCATTTTTATTAAAGAGCTGTGAAGTAAACATTTACAGAAATGAGCACCCAATCAAAGAGTGTTTAATTAAATGGGACGATATACTTCCAAGAGTCAAGTTTCATATTTTCAGTTAATCCAGCTGCTAATATTTATTTTCATCTGGTTTACTGCCGGATAGGTCATTATTTGCCCAGCATGAGCTCCTCTCTGTGAGGTTTTAAAAGGCGATGACAGGCGCTGAAGAAAGCAATGCTTTTATGGAGCGATTCTTGCTGGATGCACAGACTAAAAGAGCCTAGTGATTACTGTCATTGCTTTGTGTTGGTGCCTCAGCCTGAACTCAGAGGTGATGACATTTCTGTGCTTTATTTATCTGAAAGCCTCTACGCTTTGCTCTTCTTTACGCCATGTTGTGATGTTTTTCCTTCTTTTAGGCTTGATGTGTTTTTTTTTTATGCACTACGCATGCTTCTCCTTTTTCTGCTTCGTTCTTTAATAAATGTTCCTGTGCAGGCAAGTGTCTTGTCTCTGCTTTGATGGAAATCTTTGAATGAAAGTTTAGACAGTGTAACTGCTGGTTGGTACCTCCAGCTCTGGGCTCTCTAAATAGACTAATGTAAGTGGAGTTGAATCTACAGAAAGCAGGAGGCTGCCCAAAAAGCCCAAGCACAGTATTTCTACATATATTAATTTCTCTGTCCAGTAGTAGAAAAAAATCTAATTATTTCCAGCTTGCTTATTTCACCTATTTACAAGCACTTTAGGTTGTAGAAGCTGCAGCTTCTAAAACCAAACCATTTGGGAGTGAAAAGCCTTGATTTCATGTTTTGGCTCTGAGTTTTTGAACCCGTGGGGACAGGAGCTGCTATTTGCTGCTATTTTTTCTCATTCTGTTCACATCCATTTAAAACATAGTTGTTTGACAGCATATCGATTTGCTTTTTGAGCTTCTCTTCTTTCTCAGAACATTATTGAAGGGCAGATGGATAGCACATCGCCCCTGACTGCCACAGACAAACCTGAAGAGAAGGCAGCAGGTTGCTGATTCTGACTCATGACTGAGATGTGTGTCTGACTTTCACCGTTGTCCCCTTTGAACTTTAAATCTTTGAACTTTGACCTTTTTATCCCGTTTGTGGATATGAATCAGTCGTAACAAGAGCAAAATGATTATTTTCTCATCTATGAGATGTACTTCTATGAGGAGTGTGAATGTTATTTAAATGAGAAAGATGGGGGCCATTATTCGATTTAATCAACTGAGCATAGCTGAGTTCTTGATGTGCAAACCAGCCTCACTGCTGAATTCTGTAAAATAATGAGAACCCCTTCAAAGCTGAAATCCTAACTTTTCTATTCTATTTAATCCAGTCATTTCTTATGCATAGTCTGTTCATTGCAGAATTAATCATAGAGACACTTTAAAGCATAGTTTGTTTGGTAAATCAGAATCCTCCCTCCCTCATCGACTTATCAGGAGCTGGTTCACAGTGAACACATGTTCACCAAGGAAACCCAGACATTTCTATCGTCAGCTCTTTTTGGGGAATACAAGGACGTTCTGTGTCAGCCCTAGGTCTCCTCCCAGTCCCCAAAGGAAGACATCGGAATCAAACCACCGAACCACCTCAGTTGACCAATTTTAATGCGGAGCAGCAGCTCTACTCTGAGCTCCACCTGGATGATGGACCTGCTAACCTTATCTCTCAGACAGATCCTGACCCCCTAAAAGGGAAGCTAATTTCAGATACTTGTATCTAGGATCTAGTTTTCTGCCCTTGATCAACATCCCAGTACTGTGAAGGTTGGAACCTATTCCTACCAGTAAATCCAGAGTTTCAGTTTTCAGGTCAATTTCATCTTCATCATTACATACATGATGTAGCATTTTAATAACAGACTGTGAGACCTAGCTGTCTATGCTGTGCTACATCCTGCCATCACTCATTAACTAGAGACCATCCCACCATCTTTAGGTTGAGAACCACAGCCTCAGACTTCATGCAGCAAACTGCTTCCGTGCCTACAGAACCACATCAATTGCACAAGGCAAATGTGAGACCCTAAAGTTCCCAGAACCAGAGACCTTCCACTCCACGTTGACACCTAGAGATCCTTTCCAAGAAGAAGCTAAAAAAAAGAAGAGGGAAGGAGTCTCCCCGCTGGAGTCCAATCCTCACTGAAAATGAGTTTTTGCAAATAATTTGATAAAAATAACTCTTGTTTTTGTCGTCCAGTGAGATAGCTTACTAAAACCTGGAGCCCAAGAATCCCACTAAAACACCTGTGAACTGAACAAGCAGCGTCTTCTCGGTTCAAGAGCCTGTCAGTACCTCCTTTCTAAAATCGTAGCATAAACTTTCAGAAAATGCTGAGATGTTTGATCCCCTAATAGTTGGGACACTATCTGGCTATTTCTTACCCTTCAAGTGATTTGACATACCCTCAGATCACAAAATGTTCTTATAGCTGCAAGGAAAGCCCTGATCCATCTACCCAGCTTCTGCTCCATCCTCCAATCTCTTGTCTCTAAAGTCCATAATAATGGGAGATTACGGAGGGGAGTAAATGCAACAGGTGAGCTTAAAAACTGAGGGATGAATGGAGAAATGAATTTGAATGCTGGTGTGAGTAATCAGAATCAGAATCAGAATCAGCTTTATTGCCAAGTTTGTACATACAAACAAGGAATTTGACTCCGGTACACTTTGCTCTTTGGTTTTTGTTTTTGCACTACAGAATATACCTATCTACAATGTACAAATATACACATATATAAATAAAAAAGGTGCATTTGCAACGTCTGTCTGCTGTTGTTTTGTACTCTATTGAATGTTCAACAGAGAAACAGCCTGGGGGAAGAAACTGTCTCTGTGGCGGCTGGTTTTAGTGAACAGCGCTCTGTAGCGGCGGCCTGAAGGCAGAACTCTAAACAGTTTATGTGCAGGGTGTGTGGGGTCTGCAGAGATTTTAGCAGCTCTTTTCCTGACCCTAGACCTGTATAAGTCCTGGATGGAGGGAAGGTCAGCCCTGATGATTCTCTCTGCAGTCCTGATTATTCGTTGCAGTCTGGACCTGTCCTGTTTTGTGGATGAACCAAACCACACTGAGATGGATGAAGACAGGACAGACTGAATGATGGCAGTGGAGAAGATGACCAGCAGCTCCTGTGGAAGGTTGTACTTCTTGAGTTGCCTCAGGAAGTACAGTCTCTGCTGGGCCTTCTTTCGAACAGTGTCTATGTGTGAAGACCATCTCAGGTCCTCAGAGATGGTGGTTCCTAAGAACCTGAAGTGATCCACAGCTGACACGGTGTTGTTGAGGATGGTGAGGGGGGTGTATGGAGGTGGTGTTTTCCGAAAGTCCACCACCATCTCCACAGTCTTGAGTGGGTTTAGTTCCAGGTAGTTCTGACTACACCAGTGTATCAGGCGATCCACCTCCAGTCTGTATGCAGACTCATCACCGTCCTGGATCAGTCCAATGACAGTGGTGTCATCTGCAAACTTAAGGAGTTTCACGGACGAGTCCGCTGAGGTGCAGTCATTTGTGTACAGGGAGAAGAGGAGTGGGGATAGAACACACCCCTGGGGGTCACCAGTACTTATTGATCTGGTTTGGGAGAGGATGCTCCCCAGTCTCACCTGCTGCTGTCGGTCTGTCAGGAAGCTGTTGATCCACTGACAGGTGGAGGATGGGACGTTGAGCTGAGTGAGCTTCTGGTGGAGGATGTCTGGTATGATGGTGTTGAAGGCCGAGCTGAAGTCTACAAACAGGATCCTAGTGTAGGTCCCTGGGCGGTCGAGGTGTTGCAGGATGAAGTGTAGACCTAAGTCAACAGCATCATCTGCCGACCTGTTTGTTCGGTAAGCAAACTGCAGGGCGTCCAGTAGAGGGCCTGTGATGTCTTTCAGGTGCTTCAACACCAGCCGCTCAAAGGATTTCATGACCACAGACGTCAGGGCTACAGGCCTGTAGTCATTTAATCCTAGGATGGTGGGTTTCTTGGGCACTGGGATGATGGTGGATCGTTTGAAGCAGGAGGGGACCTCACACTTCTCCAGTGACTTGTTGAAGATCCGGGTGAAGATCGGAGCGAGTTGATTTGCACAGGCTTTCAGGCATGATGAGGAGACGTTATCAGGTCCTCCAGCTTTCTTTGTTTTCATGCGCTGAAAGAGCCTGTTTACATCTTCCTCAGAGATCTTTAGTGCAGGCAGAGGATCTGAAGGTAGGGGGTTGGTTGCTTTACTGGTCGAATTTGTTCCTGAATGGGATGTGGAGGAGTTGGTTTGAGGTGTGAACGGCTTCTTGTCATGTCTGCAGTAGAAGCCATTCAGACGGTTAGCCAGGCGAGGACTTTGTTCAGGAAGGGTGGTGGGGCTTCTGTAGGCAGTCAGGTTTCTCAGACCAGTCCATACAGCCGAAGTGTCACCAGTAGAAAGGCTGTTTTTCAGCTTCTCACTGTAGCTTCTCTTGGCTGCTTTGATCTCCTTTGTTAGTCTGTTCCTGGCCTGCCTGTACCGCGCCCAATCTCCACTGCTGTGAGCTTCTTCCTTGTCCCTGCGATTCCTGAGATGTGGAGTAAACCATGGCTTGTTGTTCCCAAAGGTGCAGAAGGTCTTGGTCTGCACACACATATTCTCAAAGAAACTGATGTATGATGTCACCACATCAGTTAGTTTGTTTAAATCAGTGGCTGAGGTTTCAAAAACAGTCCAGTCTGTGCATTCAAAGCAGGCCTGTAGCATCTGCTTCGATTCCTCAGTCCACTTTTTAACAGTGTGAACCACGGGTTTGGAAGCTCTTAGTTTCTGTCTGTAAGTTGGGATGAGGTGGATAAGGCAATGATCCGAAAGTCCCAGAGCAGCCCTGGTAACAGCATGATATGAGTCCTTAAAAGCTCATATCATATAATCTGGAGGATATGGGGAACATCTGACACCAATGAAACTAATCTACAAAGAATGAACTAAAATGGCAGCAACTAGAGAACCTAAACAGCAGGGGAGTGAAGTGAAACAGACAGAAGGAAACTAAAAATAAAACACCTAAGGATCATGAGACTGCTGGCAGGGACAAATGTTAAGGTCAGGTGCCCTTTCAGACGGGTCCTGCTGACAAGGGTGGAGGCATGGGCATATTGTTTCCCGGTGGCATAATTTGGTATTGCACTCTCATATAATTTAATATGAAGCAGATTAATATTACCTGAGGCCAGCTGAAAGTCCTTTACACCTGCATGTTTTTGCTTCTAAATATCTGCAGCATGTTTCTGAGCTAAAAAATACCCATAAGTTAATTATTTCCCTCTGCTTTCTGGCCTTGAGCTCTGCTCTGTTCACTTCTGGCACAAATAAGCTTTCTTGGCTGCCATGGTTGTGGTTGCTGTACAGTCAAAGATATGGCTTGAATAATAATTGAAAAGTCACAGCCTGGTGGCTGCATTGATGGATATATCTGCCATCAGAGAGGGTTAATAATGGGTCCTTCAGGAAAAACATTACCTCTGTGCTGAACTGAATTTAACATGCAGTACCTGAAGGACCTCTTCCATTTTCTCATTTAGTTTGGGTTAATGCTTTCCATCAGTGCCAATATGCTGCTTTACTGACAGACAACATTTGGTCTGTGTCACATTCAGGTTAAAGTTAATATTGGTACCAATATTGATACACATCAAAAGCTGAGCAATGCCAAATATAAAATATACCTGGGATGGCTGCAAGACTGCCAGCTTCCTAAATCAGGAAGACGTCAATGATAGAAGGGCTAAAGGTGCTGCGTTGGCGCAGGGGTTAAAATGTGTGACTTCAGAGGCTTCAGTCCTTGACACAGCTGCTGTGGGTTCGACTCCAGGCCAAGATGACCCTTGCTGCATGTCTGCCCCCTCTCTCCACCCCTTTCCTGTCAGCTTAGTGTCTGTAAAAGTAAATAGTGGGGCAAAAATGATCAAAGAGCTACCAAAGGCACTATTTAATCCTGGATTTGCTTCTGTCATCATGTTGGTCATTATCAAACCTCAATAACTGTTTATGGCACACTGGGTGAGTCGTGGTTACCAATGTGATAATGTATCAGATTTTTTCAAAGAATTTGAACCAAATTCAGTTTCTGCTACCGAGCAGAAAGCTGTTACAAAGTGTGGCACTAAGGAGTGACCAGAGTTTGGTTCCCCTCATATGAGCCATTACTGATCAATATATTAAGTGTATTGGTTTCGTAGGTGTACCCATAACACACCTTAGATCATCCCTGATGGTTACAGGCATCAATCTCTCAATCCAAGCCCCCAGGACAGGACTCTTTAGTGTGTGGTTGTGGCGGCACCACACACTAAGGTTTACAGAACAGCTGAGCCGCCCATGCTGGCATCTACTTTTAAACGATGAGAGATTTAGGCAGCAGCTCATTGAGAGGGACATAGGGTGGCCACTTGACATCACATAAGACTTTCCTTGACTATACATATATATATAGTCCCATTCTCACTGGTCTCCTTCCAGTGGGAGGGGGTCAGATCCCTGAAGGGAGGCTTCCTTGAGACATCATGAAGAGATGAATCACCTCAGCTGATTCCCATTGATGTGGAGGATGATCCGGGATGATCCAGGAGAGGGAGCAGCTCAAGACCCAACCTGACACAAAAACAGAGACACACAGTCACAATCTCACATTTCCACCCTCATGCGTCGAATAAAAACACTCACACCCACACACCCAATGTAAAGACACACAACAATGGATACACTCACTTACACTCCCCATACATACTCTATATTCAGAGTTCCAGGTACCGATATTCCAGAAGGGCAAGTCCCCGGACCCAAGAGGTGGTCCCCTTCATTCTGGGTTGAAGACAGGCTGACTGGCCAAGCCACCAGTTCAGACTAGTGCCGGCACCACCCGAACCCCCCCAACGACCTCATCCCCATCCAGAGAGTGGGCCACGATTCTCTAAAGCAAAACATAGCTACCTTACAGAGGAGACTGCTCGTATCTGGGATCTTGATTTTTTCAATGATTAATCATGAGAGATTCATATTGCATGAAAATACGTAAGGCTTGGAACTGCTCACAAATACAGAATCACTCCCTTAGTGTGTTGGAGGGTATGATTACTTTCCTGGAACAAGCCCAGGAACACACCATGGGGGGGAGGTACATTCTGGCTTCTAGATCTGTTCAATCAACAATGAAAGCCACAAATCATAGGCTTGCATGTTGTCAACAAAAGAAAAAAAAGACGTAAGACCTCTTTGTTATTTATTCCTAAATATTTCCACTTGGGAAACAAATTTAACTAAATCCCCAGAACTTCAGAAGTTGCTGCAAGTTATAAAATAAAGTAGTTAATTTTAAAGGCAGTAAAACAGCTGGCTCTCAACAACAACCCAGACTTGGCCGTCAACACAAAAACTGTAATGAAATGAATTAAAGGGAAAGTTCAAAGTAATCAAGAAGAAGAGTGGGGAGGAGAAAAAATGACACCAATGAGGGTTGAGGAGAAGATGATTACAGTAATTAAGATAAGCAGTTATAAAGATAGAAACACTAAACGTACAGACAACAGTAGACATTTATTTAGGAAAGCTGATCTCCTCCAGTAGGCATTCAAACAATGAAGAGGGTGGCTGATGATGCTGCACAGCATTTTAATCGAGCTAAATACGATAAATGCCTGGTCTCTTTATGGACTTCTTAAAGCATTTAAAACCATACATCCCCATCTGGCAAGACTGAAGCCTCCCCAGAAGGAGATAAATCCACACCTAATCCTTTGGATAATTTTATTTCTAACAGAAAAAAAACAATAATTGGTCAAAGTAAAGAATTTGCTCGGTTCTGAAGAAATCTACCACCCACACCAGTCTCTTAAACAATGTGCACAGATGACTGCAGGAGCTCTAAACCACATATTTGTTAGATAAAATATTTTGATAATTCATGAACACAAATAATGTCCTATGATGAGAAAGCCTGGCTTGTTTTTCATCATTTAAGAAGAAAATCAAACTCATCACTGATTTCTGTCAAAGGAAAAGTTCATTCTAAAGTTTCTGCACACAAAGACATTTGCTGTGTATAAATACAATCAGTAAAAAAAGAAAGGTCACTCTTTCAGCTTCACACTTTAAAGCATCAGCTTCTAAAACTAACTCTAACTTTAAACGTTCAAAAACAAACAGATTCCAACAGGTTCCACACTGTGGAAATCTGTTGGAATCTTTAAACAAAAATGAAGCCAAAATGGGAAAGCTAAGGTAAAAAATTAACATCATTCTCACTGCTTCAACAGTAAAACATGACTCACAAGTATTTGCTGACATGTTCCTCAGTCAAAGAAATCAGTTCTTCAATAATACTAAATAAGTTTAGTTTAAACATTTCATTCCCTTAGAGCACCACTCTCAGGTGCAGCTCTGCCCCTGCATTGCCAATAACTGTGGTTGTTTTCCCAATGACATTTTTAACCCGTAATAAAGAAGTGCAGTTATTTCTCAAAACACAAACTGGGTGCTAAGTTTGAATTCATTGTGTATTTTCTCAGAGTCAAAATAATAAATGTAGGCTTAAATGTTTCAGCATGCTGAACCTCCTCTGTATTTTTGTGGCCAGCAATAATTTTCTGGCATAAGTCTGGATGGACAGTTGATCACAGTTCTTGGCAGAATCAGAGAAGTTAATTAAAATGTAATACTTTCCTGGAACAGACCTGGGTTTTAAATAATGCCCAAGTTCTCAACTACCACTGAGGTCAGGGCTTTCCAGAACCCTAATGTTTAGACCTTAAATCCCCAGAGCATGATGCTACCAACATCATGCTTGACTGTAGGTTTATTGTGTACACAGGTGTGAAAGGAAGTCTTTTTTTTTCACTGACCATAAAACTGCTTTCCAGAAAATATTGGCTTATCCATATGTTCAGCTGAGAATTTCAGTCTAGCTTGCAAATGTCAGTTTTGGAGCAGGAACATCTTTCTTGGCAAGCAACCTCTCCATCCATGGTGACACAAAACTGGCTTCACCATGACACTGGCGTTCCAGCAGGGTCCAGTTCTGCTAAGAAGGGTGATCACGTATCCAGCTGGTATTATGCCAGAACCTTTTGATGGCTACTAAATGTGTGGGGTCAGGGTCCAATTCTTTCATTTCCCAAGCTCCTCTTTTTATGGAGGTCTCATTTCTCAACACACTGTGACCCGATTGACCTCTTTAGACAGGAAATTATTGTTTTGTAGAGCTGGCCGTCCAGCTCCTGGAATGAATCCATCATGCTTCAATGACATCACTTTGCAACATAAACTATGGCTCTGATGAACTCTCTTATTCAGCAGAGCAATGTTTGTCCATCTGTAGTTTCAATCCGACATAGATAACGGGAAGATTTCAAAGTGATGACTTTATTTTGGTCATTATTCCAGTTGTGGCAGGGCTGTTAGATAATTTATGGTCTTAGTGGCATAAAAATGCATTTTACTCTGGGTAAAGCCAGCAAAAATAAAAAGTTGCTTGTTTGATCCAATTGAGCCAAACATGGAGATTTCTGTTGGGGGATGACCCATATGTTTATGCAGGAGACAAATATAAGTTACAACATCGTTTGTGCAATATTAGTTCATAGAGTTCTCGGTTTTATCATCCCAACACAGAACCGGAGACTTTACAGTACAAATTTTATTTATTTTTTGTTATGTCAAGATGCATGGCAAACATACCTGAAATGTACGAACACACAACAGATTCAACACAGTCATTAATTATTTAACCATGAACTCCCCGTAAAAAGCCTGTAAAAAAAGCCCAAGTCCTCACCGCTGACCGTCGCGGAGGAACTTTGGACCACTCTTCTTTCAGTTCTTTGAGGTTTGCAGATATTTCATTCTACACAGTTATCTTATTGCTCCACCATAGCATTAATGCATTGTTTTTTTACCCATCAGTGCTTCTGTGTTTGACTTCTCCTGTTGAGAACCTGTATGAGACAAGCTTCAGCTGCCAGACAGAAAGCCTCTCAATTTACAACAGTAAACAACAGTAAAATACTTTGATATACAGGAGAGTTCATGGTTGACTAAAGGACTGCATCCTTTTCCTAACTGTTCTGCCATTAACTTTAACATTTAACATGGTAACTGAGACTGGTAGAGTCTAGGATGGAGCTCTTGAGGGTTTTGTCATGTTTCTGTGGGTGAAACTGATGGGATATCTGCTCTTAAGAAGATAGGCAGCATTCCTAAATATTTTCAACACCTGAATATTTTTTCATTCTGTCTTAGCTTGCACTGTCATTCTGGTGAGACTGAACACACAGATACTGAGATAGATGTTGGTGTGTAGGGTTCTGGTTAAAAGTAAATGCGGCAGGACTTAGCGGTGGGTAAGCAGAAGCATGCAATTTGATCTAGTAGAGGGGTCTCTGACTCCAGTCCTCGAGAGCTACTGTTCTGCAGCTTTTAGATAAGCCCTGCTCCAACAAACATGAATCAAATGAATAGCTCATTATCAGGCCTTTGCCGAACCTGAGGGCATGCTGAAGAGATTATTCAGTCATTTGATTCAGCTGTTTTGGAGCAGGAATATATCAAAAAGTTACAGGGCAGTAGCTCGTATAGACTGGAGTTGGAGACCCCTGATCTAGTAACACCTGAAGCGCTAAACATGGACCTGTATAAGAGTCAGTGTTACAAGCGCAGAAGTTCGATTGATGTCTGAGTGGAAAACAGGTGAGAAGCACTTCCTTTTAAGACCAATCCCCGTGGTCATCTGACCATTACCTGCCAGGATCCCCCTCTCCAAGACCAGCGCCTGACAGTCCCGGGTGATGACGATGAAATTCTCTAATCAGGATCCAGGATAAAAGGGGATGGAATCCAAGAACGTTCCTCAGAACCATGGCCAGCCCAGTCCACCAAATACTGATGTCCTCAGCCCCGCTGATGTGAGTCCAGAATGTGACGAACAGTATATGGCAGGTTAATACTTAACCAGGGGAAGTAACTATCAATGAGTCTGCAGCTGCTTGTTTCACTCCAATCGCTTGACTGACTATGACGAATATAATTCATTATCCATTTTTCCATTCCTATTAGCTTTAGCAAAGACTTGTAGCTGAAGCTTTGGTCTTTGCCCAAAGACGAGTGTAATTTCCTAAAATAAACCAAATATTGTGTTAGTTAATGTTTTCAACTATTTAAGTTTTGATACAAAAGTACATGCTGAATTATCCCGACAAAGTCTGAATATAGTCAAAAATTAGGAATAATTATCTCTTAATTTCAGAATTTAACTCTGATGTTTACTTCAACGATTAATGAAAGTGGAATCGGTTTATGTTTCAAGGCAGAATATTGTCTGCTGCTCTTTTTAAGGATTAGAATTACAGCAATATGACCTTTAGTCTGAATGAAGCACTAAGTTACATACATAAAATATTCTCGAAACAAAAACCTTTCCTCAGGTTCAGTGTAACTTAATGGTCATGAATGAATGCAGTAATCAAATTTTTTTGTGAAGGATGCTGAATTAAAGCAACTAATTATGACCAAGCACTACACATCTAACTGCACTAATGAGATATTTACACATCATCCTTTTGGTTTTATAGCCACAGTAGCGTAAATAAAAAGCACCACTTAGCAGCAATTACCGGGAAAACTGATATGAAGTGCACTAAAACAAATCCTGAAATATTTTTCTTTACTTTAGACGAATGGTGCCTTTTAGGTTTGACTGAATATATATATATATATATATATATATATATATATATATAGGACCTGCATACTGCTCATGAATGTTCAGGGGTTGGATGAAGTGTGTGTTGTCAGGGGGTAGTGCCATGCCTGGGTGTTGCTTCGGTGGGGTGCTCTGGGCTATGTGACATGGCCTGGCTTGACAACATCATGGGGCCCCTGGGTTTGGGTGCAGCTTTGGGTAGGGTGGCAAATGGGTAGTGTGCCCCAGGGAAGGGGCTGCTCATGGGCCTCTGCATGGGCTGTGGGTACGCCGATTAGCTTGGTACCCAAAACAGAACTCACACACCTTCAAATCATGACAGTATGTTTACAGAATATGCAGATGTACAAACATGTACATGTATTATATGTATTTTATGTGTATATTTATGTGTATATGATCAAAATTATTATTGATTTCTTGGGACTGTAGTCAGTGTCTGTTTATTATCTGTAACTATGATTTATGTTTAGTGGAAACTGAATGAAAAGGGCAATGTGCTCATTAACAAATAGCTATGAACTGCTGTTTGTTTAATACACAAGTGTGAAGTGCGCTATAAACACCTACAAATTACCAATCTAATTTATTGATTGAGACCTGATGATGCCGAGAGGGAAGGGGGTTAGGGGGTAGGTGGCTGGAACAATCAAATAGGTCCTTTTAGGTCCCAAAGCCATTTGATCAATAAGATTATTTAAAGAGTATATCAATGAGGTCAAACACTATAATAAGCTCCTTACGATCTGAACAGCTGCAGGATAGAGAGATGGGATGCATGAAAAATATACGTGTTTGTGATAGAATACAGACGTTTCTGCGTTATTACAAGAAATGACCAACTCATTTCAGTAATTAATAAAAGCGGGAGTCACACAGAGTCCCAAAAAGAAACAGCCTGCTGAGCCATTTGGAGGCCAAGTAAATATATGGTACATTCTGTAAATGGTGACATATATACATTACTTACTATTAGTATTGGGTTCAAAACATTTATGTTGTCAAAAAAATTTAATTTGCATGTAATTTTGCATTTTTAGAGAATATAATATTTCACAGATTAAATCAGACATTATGCTTACAGTTCCTCAGTACTTGAGTAGACGTTTCACCAAATGACGTGATTCATTCAAAGCTGTTGTAATAGTGAATGACTGTTCACAGCATCTAACACATTTCCGAACCGATGAATGTACCACAACCACACTACTGGGGATCTGCCTTTTGTTTAAAAGACATGAAGCTAAAGGAAAATAATGCTCCTGCATCTCTGTGCACAGTTAGATTGCCGAATACGTCAGGCTGCCACAGGTTTTTTCTGTCATGGGCCACTCATATCACAGATGTATGCCACTGCTCTGGGATTTACACAACTGCTCCTCAAATATGATGGAATGAATATAAAAACTCAAATAATTGTCATGAGTTGGTTAAAAAAGGACTTAAACGCAGGGGAAAAGAATGAAGCAATAAGAAAAACACCTTATATTAAGCACAGGAAAATGAACTAAGAACATGTGGAAGTGGAAGGAAAAGATAAAATACAAATACAAAAAATAATCTCAAACACCTCAGGATCATGACAGTAATAACATTACTATGCCTGGAAAAAGCCTAGAAGTATCTTACTAGACAAAATCAAAAGATCTTTTCTAATTTTAGGAGGCCAATCAACAGTAGGTTTGGAAATCTTAACAGTAGTAGACCTGAAAACCTTGAGGAAAATCTGACGTTTTATTTCTTCTTTAGGATCAAGGGTGCTGAAGATGTTGGAAGCTAATTTAATGGAAATAAGGCCATAAATCTTCGTTGTAAACCATCTGAAGAAGACCACTTCACTGCTTCTTCTTATGCAGTGTTGCCTCCTTAACCTCCTCCAGAACCCGAGCTGGATAGAAGAAAGGCTTCCTCCTGCTGGCAGGGAGTCCAACCTGTGGTTGAGCTGCGACAGCATTCAACGGGACCGGCCTCTGTCAAAGCGCGTTAGAATCTAATTCACAGACTGAAAAGGCTGATTGGATTACAGGAACCAAATGTGCAGAGAAACAATGAAAACTGAAGATAAACAGAAGTGAAGGAAAGATGAAGTTACTAAGAACTGGGTGGGTTTGAATATTTTAAAAATGTCATATTTTGAATTATGACAACCGGCAACATGTCCAGGGTGTACCCCGCCTCTAGCCCATTGATAAGTGGGTATAAATGATGGGTGAATGATGGATCATGTCAGCTAATATTGTTAGAAAACAGAAAAATATTGTGCTCCATCTCTGCTGTGAATCAGCAGATTCATTTTATTATCCTTTAACTAAGTTATTCAGCAGCTGATTTAATGCTTTTTACTACTGTCTCATTTATTAGAAGAAACTCTTTCAGACTTTAACAAAGACAAAAGGGAAATATGCCAGATGAAAATATGAATCTGATGAATGAAATCCCCATAAAAGCTCATCCAAAGCTGGACCAAAGAGACATCCGTGGGTGGCAAACCATTTCCTGCTGTGGATTCAGACCACACTGTGCATCACATGAGGGGTTCAAGAGTCACTGGCTTGAAAACGGTGTTCATTACTTGCCTGGAAAAGACCTCATTGATCTGTCATGAAGCTGACGGACTCATGCATCACCAGTCCAGACTCTCAGTTCGGCCCCAAACCAGATGATCTGTTTCTGGCGGCCATGTTCTTTAAATCCGAACAGCATTATGATTCTTTGTTTTGTCTTCATTATGTTTAGTCTCATCACATTATGCTCCTCATGAAAGCAGAAATAAAAAGAGATATTAACCTACATTGTCATCCTGCAGGCTTAGCATGAGGGCAAATGTTTCTGGCCGATGTGTGTTTAAATCTTTCAGCGCCGCCTAATTTTGAGGCTTTCTGCTGCAGTAGAGTCACACAGATGCATCAAACTTTGTGGGAAAATTGCAGTGGACATAAAAAGTTTACATAACCCTGTTAAATGCCATGTTTATGATGTAGGAAAAAAGAGACATTTTCAAAAAAATATGTGCCACCTTTTTTAGCAGATATCCTGACAGTTGAACTGAAAAACAAGCTCAGCTGTTTGAGTAAAAAAGAAATAATTATAAGATTGCGTTAAAATTTTAAAGTGTTCACACCCTTAAAGTAATACTTGAGATTCAGTTTCAGCATTCAGTCTTCCTAAGATGACATCTGCTAAAGGAATGGTTATTATCACAACAGATTTATCCCCATTAGTGTTGGATGTATGTGCATAAATGAAGCATAAATGATTTTCACAAAGTGTGTGTAGGGCTGTAGTCGGAATGATTTGATTGGTTTTAGTAAGTTTATGATGTGTAATTAATTGCAAATGTGTAAAAGATAAAGAATTGAAATTATTTCCTGTACATTGTTTTACCATTATTTTAATACATTTCTGTATATATTTTCTAATGTTAACAACAACCTGCCCAGGGACTACAGGTGGAAATGAGCATGTATTGCTATAACCTGGAACCATGCATTTTTCCTTTGTTAATGTCAAAGAAATGTTGTGCTTTGTCTCTGTAAAAATAAATACGGCCATCATCATCATCCTGAAAATAGTTATATTGTACCCAATTAACCTCAGAGTTCAACTGTTCTCACAGTGTACTCATGACATTTGCATCAATAAGCTTAAGCTAGTTGTATTCTACATCCGTCTGGTCTGATGAAACAAAACTGGAAAACTGGACCGGATACAGCATATGGTGAAACAGTGGTGGGAGCATCATGCTGTGGTGTTTCTTTCCCTTCAGATGGAACCAGGGATTCTTGTTAAACTGGGTAATTACACAGACCAGTTAGTTTGGATGTTAAACTACAAGGTGTCTTCCAGAAATTTGAAGATGAAGAGGGATTTTATTTCTCAGCCTGACACCTGAGTCCAACAGTGCACTGAAATGAGACAAAAATGTAAGCTGAAATGGTCCAGTCAGAGTCCAGGGCCAAATCTGACAGAAAATCTATGGAATCACCTGGAAGTTACCTACAAGTTAGAGTGGGCAGATTTTACAATTTCAAGATGTGTGATGGTAACAGACTCCTACCAAAGAGGACCGATTGCTAAAAGGTGGTAGAGCAGGTGCAGCATGTGCAGAGGCTACATTCCTCAACTTAGTTGTCCTGGGTTCGATTTGCTGCATGTCTTCACTTTCTCTCACCACCATTTTTCCAATCAATTTACTGTTCAATAAAAATAACAAATCATTTCTTCAGCAGACAGGTAATTGCATCTTTTTAATTATCATTTATTTTTTTAATTTTACCCCAAAAAGGGCCCTGCGATGGACTGGCAACCTGTCCAGGGTGTACCCCGCCTCTTGCCCATAGACTGCTGGAGATAGGCACCAGCTTCCCCGTTACCCACTATGGAAGAAGCGGTAGAAAATGACTGACTGGCTGAATGACCCCAAAAAGGAAAATGGAGTATTAAATTTGTTGTTGTTGCTTACCCATTTAAAGATTAAAAACTAAATGAACAGAAATTATGAGGAAAAAATTAAAAAAACAAAATAAATGTGAAAAAATTGCCAACAATAAATTCGAAAGGACACTGGTGCAAAGACCTGCGACCGCCTTGTGTAAATAAGCAATTAACTTTATTATAAACTTAATAACTAAGAAATGATTTCCTCTTTAGCATTAAAACATCTTATGGACACACACTGCTTGGGAAGAGTGAAGTAGTTTCAGCATTTTGCATTTCTTCAATACATTTCCATATTTCCACTCTTTTTTCGTTATTTTGACTTTATTCATAAAATCGTTTTTTGTCTTTATTCTGTAATAGAAGAAAAGAAATCTACTACAAAACAGCCACTTTTTTTCCGATTGACACAACTACTCCTAGGTATAAAAAAGATTGGTTGGTTTTTCAGTTAGATCGTCTCAAAGTTTACTTCACAAAACCCAACAATTTAACAGGGGTCTATTCAACTTTAAGTTCAACCGTATGAAAATTCATGATAACACCAGATGCTTGTTTCTAAAAGCAGCATTTGAATCAACTGTGATGTAATCAGGCAAAGCAATAAAGCATTAAAGGAAAGGAACACAGCTAAATCGATTATTAGCAGCCAGAGGTTACATTACATGAGCAAAAACATTCATCCACCTCCATGTGAAGACGCATTGGGAAAATTTATGTGAGTCTCTAGCATTTTAATGTGTTGAAATGAAAATGGCTTCTGAAAACTGATCTGTATGAACTAAGAGGTAAACGGTGGAAAGGCAGGTGTAAGGTAACTTATTTTTACAAAGAAAAAGTCTGAAAAGAAACAAGCTTCAGGAATTTCAGTGAGTCAAAATAAACAGAAAATTGGCGACTGCTCACAAATCAAACTTTACTCAGCGAAAAGCCTCGAATTAACGCTCTAACAGGTAAATCCTTCATCCTGGAGGAAATACTGTGTATTCATCGCCTGTCAGAAAGTCAACACTGTCAGGCAACTCTTGAAATAAACCTGCCTTAGAGTACAGAGTTAAAAAATTAAACCAGTACAGTTCTGATCCACTTTACTCTGTAACTCATGAATTCATTCAGTTGGGCTCAATAAGAGGAACATTTCTGCAGTTAAAGCAAATATGACAAACAGTTCTGGTCCCTAGGCTCTTTGCAGTCACATGGACAGATTTACTCAAGGGTTAGCAGAGTTGGTTTATTTCAGACTCCTGAGCACAGATGGTCCAAAGGGTTGAGGGTTATTGTCCGAATCAGAGAAAGCATCAGCAGCATCAGCAGGATGTCAGAGGAATGAAGGGGAGTCAAAGATTCTTCCTCAAACATGAAGAGGAGGCTGAATTCAGTTCAAACTTGCTCTACAAAAGAAATGTCTGATGTGGTGTTCTCGTCTTCATCATCATCTTCTCTGTCTTCCTCCTTCTCTTCTGGTCTAATGTTATCAGAGCTGAATGAGACAGCTTGAAGGAAATATTTCCACTGTGAACAGATTCTCGTTTTATTGGCAGACACGTGATTTTATACTCCTGCACTAAACATTTGTAAAAGCATATTATTTGCTAGTTTCCATTCAGTTTATTTATATTGTACCAATTCATGACAAATGTCGTGTTTATAGGGTAATTTTATATCCAGTTATAAAGAACCCACGTCTGTCCAAATTCACATTAAATCAACATAACTGATCCAGATCCAATTGTTTAAATTAAGGTTTAATTCATTCAAATAAGTTTTTGGACTTATTTTATTTAACTAACCAACAGGTGACCTGAGTCCAAGTCATTTTAGGCAGCTTTTAAAGTTTCTCAATTTAATAATATATCTGAAAGTGCATATATTAAACTTAATGCCCATCCATCCAAAAAAACAATAATTTCTTCACGTGAATCATATTGGATTTGAGAACATTTATTATTTGGGAATTTTGGCTGCATTTTGTCATTATTGCTCAGTGGGAGATTAGAATAGAACTGAAATATCCTTTAGTTTCCCACAGTGGGGAAATTCATATATAACAGCAGCACAATGAAAGGCAAGTGAAAGCATGCAGGTTCACACAAAGGTAAAAAACAAGCAAAAATATATATATATATAGATATAAAACAAAAAATAAGAATATAGATGTATAGATATGTACAGTAAGGGAACATTTACAGCACAAGAAAAGATACATATTACCAATAGTTCAGATTAAATGAAATTTGCAACTGTGTAGTGTGATTTTTACAAAGTACAAAAGGATTTTAGGACTGCAATAACAGATGAATCTATTTTAAGGCTTTTTACATATGTTCGTCAGGGATAATGATACGTTTGGAAAAATACTGCATAGTTACCTGGTTTAACTACTTTTTTTTGGTTCCAAGACCAGCTCTTGGTGTCCACGATAAACATCGTTGTGGAAACTCAGTGGGTCTCCTGCCAGGTCTGCGTCACCCCCCCCACCCACTTATTAGGCACAGCTTCAGACTGAGAGCTGGAGCAACTGCAGGGACTCAGAGGTGATGCTGGAAGACAAACTATTGTGTTGCTGCAGGTTTAAATGAGCCAGCAAAGGTCCATCTCGTTTGTCTGGCCAACAAGGCTCAGGCTGGCCTTTTCAGCCTCCTATTTAACCGATTAAGAGTCAACGAATGCTAATGAGAGTGACAGAGCCTCTCACTGTAGAGCGTGTAGGGGTGTTATCTGGTGCCATGAACAGTTTGACTGGTTCGGTTTGACAAGGTGTTACAGCTTAATGCGACACCAGCCCCAGGATTCTCTCCACAGCTCTCAGCCCGGCTTAGGGCCAATCCTCTGTGCATGTTTCACTTCCTCTTAACATTTCTGTTATGTGTACATACTCTCAGTTGATTATTTAAACTAATGTTAGGAGGAATTAGTGCAAATCTGTGCTGCAACTGCAGTAACTGGGGAAGAGATAGTATTACAGACAGTATGTGGTACCTTTGGGCTCTAGCTAGCAGCACTAGGAGTCACATTTACTGCTCTCCACATGTTTTACTGATTCTTTTAATTGTACAGTAAGAATAGTTGCCATAGTTTAAAAGCACAGCTCTTTAACCCCATCCATGTTGTGTTCAGTAAGGTCTTTAATTGTGACACCCCTGCGGGACGTCAACAAGGCCAGATTGAGGAAAAACAGGCAGGAAAGATCCACTCTGACCACTTTCCGACCCCATTTACTGCTTCTACCCTCTGGCAGGAGCTATAAACCACCTAGTGGAAACATCAGCAACCTAATACTGCCTTCAAGCTGCTATAAACGGTTAACATGTCAGACAACCAGGTTCAACAACACAATTTGCTCAAGGGACAGAGCGATTTTAAGCTGACAATCCTTTGATTATCCATCTTTCTGTTAATTAGACTTATTTTAGTTTTTGCTGTAACAGGTAAGTCTTGTAAAGCATTTTGATTTGTAAAAATGTTAAGCAATTATCAGCTTGCAGTATTAATGCCCAAAAAGTAAAATAGAAGTACACAAGACTCAATATCTGGCCTGCAACGTCTCATATCCTACCGAGCTGAGTTGTTCTAATTTTTTACAGCTTTATGGATTGCTGTGTATCAACCAGTGAGTGAAGGCTCTGACTGGCTACCTTTTCGGAGCTACAGTGCAACTAATTTCTGTGGAACGACCCCCATCAGGTCAGAGGTATCTTGGATTATGTTCCTTAGAGATGGCAAAGTGGAGTGGAGACTGATAGATGGATCAGGACTTCATCTGCAGAGACTAGGGTGTTGCTCCAGGCTGTACTCATGAAGAAGGAACTAAACGAACAGGATATTTGTTGGGAGGCCTGAAGATCTCAGAACTGACACAAATCTCTCTTTAGGGAGTGTGAGGGACCGGGCTTAAACAAGGACAAAAGGTTGTTAAAGAATTGGAAAAAACTTCATTTTAATACTGTCAAAAATATTCAAAGGGTCAAACTTCAATACAAAATAACTCAAATAATAAATAACATGGATTTGGGCCCGACTCAACTGAGGTCAACTGAACCGTAACTAAACTCAAACAAAAACTGACCTGCAGACAAAGAACAAATGCTGCTTAAATAGAGGTGGAATAACCTAAACTCACCAAATGAGGGAGGCACAACATAACAGAGGAACAACAAATGAAAAGAATACAAACTAAATTAACTAAAACATAAATGAAGCAAAATCACTTAACTTAGCACAAATACGTGAATATTAAAGTGGCGAAATAACTAACAACTTTAGCAAGTGAAGTTCCCCCTAATCAGTCTTTTGGAATAATGTTATGTTCCTGGCTTCCACCTCCAGCTGGTCTGCATTTGCAGAACCTCAAAGAAAAGAACAAGTGTAAGTAAACCATTCAGAAAAATATTAACTAAAGTGTGGACCCATTAGAAAATATATATCTACATAAAATAACTTGAACGTATGTATAGTGTCATCTGGAACTAATAAATGTAAACTATGAAAACAATACTAACACTTGGTTGTGGTGGTAGAAGCATCCACCACAGGGAGCATACTGTCTCTTCTGGAAAATCTCCAAGCAGACCTGGAGAAAGTCACAGAGAAGACGGATTTTTGGGTTTTGGATTTGTTGCCTCATTGACCAGACCTTAGATAAGTTAAATGAAGAGGTATGGATAGTTGGGTAATTTTTGCTGAAAATCAAAATTTATTCACACCAAAACCTGTTTTGCAAACAATGTGTCAAGTGCATGCTAAACATATTTTTTAAAAGTTTGTATTCCTTATTATCATTATATTAAACACCAGCAAGCCTGCTCCTCAGGACAAAGCTGGTTAAAGGAGCCACATTACAAACCTATCTGAAGTTCAAGTGTAATGGCTATTGGGTTTCTGTTTTCTCCTTTTTTATTGACATCATTTTTCTAAATATGTATTTTCTTAGTTAGTTCACCGTTTTTTGTTAAATGGTTGCTAATACCCCCTCACATCTCATTGACTACAGTCCTTCAAAAAAAACTCCTCTTGGTTCCCAACAAACTGTAAATTCTTAAGAAGTCAGTCATTTTCTACCGCTTATTCCATAGTGGGTTGTGGGGAAGCTGGTGCCTATCTCCAGCAGTCTATAGGTGGGGTACACCCTGGACAGGTCGCCAGTCCATCGCAGGGCAACACACAAACAACCATGCACACACTCATTCATACACCTAAGGGCAATTTAGAGCGACCAATTAACCATCTTTTGTGTATGTTTTTATTTTAATTGTTTGGGTGTATGTCTGATGTTTTATCTTCCTGTCCAGTGGCTGCAGATGAAAAATAGCCTTTTGGGTAACCCTGGTGCATTTGCAGCAATGCTATTAATGTATAAATCCCTGTCAAGTAAACCTATTCTATTCTAAATGCAATGCATTAAATTGGCCATGTTGTCATACCTGTGCAGCTAATGGTATCATTTTCACTGGTCCTATGCCAGGGTTTGTCATATTACCCACTGCAGATGTGCAGTCACCTCTGCTGATAGCATAAGTGCACAGCTAGTGCTGGGGATATGAACCAGTGAAGAGAATTAGTCTTGAGATGAGGACATGTCATTTTATGATCAAAGATAGAGATTTATCAGGCTAGATGTTTACAAGATGCTAAAGAGCAAGTTTAGTCATAAGTATAAGTGCTTACCAAACATTTAATACACATATATGAACCACATGGTGTGGTCAGAGAATTTAGCATTCGAAGACAAATATTTAGTCCCAAACAAATGCCTCAAAGCACATAACCAGTTTAAGGCAGGTTGGAAGTTAAAGTTGTTTCAGTTGACTATATATCTACATGCATAATATTGACTCAGGCAAAGTTTAACAGCAACAGTGAACACCAAAACTTTGGTACCTGCATAATGTCTTTAAATAAACTATTGGTATGTTTAAAAACTGGTCTAGTCCAGACACTGGCCTGCTGATGTAGCAAATTTTAACCTTGTGTTAGGATCTTTGCTACGGAGGAACCCAGAACGCAGACAAGCAGGCAGCATGACGGTAGTTGACTTCAGGCTTTAATTAACAAAAACTCACTCTTAGAAGAGGCAGGAACAAAACAGAAGCAGGCTGGCTTGACAGGCATGGCATGGTCCATAAAACAAGACATGAGTAGAGACAATGATTCCGCAATGACTAACTGAACAGGTGTGTATATATATGGAGTGAAAACCAGGTGGAGCAAGACAGATTGACAAGGTGCAGGTGAACCGGATAAATTTGATGAACAGAACGGACGTGACAGGAGCAAAACATGGATTGACTAGAACACATATCCAAGGAAACAAAATAGAACTATAACTAGAAAAACATGAAACAAAAACATAACCAGATCCTAAAACCAAACTTGACAAAACTGAAGCATGACCAGAAAAACTAACAGAAACATGATTCAAAACCTAAACTGTGAAAAACAAAGAAAAAACCAGAAACCAAAAACCCAACAACCCCAAATCATAACACCTTGAAATTATAGGATTTATTTATTTCCTCAAGGAACTAATAAGACAGACTAACCAGCAGCAACATGAGCAGACACAAAACTAAAGGTGAATCATGTAAATCATCCCTCCATCATCTTGGTGGTGATAATTGCCAGTTAGTGATGAATGTCTTTACCCCGATTTCCAGAGCTTACAGTGGTACAAAAATTAATATCGTCTCGTTGGCATTGTCTGGTAAAAGGTGGACATTGTTTCCACCAGCGTGGTTCACATAATATCAACTCGAGGTGTTTGACGCATAGTTTTCTATTTGGGGTATGTTTAGACCTCTCTTAGACTGAGACACGGTGTGTATGATTTACTTTGTCTAATTTTCTGCTGCTTTTGTTGGGTCTTTTCTGTCAAACTCTTGACTTCACCAGGTGCTTGTAAATTCAATACATGGCAATTAAAAATAGAAATCTTCCATTTTCACTAAAAAGATAATTAGAATATTTTATATTGGTTGTTTTTTTAAACTTAGTTTTTGCTTTTGCTTTGCACACTGTTTACTGACTGTTCGTCTTCCTCCCCAGTCAGCTGCGATGTGGTCGAGGTCCCCATCCTGAACGCCAACCCAGCTACATGCACAGCACCTCTCACATCCGCCTCACATCCATCAAGAAGACCACACCCACCGCTGTCATCATGGCTCCAGCAGCAAATGGCAACCCCAACAGACAGGAAGTGGCTTTGTGAAGCAGGATGTTTCCAGGATGCTCTGCAGAGAGACAAGACTCTGGGGCAAAAACCCAGTGGATGGATGAGAAAGACACTCCCCACATTTTGCACCAGTTGGATGATTCACACCATCACCATAGATCATGACCATCACAAACAACCAAAACAAAAAGTGCCTCTTGGAAAAAGAGCAGAAAACACCCTGACAATGTGCTACAACTCTCCACCGTACAGGGTATCAGTGAACATCTGAGGCAGTAGAAAGACTTTAGCTCTAACATTAACATTTTCAGTCCGAAGGTTTGCTGCTCTGTGGTGTTGAAGCTCTGATTTGGATGTTTGCCTGTACTTTTGTCTGCTGGTTTGTAAAATAGGAGTGGTAGCATTAATGGACATACAAGGACATTTGGTAGAATGGTGCAAGTTCTGACACTTCCTGGAAGTAACCCTAGCTACTTTTAAGATAAATTAAGGCAGTTTCGTTGTTGAACTTCACAGAAACCTCTATAAACCAAAACTGCTTTCCTCTGAAAAGATTAAACTACATGTGGCTTTGCTAAGTAGGCAGTTAGGTAGGCTCTGTGCACATAAACAGTCACCACTTCACAGGTATAAATACCAGGTGGTACACAGGCTATGGAGACCCATTAAATATGTATTTGGTCCTTGCAGGAGAAGAATCACAGTCAGCCTTTCCCTTCATTTAAAAACTGGTGCAAACATCTGCTACTGTTCAAGATAATATCTTGGAAGATTGAAACATTTTCAAAAGGGACTCCTCTTTGTTCTCATTGTAAAGTTTTTAAAAAACTGTAAAAAAAAATGTCTATTGCAGTAACATCACCTCACACTGAACAAAAAAGAAAAAACAGACTTATAATTTGAGTTTGAGTGGGGGAAAAAGTCCAGTGTCTGAGAGCTTCTAATTGTTAATTGCTTCTAATCTACAAACGTCTGTTTCCCTGGCAGTATAAATATGACGAGACAGAGAGGCCCAATACTCCATTCAGAAAAATAGAAAATCAAGAGAACATGCCATTCAAGTAAGAAGGGTGTGTGTTGATCTTCCTAAGTCAAAAAATGGCGAAACAAAAACAGTCACAAGTCTAAACGTGACCCAAACTACAGTCAGAGCAGTAATTAAAATGTTAAACAAGAAGGGATAAGGACCTTGTCACCATGCACAGTGAGGAGATGGTACAGCAGCTGGAAATATGACAAGTTCTTACTGCTGACAACTGCAGCGAGGACTGGCAGAAGTCTTCCTAACAACCAGTAGAAGCTAAGACAAGTGGTTGCTAAGTGGGTGGCATGCTAAGAAAAAGCTTTTTTCCTCCTACCATCACAAACATAAACATGTGAACTTTACTGGGACCTTAACCAGAAATGTTGCTTTGGTCAGATTTGACAAACACTGACTTGTTCAGCAAGAAACACACCTGGTAGGTTTGGTGTGAAACAAACAATGAATATGTGGAAAAAGCACCTCATGCACCTTTACCTTGGACATTAAATCTACCTTCTTCCATAGCCATCTCATGGCCAGATCTAAATCCTATAGAAAAGCTGTGGGCTGAGCTGATGACAAGAGAGCATCAGATAGAACCCATGACTCATGTGCACAGACGAAAGGTCAAAGTTCACTCTCTTTGGGTGTTACACCCTTGGGAAACATTATAGGGAAGAACCAAGTACTGTTTCTGTAGTATAAAGGGGTTGTGTAAAGTATTACCAGTGGGGGAGGCAATACTTGTGCCCCTGGTGATTTTGTTTAAAAGTTAATTCTTTTCATGGGATTTTTCACAATTAAAGGCAGGATTTTGTGTTAAAATTTCTCAGTGTGAGATTGTGCTGCTGCAGTAAAAGAGGAGTATATTTTAAGGCTTTTTACACATCTTCACTTGGGGCATAAAATATAGTTTTTATGGTGCCAAAATGATCAATTAATGAAAATAGGTCAGATCTTCTTGACAATGTTTTCCAAACTTTCCCTGCAAAGGACTGAACTATTTTAAGGCACAAGATCAACATGTGGGATTCCTGTGAGGTTATTAGACAAGATCCTTAATTAGCAGAGACGTCAGTTTCCCTAAAACCAGTAAACATTATTACTGACTGAACCAGTAACCTTCTACAGAAAACTCTTCTGTGCACAACTTCTGACCTCCTGTGGACTTTACTGCAAGCCACCGAGGCTCAGAAAACAATTATTTGGAATTAATTAACTGTTAGTGAGTTGAACACAATCCCCATTTTCCCTCTGCGGCCTATAATTAGCGTCTAATTGCATTACAGGAATGCATTTTTATTAAAGAGCTGTGAAGTAAACATTTACAGAAATGAGCACCCAATCAAAGAGTGTTTAATTAAATGGGACGATATACTTCCAAGAGTCAAGTTTCATATTTTCAGTTAATCCAGCTGCTAATATTTATTTTCATCTGGTTTACTGCCGGATAGGTCATTATTTGCCCAGCATGAGCTCCTCTCTGTGAGGTTTTAAAAGGCGATGACAGGCGCTGAAGAAAGCAATGCTTTTATGGAGCGATTCTTGCTGGATGCACAGACTAAAAGAGCCTAGTGATTACTGTCATTGCTTTGTGTTGGTGCCTCAGCCTGAACTCAGAGGTGATGACATTTCTGTGCTTTATTTATCTGAAAGCCTCTACGCTTTGCTCTTCTTTACGCCATGTTGTGATGTTTTTCCTTCTTTTAGGCTTGATGTGTTTTTTTTTTATGCACTACGCATGCTTCTCCTTTTTCTGCTTCGTTCTTTAATAAATGTTCCTGTGCAGGCAAGTGTCTTGTCTCTGCTTTGATGGAAATCTTTGAATGAAAGTTTAGACAGTGTAACTGCTGGTTGGTACCTCCAGCTCTGGGCTCTCTAAATAGACTAATGTAAGTGGAGTTGAATCTACAGAAAGCAGGAGGCTGCCCAAAAAGCCCAAGCACAGTATTTCTACATATATTAATTTCTCTGTCCAGTAGTAGAAAAAAATCTAATTATTTCCAGCTTGCTTATTTCACCTATTTACAAGCACTTTAGGTTGTAGAAGCTGCAGCTTCTAAAACCAAACCATTTGGGAGTGAAAAGCCTTGATTTCATGTTTTGGCTCTGAGTTTTTGAACCCGTGGGGACAGGAGCTGCTATTTGCTGCTATTTTTTCTCATTCTGTTCACATCCATTTAAAACATAGTTGTTTGACAGCATATCGATTTGCTTTTTGAGCTTCTCTTCTTTCTCAGAACATTATTGAAGGGCAGATGGATAGCACATCGCCCCTGACTGCCACAGACAAACCTGAAGAGAAGGCAGCAGGTTGCTGATTCTGACTCATGACTGAGATGTGTGTCTGACTTTCACCGTTGTCCCCTTTGAACTTTAAATCTTTGAACTTTGACCTTTTTATCCCGTTTGTGGATATGAATCAGTCGTAACAAGAGCAAAATGATTATTTTCTCATCTATGAGATGTACTTCTATGAGGAGTGTGAATGTTATTTAAATGAGAAAGATGGGGGCCATTATTCGATTTAATCAACTGAGCATAGCTGAGTTCTTGATGTGCAAACCAGCCTCACTGCTGAATTCTGTAAAATAATGAGAACCCCTTCAAAGCTGAAATCCTAACTTTTCTATTCTATTTAATCCAGTCATTTCTTATGCATAGTCTGTTCATTGCAGAATTAATCATAGAGACACTTTAAAGCATAGTTTGTTTGGTAAATCAGAATCCTCCCTCCCTCATCGACTTATCAGGAGCTGGTTCACAGTGAACACATGTTCACCAAGGAAACCCAGACATTTCTATCGTCAGCTCTTTTTGGGGAATACAAGGACGTTCTGTGTCAGCCCTAGGTCTCCTCCCAGTCCCCAAAGGAAGACATCGGAATCAAACCACCGAACCACCTCAGTTGACCAATTTTAATGCGGAGCAGCAGCTCTACTCTGAGCTCCACCTGGATGATGGACCTGCTAACCTTATCTCTCAGACAGATCCTGACCCCCTAAAAGGGAAGCTAATTTCAGATACTTGTATCTAGGATCTAGTTTTCTGCCCTTGATCAACATCCCAGTACTGTGAAGGTTGGAACCTATTCCTACCAGTAAATCCAGAGTTTCAGTTTTCAGGTCAATTTCATCTTCATCATTACATACATGATGTAGCATTTTAATAACAGACTGTGAGACCTAGCTGTCTATGCTGTGCTACATCCTGCCATCACTCATTAACTAGAGACCATCCCACCATCTTTAGGTTGAGAACCACAGCCTCAGACTTCATGCAGCAAACTGCTTCCGTGCCTACAGAACCACATCAATTGCACAAGGCAAATGTGAGACCCTAAAGTTCCCAGAACCAGAGACCTTCCACTCCACGTTGACACCTAGAGATCCTTTCCAAGAAGAAGCTAAAAAAAAGAAGAGGGAAGGAGTCTCCCCGCTGGAGTCCAATCCTCACTGAAAATGAGTTTTTGCAAATAATTTGATAAAAATAACTCTTGTTTTTGTCGTCCAGTGAGATAGCTTACTAAAACCTGGAGCCCAAGAATCCCACTAAAACACCTGTGAACTGAACAAGCAGCGTCTTCTCGGTTCAAGAGCCTGTCAGTACCTCCTTTCTAAAATCGTAGCATAAACTTTCAGAAAATGCTGAGATGTTTGATCCCCTAATAGTTGGGACACTATCTGGCTATTTCTTACCCTTCAAGTGATTTGACATACCCTCAGATCACAAAATGTTCTTATAGCTGCAAGGAAAGCCCTGATCCATCTACCCAGCTTCTGCTCCATCCTCCAATCTCTTGTCTCTAAAGTCCATAATAATGGGAGATTACGGAGGGGAGTAAATGCAACAGGTGAGCTTAAAAACTGAGGGATGAATGGAGAAATGAATTTGAATGCTGGTGTGAGTAATCAGAATCAGAATCAGAATCAGCTTTATTGCCAAGTTTGTACATACAAACAAGGAATTTGACTCCGGTACACTTTGCTCTTTGGTTTTTGTTTTTGCACTACAGAATATACCTATCTACAATGTACAAATATACACATATATAAATAAAAAAGGTGCATTTGCAACGTCTGTCTGCTGTTGTTTTGTACTCTATTGAATGTTCAACAGAGAAACAGCCTGGGGGAAGAAACTGTCTCTGTGGCGGCTGGTTTTAGTGAACAGCGCTCTGTAGCGGCGGCCTGAAGGCAGAACTCTAAACAGTTTATGTGCAGGGTGTGTGGGGTCTGCAGAGATTTTAGCAGCTCTTTTCCTGACCCTAGACCTGTATAAGTCCTGGATGGAGGGAAGGTCAGCCCTGATGATTCTCTCTGCAGTCCTGATTATTCGTTGCAGTCTGGACCTGTCCTGTTTTGTGGATGAACCAAACCACACTGAGATGGATGAAGACAGGACAGACTGAATGATGGCAGTGGAGAAGATGACCAGCAGCTCCTGTGGAAGGTTGTACTTCTTGAGTTGCCTCAGGAAGTACAGTCTCTGCTGGGCCTTCTTTCGAACAGTGTCTATGTGTGAAGACCATCTCAGGTCCTCAGAGATGGTGGTTCCTAAGAACCTGAAGTGATCCACAGCTGACACGGTGTTGTTGAGGATGGTGAGGGGGGTGTATGGAGGTGGTGTTTTCCGAAAGTCCACCACCATCTCCACAGTCTTGAGTGGGTTTAGTTCCAGGTAGTTCTGACTACACCAGTGTATCAGGCGATCCACCTCCAGTCTGTATGCAGACTCATCACCGTCCTGGATCAGTCCAATGACAGTGGTGTCATCTGCAAACTTAAGGAGTTTCACGGACGAGTCCGCTGAGGTGCAGTCATTTGTGTACAGGGAGAAGAGGAGTGGGGATAGAACACACCCCTGGGGGTCACCAGTACTTATTGATCTGGTTTGGGAGAGGATGCTCCCCAGTCTCACCTGCTGCTGTCGGTCTGTCAGGAAGCTGTTGATCCACTGACAGGTGGAGGATGGGACGTTGAGCTGAGTGAGCTTCTGGTGGAGGATGTCTGGTATGATGGTGTTGAAGGCCGAGCTGAAGTCTACAAACAGGATCCTAGTGTAGGTCCCTGGGCGGTCGAGGTGTTGCAGGATGAAGTGTAGACCTAAGTCAACAGCATCATCTGCCGACCTGTTTGTTCGGTAAGCAAACTGCAGGGCGTCCAGTAGAGGGCCTGTGATGTCTTTCAGGTGCTTCAACACCAGCCGCTCAAAGGATTTCATGACCACAGACGTCAGGGCTACAGGCCTGTAGTCATTTAATCCTAGGATGGTGGGTTTCTTGGGCACTGGGATGATGGTGGATCGTTTGAAGCAGGAGGGGACCTCACACTTCTCCAGTGACTTGTTGAAGATCCGGGTGAAGATCGGAGCGAGTTGATTTGCACAGGCTTTCAGGCATGATGAGGAGACGTTATCAGGTCCTCCAGCTTTCTTTGTTTTCATGCGCTGAAAGAGCCTGTTTACATCTTCCTCAGAGATCTTTAGTGCAGGCAGAGGATCTGAAGGTAGGGGGTTGGTTGCTTTGCTGGTCGAATTTGTTCCTGAATGGGATGTGGAGGAGTTGGTTTGAGGTGTGAACGGCTTCTTGTCATGTCTGCAGTAGAAGCCATTCAGACGGTTGGCCAGGCGAGGACTCTGTTCAGGATGGGTGGTGGGGCTTCTGTAGGCAGTCAGGTTTCTCAGACCAGTCCAAACAGGCGAAGTGTCACCAGTAGAAAGGCTGTTTTTCAGCTTCTCACTGTAGCTTCTCTTGGCTGCTTTGATCTCCTTTGTTAGTCTGTTCCTGGCCTGCCTGTACCGTGCCCAATCTCCACTGCTGTGAGCTTCTTCCTTGTCCCTGCGCAGATTCCTGAGATGTGGAGTAAACCATGGCTTGTTGTTCTCAAAGGTGCAGAAGGTCTTGGTCTGCACACACATGTTCTCACAGAAACTGATGTATGATGTCACCACATCAGTTAGTTCGTTTAAGTCAGTGGCTGAGGTTTCAAAAACAGTCCAGTCTGTGCATTCAAAGCAGGCCTGTAGCATCTGCTTCGATTCCTCAGTCCACTTTTTAACAGTGTGAACCACGGGTTTGGAAGCTCTTAGTTTCTGTCTGTAAGTTGGGATGAGGTGGATAAGGCAATGATCCGAAAGTCCCAGAGCAGCCCTGGTAACAGCATGATATGAGTCCTTAAAAGCTCATATCATATAATCTGGAGGATATGGGGAACATCTGACACCAATGAAACTAATCTACAAAGAATGAACTAAAATGGCAGCAACTAGAGAACCTAAACAGCAGGGGAGTGAAGTGAAACAGACAGAAGGAAACTAAAAATAAAACACCTAAGGATCATGAGACTGCTGGCAGGGACAAATGTTAAGGTCAGGTGCCCTTTCAGACGGGTCCTGCTGACAAGGGTGGAGGCATGGGCATATTGTTTCCCGGTGGCATAATTTGGTATTGCACTCTCATATAATTTAATATGAAGCAGATTAATATTACCTGAGGCCAGCTGAAAGTCCTTTACACCTGCATGTTTTTGCTTCTAAATATCTGCAGCATGTTTCTGAGCTAAAAAATACCCATAAGTTAATTATTTCCCTCTGCTTTCTGGCCTTGAGCTCTGCTCTGTTCACTTCTGGCACAAATAAGCTTTCTTGGCTGCCATGGTTGTGGTTGCTGTACAGTCAAAGATATGGCTTGAATAATAATTGAAAAGTCACAGCCTGGTGGCTGCATTGATGGATATATCTGCCATCAGAGAGGGTTAATAATGGGTCCTTCAGGAAAAACATTACCTCTGTGCTGAACTGAATTTAACATGCAGTACCTGAAGGACCTCTTCCATTTTCTCATTTAGTTTGGGTTAATGCTTTCCATCAGTGCCAATATGCTGCTTTACTGACAGACAACATTTGGTCTGTGTCACATTCAGGTTAAAGTTAATATTGGTACCAATATTGATACACATCAAAAGCTGAGCAATGCCAAATATAAAATATACCTGGGATGGCTGCAAGACTGCCAGCTTCCTAAATCAGGAAGACGTCAATGATAGAAGGGCTAAAGGTGCTGCGTTGGCGCAGGGGTTAAAATGTGTGACTTCAGAGGCTTCAGTCCTTGACACAGCTGCTGTGGGTTCGACTCCAGGCCAAGATGACCCTTGCTGCATGTCTGCCCCCTCTCTCCACCCCTTTCCTGTCAGCTTAGTGTCTGTAAAAGTAAATAGTGGGGCAAAAATGATCAAAGAGCTACCAAAGGCACTATTTAATCCTGGATTTGCTTCTGTCATCATGTTGGTCATTATCAAACCTCAATAACTGTTTATGGCACACTGGGTGAGTCGTGGTTACCAATGTGATAATGTATCAGATTTTTTCAAAGAATTTGAACCAAATTCAGTTTCTGCTACCGAGCAGAAAGCTGTTACAAAGTGTGGCACTAAGGAGTGACCAGAGTTTGGTTCCCCTCATATGAGCCATTACTGATCAATATATTAAGTGTATTGGTTTCGTAGGTGTACCCATAACACACCTTAGATCATCCCTGATGGTTACAGGCATCAATCTCTCAATCCAAGCCCCCAGGACAGGACTCTTTAGTGTGTGGTTGTGGCGGCACCACACACTAAGGTTTACAGAACAGCTGAGCCGCCCATGCTGGCATCTACTTTTAAACGATGAGAGATTTAGGCAGCAGCTCATTGAGAGGGACATAGGGTGGCCACTTGACATCACATAAGACTTTCCTTGACTATACATATATATATAGTCCCATTCTCACTGGTCTCCTTCCAGTGGGAGGGGGTCAGATCCCTGAAGGGAGGCTTCCTTGAGACATCATGAAGAGATGAATCACCTCAGCTGATTCCCATTGATGTGGAGGATGATCCGGGATGATCCAGGAGAGGGAGCAGCTCAAGACCCAACCTGACACAAAAACAGAGACACACAGTCACAATCTCACATTTCCACCCTCATGCGTCGAATAAAAACACTCACACCCACACACCCAATGTAAAGACACACAACAATGGATACACTCACTTACACTCCCCATACATACTCTATATTCAGAGTTCCAGGTACCGATATTCCAGAAGGGCAAGTCCCCGGACCCAAGAGGTGGTCCCCTTCATTCTGGGTTGAAGACAGGCTGACTGGCCAAGCCACCAGTTCAGACTAGTGCCGGCACCACCCGAACCCCCCCAACGACCTCATCCCCATCCAGAGAGTGGGCCACGATTCTCTAAAGCAAAACATAGCTACCTTACAGAGGAGACTGCTCGTATCTGGGATCTTGATTTTTTCAATGATTAATCATGAGAGATTCATATTGCATGAAAATACGTAAGGCTTGGAACTGCTCACAAATACAGAATCACTCCCTTAGTGTGTTGGAGGGTATGATTACTTTCCTGGAACAAGCCCAGGAACACACCATGGGGGGGAGGTACATTCTGGCTTCTAGATCTGTTCAATCAACAATGAAAGCCACAAATCATAGGCTTGCATGTTGTCAACAAAAGAAAAAAAAGACGTAAGACCTCTTTGTTATTTATTCCTAAATATTTCCACTTGGGAAACAAATTTAACTAAATCCCCAGAACTTCAGAAGTTGCTGCAAGTTATAAAATAAAGTAGTTAATTTTAAAGGCAGTAAAACAGCTGGCTCTCAACAACAACCCAGACTTGGCCGTCAACACAAAAACTGTAATGAAATGAATTAAAGGGAAAGTTCAAAGTAATCAAGAAGAAGAGTGGGGAGGAGAAAAATGACACCAATGAGGGTTGAGGAGAAGATGATTACAGTAATTAAGATAAGCAGTTATAAAGATAGAAACACTAAACGTACAGACAACAGTAGACATTTATTTAGGAAAGCTGATCTCCTCCAGTAGGCATTCAAACAATGAAGAGGGTGGCTGATGATGCTGCACAGCATTTTAATCGAGCTAAATACGATAAATGCCTGGTCTCTTTATGGACTTCTTAAAGCATTTAAAACCATACATCCCCATCTGGCAAGACTGAAGCCTCCCCAGAAGGAGATAAATCCACACCTAATCCTTTGGATAATTTTATTTCTAACAGAAAAAAAACAATAATTGGTCAAAGTAAAGAATTTGCTCGGTTCTGAAGAAATCTACCACCCACACCAGTCTCTTAAACAATGTGCACAGATGACTGCAGGAGCTCTAAACCACATATTTGTTAGATAAAATATTTTGATAATTCATGAACACAAATAATGTCCTATGATGAGAAAGCCTGGCTTGTTTTTCATCATTTAAGAAGAAAATCAAACTCATCACTGATTTCTGTCAAAGGAAAAGTTCATTCTAAAGTTTCTGCACACAAAGACATTTGCTGTGTATAAATACAATCAGTAAAAAAAGAAAGGTCACTCTTTCAGCTTCACACTTTAAAGCATCAGCTTCTAAAACTAACTCTAACTTTAAACGTTCAAAAACAAACAGATTCCAACAGGTTCCACACTGTGGAAATCTGTTGGAATCTTTAAACAAAAATGAAGCCAAAATGGGAAAGCTAAGGTAAAAAATTAACATCATTCTCACTGCTTCAACAGTAAAACATGACTCACAAGTATTTGCTGACATGTTCCTCAGTCAAAGAAATCAGTTCTTCAATAATACTAATAAGTTTAGTTTAAACATTTCATTCCCTTAGAGCACCACTCTCAGGTGCAGCTCTGCCCCTGCATTGCCAATAACTGTGGTTGTTTTCCCAATGACATTTTTAACCCGTAATAAAGAAGTGCAGTTATTTCTCAAAACACAAACTGGGTGCTAAGTTTGAATTCATTGTGTATTTTCTCAGAGTCAAAATAATAAATGTAGGCTTAAATGTTTCAGCATGCTGAACCTCCTCTGTATTTTTGTGGCCAGCAATAATTTTCTGGCATAAGTCTGGATGGACAGTTGATCACAGTTCTTGGCAGAATCAGAGAAGTTAATTAAAATGTAATACTTTCCTGGAACAGACCTGGGTTTTAAATAATGCCCAAGTTCTCAACTACCACTGAGGTCAGGGCTTTCCAGAACCCTAATGTTTAGACCTTAAATCCCCAGAGCATGATGCTACCAACATCATGCTTGACTGTAGGTTTATTGTGTACACAGGTGTGAAAGGAAGTCTTTTTTTTTCACTGACCATAAAAACTGCTTTCCAGAAAATATTGGCTTATCCATATGTTCAGCTGAGAATTTCAGTCTAGCTTGCAAATGTCAGTTTTGGAGCAGGAACATCTTTCTTGGCAAGCAACCTCTCCATCCATGGTGACACAAAACTGGCTTCACCATGACACTGGCGTTCCAGCAGGGTCCAGTTCTGCTAAGAAGGGTGATCACGTATCCAGCTGGTATTATGCCAGAACCTTTTGATGGCTACTAAATGTGTGGGGTCAGGGTCCAATTCTTTCATTTCCCAAGCTCCTCTTTTTATGGAGGTCTCATTTCTCAACACACTGTGACCCGATTGACCTCTTTAGACAGGAAATTATTGTTTTGTAGAGCTGGCCGTCCAGCTCCTGGAATGAATCCATCATGCTTCAATGACATCACTTTGCAACATAAACTATGGCTCTGATGAACTCTCTTATTCAGCAGAGCAATGTTTGTCCATCTGTAGTTTCAATCCGACATAGATAACGGGAAGATTTCAAAGTGATGACTTTATTTTGGTCATTATTCCAGTTGTGGCAGGGCTGTTAGATAATTTATGGTCTTAGTGGCATAAAAATGCATTTTACTCTGGGTAAAGCCAGCAAAAATAAAAAGTTGCTTGTTTGATCCAATTGAGCCAAACATGGAGATTTCTGTTGGGGGATGACCCATATGTTTATGCAGGAGACAAATATAAGTTACAACATCGTTTGTGCAATATTAGTTCATAGAGTTCTCGGTTTTATCATCCCAACACAGAACCGGAGACTTTACAGTACAAATTTTATTTATTTTTTGTTATGTCAAGATGCATGGCAAACATACCTGAAATGTACGAACACACAACAGATTCAACACAGTCATTAATTATTTAACCATGAACTCCCCGTAAAAAGCCTGTAAAAAAAGCCCAAGTCCTCACCGCTGACCGTCGCGGAGGAACTTTGGACCACTCTTCTTTCAGTTCTTTGAGGTTTGCAGATATTTCATTCTACACAGTTATCTTATTGCTCCACCATAGCATTAATGCATTGTTTTTTTACCCATCAGTGCTTCTGTGTTTGACTTCTCCTGTTGAGAACCTGTATGAGACAAGCTTCAGCTGCCAGACAGAAAGCCTCTCAATTTACAACAGTAAACAACAGTAAAATACTTTGATATACAGGAGAGTTCATGGTTGACTAAAGGACTGCATCCTTTTCCTAACTGTTCTGCCATTAACTTTAACATTTAACATGGTAACTGAGACTGGTAGAGTCTAGGATGGAGCTCTTGAGGGTTTTGTCATGTTTCTGTGGGTGAAACTGATGGGATATCTGCTCTTAAGAAGATAGGCAGCATTCCTAAATATTTTCAACACCTGAATATTTTTTCATTCTGTCTTAGCTTGCACTGTCATTCTGGTGAGACTGAACACACAGATACTGAGATAGATGTTGGTGTGTAGGGTTCTGGTTAAAAGTAAATGCGGCAGGACTTAGCGGTGGGTAAGCAGAAGCATGCAATTTGATCTAGTAGAGGGGTCTCTGACTCCAGTCCTCGAGAGCTACTGTTCTGCAGCTTTTAGATAAGCCCTGCTCCAACAAACATGAATCAAATGAATAGCTCATTATCAGGCCTTTGCCGAACCTGAGGGCATGCTGAAGAGATTATTCAGTCATTTGATTCAGCTGTTTTGGAGCAGGAATATATCAAAAAGTTACAGGGCAGTAGCTCGTATAGACTGGAGTTGGAGACCCCTGATCTAGTAACACCTGAAGCGCTAAACATGGACCTGTATAAGAGTCAGTGTTACAAGCGCAGAAGTTCGATTGATGTCTGAGTGGAAAACAGGTGAGAAGCACTTCCTTTTAAGACCAATCCCCGTGGTCATCTGACCATTACCTGCCAGGATCCCCCTCTCCAAGACCAGCGCCTGACAGTCCCGGGTGATGACGATGAAATTCTCTAATCAGGATCCAGGATAAAAGGGGATGGAATCCAAGAACGTTCCTCAGAACCATGGCCAGCCCAGTCCACCAAATACTGATGTCCTCAGCCCCGCTGATGTGAGTCCAGAATGTGACGAACAGTATATGGCAGGTTAATACTTAACCAGGGGAAGTAACTATCAATGAGTCTGCAGCTGCTTGTTTCACTCCAATCGCTTGACTGACTATGACGAATATAATTCATTATCCATTTTTCCATTCCTATTAGCTTTAGCAAAGACTTGTAGCTGAAGCTTTGGTCTTTGCCCAAAGACGAGTGTAATTTCCTAAAATAAACCAAATATTGTGTTAGTTAATGTTTTCAACTATTTAAGTTTTGATACAAAAGTACATGCTGAATTATCCCGACAAAGTCTGAATATAGTCAAAAATTAGGAATAATTATCTCTTAATTTCAGAATTTAACTCTGATGTTTACTTCAACGATTAATGAAAGTGGAATCGGTTTATGTTTCAAGGCAGAATATTGTCTGCTGCTCTTTTTAAGGATTAGAATTACAGCAATATGACCTTTAGTCTGAATGAAGCACTAAGTTACATACATAAAATATTCTCGAAACAAAAACCTTTCCTCAGGTTCAGTGTAACTTAATGGTCATGAATGAATGCAGTAATCAAATTTTTTTGTGAAGGATGCTGAATTAAAGCAACTAATTATGACCAAGCACTACACATCTAACTGCACTAATGAGATATTTACACATCATCCTTTTGGTTTTATAGCCACAGTAGCGTAAATAAAAAGCACCACTTAGCAGCAATTACCGGGAAAACTGATATGAAGTGCACTAAAACAAATCCTGAAATATTTTTCTTTACTTTAGACGAATGGTGCCTTTTAGGTTTGACTGAATATATATATATATATATATATATATATATATATATATAGGACCTGCATACTGCTCATGAATGTTCAGGGGTTGGATGAAGTGTGTGTTGTCAGGGGGTAGTGCCATGCCTGGGTGTTGCTTCGGTGGGGTGCTCTGGGCTATGTGACATGGCCTGGCTTGACAACATCATGGGGCCCCTGGGTTTGGGTGCAGCTTTGGGTAGGGTGGCAAATGGGTAGTGTGCCCCAGGGAAGGGGCTGCTCATGGGCCTCTGCATGGGCTGTGGGTACGCCGATTAGCTTGGTACCCAAAACAGAACTCACACACCTTCAAATCATGACAGTATGTTTACAGAATATGCAGATGTACAAACATGTACATGTATTATATGTATTTTATGTGTATATTTATGTGTATATGATCAAAATTATTATTGATTTCTTGGGACTGTAGTCAGTGTCTGTTTATTATCTGTAACTATGATTTATGTTTAGTGGAAACTGAATGAAAAGGGCAATGTGCTCATTAACAAATAGCTATGAACTGCTGTTTGTTTAATACACAAGTGTGAAGTGCGCTATAAACACCTACAAATTACCAATCTAATTTATTGATTGAGACCTGATGATGCCGAGAGGGAAGGGGGTTAGGGGGTAGGTGGCTGGAACAATCAAATAGGTCCTTTTAGGTCCCAAAGCCATTTGATCAATAAGATTATTTAAAGAGTATATCAATGAGGTCAAACACTATAATAAGCTCCTTACGATCTGAACAGCTGCAGGATAGAGAGATGGGATGCATGAAAAATATACGTGTTTGTGATAGAATACAGACGTTTCTGCGTTATTACAAGAAATGACCAACTCATTTCAGTAATTAATAAAAGCGGGAGTCACACAGAGTCCCAAAAAGAAACAGCCTGCTGAGCCATTTGGAGGCCAAGTAAATATATGGTACATTCTGTAAATGGTGACATATATACATTACTTACTATTAGTATTGGGTTCAAAACATTTATGTTGTCAAAAAAATTTAATTTGCATGTAATTTTGCATTTTTAGAGAATATAATATTTCACAGATTAAATCAGACATTATGCTTACAGTTCCTCAGTACTTGAGTAGACGTTTCACCAAATGACGTGATTCATTCAAAGCTGTTGTAATAGTGAATGACTGTTCACAGCATCTAACACATTTCCGAACCGATGAATGTACCACAACCACACTACTGGGGATCTGCCTTTTGTTTAAAAGACATGAAGCTAAAGGAAAATAATGCTCCTGCATCTCTGTGCACAGTTAGATTGCCGAATACGTCAGGCTGCCACAGGTTTTTTCTGTCATGGGCCACTCATATCACAGATGTATGCCACTGCTCTGGGATTTACACAACTGCTCCTCAAATATGATGGAATGAATATAAAAACTCAAATAATTGTCATGAGTTGGTTAAAAAAGGACTTAAACGCAGGGGAAAAGAATGAAGCAATAAGAAAAACACCTTATATTAAGCACAGGAAAATGAACTAAGAACATGTGGAAGTGGAAGGAAAAGATAAAATACAAATACAAAAAATAATCTCAAACACCTCAGGATCATGACAGTAATAACATTACTATGCCTGGAAAAAGCCTAGAAGTATCTTACTAGACAAAATCAAAAGATCTTTTCTAATTTTAGGAGGCCAATCAACAGTAGGTTTGGAAATCTTAACAGTAGTAGACCTGAAAACCTTGAGGAAAATCTGACGTTTTATTTCTTCTTTAGGATCAAGGGTGCTGAAGATGTTGGAAGCTAATTTAATGGAAATAAGGCCATAAATCTTCGTTGTAAACCATCTGAAGAAGACCACTTCACTGCTTCTTCTTATGCAGTGTTGCCTCCTTAACCTCCTCCAGAACCCGAGCTGGATAGAAGAAAGGCTTCCTCCTGCTGGCAGGGAGTCCAACCTGTGGTTGAGCTGCGACAGCATTCAACGGGACCGGCCTCTGTCAAAGCGCGTTAGAATCTAATTCACAGACTGAAAAGGCTGATTGGATTACAGGAACCAAATGTGCAGAGAAACAATGAAAACTGAAGATAAACAGAAGTGAAGGAAAGATGAAGTTACTAAGAACTGGGTGGGTTTGAATATTTTAAAAATGTCATATTTTGAATTATGACAACCGGCAACATGTCCAGGGTGTACCCCGCCTCTAGCCCATTGATAAGTGGGTATAAATGATGGGTGAATGATGGATCATGTCAGCTAATATTGTTAGAAAACAGAAAAATATTGTGCTCCATCTCTGCTGTGAATCAGCAGATTCATTTTATTATCCTTTAACTAAGTTATTCAGCAGCTGATTTAATGCTTTTTACTACTGTCTCATTTATTAGAAGAAACTCTTTCAGACTTTAACAAAGACAAAAGGGAAATATGCCAGATGAAAATATGAATCTGATGAATGAAATCCCCATAAAAGCTCATCCAAAGCTGGACCAAAGAGACATCCGTGGGTGGCAAACCATTTCCTGCTGTGGATTCAGACCACACTGTGCATCACATGAGGGGTTCAAGAGTCACTGGCTTGAAAACGGTGTTCATTACTTGCCTGGAAAAGACCTCATTGATCTGTCATGAAGCTGACGGACTCATGCATCACCAGTCCAGACTCTCAGTTCGGCCCCAAACCAGATGATCTGTTTCTGGCGGCCATGTTCTTTAAATCCGAACAGCATTATGATTCTTTGTTTTGTCTTCATTATGTTTAGTCTCATCACATTATGCTCCTCATGAAAGCAGAAATAAAAAGAGATATTAACCTACATTGTCATCCTGCAGGCTTAGCATGAGGGCAAATGTTTCTGGCCGATGTGTGTTTAAATCTTTCAGCGCCGCCTAATTTTGAGGCTTTCTGCTGCAGTAGAGTCACACAGATGCATCAAACTTTGTGGGAAAATTGCAGTGGACATAAAAAGTTTACATAACCCTGTTAAATGCCATGTTTATGATGTAGGAAAAAAGAGACATTTTCAAAAAAATATGTGCCACCTTTTTTAGCAGATATCCTGACAGTTGAACTGAAAAACAAGCTCAGCTGTTTGAGTAAAAAAGAAATAATTATAAGATTGCGTTAAAATTTTAAAGTGTTCACACCCTTAAAGTAATACTTGAGATTCAGTTTCAGCATTCAGTCTTCCTAAGATGACATCTGCTAAAGGAATGGTTATTATCACAACAGATTTATCCCCATTAGTGTTGGATGTATGTGCATAAATGAAGCATAAATGATTTTCACAAAGTGTGTGTAGGGCTGTAGTCGGAATGATTTGATTGGTTTTAGTAAGTTTATGATGTGTAATTAATTGCAAATGTGTAAAAGATAAAGAATTGAAATTATTTCCTGTACATTGTTTTACCATTATTTTAATACATTTCTGTATATATTTTCTAATGTTAACAACAACCTGCCCAGGGACTACAGGTGGAAATGAGCATGTATTGCTATAACCTGGAACCATGCATTTTTCCTTTGTTAATGTCAAAGAAATGTTGTGCTTTGTCTCTGTAAAAATAAATACGGCCATCATCATCATCCTGAAAATAGTTATATTGTACCCAATTAACCTCAGAGTTCAACTGTTCTCACAGTGTACTCATGACATTTGCATCAATAAGCTTAAGCTAGTTGTATTCTACATCCGTCTGGTCTGATGAAACAAAACTGGAAAACTGGACCGGATACAGCATATGGTGAAACAGTGGTGGGAGCATCATGCTGTGGTGTTTCTTTCCCTTCAGATGGAACCAGGGATTCTTGTTAAACTGGGTAATTACACAGACCAGTTAGTTTGGATGTTAAACTACAAGGTGTCTTCCAGAAATTTGAAGATGAAGAGGGATTTTATTTCTCAGCCTGACACCTGAGTCCAACAGTGCACTGAAATGAGACAAAAATGTAAGCTGAAATGGTCCAGTCAGAGTCCAGGGCCAAATCTGACAGAAAATCTATGGAATCACCTGGAAGTTACCTACAAGTTAGAGTGGGCAGATTTTACAATTTCAAGATGTGTGATGGTAACAGACTCCTACCAAAGAGGACCGATTGCTAAAAGGTGGTAGAGCAGGTGCAGCATGTGCAGAGGCTACATTCCTCAACTTAGTTGTCCTGGGTTCGATTTGCTGCATGTCTTCACTTTCTCTCACCACCATTTTTCCAATCAATTTACTGTTCAATAAAAATAACAAATCATTTCTTCAGCAGACAGGTAATTGCATCTTTTTAATTATCATTTATTTTTTTAATTTTACCCCAAAAAGGGCCCTGCGATGGACTGGCAACCTGTCCAGGGTGTACCCCGCCTCTTGCCCATAGACTGCTGGAGATAGGCACCAGCTTCCCCGTTACCCACTATGGAAGAAGCGGTAGAAAATGACTGACTGGCTGAATGACCCCAAAAAGGAAAATGGAGTATTAAATTTGTTGTTGTTGCTTACCCATTTAAAGATTAAAAACTAAATGAACAGAAATTATGAGGAAAAAATTAAAAAAACAAAATAAATGTGAAAAAATTGCCAACAATAAATTCGAAAGGACACTGGTGCAAAGACCTGCGACCGCCTTGTGTAAATAAGCAATTAACTTTATTATAAACTTAATAACTAAGAAATGATTTCCTCTTTAGCATTAAAACATCTTATGGACACACACTGCTTGGGAAGAGTGAAGTAGTTTCAGCATTTTGCATTTCTTCAATACATTTCCATATTTCCACTCTTTTTTCGTTATTTTGACTTTATTCATAAAATCGTTTTTTGTCTTTATTCTGTAATAGAAGAAAAGAAATCTACTACAAAACAGCCACTTTTTTTCCGATTGACACAACTACTCCTAGGTATAAAAAAGATTGGTTGGTTTTTCAGTTAGATCGTCTCAAAGTTTACTTCACAAAACCCAACAATTTAACAGGGGTCTATTCAACTTTAAGTTCAACCGTATGAAAATTCATGATAACACCAGATGCTTGTTTCTAAAAGCAGCATTTGAATCAACTGTGATGTAATCAGGCAAAGCAATAAAGCATTAAAGGAAAGGAACACAGCTAAATCGATTATTAGCAGCCAGAGGTTACATTACATGAGCAAAAACATTCATCCACCTCCATGTGAAGACGCATTGGGAAAATTTATGTGAGTCTCTAGCATTTTAATGTGTTGAAATGAAAATGGCTTCTGAAAACTGATCTGTATGAACTAAGAGGTAAACGGTGGAAAGGCAGGTGTAAGGTAACTTATTTTTACAAAGAAAAAGTCTGAAAAGAAACAAGCTTCAGGAATTTCAGTGAGTCAAAATAAACAGAAAATTGGCGACTGCTCACAAATCAAACTTTACTCAGCGAAAAGCCTCGAATTAACGCTCTAACAGGTAAATCCTTCATCCTGGAGGAAATACTGTGTATTCATCGCCTGTCAGAAAGTCAACACTGTCAGGCAACTCTTGAAATAAACCTGCCTTAGAGTACAGAGTTAAAAAATTAAACCAGTACAGTTCTGATCCACTTTACTCTGTAACTCATGAATTCATTCAGTTGGGCTCAATAAGAGGAACATTTCTGCAGTTAAAGCAAATATGACAAACAGTTCTGGTCCCTAGGCTCTTTGCAGTCACATGGACAGATTTACTCAAGGGTTAGCAGAGTTGGTTTATTTCAGACTCCTGAGCACAGATGGTCCAAAGGGTTGAGGGTTATTGTCCGAATCAGAGAAAGCATCAGCAGCATCAGCAGGATGTCAGAGGAATGAAGGGGAGTCAAAGATTCTTCCTCAAACATGAAGAGGAGGCTGAATTCAGTTCAAACTTGCTCTACAAAAGAAATGTCTGATGTGGTGTTCTCGTCTTCATCATCATCTTCTCTGTCTTCCTCCTTCTCTTCTGGTCTAATGTTATCAGAGCTGAATGAGACAGCTTGAAGGAAATATTTCCACTGTGAACAGATTCTCGTTTTATTGGCAGACACGTGATTTTATACTCCTGCACTAAACATTTGTAAAAGCATATTATTTGCTAGTTTCCATTCAGTTTATTTATATTGTACCAATTCATGACAAATGTCGTGTTTATAGGGTAATTTTATATCCAGTTATAAAGAACCCACGTCTGTCCAAATTCACATTAAATCAACATAACTGATCCAGATCCAATTGTTTAAATTAAGGTTTAATTCATTCAAATAAGTTTTTGGACTTATTTTATTTAACTAACCAACAGGTGACCTGAGTCCAAGTCATTTTAGGCAGCTTTTAAAGTTTCTCAATTTAATAATATATCTGAAAGTGCATATATTAAACTTAATGCCCATCCATCCAAAAAAACAATAATTTCTTCACGTGAATCATATTGGATTTGAGAACATTTATTATTTGGGAATTTTGGCTGCATTTTGTCATTATTGCTCAGTGGGAGATTAGAATAGAACTGAAATATCCTTTAGTTTCCCACAGTGGGGAAATTCATATATAACAGCAGCACAATGAAAGGCAAGTGAAAGCATGCAGGTTCACACAAAGGTAAAAAACAAGCAAAAATATATATATATATAGATATAAAACAAAAAATAAGAATATAGATGTATAGATATGTACAGTAAGGGAACATTTACAGCACAAGAAAAGATACATATTACCAATAGTTCAGATTAAATGAAATTTGCAACTGTGTAGTGTGATTTTTACAAAGTACAAAAGGATTTTAGGACTGCAATAACAGATGAATCTATTTTAAGGCTTTTTACATATGTTCGTCAGGGATAATGATACGTTTGGAAAAATACTGCATAGTTACCTGGTTTAACTACTTTTTTTTGGTTCCAAGACCAGCTCTTGGTGTCCACGATAAACATCGTTGTGGAAACTCAGTGGGTCTCCTGCCAGGTCTGCGTCACCCCCCCCACCCACTTATTAGGCACAGCTTCAGACTGAGAGCTGGAGCAACTGCAGGGACTCAGAGGTGATGCTGGAAGACAAACTATTGTGTTGCTGCAGGTTTAAATGAGCCAGCAAAGGTCCATCTCGTTTGTCTGGCCAACAAGGCTCAGGCTGGCCTTTTCAGCCTCCTATTTAACCGATTAAGAGTCAACGAATGCTAATGAGAGTGACAGAGCCTCTCACTGTAGAGCGTGTAGGGGTGTTATCTGGTGCCATGAACAGTTTGACTGGTTCGGTTTGACAAGGTGTTACAGCTTAATGCGACACCAGCCCCAGGATTCTCTCCACAGCTCTCAGCCCGGCTTAGGGCCAATCCTCTGTGCATGTTTCACTTCCTCTTAACATTTCTGTTATGTGTACATACTCTCAGTTGATTATTTAAACTAATGTTAGGAGGAATTAGTGCAAATCTGTGCTGCAACTGCAGTAACTGGGGAAGAGATAGTATTACAGACAGTATGTGGTACCTTTGGGCTCTAGCTAGCAGCACTAGGAGTCACATTTACTGCTCTCCACATGTTTTACTGATTCTTTTAATTGTACAGTAAGAATAGTTGCCATAGTTTAAAAGCACAGCTCTTTAACCCCATCCATGTTGTGTTCAGTAAGGTCTTTAATTGTGACACCCCTGCGGGACGTCAACAAGGCCAGATTGAGGAAAAACAGGCAGGAAAGATCCACTCTGACCACTTTCCGACCCCATTTACTGCTTCTACCCTCTGGCAGGAGCTATAAACCACCTAGTGGAAACATCAGCAACCTAATACTGCCTTCAAGCTGCTATAAACGGTTAACATGTCAGACAACCAGGTTCAACAACACAATTTGCTCAAGGGACAGAGCGATTTTAAGCTGACAATCCTTTGATTATCCATCTTTCTGTTAATTAGACTTATTTTAGTTTTTGCTGTAACAGGTAAGTCTTGTAAAGCATTTTGATTTGTAAAAATGTTAAGCAATTATCAGCTTGCAGTATTAATGCCCAAAAAGTAAAATAGAAGTACACAAGACTCAATATCTGGCCTGCAACGTCTCATATCCTACCGAGCTGAGTTGTTCTAATTTTTTACAGCTTTATGGATTGCTGTGTATCAACCAGTGAGTGAAGGCTCTGACTGGCTACCTTTTCGGAGCTACAGTGCAACTAATTTCTGTGGAACGACCCCCATCAGGTCAGAGGTATCTTGGATTATGTTCCTTAGAGATGGCAAAGTGGAGTGGAGACTGATAGATGGATCAGGACTTCATCTGCAGAGACTAGGGTGTTGCTCCAGGCTGTACTCATGAAGAAGGAACTAAACGAACAGGATATTTGTTGGGAGGCCTGAAGATCTCAGAACTGACACAAATCTCTCTTTAGGGAGTGTGAGGGACCGGGCTTAAACAAGGACAAAAGGTTGTTAAAGAATTGGAAAAAACTTCATTTTAATACTGTCAAAAATATTCAAAGGGTCAAACTTCAATACAAAATAACTCAAATAATAAATAACATGGATTTGGGCCCGACTCAACTGAGGTCAACTGAACCGTAACTAAACTCAAACAAAAACTGACCTGCAGACAAAGAACAAATGCTGCTTAAATAGAGGTGGAATAACCTAAACTCACCAAATGAGGGAGGCACAACATAACAGAGGAACAACAAATGAAAAGAATACAAACTAAATTAACTAAAACATAAATGAAGCAAAATCACTTAACTTAGCACAAATACGTGAATATTAAAGTGGCGAAATAACTAACAACTTTAGCAAGTGAAGTTCCCCCTAATCAGTCTTTTGGAATAATGTTATGTTCCTGGCTTCCACCTCCAGCTGGTCTGCATTTGCAGAACCTCAAAGAAAAGAACAAGTGTAAGTAAACCATTCAGAAAAATATTAACTAAAGTGTGGACCCATTAGAAAATATATATCTACATAAAATAACTTGAACGTATGTATAGTGTCATCTGGAACTAATAAATGTAAACTATGAAAACAATACTAACACTTGGTTGTGGTGGTAGAAGCATCCACCACAGGGAGCATACTGTCTCTTCTGGAAAATCTCCAAGCAGACCTGGAGAAAGTCACAGAGAAGACGGATTTTTGGGTTTTGGATTTGTTGCCTCATTGACCAGACCTTAGATAAGTTAAATGAAGAGGTATGGATAGTTGGGTAATTTTTGCTGAAAATCAAAATTTATTCACACCAAAACCTGTTTTGCAAACAATGTGTCAAGTGCATGCTAAACATATTTTTTAAAAGTTTGTATTCCTTATTATCATTATATTAAACACCAGCAAGCCTGCTCCTCAGGACAAAGCTGGTTAAAGGAGCCACATTACAAACCTATCTGAAGTTCAAGTGTAATGGCTATTGGGTTTCTGTTTTCTCCTTTTTTATTGACATCATTTTTCTAAATATGTATTTTCTTAGTTAGTTCACCGTTTTTTGTTAAATGGTTGCTAATACCCCCTCACATCTCATTGACTACAGTCCTTCAAAAAAAACTCCTCTTGGTTCCCAACAAACTGTAAATTCTTAAGAAGTCAGTCATTTTCTACCGCTTATTCCATAGTGGGTTGTGGGGAAGCTGGTGCCTATCTCCAGCAGTCTATGGGCGAGAGGCGGGGTTCACCCTGAACAAGTTGCCAGTCCATCGCAGGGCAACACACAAACAACCAGGCACACACTCATTCACACACCTAAGGACAATTTAGAGGGACCAATTAACCATCTTTTGTGTATGTTTTTATTTTAATTGTTTGGGTGTATGTCTGATGTTTTATCTTCCTGTCCAGTGGCTGCAGATGAAAAATAGCCTTTTGGGTAACCCTGGTGCATTTGCAGCAATGCTATTAATGTATAAATCCCTGTCAAGTAAACCTATTCTATTCTAAATGCAATGCATTAAATTGGCCATGTTGTCATACCTGTGCAGCTAATGGTATCATTTTCACTGGTCCTATGCCAGGGTTTGTCATATTACCCACTGCAGATGTGCAGTCACCTCTGCTGATAGCATAAGTGCACAGCTAGTGCTGGGGATATGAACCAGTGAAGAGAATTAGTCTTGAGATGAGGACATGTCATTTTATGATCAAAGATAGAGATTTATCAGGCTAGATGTTTACAAGATGCTAAAGAGCAAGTTTAGTCATAAGTATAAGTGCTTACCAAACATTTAATACACATATATGAACCACATGGTGTGGTCAGAGAATTTAGCATTCGAAGACAAATATTTAGTCCCAAACAAATGCCTCAAAGCACATAACCAGTTTAAGGCAGGTTGGAAGTTAAAGTTGTTTCAGTTGACTATATATCTACATGCATAATATTGACTCAGGCAAAGTTTAACAGCAACAGTGAACACCAAAACTTTGGTACCTGCATAATGTCTTTAAATAAACTATTGGTATGTTTAAAAACTGGTCTAGTCCAGACACTGGCCTGCTGATGTAGCAAATTTTAACCTTGTGTTAGGATCTTTGCTACGGAGGAACCCAGAACGCAGACAAGCAGGCAGCATGACGGTAGTTGACTTCAGGCTTTAATTAACAAAAACTCACTCTTAGAAGAGGCAGGAACAAAACAGAAGCAGGCTGGCTTGACAGGCATGGCATGGTCCATAAAACAAGACATGAGTAGAGACAATGATTCCGCAATGACTAACTGAACAGGTGTGTATATATATGGAGTGAAAACCAGGTGGAGCAAGACAGATTGACAAGGTGCAGGTGAACCGGATAAATTTGATGAACAGAACGGACGTGACAGGAGCAAAACATGGCTTGACTAGAACGCATATCCAAGGAAACAAAACAGAACTATAACTAGAAAAACATGAAACAAAAACATAACCAGATCCTAAAACCAAACTTGACAAAACTGAAGCATGACCAGAAAAACTAACAGAAACATGATTCAAAACCTAAACTGTGAAAAACAAAGAAAAAACCAGAAACCAAAAACCCAACAACCCCAAATCATAACACCTTGAAATTATAGGATTTATTTATTTCCTCAAGGAACTAATAAGACAGACTAACCAGCAGCAACATGAGCAGACACAAAACTAAAGGTGAATCATGTAAATCATCCCTCCATCATCTTGGTGGTGATAATTGCCAGTTAGTGATGAATGTCTTTACCCCGATTTCCAGAGCTTACAGTGGTACAAAAATTAATATCGTCTCGTTGGCATTGTCTGGTAAAAGGTGGACATTGTTTCCACCAGCGTGGTTCACATAATATCAACTCGAGGTGTTTGACGCATAGTTTTCTATTTGGGGTATGTTTAGACCTCTCTTAGACTGAGACACGGTGTGTATGATTTACTTTGTCTAATTTTCTGCTGCTTTTGTTGGGTCTTTTCTGTCAAACTCTTGACTTCACCAGGTGCTTGTAAATTCAATACATGGCAATTAAAAATAGAAATCTTCCATTTTCACTAAAAAGATAATTAGAATATTTTATATTGGTTGTTTTTTTAAACTTAGTTTTTGCTTTTGCTTTGCACACTGTTTACTGACTGTTCGTCTTCCTCCCCAGTCAGCTGCGATGTGGTCGAGGTCCCCATCCTGAACGCCAACCCAGCTACATGCACAGCACCTCTCACATCCGCCTCACATCCATCAAGAAGACCACACCCACCGCTGTCATCATGGCTCCAGCAGCAAATGGCAACCCCAACAGACAGGAAGTGGCTTTGTGAAGCAGGATGTTTCCAGGATGCTCTGCAGAGAGACAAGACTCTGGGGCAAAAACCCAGTGGATGGATGAGAAAGACACTCCCCACATTTTGCACCAGTTGGATGATTCACACCATCACCATAGATCATGACCATCACAAACAACCAAAACAAAAAGTGCCTCTTGGAAAAAGAGCAGAAAACACCCTGACAATGTGCTACAACTCTCCACCGTACAGGGTATCAGTGAACATCTGAGGCAGTAGAAAGACTTTAGCTCTAACATTAACATTTTCAGTCCGAAGGTTTGCTGCTCTGTGGTGTTGAAGCTCTGATTTGGATGTTTGCCTGTACTTTTGTCTGCTGGTTTGTAAAATAGGAGTGGTAGCATTAATGGACATACAAGGACATTTGGTAGAATGGTGCAAGTTCTGACACTTCCTGGAAGTAACCCTAGCTACTTTTAAGATAAATTAAGGCAGTTTCGTTGTTGAACTTCACAGAAACCTCTATAAACCAAAACTGCTTTCCTCTGAAAAGATTAAACTACATGTGGCTTTGCTAAGTAGGCAGTTAGGTAGGCTCTGTGCACATAAACAGTCACCACTTCACAGGTATAAATACCAGGTGGTACACAGGCTATGGAGACCCATTAAATATGTATTTGGTCCTTGCAGGAGAAGAATCACAGTCAGCCTTTCCCTTCATTTAAAAACTGGTGCAAACATCTGCTACTGTTCAAGATAATATCTTGGAAGATTGAAACATTTTCAAAAGGGACTCCTCTTTGTTCTCATTGTAAAGTTTTTAAAAAACTGTAAAAAAAAATGTCTATTGCAGTAACATCACCTCACACTGAACAAAAAAGAAAAAACAGACTTATAATTTGAGTTTGAGTGGGGGAAAAAGTCCAGTGTCTGAGAGCTTCTAATTGTTAATTGCTTCTAATCTACAAACGTCTGTTTCCCTGGCAGTATAAATATGACGAGACAGAGAGGCCCAATACTCCATTCAGAAAAATAGAAAATCAAGAGAACATGCCATTCAAGTAAGAAGGGTGTGTGTTGATCTTCCTAAGTCAAAAAATGGCGAAACAAAAACAGTCACAAGTCTAAACGTGACCCAAACTACAGTCAGAGCAGTAATTAAAATGTTAAACAAGAAGGGATAAGGACCTTGTCACCATGCACAGTGAGGAGATGGTACAGCAGCTGGAAATATGACAAGTTCTTACTGCTGACAACTGCAGCGAGGACTGGCAGAAGTCTTCCTAACAACCAGTAGAAGCTAAGACAAGTGGTTGCTAAGTGGGTGGCATGCTAAGAAAAAGCTTTTTTCCTCCTACCATCACAAACATAAACATGTGAACTTTACTGGGACCTTAACCAGAAATGTTGCTTTGGTCAGATTTGACAAACACTGACTTGTTCAGCAAGAAACACACCTGGTAGGTTTGGTGTGAAACAAACAATGAATATGTGGAAAAAGCACCTCATGCACCTTTACCTTGGACATTAAATCTACCTTCTTCCATAGCCATCTCATGGCCAGATCTAAATCCTATAGAAAAGCTGTGGGCTGAGCTGATGACAAGAGAGCATCAGATAGAACCCATGACTCATGTGCACAGACGAAAGGTCAAAGTTCACTCTCTTTGGGTGTTACACCCTTGGGAAACATTATAGGGAAGAACCAAGTACTGTTTCTGTAGTATAAAGGGGTTGTGTAAAGTATTACCAGTGGGGGAGGCAATACTTGTGCCCCTGGTGATTTTGTTTAAAAGTTAATTCTTTTCATGGGATTTTTCACAATTAAAGGCAGGATTTTGTGTTAAAATTTCTCAGTGTGAGATTGTGCTGCTGCAGTAAAAGAGGAGTATATTTTAAGGCTTTTTACACATCTTCACTTGGGGCATAAAATATAGTTTTTATGGTGCCAAAATGATCAATTAATGAAAATAGGTCAGATCTTCTTGACAATGTTTTCCAAACTTTCCCTGCAAAGGACTGAACTATTTTAAGGCACAAGATCAACATGTGGGATTCCTGTGAGGTTATTAGACAAGATCCTTAATTAGCAGAGACGTCAGTTTCCCTAAAACCAGTAAACATTATTACTGACTGAACCAGTAACCTTCTACAGAAAACTCTTCTGTGCACAACTTCTGACCTCCTGTGGACTTTACTGCAAGCCACCGAGGCTCAGAAAACAATTATTTGGAATTAATTAACTGTTAGTGAGTTGAACACAATCCCCATTTTCCCTCTGCGGCCTATAATTAGCGTCTAATTGCATTACAGGAATGCATTTTTATTAAAGAGCTGTGAAGTAAACATTTACAGAAATGAGCACCCAATCAAAGAGTGTTTAATTAAATGGGACGATATACTTCCAAGAGTCAAGTTTCATATTTTCAGTTAATCCAGCTGCTAATATTTATTTTCATCTGGTTTACTGCCGGATAGGTCATTATTTGCCCAGCATGAGCTCCTCTCTGTGAGGTTTTAAAAGGCGATGACAGGCGCTGAAGAAAGCAATGCTTTTATGGAGCGATTCTTGCTGGATGCACAGACTAAAAGAGCCTAGTGATTACTGTCATTGCTTTGTGTTGGTGCCTCAGCCTGAACTCAGAGGTGATGACATTTCTGTGCTTTATTTATCTGAAAGCCTCTACGCTTTGCTCTTCTTTACGCCATGTTGTGATGTTTTTCCTTCTTTTAGGCTTGATGTGTTTTTTTTTTATGCACTACGCATGCTTCTCCTTTTTCTGCTTCGTTCTTTAATAAATGTTCCTGTGCAGGCAAGTGTCTTGTCTCTGCTTTGATGGAAATCTTTGAATGAAAGTTTAGACAGTGTAACTGCTGGTTGGTACCTCCAGCTCTGGGCTCTCTAAATAGACTAATGTAAGTGGAGTTGAATCTACAGAAAGCAGGAGGCTGCCCAAAAAGCCCAAGCACAGTATTTCTACATATATTAATTTCTCTGTCCAGTAGTAGAAAAAAATCTAATTATTTCCAGCTTGCTTATTTCACCTATTTACAAGCACTTTAGGTTGTAGAAGCTGCAGCTTCTAAAACCAAACCATTTGGGAGTGAAAAGCCTTGATTTCATGTTTTGGCTCTGAGTTTTTGAACCCGTGGGGACAGGAGCTGCTATTTGCTGCTATTTTTTCTCATTCTGTTCACATCCATTTAAAACATAGTTGTTTGACAGCATATCGATTTGCTTTTTGAGCTTCTCTTCTTTCTCAGAACATTATTGAAGGGCAGATGGATAGCACATCGCCCCTGACTGCCACAGACAAACCTGAAGAGAAGGCAGCAGGTTGCTGATTCTGACTCATGACTGAGATGTGTGTCTGACTTTCACCGTTGTCCCCTTTGAACTTTAAATCTTTGAACTTTGACCTTTTTATCCCGTTTGTGGATATGAATCAGTCGTAACAAGAGCAAAATGATTATTTTCTCATCTATGAGATGTACTTCTATGAGGAGTGTGAATGTTATTTAAATGAGAAAGATGGGGGCCATTATTCGATTTAATCAACTGAGCATAGCTGAGTTCTTGATGTGCAAACCAGCCTCACTGCTGAATTCTGTAAAATAATGAGAACCCCTTCAAAGCTGAAATCCTAACTTTTCTATTCTATTTAATCCAGTCATTTCTTATGCATAGTCTGTTCATTGCAGAATTAATCATAGAGACACTTTAAAGCATAGTTTGTTTGGTAAATCAGAATCCTCCCTCCCTCATCGACTTATCAGGAGCTGGTTCACAGTGAACACATGTTCACCAAGGAAACCCAGACATTTCTATCGTCAGCTCTTTTTGGGGAATACAAGGACGTTCTGTGTCAGCCCTAGGTCTCCTCCCAGTCCCCAAAGGAAGACATCGGAATCAAACCACCGAACCACCTCAGTTGACCAATTTTAATGCGGAGCAGCAGCTCTACTCTGAGCTCCACCTGGATGATGGACCTGCTAACCTTATCTCTCAGACAGATCCTGACCCCCTAAAAGGGAAGCTAATTTCAGATACTTGTATCTAGGATCTAGTTTTCTGCCCTTGATCAACATCCCAGTACTGTGAAGGTTGGAACCTATTCCTACCAGTAAATCCAGAGTTTCAGTTTTCAGGTCAATTTCATCTTCATCATTACATACATGATGTAGCATTTTAATAACAGACTGTGAGACCTAGCTGTCTATGCTGTGCTACATCCTGCCATCACTCATTAACTAGAGACCATCCCACCATCTTTAGGTTGAGAACCACAGCCTCAGACTTCATGCAGCAAACTGCTTCCGTGCCTACAGAACCACATCAATTGCACAAGGCAAATGTGAGACCCTAAAGTTCCCAGAACCAGAGACCTTCCACTCCACGTTGACACCTAGAGATCCTTTCCAAGAAGAAGCTAAAAAAAAGAAGAGGGAAGGAGTCTCCCCGCTGGAGTCCAATCCTCACTGAAAATGAGTTTTTGCAAATAATTTGATAAAAATAACTCTTGTTTTTGTCGTCCAGTGAGATAGCTTACTAAAACCTGGAGCCCAAGAATCCCACTAAAACACCTGTGAACTGAACAAGCAGCGTCTTCTCGGTTCAAGAGCCTGTCAGTACCTCCTTTCTAAAATCGTAGCATAAACTTTCAGAAAATGCTGAGATGTTTGATCCCCTAATAGTTGGGACACTATCTGGCTATTTCTTACCCTTCAAGTGATTTGACATACCCTCAGATCACAAAATGTTCTTATAGCTGCAAGGAAAGCCCTGATCCATCTACCCAGCTTCTGCTCCATCCTCCAATCTCTTGTCTCTAAAGTCCATAATAATGGGAGATTACGGAGGGGAGTAAATGCAACAGGTGAGCTTAAAAACTGAGGGATGAATGGAGAAATGAATTTGAATGCTGGTGTGAGTAATCAGAATCAGAATCAGAATCAGCTTTATTGCCAAGTTTGTACATACAAACAAGGAATTTGACTCCGGTACACTTTGCTCTTTGGTTTTTGTTTTTGCACTACAGAATATACCTATCTACAATGTACAAATATACACATATATAAATAAAAAAGGTGCATTTGCAACGTCTGTCTGCTGTTGTTTTGTACTCTATTGAATGTTCAACAGAGAAACAGCCTGGGGGAAGAAACTGTCTCTGTGGCGGCTGGTTTTAGTGAACAGCGCTCTGTAGCGGCGGCCTGAAGGCAGAACTCTAAACAGTTTATGTGCAGGGTGTGTGGGGTCTGCAGAGATTTTAGCAGCTCTTTTCCTGACCCTAGACCTGTATAAGTCCTGGATGGAGGGAAGGTCAGCCCTGATGATTCTCTCTGCAGTCCTGATTATTCGTTGCAGTCTGGACCTGTCCTGTTTTGTGGATGAACCAAACCACACTGAGATGGATGAAGACAGGACAGACTGAATGATGGCAGTGGAGAAGATGACCAGCAGCTCCTGTGGAAGGTTGTACTTCTTGAGTTGCCTCAGGAAGTACAGTCTCTGCTGGGCCTTCTTTCGAACAGTGTCTATGTGTGAAGACCATCTCAGGTCCTCAGAGATGGTGGTTCCTAAGAACCTGAAGTGATCCACAGCTGACACGGTGTTGTTGAGGATGGTGAGGGGGGTGTATGGAGGTGGTGTTTTCCGAAAGTCCACCACCATCTCCACAGTCTTGAGTGGGTTTAGTTCCAGGTAGTTCTGACTACACCAGTGTATCAGGCGATCCACCTCCAGTCTGTATGCAGACTCATCACCGTCCTGGATCAGTCCAATGACAGTGGTGTCATCTGCAAACTTAAGGAGTTTCACGGACGAGTCCGCTGAGGTGCAGTCATTTGTGTACAGGGAGAAGAGGAGTGGGGATAGAACACACCCCTGGGGGTCACCAGTACTTATTGATCTGGTTTGGGAGAGGATGCTCCCCAGTCTCACCTGCTGCTGTCGGTCTGTCAGGAAGCTGTTGATCCACTGACAGGTGGAGGATGGGACGTTGAGCTGAGTGAGCTTCTGGTGGAGGATGTCTGGTATGATGGTGTTGAAGGCCGAGCTGAAGTCTACAAACAGGATCCTAGTGTAGGTCCCTGGGCGGTCGAGGTGTTGCAGGATGAAGTGTAGACCTAAGTCAACAGCATCATCTGCCGACCTGTTTGTTCGGTAAGCAAACTGCAGGGCGTCCAGTAGAGGGCCTGTGATGTCTTTCAGGTGCTTCAACACCAGCCGCTCAAAGGATTTCATGACCACAGACGTCAGGGCTACAGGCCTGTAGTCATTTAATCCTAGGATGGTGGGTTTCTTGGGCACTGGGATGATGGTGGATCGTTTGAAGCAGGAGGGGACCTCACACTTCTCCAGTGACTTGTTGAAGATCCGGGTGAAGATCGGAGCGAGTTGATTTGCACAGGCTTTCAGGCATGATGAGGAGACGTTATCAGGTCCTCCAGCTTTCTTTGTTTTCATGCGCTGAAAGAGCCTGTTTACATCTTCCTCAGAGATCTTTAGTGCAGGCAGAGGATCTGAAGGTAGGGGGTTGGTTGCTTTACTGGTCGAATTTGTTCCTGAATGGGATGTGGAGGAGTTGGTTTGAGGTGTGAACGGCTTCTTGTCATGTCTGCAGTAGAAGCCATTCAGACGGTTGGCCAGGCGAGGACTCTGTTCAGGATGGGTGGTGGGGCTTCTGTAGGCAGTCAGGTTTCTCAGACCAGTCCAAACAGGCGAAGTGTCACCAGTAGAAAGGCTGTTTTTCAGCTTCTCACTGTAGCTTCTCTTGGCTGCTTTGATCTCCTTTGTTAGTCTGTTCCTGGCCTGCCTGTACCGCGCCCAATCTCCACTGCTGTGAGCTTCTTCCTTGTCCCTGCGATTCCTGAGATGTGGAGTAAACCATGGCTTGTTGTTCCCAAAGGTGCAGAAGGTCTTGGTCTGCACACACATATTCTCAAAGAAACTGATGTATGATGTCACCACATCAGTTAGTTTGTTTAAATCAGTGGCTGAGGTTTCAAAAACAGTCCAGTCTGTGCATTCAAAGCAGGCCTGTAGCATCTGCTTCGATTCCTCAGTCCACTTTTTAACAGTGTGAACCACGGGTTTGGAAGCTCTTAGTTTCTGTCTGTAAGTTGGGATGAGGTGGATAAGGCAATGATCCGAAAGTCCCAGAGCAGCCCTGGTAACAGCATGATATGAGTCCTTAAAAGCTCATATCATATAATCTGGAGGATATGGGGAACATCTGACACCAATGAAACTAATCTACAAAGAATGAACTAAAATGGCAGCAACTAGAGAACCTAAACAGCAGGGGAGTGAAGTGAAACAGACAGAAGGAAACTAAAAATAAAACACCTAAGGATCATGAGACTGCTGGCAGGGACAAATGTTAAGGTCAGGTGCCCTTTCAGACGGGTCCTGCTGACAAGGGTGGAGGCATGGGCATATTGTTTCCCGGTGGCATAATTTGGTATTGCACTCTCATATAATTTAATATGAAGCAGATTAATATTACCTGAGGCCAGCTGAAAGTCCTTTACACCTGCATGTTTTTGCTTCTAAATATCTGCAGCATGTTTCTGAGCTAAAAAATACCCATAAGTTAATTATTTCCCTCTGCTTTCTGGCCTTGAGCTCTGCTCTGTTCACTTCTGGCACAAATAAGCTTTCTTGGCTGCCATGGTTGTGGTTGCTGTACAGTCAAAGATATGGCTTGAATAATAATTGAAAAGTCACAGCCTGGTGGCTGCATTGATGGATATATCTGCCATCAGAGAGGGTTAATAATGGGTCCTTCAGGAAAAACATTACCTCTGTGCTGAACTGAATTTAACATGCAGTACCTGAAGGACCTCTTCCATTTTCTCATTTAGTTTGGGTTAATGCTTTCCATCAGTGCCAATATGCTGCTTTACTGACAGACAACATTTGGTCTGTGTCACATTCAGGTTAAAGTTAATATTGGTACCAATATTGATACACATCAAAAGCTGAGCAATGCCAAATATAAAATATACCTGGGATGGCTGCAAGACTGCCAGCTTCCTAAATCAGGAAGACGTCAATGATAGAAGGGCTAAAGGTGCTGCGTTGGCGCAGGGGTTAAAATGTGTGACTTCAGAGGCTTCAGTCCTTGACACAGCTGCTGTGGGTTCGACTCCAGGCCAAGATGACCCTTGCTGCATGTCTGCCCCCTCTCTCCACCCCTTTCCTGTCAGCTTAGTGTCTGTAAAAGTAAATAGTGGGGCAAAAATGATCAAAGAGCTACCAAAGGCACTATTTAATCCTGGATTTGCTTCTGTCATCATGTTGGTCATTATCAAACCTCAATAACTGTTTATGGCACACTGGGTGAGTCGTGGTTACCAATGTGATAATGTATCAGATTTTTTCAAAGAATTTGAACCAAATTCAGTTTCTGCTACCGAGCAGAAAGCTGTTACAAAGTGTGGCACTAAGGAGTGACCAGAGTTTGGTTCCCCTCATATGAGCCATTACTGATCAATATATTAAGTGTATTGGTTTCGTAGGTGTACCCATAACACACCTTAGATCATCCCTGATGGTTACAGGCATCAATCTCTCAATCCAAGCCCCCAGGACAGGACTCTTTAGTGTGTGGTTGTGGCGGCACCACACACTAAGGTTTACAGAACAGCTGAGCCGCCCATGCTGGCATCTACTTTTAAACGATGAGAGATTTAGGCAGCAGCTCATTGAGAGGGACATAGGGTGGCCACTTGACATCACATAAGACTTTCCTTGACTATACATATATATATAGTCCCATTCTCACTGGTCTCCTTCCAGTGGGAGGGGGTCAGATCCCTGAAGGGAGGCTTCCTTGAGACATCATGAAGAGATGAATCACCTCAGCTGATTCCCATTGATGTGGAGGATGATCCGGGATGATCCAGGAGAGGGAGCAGCTCAAGACCCAACCTGACACAAAAACAGAGACACACAGTCACAATCTCACATTTCCACCCTCATGCGTCGAATAAAAACACTCACACCCACACACCCAATGTAAAGACACACAACAATGGATACACTCACTTACACTCCCCATACATACTCTATATTCAGAGTTCCAGGTACCGATATTCCAGAAGGGCAAGTCCCCGGACCCAAGAGGTGGTCCCCTTCATTCTGGGTTGAAGACAGGCTGACTGGCCAAGCCACCAGTTCAGACTAGTGCCGGCACCACCCGAACCCCCCCAACGACCTCATCCCCATCCAGAGAGTGGGCCACGATTCTCTAAAGCAAAACATAGCTACCTTACAGAGGAGACTGCTCGTATCTGGGATCTTGATTTTTTCAATGATTAATCATGAGAGATTCATATTGCATGAAAATACGTAAGGCTTGGAACTGCTCACAAATACAGAATCACTCCCTTAGTGTGTTGGAGGGTATGATTACTTTCCTGGAACAAGCCCAGGAACACACCATGGGGGGGAGGTACATTCTGGCTTCTAGATCTGTTCAATCAACAATGAAAGCCACAAATCATAGGCTTGCATGTTGTCAACAAAAGAAAAAAAAGACGTAAGACCTCTTTGTTATTTATTCCTAAATATTTCCACTTGGGAAACAAATTTAACTAAATCCCCAGAACTTCAGAAGTTGCTGCAAGTTATAAAATAAAGTAGTTAATTTTAAAGGCAGTAAAACAGCTGGCTCTCAACAACAACCCAGACTTGGCCGTCAACACAAAAACTGTAATGAAATGAATTAAAGGGAAAGTTCAAAGTAATCAAGAAGAAGAGTGGGGAGGAGAAAAATGACACCAATGAGGGTTGAGGAGAAGATGATTACAGTAATTAAGATAAGCAGTTATAAAGATAGAAACACTAAACGTACAGACAACAGTAGACATTTATTTAGGAAAGCTGATCTCCTCCAGTAGGCATTCAAACAATGAAGAGGGTGGCTGATGATGCTGCACAGCATTTTAATCGAGCTAAATACGATAAATGCCTGGTCTCTTTATGGACTTCTTAAAGCATTTAAAACCATACATCCCCATCTGGCAAGACTGAAGCCTCCCCAGAAGGAGATAAATCCACACCTAATCCTTTGGATAATTTTATTTCTAACAGAAAAAAAACAATAATTGGTCAAAGTAAAGAATTTGCTCGGTTCTGAAGAAATCTACCACCCACACCAGTCTCTTAAACAATGTGCACAGATGACTGCAGGAGCTCTAAACCACATATTTGTTAGATAAAATATTTTGATAATTCATGAACACAAATAATGTCCTATGATGAGAAAGCCTGGCTTGTTTTTCATCATTTAAGAAGAAAATCAAACTCATCACTGATTTCTGTCAAAGGAAAAGTTCATTCTAAAGTTTCTGCACACAAAGACATTTGCTGTGTATAAATACAATCAGTAAAAAAAGAAAGGTCACTCTTTCAGCTTCACACTTTAAAGCATCAGCTTCTAAAACTAACTCTAACTTTAAACGTTCAAAAACAAACAGATTCCAACAGGTTCCACACTGTGGAAATCTGTTGGAATCTTTAAACAAAAATGAAGCCAAAATGGGAAAGCTAAGGTAAAAAATTAACATCATTCTCACTGCTTCAACAGTAAAACATGACTCACAAGTATTTGCTGACATGTTCCTCAGTCAAAGAAATCAGTTCTTCAATAATACTAATAAGTTTAGTTTAAACATTTCATTCCCTTAGAGCACCACTCTCAGGTGCAGCTCTGCCCCTGCATTGCCAATAACTGTGGTTGTTTTCCCAATGACATTTTTAACCCGTAATAAAGAAGTGCAGTTATTTCTCAAAACACAAACTGGGTGCTAAGTTTGAATTCATTGTGTATTTTCTCAGAGTCAAAATAATAAATGTAGGCTTAAATGTTTCAGCATGCTGAACCTCCTCTGTATTTTTGTGGCCAGCAATAATTTTCTGGCATAAGTCTGGATGGACAGTTGATCACAGTTCTTGGCAGAATCAGAGAAGTTAATTAAAATGTAATACTTTCCTGGAACAGACCTGGGTTTTAAATAATGCCCAAGTTCTCAACTACCACTGAGGTCAGGGCTTTCCAGAACCCTAATGTTTAGACCTTAAATCCCCAGAGCATGATGCTACCAACATCATGCTTGACTGTAGGTTTATTGTGTACACAGGTGTGAAAGGAAGTCTTTTTTTTTCACTGACCATAAAACTGCTTTCCAGAAAATATTGGCTTATCCATATGTTCAGCTGAGAATTTCAGTCTAGCTTGCAAATGTCAGTTTTGGAGCAGGAACATCTTTCTTGGCAAGCAACCTCTCCATCCATGGTGACACAAAACTGGCTTCACCATGACACTGGCGTTCCAGCAGGGTCCAGTTCTGCTAAGAAGGGTGATCACGTATCCAGCTGGTATTATGCCAGAACCTTTTGATGGCTACTAAATGTGTGGGGTCAGGGTCCAATTCTTTCATTTCCCAAGCTCCTCTTTTTATGGAGGTCTCATTTCTCAACACACTGTGACCCGATTGACCTCTTTAGACAGGAAATTATTGTTTTGTAGAGCTGGCCGTCCAGCTCCTGGAATGAATCCATCATGCTTCAATGACATCACTTTGCAACATAAACTATGGCTCTGATGAACTCTTTATTCAGCAGAGCAATGTTTGTCCATCTGTAGTTTCAATCCGACATAGATAACGGGAAGATTTCAAAGTGATGACTTTATTTTGGTCATTATTCCAGTTGTGGCAGGGCTGTTAGATAATTTATGGTCTTAGTGGCATAAAAATGCATTTTACTCTGGGTAAAGCCAGCAAAAATAAAAAGTTGCTTGTTTGATCCAATTGAGCCAAACATGGAGATTTCTGTTGGGGGATGACCCATATGTTTATGCAGGAGACAAATATAAGTTACAACATCGTTTGTGCAATATTAGTTCATAGAGTTCTCGGTTTTATCATCCCAACACAGAACCGGAGACTTTACAGTACAAATTTTATTTATTTTTTGTTATGTCAAGATGCATGGCAAACATACCTGAAATGTACGAACACACAACAGATTCAACACAGTCATTAATTATTTAACCATGAACTCCCCGTAAAAAGCCTGTAAAAAAAGCCCAAGTCCTCACCGCTGACCGTCGCGGAGGAACTTTGGACCACTCTTCTTTCAGTTCTTTGAGGTTTGCAGATATTTCATTCTACACAGTTATCTTATTGCTCCACCATAGCATTAATGCATTGTTTTTTTACCCATCAGTGCTTCTGTGTTTGACTTCTCCTGTTGAGAACCTGTATGAGACAAGCTTCAGCTGCCAGACAGAAAGCCTCTCAATTTACAACAGTAAACAACAGTAAAATACTTTGATATACAGGAGAGTTCATGGTTGACTAAAGGACTGCATCCTTTTCCTAACTGTTCTGCCATTAACTTTAACATTTAACATGGTAACTGAGACTGGTAGAGTCTAGGATGGAGCTCTTGAGGGTTTTGTCATGTTTCTGTGGGTGAAACTGATGGGATATCTGCTCTTAAGAAGATAGGCAGCATTCCTAAATATTTTCAACACCTGAATATTTTTTCATTCTGTCTTAGCTTGCACTGTCATTCTGGTGAGACTGAACACACAGATACTGAGATAGATGTTGGTGTGTAGGGTTCTGGTTAAAAGTAAATGCGGCAGGACTTAGCGGTGGGTAAGCAGAAGCATGCAATTTGATCTAGTAGAGGGGTCTCTGACTCCAGTCCTCGAGAGCTACTGTTCTGCAGCTTTTAGATAAGCCCTGCTCCAACAAACATGAATCAAATGAATAGCTCATTATCAGGCCTTTGCCGAACCTGAGGGCATGCTGAAGAGATTATTCAGTCATTTGATTCAGCTGTTTTGGAGCAGGAATATATCAAAAAGTTACAGGGCAGTAGCTCGTATAGACTGGAGTTGGAGACCCCTGATCTAGTAACACCTGAAGCGCTAAACATGGACCTGTATAAGAGTCAGTGTTACAAGCGCAGAAGTTCGATTGATGTCTGAGTGGAAAACAGGTGAGAAGCACTTCCTTTTAAGACCAATCCCCGTGGTCATCTGACCATTACCTGCCAGGATCCCCCTCTCCAAGACCAGCGCCTGACAGTCCCGGGTGATGACGATGAAATTCTCTAATCAGGATCCAGGATAAAAGGGGATGGAATCCAAGAACGTTCCTCAGAACCATGGCCAGCCCAGTCCACCAAATACTGATGTCCTCAGCCCGGCTGATGTGAGTCCAGAATGTGACGAACAGTATATGGCAGGTTAATACTTAACCAGGGGAAGTAACTATCAATGAGTCTGCAGCTGCTTGTTTCACTCCAATCGCTTGACTGACTATGACGAATATAATTCATTATCCATTTTTCCATTCCTATTAGCTTTAGCAAAGACTTGTAGCTGAAGCTTTGGTCTTTGCCCAAAGACGAGTGTAATTTCCTAAAATAAACCAAATATTGTGTTAGTTAATGTTTTCAACTATTTAAGTTTTGATACAAAAGTACATGCTGAATTATCCCGACAAAGTCTGAATATAGTCAAAAATTAGGAATAATTATCTCTTAATTTCAGAATTTAACTCTGATGTTTACTTCAACGATTAATGAAAGTGGAATCGGTTTATGTTTCAAGGCAGAATATTGTCTGCTGCTCTTTTTAAGGATTAGAATTACAGCAATATGACCTTTAGTCTGAATGAAGCACTAAGTTACATACATAAAATATTCTCGAAACAAAAACCTTTCCTCAGGTTCAGTGTAACTTAATGGTCATGAATGAATGCAGTAATCAAATTTTTTTGTGAAGGATGCTGAATTAAAGCAACTAATTATGACCAAGCACTACACATCTAACTGCACTAATGAGATATTTACACATCATCCTTTTGGTTTTATAGCCACAGTAGCGTAAATAAAAAGCACCACTTAGCAGCAATTACCGGGAAAACTGATATGAAGTGCACTAAAACAAATCCTGAAATATTTTTCTTTACTTTAGACGAATGGTGCCTTTTAGGTTTGACTGAATATATATATATATATATATATATATATATATATATATAGGACCTGCATACTGCTCATGAATGTTCAGGGGTTGGATGAAGTGTGTGTTGTCAGGGGGTAGTGCCATGCCTGGGTGTTGCTTCGGTGGGGTGCTCTGGGCTATGTGACATGGCCTGGCTTGACAACATCATGGGGCCCCTGGGTTTGGGTGCAGCTTTGGGTAGGGTGGCAAATGGGTAGTGTGCCCCAGGGAAGGGGCTGCTCATGGGCCTCTGCATGGGCTGTGGGTACGCCGATTAGCTTGGTACCCAAAACAGAACTCACACACCTTCAAATCATGACAGTATGTTTACAGAATATGCAGATGTACAAACATGTACATGTATTATATGTATTTTATGTGTATATTTATGTGTATATGATCAAAATTATTATTGATTTCTTGGGACTGTAGTCAGTGTCTGTTTATTATCTGTAACTATGATTTATGTTTAGTGGAAACTGAATGAAAAGGGCAATGTGCTCATTAACAAATAGCTATGAACTGCTGTTTGTTTAATACACAAGTGTGAAGTGCGCTATAAACACCTACAAATTACCAATCTAATTTATTGATTGAGACCTGATGATGCCGAGAGGGAAGGGGGTTAGGGGGTAGGTGGCTGGAACAATCAAATAGGTCCTTTTAGGTCCCAAAGCCATTTGATCAATAAGATTATTTAAAGAGTATATCAATGAGGTCAAACACTATAATAAGCTCCTTACGATCTGAACAGCTGCAGGATAGAGAGATGGGATGCATGAAAAATATACGTGTTTGTGATAGAATACAGACGTTTCTGCGTTATTACAAGAAATGACCAACTCATTTCAGTAATTAATAAAAGCGGGAGTCACACAGAGTCCCAAAAAGAAACAGCCTGCTGAGCCATTTGGAGGCCAAGTAAATATATGGTACATTCTGTAAATGGTGACATATATACATTACTTACTATTAGTATTGGGTTCAAAACATTTATGTTGTCAAAAAAATTTAATTTGCATGTAATTTTGCATTTTTAGAGAATATAATATTTCACAGATTAAATCAGACATTATGCTTACAGTTCCTCAGTACTTGAGTAGACGTTTCACCAAATGACGTGATTCATTCAAAGCTGTTGTAATAGTGAATGACTGTTCACAGCATCTAACACATTTCCGAACCGATGAATGTACCACAACCACACTACTGGGGATCTGCCTTTTGTTTAAAAGACATGAAGCTAAAGGAAAATAATGCTCCTGCATCTCTGTGCACAGTTAGATTGCCGAATACGTCAGGCTGCCACAGGTTTTTTCTGTCATGGGCCACTCATATCACAGATGTATGCCACTGCTCTGGGATTTACACAACTGCTCCTCAAATATGATGGAATGAATATAAAAACTCAAATAATTGTCATGAGTTGGTTAAAAAAGGACTTAAACGCAGGGGAAAAGAATGAAGCAATAAGAAAAACACCTTATATTAAGCACAGGAAAATGAACTAAGAACATGTGGAAGTGGAAGGAAAAGATAAAATACAAATACAAAAAATAATCTCAAACACCTCAGGATCATGACAGTAATAACATTACTATGCCTGGAAAAAGCCTAGAAGTATCTTACTAGACAAAATCAAAAGATCTTTTCTAATTTTAGGAGGCCAATCAACAGTAGGTTTGGAAATCTTAACAGTAGTAGACCTGAAAACCTTGAGGAAAATCTGACGTTTTATTTCTTCTTTAGGATCAAGGGTGCTGAAGATGTTGGAAGCTAATTTAATGGAAATAAGGCCATAAATCTTCGTTGTAAACCATCTGAAGAAGACCACTTCACTGCTTCTTCTTATGCAGTGTTGCCTCCTTAACCTCCTCCAGAACCCGAGCTGGATAGAAGAAAGGCTTCCTCCTGCTGGCAGGGAGTCCAACCTGTGGTTGAGCTGCGACAGCATTCAACGGGACCGGCCTCTGTCAAAGCGCGTTAGAATCTAATTCACAGACTGAAAAGGCTGATTGGATTACAGGAACCAAATGTGCAGAGAAACAATGAAAACTGAAGATAAACAGAAGTGAAGGAAAGATGAAGTTACTAAGAACTGGGTGGGTTTGAATATTTTAAAAATGTCATATTTTGAATTATGACAACCGGCAACATGTCCAGGGTGTACCCCGCCTCTAGCCCATTGATAAGTGGGTATAAATGATGGGTGAATGATGGATCATGTCAGCTAATATTGTTAGAAAACAGAAAAATATTGTGCTCCATCTCTGCTGTGAATCAGCAGATTCATTTTATTATCCTTTAACTAAGTTATTCAGCAGCTGATTTAATGCTTTTTACTACTGTCTCATTTATTAGAAGAAACTCTTTCAGACTTTAACAAAGACAAAAGGGAAATATGCCAGATGAAAATATGAATCTGATGAATGAAATCCCCATAAAAGCTCATCCAAAGCTGGACCAAAGAGACATCCGTGGGTGGCAAACCATTTCCTGCTGTGGATTCAGACCACACTGTGCATCACATGAGGGGTTCAAGAGTCACTGGCTTGAAAACGGTGTTCATTACTTGCCTGGAAAAGACCTCATTGATCTGTCATGAAGCTGACGGACTCATGCATCACCAGTCCAGACTCTCAGTTCGGCCCCAAACCAGATGATCTGTTTCTGGCGGCCATGTTCTTTAAATCCGAACAGCATTATGATTCTTTGTTTTGTCTTCATTATGTTTAGTCTCATCACATTATGCTCCTCATGAAAGCAGAAATAAAAAGAGATATTAACCTACATTGTCATCCTGCAGGCTTAGCATGAGGGCAAATGTTTCTGGCCGATGTGTGTTTAAATCTTTCAGCGCCGCCTAATTTTGAGGCTTTCTGCTGCAGTAGAGTCACACAGATGCATCAAACTTTGTGGGAAAATTGCAGTGGACATAAAAAGTTTACATAACCCTGTTAAATGCCATGTTTATGATGTAGGAAAAAAGAGACATTTTCAAAAAAATATGTGCCACCTTTTTTAGCAGATATCCTGACAGTTGAACTGAAAAACAAGCTCAGCTGTTTGAGTAAAAAAGAAATAATTATAAGATTGCGTTAAAATTTTAAAGTGTTCACACCCTTAAAGTAATACTTGAGATTCAGTTTCAGCATTCAGTCTTCCTAAGATGACATCTGCTAAAGGAATGGTTATTATCACAACAGATTTATCCCCATTAGTGTTGGATGTATGTGCATAAATGAAGCATAAATGATTTTCACAAAGTGTGTGTAGGGCTGTAGTCGGAATGATTTGATTGGTTTTAGTAAGTTTATGATGTGTAATTAATTGCAAATGTGTAAAAGATAAAGAATTGAAATTATTTCCTGTACATTGTTTTACCATTATTTTAATACATTTCTGTATATATTTTCTAATGTTAACAACAACCTGCCCAGGGACTACAGGTGGAAATGAGCATGTATTGCTATAACCTGGAACCATGCATTTTTCCTTTGTTAATGTCAAAGAAATGTTGTGCTTTGTCTCTGTAAAAATAAATACGGCCATCATCATCATCCTGAAAATAGTTATATTGTACCCAATTAACCTCAGAGTTCAACTGTTCTCACAGTGTACTCATGACATTTGCATCAATAAGCTTAAGCTAGTTGTATTCTACATCCGTCTGGTCTGATGAAACAAAACTGGAAAACTGGACCGGATACAGCATATGGTGAAACAGTGGTGGGAGCATCATGCTGTGGTGTTTCTTTCCCTTCAGATGGAACCAGGGATTCTTGTTAAACTGGGTAATTACACAGACCAGTTAGTTTGGATGTTAAACTACAAGGTGTCTTCCAGAAATTTGAAGATGAAGAGGGATTTTATTTCTCAGCCTGACACCTGAGTCCAACAGTGCACTGAAATGAGACAAAAATGTAAGCTGAAATGGTCCAGTCAGAGTCCAGGGCCAAATCTGACAGAAAATCTATGGAATCACCTGGAAGTTACCTACAAGTTAGAGTGGGCAGATTTTACAATTTCAAGATGTGTGATGGTAACAGACTCCTACCAAAGAGGACCGATTGCTAAAAGGTGGTAGAGCAGGTGCAGCATGTGCAGAGGCTACATTCCTCAACTTAGTTGTCCTGGGTTCGATTTGCTGCATGTCTTCACTTTCTCTCACCACCATTTTTCCAATCAATTTACTGTTCAATAAAAATAACAAATCATTTCTTCAGCAGACAGGTAATTGCATCTTTTTAATTATCATTTATTTTTTTAATTTTACCCCAAAAAGGGCCCTGCGATGGACTGGCAACCTGTCCAGGGTGTACCCCGCCTCTTGCCCATAGACTGCTGGAGATAGGCACCAGCTTCCCCGTTACCCACTATGGAAGAAGCGGTAGAAAATGACTGACTGGCTGAATGACCCCAAAAAGGAAAATGGAGTATTAAATTTGTTGTTGTTGCTTACCCATTTAAAGATTAAAAACTAAATGAACAGAAATTATGAGGAAAAAATTAAAAAAACAAAATAAATGTGAAAAAATTGCCAACAATAAATTCGAAAGGACACTGGTGCAAAGACCTGCGACCGCCTTGTGTAAATAAGCAATTAACTTTATTATAAACTTAATAACTAAGAAATGATTTCCTCTTTAGCATTAAAACATCTTATGGACACACACTGCTTGGGAAGAGTGAAGTAGTTTCAGCATTTTGCATTTCTTCAATACATTTCCATATTTCCACTCTTTTTTCGTTATTTTGACTTTATTCATAAAATCGTTTTTTGTCTTTATTCTGTAATAGAAGAAAAGAAATCTACTACAAAACAGCCACTTTTTTTCCGATTGACACAACTACTCCTAGGTATAAAAAAGATTGGTTGGTTTTTCAGTTAGATCGTCTCAAAGTTTACTTCACAAAACCCAACAATTTAACAGGGGTCTATTCAACTTTAAGTTCAACCGTATGAAAATTCATGATAACACCAGATGCTTGTTTCTAAAAGCAGCATTTGAATCAACTGTGATGTAATCAGGCAAAGCAATAAAGCATTAAAGGAAAGGAACACAGCTAAATCGATTATTAGCAGCCAGAGGTTACATTACATGAGCAAAAACATTCATCCACCTCCATGTGAAGACGCATTGGGAAAATTTATGTGAGTCTCTAGCATTTTAATGTGTTGAAATGAAAATGGCTTCTGAAAACTGATCTGTATGAACTAAGAGGTAAACGGTGGAAAGGCAGGTGTAAGGTAACTTATTTTTACAAAGAAAAAGTCTGAAAAGAAACAAGCTTCAGGAATTTCAGTGAGTCAAAATAAACAGAAAATTGGCGACTGCTCACAAATCAAACTTTACTCAGCGAAAAGCCTCGAATTAACGCTCTAACAGGTAAATCCTTCATCCTGGAGGAAATACTGTGTATTCATCGCCTGTCAGAAAGTCAACACTGTCAGGCAACTCTTGAAATAAACCTGCCTTAGAGTACAGAGTTAAAAAATTAAACCAGTACAGTTCTGATCCACTTTACTCTGTAACTCATGAATTCATTCAGTTGGGCTCAATAAGAGGAACATTTCTGCAGTTAAAGCAAATATGACAAACAGTTCTGGTCCCTAGGCTCTTTGCAGTCACATGGACAGATTTACTCAAGGGTTAGCAGAGTTGGTTTATTTCAGACTCCTGAGCACAGATGGTCCAAAGGGTTGAGGGTTATTGTCCGAATCAGAGAAAGCATCAGCAGCATCAGCAGGATGTCAGAGGAATGAAGGGGAGTCAAAGATTCTTCCTCAAACATGAAGAGGAGGCTGAATTCAGTTCAAACTTGCTCTACAAAAGAAATGTCTGATGTGGTGTTCTCGTCTTCATCATCATCTTCTCTGTCTTCCTCCTTCTCTTCTGGTCTAATGTTATCAGAGCTGAATGAGACAGCTTGAAGGAAATATTTCCACTGTGAACAGATTCTCGTTTTATTGGCAGACACGTGATTTTATACTCCTGCACTAAACATTTGTAAAAGCATATTATTTGCTAGTTTCCATTCAGTTTATTTATATTGTACCAATTCATGACAAATGTCGTGTTTATAGGGTAATTTTATATCCAGTTATAAAGAACCCACGTCTGTCCAAATTCACATTAAATCAACATAACTGATCCAGATCCAATTGTTTAAATTAAGGTTTAATTCATTCAAATAAGTTTTTGGACTTATTTTATTTAACTAACCAACAGGTGACCTGAGTCCAAGTCATTTTAGGCAGCTTTTAAAGTTTCTCAATTTAATAATATATCTGAAAGTGCATATATTAAACTTAATGCCCATCCATCCAAAAAAACAATAATTTCTTCACGTGAATCATATTGGATTTGAGAACATTTATTATTTGGGAATTTTGGCTGCATTTTGTCATTATTGCTCAGTGGGAGATTAGAATAGAACTGAAATATCCTTTAGTTTCCCACAGTGGGGAAATTCATATATAACAGCAGCACAATGAAAGGCAAGTGAAAGCATGCAGGTTCACACAAAGGTAAAAAACAAGCAAAAATATATATATATATAGATATAAAACAAAAAATAAGAATATAGATGTATAGATATGTACAGTAAGGGAACATTTACAGCACAAGAAAAGATACATATTACCAATAGTTCAGATTAAATGAAATTTGCAACTGTGTAGTGTGATTTTTACAAAGTACAAAAGGATTTTAGGACTGCAATAACAGATGAATCTATTTTAAGGCTTTTTACATATGTTCGTCAGGGATAATGATACGTTTGGAAAAATACTGCATAGTTACCTGGTTTAACTACTTTTTTTTGGTTCCAAGACCAGCTCTTGGTGTCCACGATAAACATCGTTGTGGAAACTCAGTGGGTCTCCTGCCAGGTCTGCGTCACCCCCCCCACCCACTTATTAGGCACAGCTTCAGACTGAGAGCTGGAGCAACTGCAGGGACTCAGAGGTGATGCTGGAAGACAAACTATTGTGTTGCTGCAGGTTTAAATGAGCCAGCAAAGGTCCATCTCGTTTGTCTGGCCAACAAGGCTCAGGCTGGCCTTTTCAGCCTCCTATTTAACCGATTAAGAGTCAACGAATGCTAATGAGAGTGACAGAGCCTCTCACTGTAGAGCGTGTAGGGGTGTTATCTGGTGCCATGAACAGTTTGACTGGTTCGGTTTGACAAGGTGTTACAGCTTAATGCGACACCAGCCCCAGGATTCTCTCCACAGCTCTCAGCCCGGCTTAGGGCCAATCCTCTGTGCATGTTTCACTTCCTCTTAACATTTCTGTTATGTGTACATACTCTCAGTTGATTATTTAAACTAATGTTAGGAGGAATTAGTGCAAATCTGTGCTGCAACTGCAGTAACTGGGGAAGAGATAGTATTACAGACAGTATGTGGTACCTTTGGGCTCTAGCTAGCAGCACTAGGAGTCACATTTACTGCTCTCCACATGTTTTACTGATTCTTTTAATTGTACAGTAAGAATAGTTGCCATAGTTTAAAAGCACAGCTCTTTAACCCCATCCATGTTGTGTTCAGTAAGGTCTTTAATTGTGACACCCCTGCGGGACGTCAACAAGGCCAGATTGAGGAAAAACAGGCAGGAAAGATCCACTCTGACCACTTTCCGACCCCATTTACTGCTTCTACCCTCTGGCAGGAGCTATAAACCACCTAGTGGAAACATCAGCAACCTAATACTGCCTTCAAGCTGCTATAAACGGTTAACATGTCAGACAACCAGGTTCAACAACACAATTTGCTCAAGGGACAGAGCGATTTTAAGCTGACAATCCTTTGATTATCCATCTTTCTGTTAATTAGACTTATTTTAGTTTTTGCTGTAACAGGTAAGTCTTGTAAAGCATTTTGATTTGTAAAAATGTTAAGCAATTATCAGCTTGCAGTATTAATGCCCAAAAAGTAAAATAGAAGTACACAAGACTCAATATCTGGCCTGCAACGTCTCATATCCTACCGAGCTGAGTTGTTCTAATTTTTTACAGCTTTATGGATTGCTGTGTATCAACCAGTGAGTGAAGGCTCTGACTGGCTACCTTTTCGGAGCTACAGTGCAACTAATTTCTGTGGAACGACCCCCATCAGGTCAGAGGTATCTTGGATTATGTTCCTTAGAGATGGCAAAGTGGAGTGGAGACTGATAGATGGATCAGGACTTCATCTGCAGAGACTAGGGTGTTGCTCCAGGCTGTACTCATGAAGAAGGAACTAAACGAACAGGATATTTGTTGGGAGGCCTGAAGATCTCAGAACTGACACAAATCTCTCTTTAGGGAGTGTGAGGGACCGGGCTTAAACAAGGACAAAAGGTTGTTAAAGAATTGGAAAAAACTTCATTTTAATACTGTCAAAAATATTCAAAGGGTCAAACTTCAATACAAAATAACTCAAATAATAAATAACATGGATTTGGGCCCGACTCAACTGAGGTCAACTGAACCGTAACTAAACTCAAACAAAAACTGACCTGCAGACAAAGAACAAATGCTGCTTAAATAGAGGTGGAATAACCTAAACTCACCAAATGAGGGAGGCACAACATAACAGAGGAACAACAAATGAAAAGAATACAAACTAAATTAACTAAAACATAAATGAAGCAAAATCACTTAACTTAGCACAAATACGTGAATATTAAAGTGGCGAAATAACTAACAACTTTAGCAAGTGAAGTTCCCCCTAATCAGTCTTTTGGAATAATGTTATGTTCCTGGCTTCCACCTCCAGCTGGTCTGCATTTGCAGAACCTCAAAGAAAAGAACAAGTGTAAGTAAACCATTCAGAAAAATATTAACTAAAGTGTGGACCCATTAGAAAATATATATCTACATAAAATAACTTGAACGTATGTATAGTGTCATCTGGAACTAATAAATGTAAACTATGAAAACAATACTAACACTTGGTTGTGGTGGTAGAAGCATCCACCACAGGGAGCATACTGTCTCTTCTGGAAAATCTCCAAGCAGACCTGGAGAAAGTCACAGAGAAGACGGATTTTTGGGTTTTGGATTTGTTGCCTCATTGACCAGACCTTAGATAAGTTAAATGAAGAGGTATGGATAGTTGGGTAATTTTTGCTGAAAATCAAAATTTATTCACACCAAAACCTGTTTTGCAAACAATGTGTCAAGTGCATGCTAAACATATTTTTTAAAAGTTTGTATTCCTTATTATCATTATATTAAACACCAGCAAGCCTGCTCCTCAGGACAAAGCTGGTTAAAGGAGCCACATTACAAACCTATCTGAAGTTCAAGTGTAATGGCTATTGGGTTTCTGTTTTCTCCTTTTTTATTGACATCATTTTTCTAAATATGTATTTTCTTAGTTAGTTCACCGTTTTTTGTTAAATGGTTGCTAATACCCCCCTCCATCTCATTGACCTTTCCCCCCCAAAAAAAAACTCCTCTTTGGTTCCCAACAAACTGTAAATTCTTTAAGAAGTCAGTCATTTTCTACCGCTTATTCCATAGTGGGTTGTGGGGAAAGTGTGCCTATCTCCAGCATTTTTTGGGGCGAGAGGCGGGTTCCCCCCTGAACAAGTTGCCAGTCCATCGCAGGGCAACCAACAAACAAACAGGCACACACTCATTCACACACCTAAGGACAATTTAGAGGGACCAATTAACCTAACAGGCATGTCTTTGGACTGCGGGAGGAAGCCGGAGTACCCGGTGAGAACCCACACATGCACGGGGAGAACATGCCGGGAATCGAACACAGGACCTTATGCTGCAATGCAACAGTGCTACCAACTGCGCCACCGTGCAGCCCTTCTTAAGAAGTCTTAAGTAGAAAACTTACACAGGCCAAATAAAAAAAACAGCATTGTAAGAAAACATGTTCTTTAAGGTTTTAAAGAAGTTTATTGTTACTGTAATACAGGGGTGTCCAAAGTTTGGCCCTGGGACTATTTTCAGCGCTTGGAATAATTTTGTCTGGCCCCCAAAGTTCAATAAGGATGCAAATTTGGTGCTCCTGCACAAAATATTTAGAGCAAATATTTACAAACAAAATATTTTTTTCTGTATAACACCAAGTATTTGCATATAGCTTTCACTTTAATTTCATAATAAATAGGACCACAAACATTATGCAATGTTTACTCAAAAACAGGCTTTGGTGCACCCAGTCATTAAACTTTGCTAAATACAGCAACAGATGTCAAAGAGTGACCAACTCCAGTTCTTGGTACTAGATACTACACTGCCCAGAATAGGCCATAACTTGGAGTTGCCTGTACAACTCCAAGTTATGTAAGTTCCAAGTAATTTGGTTGAACACACTCTTTCCACTTTGCCCCATTGATGAAGAGGGGGGCTTGCATGGTTCTTCTGGACCTCCTAGAATCCACAACAATCCCATTTGATTTTTGAGGTATTTAGGGCTGGTTCACTGCCTAAACATAGTTCAGCTGGATGTTGTACCTCCTGCCTGTAGTGTGTCTCATCATTATTACTGAGGATTCCCACCCCTGTTGTATTATCAGTAAATTTAACTCTGGTAATGGAGGGCTGGAGAGAGGTGCAGTCCTGGGTAAAGAGAGTAAACAGCACCAGTCTAAGCACACAACCCTGCAGTACCTGCCTTAGAGTACTCCTGTGTTTTGGTTTCTATTGGGGGATGTCGGATTTCCAAATCCTGACCGTGTTGCTGTAAAAATTGCTCATACATGAACAAACAGAGGTTGGAAGTCCACAAATGATATATTTCTGTACCTGTTCATGGGAATTTAAAGTGTAGATGACAGAGATACAATATAGGTTCCTGGTGTGAACTGCCCTGGAGATCATACAGTCCTCTGTATATCTTTCTCCCCAAAAGACAAAGAGATGTGCGTCCAGGTCTGCAGCTGGGATAAGGTCATCCTCTCCAAACATTGTGATCTCAGGGGAGAGAGGGACTGGTTGGTGGTCATTTAGGAAGTTGGCAGTTACTTTGAGACTTGGCTTGTTTTGGGGATTTAGGTTGAAGATGTTGAACACCCACGTGAGTTGCTAGACGTTGGTCCTCTCTTTGCAGCCAGAGATGGCATTGGTCTAGCTGCCTTAGACCAATCTAAGATAAAACTGAACCCAAATTATAGGAAGATTCTGATCCTGTCCAGCTACAGTCCATTACATTCACTTTTGCTATCCTTACCTACATACTTTAAGTGTTAAATTGATCTAGACACATCCCTGCACTTTTCAGCAACACCAATAAAAATCTCACTTGGACAAACACCATTTCTTGATGATGGCTCCTCTATGCTGTTATCTCCAGTGCAATATTTTCTCCCTACTCTGCTGCCTTTTGTTGTTTTTTAGTGTCATCAGGCAATGAGGCAGAAACTGCATTAAAATGCTCTCAGAGGAAAGCAGTGTGACAGGCCAGTCAGAGTTCAGCTATAACTGCGGAGTCCCTGACACATATTTGCAAGGCTAAAACCATTTTTTTACTTTTCTTCAGGCACACATGGACATGACTACTGCTTTATTCTAAATCATTATACTAAATCATATATTAATGCTCATGTAACATATTTCATTAGCATAAGTTCCAGCTTCATTAACATTTTTTTCTGCAGCTTTAACTTCACATTAATGTTCAAACAAACCTGTTGCTTGTTTCTCCCTTCAAGTAGACTAGATTGTGTCATTTTAGAGTTTTGTTGGACTGGTTTATCTTCATGAAACCATCATTAGTTGCTTCATTCTCTCCACCACTGCTGAAGTTAGGCATTTCAATGTTAAGATTCGACCTAATACCTTTTAAAATGAGCAACCCACATGTGAAAACAAATATATTCATTTGGCAGGAAATATAGTTCCTCCGGCAAGTTTTAAGTCAGTTTTGGTGTCAAAAATGGGTGTCAACGAGGCACAATTGTCAGAATCCTGAACCCATCAACAAGCTTCTGGCATTAGTCTGGCTCCAGACAGAACTGGAAGACTTAATTTAAAATGGGTGATTGCCATACCTGGATGCTTCTTTTGAACAGCCCAAACATTTTCAGAAGGACAAGTCTATGGTAAACCTATTGCAGAAGCTTAATGTCAGACTGTTTTATCCTTTCCAAAAGTAGTTTGGATGTCCACAGTAAAGAGAGTTTAACTTCACTAGTTGGGGTCCAAAAAAGAAGATCCTGCTCTAAAATTGACACCTTCAACCTGGACTGAAATTTGCAGCTGACAGAATGAACAACTCACATGATTTCTGGAGAAAGATTGTGTGGTCGTAAGCCAACAGATTGAGGTATTTCATTGTAATGTCAAGCAGTATGCTTGGAGGAGTCAAGGCTTCTACCGTTCATACACTTGGCCCTGTCTTTCAGTGTTTAACCCTATTTTTCTCCTAGACATAGCTACTGACTGAGCTTTTGCTGGGACTAACTGTATGTGCTCTATCTCATACTCTAAACTTGAAAACGACTAAAGGAGCCACATCCACTAACATTTTACTTTTTCTTCCCATAGAAAGTACTCCTGGATCAGTGGGTCTGTGTTCTTTTTCTGTCTCTGCTCTGTTCTCTCAAATCCCCAGTTGGTCGTGGCAGATGGCCGCTCACACTGAGCCTGGTTCTGGTTCTGCTGGAGATTTCTTCCTGTTAAAGGGAGTTTTTCCTCTCCACTGTCGCTACATGCATGCTCAGTATGAGGGATTGCTGCAAAGTCAACGCCATTGACTGTCCACTGTCTCTACATGCTCATCCAGGAGGGGTGAATGCTGCAAGTCACTGACTGGATGCAATCTGCTGGGTTTCCTTAGATAGAAAAACTTTTTATCCAATTTATATAAATAACTGAATCTGACTGCACTGTTTCGATAGTTAGGATTAATTGGAATGTATGAACCTGACTTGGAATCTGCATGATTCGATTGAATTGACTTTGTGAAGATGACATGTGTAGTGAAATGGTGCTATATTAATAAAATTGAATTGAATTGAAGGCTTTCAAGGCTTTCAAATCTAAGATCGCTGTAAGAATGGTCGAGGATGATGGTGGCATCATCATGTGTTGGGACTGTTTTGTTGTCAGTGGTACTGGTGCATTACAAAAAGTAGTTGAAATAACAACAAGCAGGAGTACTTTCAACCCTACTCACCTCAGTGTTCACCCATTTAGTTAATCTCTGGCCCTTTTCCCTTTAATCAAGGACAGTGATCCACCTGTCTGTGGAACCCCACTGCACCAGGCATCTCCATTCTTTTGTATTTCAATAAACCAGCTGAACTTTGATCATTGTCTCCTGAGAATTTTCTCCCACGTGGGTCAGAAGCTTGCCTCAAGGCATGATGGTATTGGGTTTGTTGTTTTTATATATTTTAGCCTGTATGTAATTTTGACCCATGACCTCAGATTTAAGTTAAAGTGAAAACCTTTCTTAACTGAAAACCTTTGCTCTTCAAAGGCCATTGGAAAGCAGTTATTTATTTGCTTACTCAACGGTTTATGGTGCATCAACTCAAACATACGATCGGCAACAGTTGTAAACAGGCTCCAACCAGCTAAATGTGCCACAAACTGTGAAAACGCGCTGCAAACACATGAATGATGCAAACGCCAAAACACACAAACACAAAAAAAACAACGCAACAGACACTGCATAAGGAAATACTGCAAATGCAAAAGCAACAGCAAGTTAAGTAAGTGCACCACACCACTAGGGGGAGTCGACCACCAAGTCACATGGGACCAGACCCTCAGTAAAGACATTAACGGGATTGCCCAGAAAACAGGTAAAAGGAAGAAAGAAAATGCGTGTTTTTTATATTTTACAATATTATAGAAAAGCAGGATATTTATAGTGGTAATATAAGTGGTTGACTCCCTCTAGTGGTCTGGTGCATTTCCGTTTTTAGGAGTTAATTTTCTGCTTTTTAACTTGGTGTTGTTTTTGCTATTTGCTGTTCTTTTCATGTTTGCTGCATTTTTCTTATGCAACGTTTGCATTATTCATGTGTTTTTCGCCATTTGTGGAGCGTTTGCACCTGTCAGCCACTATACCAACACCATAAAAAAGGCCTTACCACCTCAAAAGGCATCACCACATGTGAATTACAATGTTTTCCATTAAAGTGTCTTGCAATGAGGCTGAGTAAATCTTTCATCATGGTGGTTAGTGTTTTCAATAGGATCTTTCTCCTGTATACATTTCATTACATGGGAAGTGTATCATATAGACCAGATTCTTTGTTTTGCAGATGACAAAACCTTTTATATCAATGATATTGCCAGTAATAGGATGCCTAATTTCCATTTATACAAGGTTCACACTGAAAGCTGCCTTGCAGGTTAAAAGTCATTGAGTTCTCTTTCACAGGTTTCAGGTGCTGGCAGCCTTCAACATTAAATGCTTGATGTGTGATGTGCAATCAAATGTAGAGGTGAAAATCCACACCCTGTCACAGATCAAAGTATTAAACACAGTAATTCTAGTTGCCTTCACTGTCACAAATTCCTTTCACAAAATACTCCTAGGCGGGTGAATGCGCTATTCAGCTATCTCCATGTTTTTAACTTAAATACTAACTGATAAAGTGACTATGACTGATTTTATCAAATTTTTATAATATCTCCAATTGAGCTCTACTTTTAGTATTGCTAAACAGTGATATGGCTACAAGCATTTGAATATTTTTATGGTGACCTTCATGATTTAGTTACTTCTGGTTATTGGCCGCTGCTTTGGTCGCCATTATTACCATTCATTGTTTCTCCCTTGTTACACATCTTTTATTTAAATGCAAACTATTTGATATGTGATACTCCACTATTACAAACAGAAGAATGCCTTACATTTTTATTGCAACATCTTTTTTTTTATTATTGGTCTCTTAGTTACTTCCTGGAGTGGTTATTTGTTCTAATACTTGTACTTTGTATTTGTGTGTGAGTTTTTCCTTTTTTACGTAGAGTTGCAGGTCAGACAGGCAGACAAGGTTTTACAGGAAGAAGGTGAGCTCCAGCAGATTGAATATGAGGAGACATTCGAGAGGAGGAGAGGATTCAGACAGCTACCAACATACATATACACACATTAGATCTGCACTCAGCCTCACAGATATAACACTTAAAGTTTAATAGTCATGCACATTGTTGACCTTTAATTGGAAATGGAATTTCAAATTGTTTTATATGACCATCACTGATTGAGTTTTACCAATGATCTAGAGGTTGCTGAGGCCAACTGATTAAGTTCCTGCTGGTCTTATCTGCATCGCTATTTCTCTAACTTTAAAGTTCCTGCCACTCAACACCTGACAAAAACACAAAGCTTACTGTCAGAAAGGAGGCCACACTGAGATATACAGAAAAGAAACAATAATACATGAAAATAAGAGAAAACACTTTTTTATTGTCCTGCTGCAATGAGATGTTAAAGACTGAATTATAGCTGCACTTTTGTTTGAAAAGGTTGCAACTGATAAAAAGATTGTGTCACGGAGTCAAGCGATGAAGCTAATGGAGCTGGGAGTAAAATCTCCAGGAGATGCTTTTTTATCTGTCTGGTAACAACCACAGGAGGCCACTTCAGCTGTGTGTCAGAGTTAGATAAATCAAAAAACACGTCAAAGAAAGATTCAGAGATCAGGGTGAAAATCCAATAAATGGAAATGAATTGATGAATGACATACAGTCACAGGTTCCCAGTACCTCTAAACAGAATCATTTAATGAGAAAACAAAATACGACTGATGTGTAAATGCTGGCGTCAAAGCCTTGAGTTTCGCATTTGGCTTTGAGATTTCCTTTAATAAGACATGATGATTTATTAGCTCACAGAGTAAGATTTAAAAAGCAGCTGCTGTTTATGTTTACCCATCCTTCTTTTACACATTTTATAATAAATTATGTGTTATTCCAAGTTCTTAGAAATCCGCCCTGATTCTTCCACTCCTGAATAGGTAGAACCGAATGAATTCAAATAATTAGTACTCAGTTTTCACACTGTGTTGAATAAAGTATCTAAATAATATATAAATCCCCAACTAAAGCAATTTCTTTCAGAAAACAACGTTATTTAAGATTTAAGTCAGACTGAAATTCTGCAGGAAGTGCAGAGATAAGACAGTAGAGGAAAGGTGCAAAACTGTTTTCACTGATGAGTCCTCCTTATGATTGTTTGGGACATCTGAAGAAGAAAACATGAGAGCTAACATGAGTCAGGTGTGGTGCAGACAGTGAAGCAAGCTGATCCAGTCCATGTGGTGGGTTACTTCTCAACTAATAGAGTCATAAATAAAGATTAGCGTCAAACCCAACAATCAAAGAATAATTTGGTGTCGATCTTTAGATTTCCAGCTTGATAATGTCACAAGGTTAAGGTGGGGATGAGATAGCTGAAATATCAAAGAACTTAAATTTTGGACCTGTGGTCAGGAAACCCATCCGGGGCCTCATGTACAAACAGGTATGCACATAGAGGGTATGCTGCAAATCTGTCGAAGATGTAAAAACAGGTTGTACATGATAAGCAATTCATTGATCCACATGTTTGCAATAACCTGAGCGCATTTTAAATAATGTGCACACAGGTGTTGGAAATACCTTTAAAACCATTATTTTTGACGATCAGTGGAAGAAGTAGCATTATGAGAGGGTATTAAAAGTGGGACAAAGAAAGTTTTTATTTTTCTGGCCTTTATTGAGGACTGTCTCATCAGCTGCTTTAACTGCAGTCCTGTCAGAGATATTCAGAGCCTCCACCCACTGCACGCCAAGATGTTGTGTGCCTCCCGTATCCATACAGCTGCTGAACCAGACTGGTTCCTATACACAGGCGCTGAAGGGAAACTGATTGGGACCGTGACAGTTGACCCTGAGCCAAGGCATCCCTGCCGTGTTGTCCATATGTCAGCCTGCTTGATCAAATTCCCTTACAGTGCAGCTGAACAAACCAGCATAACTGGTAGGTTGCCGATTGGAACTCCTGCCCTGTCCGTTTCAGTCGTTGTGTCCTTGGGCAAAGCACTTCACCTGCCTTGCCTACTGATGGTGGTCAGAGGGCCCGGTGGCGCAGATTGTAGAAGAAGCCTCACTTCTGTCAGTCTGCCCCAGAGCAGCTGTGGCTACAATATAGTCTACCACTGTCAGTGTGTGAATGAATAGGTGGATGACTGATTGTAGTGTAAAGCACTTTGGAGTCCTCTGACATAAAAAAGCGCTATACAAGTACAGGCCATTTATAGATCTACAACATAACTTTGTGGTGAAAAGGTCTGGCACGAGTCATTCAGTCTAATAACATCTAGCTTGGTTTGGAGCTGATAGGAAGTGTACAGTCTCCGAGGAGTGCAGTGAAGACATAATCTTATCTTAATGGCATCGTTTCTTTTAAATGGTTAAACTGAGTTATTTCCTGTTTTCACACCCAGATGATGCACCTGGTGGGATGTGAAGGCCTTCACGGGAGGAAATCTTGCACAGTGGTCTCTGGGTCTTCTTCTGTGCGCTCAGTATGCCAGCGAAAACAAGGTGTCCCCACATGCTCCCCACTTTGATATCCAGTATAGTCTCCTTCACCTTCCTGTTGTTGCCGGGGAGCTGCGTCATTCCTTCGGTGAGATTTAGTGCACTTTCCCTCGGCGTCTTGTTCTTAGCCGCTAGCATCGCCACGTGTTCCTGGCTGTACTCCAGTGATTCCCTTGGAGCCTGGAATGCCTTGTGCAGAACTTCTGCCAGGACCAGTCTGGCATCAAGGCTGGTAAGGTTCTGGATGATAGAGTCTAAAATGTCTGTGCAGCTGTTGTCTGGTGAAGTGGTGGTACTGGTGGAAAATTCAGACTGGGTCTGCTTTGATGTTGGCGTGGGCCATTAGGACTCTCTGAAAAGACTCGTCAGTGTAGCTCGGCAGATTGTCAACAGTTTTAACACATCAGCACTGCTAAAAGCGGCACAGCGGAGTCTCAACTTCGTGTGTATACTGCTAAAGAACCACCTGGAGGAGAACCCGCTGGTGTGTTTTTACCAATGAGTTGGTGCCAATTTACAGCATCTGCTTGTGGTTCTCCACCTTCTCTGCTGCTGACACCAGGGCTCTGCAGAGGGTCTTATTTCATTTCTTGCAGTGAACAGCGACAGATGAATCCATTTCATTGTACAGTCATGTATAATGACAATGACAGCATTATATTCTATTTTATTGTAATGTTTTTAAGAGAACATCAGGAACATGTTTAAAACTGTTAGTGTACATGACAAAGACACAATTTTCAACTAGACAGTGTGTACCAAGTCAGAGAAGAGCTGTGAAGAAATCTCTTAAACACCAAAAATAAGAACTATGCCATGTGTGGTGATGAGCAGAAAGATCAGCTGCTGCCTTCACCACTGCAGCTAATTAGCTCTGTGTCGGCAGCAGTGAGAGGAAAACAGTGAGGGTTGACAGATATGATGTGCCATCGGCATGTGTCGTTCACTTTGTCCTCTCAAGATGGTGTTTGTAATTCATTTACCTTTCTATTTAAGGATTTTAACTGATATTATGATTATGTTTAGGGGTGTTGGAGCCTTCATTCATGTTTGACTTTATGAAGACAATGCTTGAGGCTGTAAATTTTATGAAAAAGAATTCATTAAGGCCAATGTTAAGAAAAAAATATTTCCCCACTTTAATTTTTCATTAACAGCTTCAGTTTTCTTCTTGACATTCGGCTTGCCCTTAGTTTATTGTGCCAAGTGATGAAATGCTTCATTTTCGCTTAAAAACTTATTTGACTTATTTGGGCTAAAACTATATTTTAGCCCAAACAGACCATCTAAGCTTGTCTCATTACAGTAATGTTATCAGAAAGCGAAGCAATGAGAAAGTCCATCTGAAATCATTTAATAAATTTAATTTGTAGACTGGCTAAAAAGCAAAATGATGTTGCCACCACGGCAGAGCTTGCTGAGCATTGGCAGCAGTTGGGTCTGAGTGCATCAGCACCAGTGCAGTAAAGTATTTTGCAGTTGAACTGCATGGAAGTATATGAAAGAAAACCATCTAGGACAGTGAAATTCTGGTCTTGTAATTGCTTGTGAAGGGATGGCAGTCGATACTGTCAATGAATCCTGACGTTATCACCCAGAAAGACGTGTCAGTGTATGTCGTAGCTTCAGTGCCAACAGTAAGTTCTGACCCACACGAAGGTAATCACTAGAGAAATGAGAGAGAGAGTGTTTTGGTCCATTAATAATTTTTTTTTGTGGGTTTACAGGAGCTGGTTATTCATGGTGAGTTGTTTAAGCTCCAGGGTTAACCTCTCAGAAACAAACTTTTGAACAAAAAGGGCAGCAAAGAAACATGTTCTGTTAATCAAAGCCATCAACAACAGTGTGAAATTTTACATGAAGTACGATGATGTACAACAGAAGACTGATGAGAAAGTACGTTTCCTAAGGCATCCTTCGGTTCTTTTGGGACGTCAGAGAAGAAAGGCTGAGAGCTTCTATGAGCCCTGTGTGTTGCCAAAATTGAAGTATCATGATTCAATCAATGTGGGAATTGCTTCTCATCCAAGGCATTTGGCTTCCTACAATTTTGCTCAAGAAAAAGGGTTAGATCCAAACATCCTCGAAGAGAATCATCTTCCAACAATCCAGGAACTGTTCAGTGATGATCCCTGATGATTTCCAGCATGAAGGAGCTCCATGTCACAATGCTAAAGGTTTACAAATCAAACATTGAAATTTTGGACCTATGGTCAGGAAACTTAACAGATCTTTAACCAATTGAGAACCATTAGACAGGAATTGGTCCAGGTACTGATATCCAGCATCCCTGAGAGATTTACAGACTTTTTGAGGAAGTACAGTCAACATTGGACAACACAATTCACATATTTGCTAATGCAATCTGTAGCTAATGGCTAAATTATGAGATGCTGTGAATTTTTATTAGAAAGCTGCAAAGTCTCAAAGATTTCTCTGTCTATTGACATGAATCAATACTTTCAAAGTAAGATTACTTGAAATAAGACATTATGTGGGGCAATAATTTGACAAAATCTGCAAATCTTTACAAAAATGCAATTATGAATGACCACTGGTGAAGTCTTTTGTCTGAACATCAGAAGAACTGAAAACAGTTTTTGTTCCTAAATGAAACTATGTTATTTAATAAGAAGAATGGCTGAGTGAAGAAATAAAGGAGGTGGACTACTGAAAGCAAGGCAAAATAAAATTGACTGTAATTATGTATTCATGAAATAATATCAGTCCCTGATGGAGAAGTGAATAAATAAAAAGGCTCATTCAATATGTTGGCACAGCACACCGTGACTCAGTCCAAAGTCCATTAGCCGCCTTTTAAATGGCATGCGTGTGTTTAATATCCACCTACATGCTTCGAACAAACAAAAATCCTGAAAATGGGCCTTTTAACATTTACAGAACACTCCTGAAATAATGAGCAAACCAGTAATCAGTGTCGGTATTTTCACATTTCATTTTCTCTGGAACAGGGTGATTAACAGTAGCTGCAAATGATGCTTTTACCGAGGGTCTGAGGAAATGTGACAATTGTTAGAGCAGAAATAAAGATTCAGTGAAAAATAACCAAAACAGGTCAGTCCTGACAGAACTGAAAGCAAGTTAGTGTCAATGAGAAAAGTTTGAGTAACAAGGTTGTACTAAAACAGTTAATGTTCTGTATTCCAATGTGTTTTCATAGCATGTAAGTGTTGTACTCTTTTTTTGATGTATGTGTTTGCTTCAATAACCGATTCAAATTTATTCAAATTGTCTCATCAGCCTTTCATCAAGTTCTGCAGGAGCCTGCTAATGATGCAAATATTTGAGTCAATTATATTCAACCAGGTAAAGATCTAAAATGTTCAGAACATCGGACCTCCAGGATTGGAGTTGCGTACTCCTGGAAGAGCTGTTAGCATTCCTCTACTCAGAGGATTTATTTACCTTTCACCAAAATTCCTGGTGATATAAGATCTGCTGCGGCAGGTCAGGAAACCATTACTGATAATACATTTTCAGAACCTCACTGTGATAAACCCAAACTTTTGTTTTAAGTATTGATGAAAGTTAATCTTTCCAGCAAAACATTTAATATTTTCTCCTGATTGTCTTAAGAGTTAAAAGGAAACCCAATTCATTTAAGTTATAGAACCACATGTAAGATCTATTTAATTTGTTAGACTGGGTTTATGAGGAAATATTTTAATACAGTAAATCTCTATTGTATTATGAGGGAGGCGCTTAAACTCTTGCCCCCTTCCAATACTCTATGGGTGAGACATGGGATACACCTTGGACCGGCCTCCACTCCATCAGAGAGGAGCACATATACATTCACCGGCCACTTTATTAGGTACGCCTTGCTAGTACTGGGCTGGACCCCCTTTTGCCTTCAGAACTGCCTTAATCCTTGGTGGCATAGATTCAACAAAGTACTGGAAACATTCCTTAGAGAGTTTGGTCCATATCGACATGATAGCATCACACAGATGCTGCAGATTTGTCGGCTGCACATCCATGATGTGAATCTCCCGTTCCACCACATCCCAAAGGTGCTCTATTGGATTGAGATCTGGTGACTGTGGAGGCCATTTGAGTCCAGTGAACTCATTGTCATGTTTAATAAACCAGTCTGAGATGATTCGTGCTTTATGACATGAAGCGTTATCCTGCTGGAAGTAACCATCAGAAGATGGGTACACTGTGGTCATAAAGGGATGGACATAGTCAGCAACAATACTCAGGTAGGCTGTGGCGTTGACACGATGCTGAATTTGTGCTACGGGGCCCAAAGTGTGCCAAGAAAATATCCCCCACACCATTACACCACCACCACCAGCCTGAACCGTTGATACAAGGAAGGATGGATCCATGCTTTCATGTTGTTGATGCCAAATTCTGACCCTACCATCTGAATGTCACAGCAGAAATCGCACCTGGTGTTGTCTTCTGCTGCTGTAGCCCATCCGCCTCAAGATTCGACGTGTTGTGCGTTCAGAGATGCTCTTCTGCATGTCTTGGTTGTAAGAAGTGGTTATTTGAGTTACTGTTGCCTTTCTATCAGCTTGAAAAAGTCTGGCCATTCTCCTCTGACCTCTGGCATCAACAAGGCATTTGTGCCCACAGAGCTGCGGCTCACTGGATATTTTCTCTTTTTCGCACCATTCTCTGTAAACCCTAGAGATGGTAGTGCTTAAAAATCCCAGTAGATCAGCAGTTTCTGAAATACTCAGACCAGCCCGTCTGGCACCAACAACCATGCTACTTTCAAAGTCACTTAAATCACCTTTCTTCCCCATTCTGAGGCTTAGGTTGAACTGCAGCAGATCGTCAGCAGAGTTGCTGCAATGTGATTGGCTGATTAGAAATTTGCGTAAACGAGCAGTTGGACAGGTGTACCTTATCAAGTGGCCGGTGAGTGTTTGTGCACACAGAAAGGCCTCGTGCAGGATTTGAGCCCAGAAAATTCTTGCTCTAAGACAACATTTAAAATACAAGAGAACTGTTTATACATGGCTAACATTTCCCCTCAGGTAAAAGGCCTTTCCAAAAATCACTTTTAGAACCGCATTGTAAGATTACTTAAAAACTGAGGTGGTGAGTTGGGGTTACTTGACTGCCACTGTTATGGCAGAGTGCCTTAATGTAGTGCTTCTCAAGCCTGGTCCTAAGGACCAATTGTGCTCCAGCATACCTGATTAAAATGACTGCATTATCTCCTTAGCATGCTATTAAGTGCTGTTATTACACAATCACTTGAGTCTGGTATGTGGCATCAGGGAAATACATGAAACATGCAGGACAGTGAAAGGATTAATTCCTGTGTTAGTGTGAAGCCACAGGTATACCTACGATCAGATCCAATCTGTCTGTATTCAACAATTGGTAGCAAAAGAATCTATAGAGAAAGTGCACTCCTAATAGGTCACTATAACCTCAAAGTTTCACCTTACAAGGGTTACACTGAGGTGTATGCAATACTTTACAATAAATATTCAGTCTGCTTGCAAAAGGGTCCCACCACAATCAGTTTGTTTCCATGGTGAGATGTTGATCATGAGGATAGGGACCGTGGGTAAAAATCAGATGTAAGCTGCTACCCCTTACCTGTCACCATATGCCTGCCTATCTTTATCTACCACTTGTTTCCCACTTGGTTTGAGGTTGGGGAGTTAACAGGTGCATCCTTGTCTCCAGCAGCACCCTACAGCTTTTTCCTGGGTATTTCAAGGTAATCCCACAGCAGAAGAGGTGTATCCTCTCTTCTAGGTCTCCTCAGGGGTTTTCTCCCAGTGGGACCTCCTTTAAGAAGTATCCAGGAATCATCCAGTACCAGTCAAATCATTTTAGCTGAACCCTTCACCTTATCTGTAATGCAGAATATGGAGGGGCAGCCATAAAGGCTTGCTTCAGCCGTCTGATCCAGGATCCTATGCTTCCTTTTCTGATCCATATCTGAAGAAACATCAAGGATGGAAATGAAATAAAACACCAACTCAAGAATTTAAGTTGGTGTTCTGTCAACATGACAGACAGGAGCACTGCCTTTGTTGCAGCAGACTAAGTTCTAATAAGTGCATCTCCTGGTCCATCCTGCCATCACTCAGGAACAAGAGACCAAAATAGTTGACCTCCACTCTAAACCTGAAGGAATCATTCCACCTTTTTCCTGGTTAGGAGCTATTACCTAAGATAAGAGGAGGTGGATCTCATCACAGCTGATTCAACCTTGGATGAGTTCTGCTCTAGTGCCTGCTGAAGGTCTTGGCTTGTGGATGTTAACAGAATCACATCCTCTACAACAACATGAACCAAACACCCTCTTTTTCTCTCCTGAACCTTGAGATCCTCTTCATGAACACCACAAACAGGATCTGCAACAAGCAGAAGCCCTGGCAGAGCCCAACCTGCAGTGGGAACAAGCTGATCTTTTTACTGGGAATATGGACACAACATTTGCGTTGGACAAACAAAGACCCAACCAGGGGTATTATGGTTGAAATCAGGTGGGTATAGCTTACAGTTGGTGACACTGAAGCTGCATACCTGCAGGTTTATTAGAGGAGGGGGATACCTTTATTTTTATTCGAAATGAGAGGGATCAGAGAATTTTCTACAGTAGCATAGTAACATCCTCTCAACAGAACACTCTCCAAAGGATCTGACCTACATCTTCTAGAGCAGCATCTAATCTTCTTCTGTTATTACTCTTCAAATCAACTTCCTTCACAGAAATCCGTGTGACTTACAACCGAGTCTCATGCAGAGAAGTGTAGAAAGGGCAATTTGTCAAAGGCCAGAAATGGCTTCTATGCTTTTGTAAACAAAACCATCAGCAAGCAGCCGTATGCAGACAGATTATCTAGAGTGTCTTTACATCAGAAAGTGTGAGAAAGGTCTAAAACAGTTCAGACATGCTATGTAGAATGAAAATGGCCCATATTCAGTTTGAGACTGTTTCTGTTGTCCACCTTTAGCTTTCCTCTCACCCCACATCATGCAGGAAAGTAAGCAACTGTGGCTTAGTTGTGGTGTCTGTGGCTTAGTAGGGTGGGTATAACTAGAGTAGTTGTCTTGCAATCAGAAGGTTGTGGGTTCGATTCCAGCTTCCTCCTGCCATATGTCGATGTGCCCCTGGGCAAGGCACTTAACCTCAAGTTGCCTACCGATCTGCATATGGGTGTATGAATGTGTGAGCGTTAGTGACTGCGATTGGGTGAATATGGCTCTAGTGTAAAGCACTTTGAGTGGTCTGTATGACTGGAAAAGCGCTATATAAGTTCAGTCCATTTACCATTTAAGCAAAGGATGCACTGATGAGAAAATAATGATAAATATGCAGAAAACAGTTTCGAATGGACATTATATGTAGAAAATACTGGAAAATTAGCTGTACATGTAAATTTAACGCCACCTGTTTCAAAAGGTTCAATCTTAGCCTAATTAATCAAAAACCAGATGTATATTATTAAAAATAATGTATATTAAATGCATACATACATAATAATATACCAGATGTATGTTATAAAAAAATGTATGCATGAAAAGAGCTTAAAGAAACTTGTCAAAATATATTGCTGTAAATGCACAATCTACATAAAATGAAACTAACAAAATAACCCTGAATGATTCTGTGCTTACTATTGAAATTCAGATATGTTTTCAAATCGCCAGGTTTAGTTTGAAAAATATTTCCTTAAAAAATAAGAAAAATAAATAGGGTTAACAAAGGCAAATGAATAAAATAAACACTGGCAAGTATGAAACTTTCTCGTTTTTATGAATCCAGATACAGTTAAAAAAATTCCTTAAAAATTTATTAAAAATAATAACAAAAAAATAACATAGAAATAGAGAAATGTATACAAATAAAATATAATAATAATAATAATAATAATAAAATTAAAGAAATAAGAGTAAAACATTCCACAGAAATAGAATCAAGTTAAATGGTTTTTAATGCATAATTTTCCATCAAATGTTTCAACAAAGTAAAAAAACTAGATTCAACTCTAGCAATACGTTTGGCAATATATTGTATGTATGTATTATTATTTTATTAGTATTTTTTTTATTAGTATATTTATTAGTATTATTATTAATATGTTTTACTTCAAGTCATTTGATCCGGGCAAAAGTGCAGAAATGATCTCTTAAGCTTTTTGGGAATTTAAATTAACTATTAAATTCCAGTTTGATGGAGAAAATATGACACTCATCAGGTTAAAAAGGCCGAATCAAATTACAACGTCTCACCTGGGTCTTCTCATTCATGATCATGAGAGAAGCACAGAGAGACAGTGGGTGGTCTAATCTTCTCTGCTCAATGAAAGGAAAATGAAAACCACACATCTTCATTGCAATCTCATTTTCTTTTATTGTCATAGAAGATTTTAACCTGCGACATCAACGCGACTCTGGTTCTGTTACAGTCTAACAGAGGCAGGGAGCAGCTGTGTGGATCCGGTTGTTCAATAAAAAAGAACCGGATTCCCCGTTTAATCAGGATAAATGGGATCTGTGTCATGACCAAGTTCACAATAAAATTCAGAATGGCAGTTCATTGAGATTGTCTGAGGTTCTGGGATTATTTTGTTTGCTTCAAAGAGTGTAGGAATAAACAAATGGTGAACATAATTCTGCAAACTTGTATATTTTGGGATATGCCTCATACTTCTCATACAGCAGATGTTGGAAAACCAGAATGAATTTTATGTATTAATGTTGCAGCTTTATTCAATTCAACTCTTTTTAAACTTTGCTGTATTGTGTTTAACTTTGTCCGTTCATTTTCACAGTGAATCCTTAAACCTAAGAACTGAAATCAACAATTAACATATTTGTTATTGTGGAGGTTGAATCTTATCTAGAGTATAGGTCAGAAATCGTCAAACACATTATTATGCTGGAAAAATGTAGTGGACTGTGGACATTAAAGAGTAAAATACATACATTTCAGTGTATAAACTGTAGAGTTTGAGCATTTCATCATAAAATTTAAAAAACAAACATCAAACTTTAGCTGTCATATCCACAGAGGTGTGTGCAGATCGGTGAGTGTAAGTGTGTCTCTCCTCACCTCTTCCATGCAGGCTGTGACTGGCAGATGTGTCCCTGCAGCTGCAGGGGACACATCCTAAAGGGAGGAGACTCCCTGAGGCAAATGCCAGATTGTTTTGCTCACCAGCGTGGTAATCAGGCCTATACCTTCTCTTGCCTTGTTTCTTTCGTCAAATTTTGACTTTAGTGGCACAGTTACTATAAAGGAATGACAGGACTTTATGTTCCACATCATATGTTCATATATGTGCATGATATACCTTTTTAATACACCAGCATGCATATCAAGATAGGAAACAGTGTGACGGCTGCTGTAAAGTTAAAGAGGTGCGGCAGATATTACCTTGTAAATTACTAATTCACTACATATGACAAGAGACTGCACAAAAGCAGCATGTCAAATTAAATATGCCTGAGTGAGGCTTTTGTGGAGAATAAACTATGATAGAAATCCAAGCAGACACCCAGGAAAACCACAGAATTGATGAGCTGTCAGCTACAGTAGCCAAATGTTCACAGGCCTCTATACCGCCACCATCCCTCAATCCTGACATGCTCTGGCTCCATCCATCATCCTGCACTCCAGTGTTTCCCTGTCAAATACTGCAGATAAAACACCCCCCCCCCCCCCCCCCCCCACACACACACACACACACCACACACAGACCCCCCCCCACACACACACACACACACACACAGCTAGTACTGTGTTTTACCCTGGGGACCTGTGTGTCAAACAGGATGTTTCGATGCAATCATTTAGACAGATTTGATCCATGATGCAGTGGGGCAGGTAGAGAAGCTCGTTAAGAGGTGAAACCCTTTACATCATGAAGAACTGTAGGTAATTTATTTCCCCATAAACATCCCAGGATGTGTGACAATTACAAAAAAAAAAAAACATTTAATTTAACAAAAACATCAGTCAGTTTTATAAATTCCTATTCATAAAAGAAAATTATTTCAGTTGAAATGAAGTGTTTGCCTTATTCTCCATCCAGGTCAAGCATAGAGCAAGAGAGACAGCCTCTCTTTGTCATGGTTATAGGAGGGCGGTGGGTTTCTTCTAATTTTCTGCAAAAACTAATTTGGGTTTTTGAAAGTTCTATGTCATGATCTTTAAAAATGACAGAATGATACACATGAAACTCTGTGTATTAAAAAGACATGGAAAAAGCATGACAGGTAATGCATTAGTAATTATCTATCAGTGAGCCCACTGAGAATCTGTGTTCCACATGTTTCAAGATTACTCATCACCTTGTTACATCTTAAGCTCCTTCCCTTAGATTTGGACTAATGAAGCACCGACAAAGGAAAATCTACTTGTAAAAAGCTTTGTCCACTGCTTTTCATTTGTTTTAAGGGGATCTGAGTTTATTAGATTCAGTCTCCAGTGTGTCTGGTATGTTAGTTCCTATCATCAGGCAAAGCTGGCAAAATAAGTAGCAGATAATTATCGGCTCATAACCTTGGCTAGTATTGTTTTGTAAAAGAAGTATATTGAACAGTTTTGTTTTAAATGTAAACATGGTACAGGTATTTTTGCCTTGAATATTTTAGATTTGTAGAACAGGAATAATTCCAAGAATTTAACTCTTATTGATGCCTCTAAAGCCTTAGATCTTGTAAGTCATTAATAGATATTTTATGTTATTGCCAGATAAAATGGGGTAACTCAGGTCCTGTTGTGTTTTGGTTCAGATTTGGTTCAGATGGTTTTCTTGTTTAATCTGTTCCTCTGGGTCTCAACAAACTGTACACATGAAAAGCTCTCATCCTACCTTAGAAAATAATCTCTTAGTTTTCTTATCTGCTTATTTCAGGTTTTAAGCACAGATTGTTTTTATACTTTTTAGTGCAAGCAGTGTGCAGAGCATGTCTTACTGCAGCTGTAGTGTTTGGCCACAAACCTTTCTGGATTTGACTGCATGACAAAACATAATGTCCCGTTTTAGCTCTATGACCATATCGGTTGCTTCCTATCTGACCATGTTGTGTGAAAGGCAAATTTTATCATCTCACCCATGAGACAGGTCAGGTTGAAGTATAGACTTATACACCTGCAGACATTTAACATGTTTTACCTCAACCACGTACTTTTTGTAGTAATCTACAAGCTGCTGGTATAATTCTGGCTGGATACATGACAACTCTTTGAGGTAGAAACAGCAAAGATCATATAAATTAGTTTAATTCATGGCACGGATCTGGCTTTTATGAATAGTTTCCGACAAGGTAGAGGTCAGTGCTGTGGGGAAGCCATCCCTGAAGCTTAATATTAGCCCTCCAAAACCTTTGTGTGGTTGGGATCATTGTCCAACCATTGGTCCAAATTGTTTCTGAGATTTAACCATCTAATGCAAATTGCTGCCCTCTGATGACAGGAAATACTTTAGGATGTTCAGGAACAACCCCATAAATCACTGAGAGTCACGGCTGCTATAAACTGGAAACTCCTTTAATCTGCTTTGTCCACTGCAAAACAAATTAGCATTTAGCAAATTACCACTTGAAGAGTTTGGCTCTTCTTCAAGACCTTGGCAAAGTGGTGACATACCAGTTGTTTAAAAATAGGCTCCTAAAAATGTCCCAAATTTGTGTAAATCTACAATTTTCCTTTAGGATCTGAATCTGAATGTAAATGTTGCAGGAGCAGAATCAGCCTCCATGTAAACTTTGATGAATTGCAGATCACTGCTTTATTCTATTGAATAATTCACTCCCTCTGGCACACTCAAGGTGTTAACCAAAGACAACGGATCTGTTCTGTCTGCATAGAGTGACAGAGCTATTTATCAGAAACACCAAAAGACGGCAACACTGGATTCAAACGCTGAACATCCTCCAACAAAATATAGGGAGGAAAAAGGAAACCCGAAAATTTTATAGAAATAGAAAAGGTGAAATTTTTGTTTCTGTAGCAGATAATGTTGGGTGGCAGAAAGGGACAATGTTTGTGCCTTTAACAAAAAAATCTTACCTTTCATAGTTTCTAATTAGTACTTGAATTTTCCTTCCTCTTCCTGTGCTGACCTTTTCTCATTTTCATTATCCTGACTTTCTCTTCTTTGTTTCTTTGTTCTGAACAGCTTGCTTTTCCAATGCAAGTCAGATAAGGTGAAGTCATTAAAGGGGATGGATTTGTTTGAGGAACTGATGACGGCCATGTGCTTCAATGACTCTGGGTCCCTTGGGCCAAAATGGCAGCAGGAGTCAGCTCTTGAGCTTTATGTCCTCAAAGTTCATCTGCAAATGTGGAAACCGAAAAAGCTCTGGATCCCTGCAGGGCAACGTCTCATCTGAGGCCTTAAAACAACTACTTGAGACAGAAAGATGTCAAAGCTTATGTACAACAACAAAACACTTCACATGTCAAATATAAATATGGAAATGACTGAAAGAAATGTTAATACACTTACTGAGCTACCTACTACCCTTTTCTTGGCACCACAAATACAAACACAATTGGCAACTGCCAAAATTATTAATTCCCCATGAAATGTTTAATGTTTTCAGATTTGAAAACACCAAAATCTAATGTGTTTCATATGACTTTATATGATAGACTAAAACATACTAGTATGATTTGAAAGGGGGAATAAAATAATACAAGGTTTTCAAAATTTTTTAGAAATGTAAAAAGCATCTGAAAAGCATTCTGGGCGTAAATATTCTGTGTTTTTTTTCCTCAAATAAAACAGTTTCCTTCAGAAGAAAAATCTTAGGTTCACCTAAATTTTAGTCTGGAACCCTGCATTGTCTGGTATCCACTGTAAGGTTAAACACATAGCAGCTTTCCCTCAGCTTCCCACTTAGTGCCGTACATCGCAGTGCCAGGAAAGGCTAGAAAACTCATGAGTGAATACAAAAATATTAAGGATCACAAGCTGCACGGTGGCGCAGTTGGTGGCACTTTTGCCTTGCAGCAAGAGGTCCGGGGTTCAACTCTTTCTGCATGGAGTTTCTCTCCGTGCATGCGTGGGTTCTCACTGGGTACTCTGGCTTTCTCCTACAGTCCAAAAACATGTTAATTGGTCTCTCCAAATTGCCCTTAGGTGTGCATGGGTGTGTGCATGGTTGTTTGTCCTGTATGCCTCTGTGTTGCCCTCCGATGGACTGGCGACCTGTCCTGGGTGTACCCTGCCCCTCGCCCGCAGACTGCTGGAGATAGGCACCAGCTCCCCCGTGACCCACTATGGAATAAGTGCTATAGAAGATGAATGAATGAATGAATGAACAAACAAACTGAAAGCTGTGGCGGCGGTTCGAAATCATGGACGCCATTTATGGCCATTGTGGATGTCAGGGTGGTCTGGCCTCAGCAGCCACACTGTTTTAAGAGGACATGATGTGAGACGGGGAGTGTTTGTTTTACTTTGCACAGCGATACTGACAGCTTTAAGCCACTCCTCCAGCGGTCAGTGGAAACACAACTGGTTTCATGCCAAGCACAGCGAGAAATAGCAGAGTGGAGCTGTGCGGTGCGGGGACCGTGATTGAAAAACAGGCAATGGTGTATTATGTTGCTGGACCTTTCACATGAACGCCGAGGGTTCATTAAGGGATGAACACAGCAAGAATAATGAGGTAGGCTGTGGAACCAGTGGAACAATGCTCCACTGGTTCTAAGGTGTCCAAAGAGTGCTGAGAAGTCAAATAATAGTGGATTGTTGTAGGGAGATCCCAGACAGCATAAACCAGGAGAGCAACCAGAAGAGTGGAGAGGAGATTCATGGAGGGAGTTTTGGGGTGAGTTCCAAACAAACTTGAAAATGAGTAGGCAGAGCACTGGAGTCCAGAAATGGAACACAAACTGGGAATCTTATTTCCTGAAGGAAAGACAACAAGACGGTTAGTATAGGAACTTCTAGAAAATGTAGAAGATGAGTTTAAGTAGGCCTGATAGCCACCCCTGAGCAAACAATCTGGCATATGCCTCAGGGAAACTGATCGTCGTGATTTGGTTTAACTAGCTCCAGCTGTTTGACCAAACCCTGCAAACACAGGAGGTAGACACACACACACACACACACACACACACTAACCTGCACACAGTGGATATGACATCAGTATTTTGTGGGTTTAAAGGTTGTATCCAGCATGCCCAGTGGCCAGCGGAGGTTTTTCAGTTACTATCATGTTTGTTCTGTTTGGAGCCCTGCTCAAACTCAGGAAGCCTTGCAAAAATGGATAACACCTTCAACATTTACTTTTTGACAAATTTCTCTTACACTGAAATGGAAATTCTGTCACGAGTTGCAGAAGCTGCCTTCCAGTTTCCAGTCTCTGCACATGCCTCTCCATCACTTTTCTTCTGTGCTGATGTTTAATGTGTCGCTCTGTGTGTTTGCCGATGTCACTAGGATTAATGGGAGCAAGCCAAGCGTAAATATGAATTGACTCTGACATCCTGGAAGGTTGCAGCTGCTGTGTGCTTGCTCAAGACGACACACAGCAGCAAAATAAACCGAAGCACGTATGTACAGGTATTCCCACCGGAGTGGGATCAAAATTCTCACGAGCGGCTTCCAACTTGAACCCTGACCAACATGCTTACTCAAAGTAAATTTCTTTATTTCATATTTGTATTATTAAGATGTTATCAACCTCATGGCTGGTGCTCTGTCTGATGCAGATGGAATTTCAAGGAATCAAACATAGAAAACAGCTATGATACTGAAGGAGTGAAAGACAAGAAACAATCCTGTAATTATTCTACTTCCTTAGTTTTGAGACTTCTGGGTCTTCTGGTGAAAACTTGAAAGGTCCATCAGTAACAGAAGAAGAAAATGTGGGGAAATTGTGTTTCTTTTTAGTGGTAAAATGTTACTCACATTATAATGAAAAGAAGGCAGTTAAACCACTGGAAGGAGGTGTCTCTGCAACAAGATCGAATGCTCCTTCTGAGTCAGAGGTAAGTTGTGAAGTGGAGAAGTTCAAGTATCTTTTTGCCTTGTTCCTGAGTAATGGCGGGATGAAGCAGGAGATATAGAGAGAACAAAACTTCCTCGGCTGTAATGAGATTGTTGTTATGGTCTATTAGGGAGCAGAAGGAGCAGAGCAGAAATATGAAACTTTGGAATTACTTGTCATCTACATTCAAGCCTTCATCTATGGTCATGAAATATGGATCATGACTGAAACATCCTGGATACAAGCAGCTGAGATAAGGTTCCTCCCCTAAGGTGATAGAGCTCACCCCAAAGGATAAGGCTTTTCAATGGAAGTAATTCTAGTAGATCTAGTAGAGCTATTCCTCCTCTGCATCAACAGGAGTCAGTTAAGAGATACCTTCTGAAAGCCTCTCATCAGATACATAAAGCTACACAAAGGAATAAATCTGACTGTTACGTCTGCAAACAGTAAGTAGTCCCAACATAATCAGAAACAGATAGATGCCTTGGATACACCTCATAGATTTCTTTCAGAAAATCTGAGCTGAATGACTCCTGGGCCCTGTTAAAATAGAGGAATTGATGGAAGAGATTATGAAGGAATGTGTAAAAACCTGACATGTAGGAGCTATGGAATGAACTGCTTTCATTGTGTGGTTTGGGATCTAACTGGGAATAGATTTTCTGTGGTCTTTATCTTAAAACAGATTTACTTCATCAGTTCACCTAAAGTCCTCAGATTTGTTTTAGGGTTTGGGACTCAAGTCCTATAAACAATCTAAGGCAATAAGTATGCAGAGGTTTTCTGTCTAAACTTAGTGAAATAAGCAAGTAAGTAGGTTGTTTCCATGAAAAACTGGAGCAGGGGGTCACTGATCAGTTTTCATTTTTAATTGTTGAGGGTAATGTTTTAACATCATCTGTTTCTTCATCAGTGTCACAAGTGAACACAGCAACAAGGTTAGCAATGATGATCCTAAATCCTCTCTGCCAATGCCACACAGCGTATTATTCTACTGACTCTTTTCTGGTGTCGCTTATTGAATGGTTTAAACTAAACTAGACCTTCTGGCAATTTAACTAGTTATTCATTTAACAAATGGTATGTGGAAGAACTGTACACAGCCACAACAGCCTGGCACTAACCCCCCATGCTGGTCACCAGCTTGGTCAGACACTGGTGTGGGACGGCATCCCATACTTCAACCAGCATTTTGAAGATCAGCATTTAAGATCAGGACTACAGGCTGACCATTTCATCCTCTACACTTACATTTCAGAGATCTCTGACAAACCCTGCTCTTTGGGGTCGAGCATTGTGGAGATATGGGATTCCTAGTGGTTGCACAAAATTACAGTGCCTTGCGAAAGTACTCGCCCCCCTTGAACTGGTCAACCTCTTGCCACATTTCAGGCTTCAAACGTAAAGACATAAAATTCAAATTTTTTGTGAAGAATCAACAACAAGTGGGACACAATTGCGAAGTGGAATGAAAATTATTGGATGTGTCAAACTTAACAAATAAAAAACTGAAAAGTGTGGCGGGCACTATTATTCGGCCCCCTTGCGTTAATACTTTGTAGCGCCACCCTTTGCTGCAATTACAGCTGCAAGTCGCTTGGGGTATGTCTCTATTAGTTTTGCACATCGAGCTCTTCAGCTCTTTCCACAGATTCTCGATTGGATTCAGGTCTGGACTTTGACTTGGACATTCCAACACCTGGATGCGTTTATTTGTGAACCATTCCATTGTAGATTTGGCTTTATGATTTGGATCGTTGTCTGGTTGGAAGATAAATCTCCGTCCCAGTCTCAGGTCTCTTGCAGACTCCAACAGGTTTTCTTCCAGAATGGTCCTGTATTTGGCCCAAATCATGTTGCTGCCACCACCATGTTTGACAGTGGGGATGGTGTGTTCAGGGTGATGAGCTGTGTTGCTTTTACGACAAACATATCGCCAAACAAAATGCATATCGTGCATTGTGGCCAAACAGTTCGATTTTGGTTTCATCTGACCAGAGCACCTTCTTCCAATTCAATTCAATTCAATTCAGTTTTATTTATATAGCGCCAATTCACAACACATGCTGTCTCAAGGCACTTCACAACAGTCAGGTACAACAATTCCAATTAATTCTAACCACTGAACAGTGCAGTCAGACTTAGTTATTTATTCAAATTGGATAAAAAGTTTTTCTGTCTAAGGAAACCCAGCAGATTGCATCCAGTCAGTGACTTGTAGCATTCACTTCTCCTGGATGAGTATGTAGAGACAGTGGACGGTCACTGGCGTTGACTTTGCAGCATCCCTCATACTGAGCATGCATGTAGCGACAGTGGAGAGGAAAAACTCCCTTTTAACAGGATGAAACCTCCAGCAGAACCAGGCTCAGTGTGAGCGGCCATCTGCCACGACCGACGGGGTTAGAGAGAACAGAGCAGAGACACACAGAGAACAAAAAAGCACTGATCCAGGAGTACTTTCTATGGGAAGGAAAAGTATATGTTATTGGATGTAGCTCCTTTAGTCGTTTCACCTAGAAAGAAAGAACAGATAAACTCTGAGCCAGTTTTCAAGGTTAGAGTCTGAAAGAGAGCACATAGAGTTAGTCACAGTAGAAGCTCAGTCAATCGCAATGTCTAGGAGAGAGAAAGGGTTGAACACTAAAAGACAGGGCCATGTGGATCATCGGTAGAGGGTGAGCATTAAGTTGTTGCCAGCAGAAGCTCGGACGATTCCCCTCTCCAGAAAAGGTGTCACAGGTAGACACAGAGCCAGACCAGGTGTAGCTTTTAGGAAGAGAAAAGAGAGAACAAAGTTAAAAGCTGAAATAACAGCAAACAATGCAAAACTGGAGAGTAGTGTGAGAATGTAGCGAAGAGGGTGAAAGTGGTCATTATGTCCTCCAGCAGCCTAAGCCTATAGCAGCATAACTACACAGATAGTTTCAGTTTAGATTATTTAGTTAAACGGTGCTTATTTACAAAAATGTCGTCTCAAGGCACCCCACAAAGGGTCCCACTGATGGTCATTGTTATACTAAAAACCACAAGGATTGGGATACCTCTCTCTGTCAGACTGATTATAACCATTGGGAAAGAGAAGGGGTCATACAGGTAGCAGAAATGGAGGGTGTGTTTGCACCTCAACCATAACCAAGCTGGTTTAGGCTAAACCTGACTCCCCCTTTCTCCATCCAACAGGGAGGGAGAAAGGCTCCCTCCCTGATAAACTAATCAACTCTAACTATAAGCTTTATCAAAAAGGAAAGTTTTAAGCCTAGCCTTAAAAGTAGACAGGGTGTTCGCGTCACGGACTAAAACTGGGAGCTGGTTCCACAGGAGAGGAGCCTGATAACTTCACAACACAAGTTGAAGGTTTAGATGAAGGGCTGCATTGTCTAATGCACCACGCAATGATGAAGAAACACTATGAACAAAAGAATCAATTTGTGAAGGGGCAAAAACAGAATTATTGCCCTCCACTGTGCTTTTCAGTGATAATGAGGAAATTAAAAGTGGAACAGATTCTTTAAAGGTTGTTACAGCATCGTCTGATAATGATCTACTATAATGAAATTTTCTTTCAGGTGTGGAGTACTCGGTTAAATTAAACTCAAAGGTTATTAAGAAATGGTCAGACAGGACAGGGTTATGAGAAAATATTGTTAAGTCTTTACACTCAATGCCATATACACGGTCCAGAGAATGAAGACAAAGGTGGGTAGGTTTGTTAATGTTTTGAGCAAAGCAAATTGAGTCTAAGATACCATTAAAGGCTATATTTAGGCTATCACTTTCAGTGTCAACATGAATGTTAAAATCCCCCACTATAATAACTTTATCTGTAGTCAGTCAGTCAGTCATTGTCTACCGCTTATTCCATAGTGGGTCGCGGGGAAGCTGGTGCCTATCTCCAGCAGTCTATGGGCGAGAGGACTTCTGTTTTTAACACTAAATCAGATAAAAGGTCTGAGAACTGATCTAAAAATTGAGAGTAAGGGCCTGGTGGACGGTACAAAACAACAAACAGAAGTGGTTTTAGTGCTTTGCAATTTGGATGAGGAAAACTAAAGATTAAATATTCAAAAGAGTTGTAGCTATTGATTGGTCTGGGACTAATCAATAAATCGGACTGAAAGATGGTTGCTACTCCTCCTCCTCGCCCGGTATTTCAAGGAATGTGAAAATTTAAATAATTAGTAGGAGTTGACTCATTTATAGTAACATAATCCTCTTGCTGCAGCCAGGTTTCTGTGAGGCAAAATAAATCAATCTGATTGTCAAAAATCAGGTCACTAACTAGCAATGTCTTTGAAGAGAGAGATCTTATGTTCAGTAAGCCACATTTAATTGTTTTATTTTTCTTTTTGGTCTGATTTGTGTTTATTTTATGAGATTTTCCTGATTTCCTCCTTTTAGATTATTTTTTAATCTATTCAGTTTTAGCCGTGGGCGAGACACTGTCTTAATAGGGTAATGGGTGGGTAGCAGTACAGAAGCTGCAGAGAGGAGTGTTAAACTATGACCCTGCTTCCTGGTCTGAACCCTGGGTTCGGGGGGGGGGGACCAGAGAAAATTACGGAGTCCGACATTGTGTTGGCAAACTTACACACCGAAGCAACACATTTGGTGTTTCCACGTTTCCACATGTTTGGTGTGTCTCCCAGGTGGCTTGTGGAAAACTTTAAACAAGACTTTTTATGGATATCTTTGAGAAATGGCTTTCTTCTTGCCACTCTTCCATAAAGGCCAGATATGTGCAGTGTATGACTGGTTGTTGTCCTATGGACAGACTCTCCCACCTCAGCTGTAGATCTCTGCAGTTCATCCAGAGTGATCATGGGCCTCTTGGCTGCATCTCTGATCAGTCTTCTCCTTGCTCGAGATGAAAGTTTAGAGGGACGGCCGGGTCTTGGCAGATTTGCAGTGGTCTGATACTCCTTCCATTTCAATATGATTGCTTGCACAGTGCTCCTTGGGATGTTTAAAGCTTGGGAAATCTTTTTGTGTCCAAATCCAGCTTTAAACTTCTCCACAACAGTATCTCGGATCTGCCTGTTGTGTTCCTTGGTCTTCATGATCCTCTCTTCGCTTTGAACAGAACCCTGAGACTATCACAGAGCAGGTGCATTTATACGGAGACTTGATTACAAACAGGTGGATTCTATTTATCATCATCAGTCATTTGGGACAACATTGGATCATTCAGAGATCCTCACTGAACTTCTGGAGTGAGTTTGCTGCACTGAAAGTAAAGGGGCCGAATAATATTGCACGCCCCACTTTCAGTTTTTATTTGTTAAAAAAGTTTGACACATGCTATAAATTTCATTCCACTTCACGATTGTGTCCCACTTGTTGTTGATTCTTGACAAAAAATTAGAATTTTATATCTTTATGTTTGAAGCCTGAAATGTGGCAAGAGGTTGACCAGTTCAAGGGGGGCGAGTACTTTCGCAAGGCACTGTATCTAGTTATCTAGTAATGGAGATTCTGCCCTACACCATCACACTGCCTCCACTGCTATCTTTTCAGTGCAAAGGTCATAATGTTCAGTCAGCCCTTCTCTACACTCTAACCCTACAGTCCTACAGCTATATGCAGAAACTGGACTCATCGAGTAATGTAACGTGCTGTGATGAGACAAAATGCAATCACATCTAATTTTAACTATTAATTGTGAAAGAAAATTTGTCAATGACTCTTCTTGCGCAGTAATAAATAAACTAAAATATGCGACTGTAAAATATCTTTGAAAAACTGTAAACATCTCTTAAATATGTTTATTATTCAAGCTGAACAGGACTAATGGAAAATGCTGAGTGCAAATACTTTTTTGAAATGATAAATGGCCCAAACGTGGTAGTTGGAATGCATTCTTTGGTCTCCTTTATAAAAACTGGGACCACCACCCAGCAACTATGAACAGAAATATACAACTATAGAAAACTGAGACCATTCATGACCATCCATCACAAACCAAAAGTCTTGCCAACAATAATCAGCATTTTTATGGCAAAATTTTTAACACTTTATTTTACCTGATTCATACCTGAGTTTTTTAACTAGTGCGTGCATGCAAAAAGATCATTATAATTCCCAATTACATGTAATCAGACAATAAAATTCGTCCTTCTTTTTCTTTACTTTTTGTTTCCATCTTTGTGTCCATTGCAACTGAAATAATCCCAAATCAGTTTCTAATAAAGTTTCTTTTATAAATATCAAGTGACGCATTATAGCCGTAATGCTCCACCTCTGAAAGTAAATCTGTTGGGCTTCTTCTTGGCACTCAGACAACAATTTTGAGTGCTACCCTGTCAAACAAGACATGTTAAAAAAACTAAAAAACTAAAATAAAATTCTTCTTCTACCTACCGCTGTTGATGTCTCTGGTGGGACATTTAATATGCTGTCTGTATTTGTGGAGCTCATTAGAGAGGTTTTTGGAGCTCATTAGAGCGCAAACCTCTCTTATGAGCTCCCAAAATACAGACAGCATATTAAGCGTCCCACCAGAGACAAAAACACACTGGACCACTGTTACACAGCTTTTAAGGACTCATATCATGCTGTTACCAGGGCTGCTCTGGGACTTTCGGATCATTGCCTTATCCACCTCATCCCAACTTACAGACAGAAACTAAGAGCTTCCAAACCCGTGGTTCACACTGTTAAAAAGTGGACTGAGGAATCAAAGCAGATGCTACAGGCCTTCTTTGAATGCACAGATTGGACTGTTTTTGAAACCTCAGCCACTGATTTAAACAAACTAACTGACGTGGTGACATCATACATCAGTTTCTGTGAGGACATGTGTGTGCAGACCAAGACCTTCTGCACCTTTGGTAACAACAAGCCATGGTTCACTCCACATCTCAGGAATCTGCGCAGGGACAAGGAAGAAGCTCACAGCAGTGGAGATTGGGCGCGGTACAGGCAGGCCAGGAACAGACTAACAAAGGAGATCAACGCAGCCAAGAGAAGCTACAGTGAGAAGCTGAAAAACAGCCTTTCTACTGGTGACACTTCGTCTGTATGGACTGGTCAGAGAAACCTGACTGCCTACAGGAGCCCCCCCCACCCATCCTGAACAGAGTCCTCGCCTGGCCAACCGTCTGAATGGCTTCTACTGCAGACATGAAAAGAAGCCGTTCACAACTCAAACCATCTCGTCCACATCCCATTCAGGAACAAATTCCTCCCATAAAGTAACCAACCCCCTACCTTCAGATCCTATGCCTGCACTAAAGATCCCTGAGGAAGATGTAAACAGGCTCTTTCAGCACATGAAAACAAAGAAAGCTGGAGGACCTGATAATGTCTCCCCATCATGCCTGAAAGCCTGTGCACATCAACTCGCCCGATCTTCACCCGGATCCTTAACAAGTCACTGGAGACGTGTGAGGTCCCCTCCAGCCTCAAACGATCCACCATCATCCCAGTGCCCAAGAAACCCACCATCCTAGGATTAAATGACAACAGGCCTGTAGCACCTGTGTTGAAGCACCTGAAAGACATCACAGGCCCCCTGCTGGACCCCCTGCAGTTTGCTTACCGAGCAAACAGGTCGGCTGAAGATGCTGTCAACTTGGGCTGTGGAAATGGTGGTGGACTTTCGGAGAACACCACTGCCATACACCCCCCTCACCATCCTCAACAACACTGTATCAGCTGTGGATCACTTCAGGTTCCTAGGAACCACCATCTCTGAGGACCTGAGATGGTCTTCACACATAGACACTGTTCGAAAGAAGGCCCAGCAGAGACTGCACTTCCTGGGGCAACTCAAGAAGTACAACCTTCCACAGGAGCTGCTGGTCATATTCTACACTGCCATCATACAGTCTGTCCTGTCTTCATCCATCTCAGTTTGGTTTGGTTCATCCACAAAACAGGACAAGTCCAGACTGCAACGAATAATCAGGTCTGCAGAGAGAATCATCAGGGCTGGCCTTCCCTCCATCCAGGACTTATACAGGTCTAGGGTCAGGAAAAGAGCTGCTAAAATCTCTGCAGACCCCACACACCCTGCACACAAACTGTTCAGGGTTTTACCTTCAGGCCGCCGCTACAGAGCACTGTTCACAAAAACTAGCCGCCACAGAGACAGTTTCTTCCCCCAGGCTGTTTCTCTGTTGAACATTTAATAGAATACCAAAAACAGCGTACAGATGTTGCAAATGCACCTTTTTATTTATTTATATATGTGTATATTGTAGATTTTAAATATGTATATTCTGTAGTGCAAAAACAAAACCCAGAGAGCAAAGTGTACCGGAGCCAAATTCCTTGTTTGTATGTACAAACTTGGCAATAAAGCTGATTCTGATTCTGATTCTGATGCCCCCCTTAATCCCTGCCTCAGTCTCACTGTGGAGGGATTTTTCTGTCAGTCTTGTCTGAAGAACCAGTCAACCAAAGTCAGATTCATAATCAAATCTTTAGATTGTTTTCTGCCTCTTTAGGGTAATTACGGCTGTCCGGATGTGTTAAAGTTCAATGTACAACAATCTAAAGCTTTGCAGCTCTGATCCACTTACAGTGACAGTTTACAACACTATCTAACAGATCCCCCTATTAAATGCCACTTTAGCTTTAATTTGCCTGCAATGAAAAGTATTTGTGGTGAAATACTGGACATTAGAGAAGCAAAGGTTCAGATCAGCATACCGTGTGGGTCCTTCAACTCCTCAGCAGAGAAAACAGAAAGAAAAGAGAAATGACGAAGAGGGCTGAAGGTTTGATGTTTGCTTAGGACCAGCAGAGAAGTAAAGAGTCTCTATTTTCTGCAGAATCGACTGCTTGTTTGTTCTGAAGACAACCTACTGAAGAGCAAAAATATTGATGATTCTTTACTTCCATCAGTTCACTCTGCAGGGACACCAGCAGACTTACAGATTCAGATGAGGTGAAAATATAACAGAATATGAACTGCCCAAAAAGAGAATTTTTGTTTTATTTCTGTGCCTTCAGGTTTCTATCAGGCACAGACGGGCCAGAACTCCAGACAGGCCAGGCCAGAAGCCATACACTCTTCTTCATCAGCCATCCCTGTGGAATAGTTGCAGTTTGAGATTTTCTATTGTCTTGGTGAAAAGAGCATTCATGTCCCTGGAAAACATGAAGATTTGAGAGCAGCACAAGCAGCTTTAAAATCTCTGCAGGACTTTCCTCATTAATGCTGCCGTCACAGAAGTGGAAATGTGGTTTGCCAGGGGCACTTACCCCAAATGATCACAGCCTGGCTACAGGGAGTGACTGGGAAATTCCTCTTTCCTCTTTCCTCCTTCCTCCATTTCTTCAAACAAAGATGTGGAAAAACAAAACATACCTCCACATTGAGGTAATTTCGAAATTTCAATGTTTGAATCGGTCTCAGCTCGACGTTTTAAGGATACTGGAAGGTATGATGCTTCTTTAAAAGAAAAACATTTGGAGCTTCCTGAGATGATCTAAATATTAAAAAAAACAACTTAAAAAACAAACAGCTATATTTAAAAAAAAAACAAGCTAATATGCAACCCACAACTGCTTCTTAAATAATAAAACTACAGTCAAGGCCAAATGTTTTTTCACATGCTTGTTTAGTCATCTGTTTATTATGGGGGCATATAAAAGGATTAAACACCATACACTTCAGGTAATTTGCAACGGAATTCCTAGTTGGACCATATAAAAGCATAAAAGTGTGATGACCTGTGGGTCTTTCTGGTATCTGGATTTTGATTGTCACTAATGATGTTCTTTACCAGTTAAATCCTAAGTTTCTTGGTTGCTTCTTGTGTTCCGCCCTTGTGTATCGGTTTACATTCCTATTTTAGTGTTAGTCTTCAGCTTTTGGTCAGTAGATCTGGTTTATGTGCAGTTTTCTTCCCTCTGTGATTAATAAGGCTAATACATAATCCGCAAAAACAGAGACATTTGTTGTCACTTTGTTCTTGTAGCCCAGGTTTGGGAATTCTTGCAGTTCTTGGTACATGTTTCTTCTAGCTTTGTCTCTGACAATCATTATATAAAAATACTGCAATGGGGCGACCTTTGAGGACTTCCCAGGACTTCTACACTTGTGAAGTATGAAATATCCTGGCCAAAAAGAACTTTGTTCTTGTTCTTGCAGCCCTGACAGGAAACACATTTATTTGTTTTTGTAGAGTATGTCTTGGCCTTCAGTCACCTTTCCTCAGTTTCCCTACTTAGGTTCTCCCCCTTTTGAACTATTCTTATAATTTGTCACACTTGGTTGTCATGCCAGTCATCCATCTTCTCAGTTATTTATAAAAATCTGAGAGTTTTTTTTGTTTTTTTTTTACCTTACAGCCAGATTGAGTTGCTGTTTCGTTCTCTGTTGGCTGATGTCTGTTGCCTTTCATCCCACTTACTGGCGGTTCTTACTGCTGTTGTACTTCCTTCATGTATTATAAGTTTCCAGATTTCATTATTAAACATTAGCCTCACCATGCACTTGACGATCTCCTGTTAGCATTCAGATCCTCAACAAGCCACACCAATCATGGCAAAAGCAAATCGTTAAATAAAAATGATCAGAATTTAAAGGTTTACAAACACTACAATGACAATGTGGTTGGTCTTTCTTACCAGTTTTATTCTAAAACAATGCAAGTCAGACTTCAAATTTAGTTCTAGAGGGAGAAAATTGCACATATTGACCTCTCATACCGAGAAGTTTTATGTAAAAACACCTGACAATTCCCATTGGATGCCTAAATAGCTGCTCATTACTACAGTATTATGATTTGGGGGTGTTTGGTTTTTGGTTTTGGGTTTTTCTCTTATTATGATTATGTTTCCAAGTTGTTGTGTTTTGGATCTTGTTTCTGTTTATTGTGTTAGAGGTGGCGCTGTAGTTGAGGGTGGTTTTCAGTTCATAGTGCTTTCTAGTTTATGTCCTGTTACAGTTATGTTTCTTAGGTTTGATTAAATCCTTGAATTTCTATTTTGTTCCAGCCATGTTTCATTTTCACTCCCTGCCTCCGTTAGCCAGTAATCAGCTTCATTCGGTCCACCTGCACCGTGTAATCAGTCTCCTTGTTTCACCTGCACCATGCTCCATATATACACTGCTCTTCTGTTTACTTGTCGTGGAAACATTATCACTGTTCACAGTTTGTCTGTTTACGCCAAGCCTGTTCTGCCATCACCTGCTGAAGTGAGTTTTATTTATTAAATCTGTTTACCTGCCACGCCACACTGCTTTCTGCCTGTCTGCATCCTGGGGTCCACCACCACACCATGTTCCTGACATACAGATTTTATTCATTATAGTAAATCAGAGACTCAACCCTTAAAGAAAAGGAAATTAACACAGTTTTTATTCTAACATTCACAAAAGACAAGCTTTTTAATTAACAACGCAATATCCTCCAAATACCAGGTCAGTTATGTTGAAACAAGATATGCCTGGAAAACCTCCGACAGGACATTAATGTGGCAAGTGATTTATTTTTCAACTAAAAGGAGTGGGTCAAGAAATATGCCTTGGGGTACCTCTGCATAACTTTTTCAAAAAGGATTTCTCCTGTTTGGGCTAAGAATGTTATAGTTAAAAGTTACAAATGTGTTTGTTTTATTCAAGTATACCTCTCCACCTACTTTACCCTAATTAAGTAACAATTTTTTTATTAGTTTAACAAGGAAGCAATTTGTTGGCTGTAGAGTGATTATGACAAAACACATAAGTATTTGTTTGATTATAGGTTGCCTCTTTAATCTGCAGGCTTTAGCCTTCTTCAAAACCTTGGAAAATGCAATCAAATAACTTAATGGCCTGGAATTGCACATTAGATCAGCTGCTCCAGATTTAAAAATTAAAACTAAATTAACTCCTGGGAGGAGTTCGGTGAGGCCATGGAGAAGGACTACCGGTCGGCCTCGAAGTGATTCTGGCAAACCGTCCGGCGCCTCAGGAGGGGGAAGCAGTGCTTCGCCAACACTGTTTATAGTGGGGGTGGGAGGCTGCTGACCTCGACTGGGGACATAACCGGGCGGTGGAAGGAGTACCTCGAGGATCTCCTCAACCCTGCCATCACGCATTCCCTGGTGGAAACAGAGGCTGGGGACTCGGGGTTGGACTCTTTCATCACCCAGGCTGAAGTCACCGAGGTGGTTAAAAAGCTCCGCAGTGGCAAGGCTTCGAGGGTAGATGAGATCCGCCCTGAGTACCTCAAATCTCTGGATGTTGTGGGGCTGTCATGGTTGACACGCCTCTTCAACATTGCATGGCGGTCGGTGACAGTGCCTCTGGACTGGCAGACCGGGGCGTTGGTCCCCCTTCATAAGAAGGGGGACCGGAGGGTGTGTTCCAATTACAGGGGGATCACACTCCTCAGCCTCACTGGTAAGGCCTACGCCAGGGTATTGGAGAGGAGAGTCCGGCCGATAGTCGAACCTCGGCTTCAGAAGGAGCAGTGTGGTTTTCGTCCCGGCCGTGGAACACTGGACCAGCTCTATACCCTCTACAGGGTACTCGAGGGCTCATGGGAGTTTGCCCAACCGGTTCACATGTGTTTTGTGGACCTGGAGAAGGCATTCGACTGTGTCCCTCGTGATGCCTTGTGGGGGGTACTCCAGGAGTATGGAATCGGGGGCCCTTTATTAGGGGCCATCCGGTCCCTGTACGAGCGGAGCAGGAGTTTGGTCCGCATTGCCGGCACTAAGTTGGACCTGTTCCCGGTGCATGTTGGACTCCGGCAGGGCTGCCCTTTGTCACCGGTCCTGTTCATAACTTTTATGGACAGGATTTCTAGACGCAGCCAAGGGCCGGAGGGGGTCTGGTTTGGGGACCAGTGGATTTTGTCTCTTCTTTTTGTAGATGACGTGGTCCTGCTGGCCCCCTCTAGCCAAGACCTACAGCATGCGCTGGGGCGGTTCGCAACCGAGTGTGAAGCGGCTGGGATGAAGATCAGCTCCTCCAAGTCAGAGGCCATGGTACTCAACCGGAAAAGGGTGGCTTGTCCTCTTCAGGTTGGAGGGGAGTTCCTGCCTCAAGTGGAGGAGTTCAAGTATCTCGGGGTCTCGTTCACGAGTGAGGGAATGGGAGCAGTAATGGGGGCGCTGTGCCGGTCCGTTGTGGTGAAGAGAGAGCTGAGCCAAAAAGCGAAGCTCTCGATTTACTGGTCGGTCTACGTTCCTACCCTCACCTATGGCCATTTACTTTGTGTCATGACCGAAATAACGAGATCCCGGATACAAGCGGCTGAAATGAGCTTCCTCCGTAAGGTGGCCGGGCACTCCCTTAGAGATAGGGTGAGGAGCTCGGCCATTCGGGAGGGGCTCGGAGTAGAGCCGCTGCTCCTCCACATCGAGAGGAGCCAGTTGAGGTGGCTCGGGCATCTATACCGGATGCCTCCTGGACGCCTTCCTCGGGAGGTGTTCCAGGCACGTCCCACCAGGAGGAGGCCCATGGGACGGCACAGGACACGCTGGAGGGACTATGTCTCTCGGCTGGCCTGGGAACGCCTTGGGCTCCCCCCGGAGGAGCTGGAGGAGGTGTCTGGGGAGAGGGACGTCTGGGTGCCTCTGCTGAGTCTGCTGATTCTGCTTCCCCCGCAACCCAGTTCCGGATAAACTTTGGCTTGTTTCCATCCGGTGGGAAAACTTAAAAAAAAAATAAAAACGTAATCAAATTCAAAGGCATCACCAGGCTGTTACAGGATTGTTTGGTAGAAGTTGATCTTCGGGGACATTTTTTGGTCATACTGTTTCATCTTATTTGTCGAAGTGTTGTTGGTCAGAATTTGAAGGAAGCCCACTACCTTGGACCACAAGCCATCCACACATTGACTGGACCAGAATTATTCACTGTTGGCACTAAACAGAACTCATGGCAGCTCTCTTCTTTTGTTCTTTGTGTCCTAAACAATAAAACAGAGGATTCCTTAGAGAAAATAACTTTGCACCACTGTTTTAATGTCCATCCTTGAACTTCCTGCAGAATATCCGGCAGTCATTGATGGTTTTGTTGGACAAAGAGTGCATTTTTGCTGCCCTTCTGATCCAAAACTCCTCTCCTCACTGTCCATCAACCTGCTGCCAATACTAAACAAGCTCTATGCTGGTGACAACATGATTCTGCAGACTCCTCTCCAGGAGAAGTTGATCGTGGAGTTTTCTGGACCTTCTTTGAAGCCCTAAAAATGTATTTATGATGCAATGGTAAACCACTGATAACACAATCCCTGGAAAAACACACAGGCCAGGATCAGTGTGACAAACTCCACACAGATACAATAAATATCAGCAATAATGTTCTGACTCACAGTCTGAATCACAGGTTTCAGCTTTTGGTGGAACTGGTTGGAATATTTCACCCTTTTTATTGCACCGCAGGAACTGCAGCAGCTTTCTGGGTCATAACGTCAGGATTCACAGAGAGCTGTGGCCCCCAATTAAACTGTCCCTGAACAAGCAATTAAAAGACCACTCACTAGGACCTGACCTCACGCTGCAGGACCATCTCTACAACTAGGTGTGTTTATAAAGATATATGTTTCTGGATAAGTGGAAAAATATGCACTCCACAGTGAGATTTTGTGGGTGAAAGTGTGCGAACTGTCAGGCTGGTGTTATCAGCAGTGACATAACGCTGTGTCCTACTGTGATGGTATCAGTAATGAAGACAGATGTAACACACAGGATGGTTGACACAGTTCAGTGTCAGAGTGACGGAAATAAATAGAGCAATGATTCAACTTGGAATTAAACACTAATTTATCTGAGAGGGAAATCCTGTAGAGAGGTCAAGGTCAACATTGCATTAAGGCAAATACATTTTACAAGTGTTTACATCCAGGGGAGCTGATGTTTCTCAAAAAGATCTTCATTGTGGCTGCAGATGTTGGTGGGTCTGCCTAATTAGACCAGCAGTTGTATTGTTTCTATGATTGTTAGTGCAGGCAAAAGGGACAAAGCCTCGTTGTTTGGCACTGAACTGCTAGTTTTCTGTTTTATCAAGCAGCGCTGATGAAAAATGGATAGGGTCATGCTCTTGTTTTCTGTGTGGCTTTGAGGAGGTAACACATAAGGAATGAATTTCTACAAAAAGAATGAAGGCAGCATGTCCTCTGACCACTGCATACTAGGTTGAATATGTAACTTGTTTATGGTCCAAGTTGGTCCATTGTTTAAGAAAGGCTTTTTTGTCAATTAGGATGACCAAAATCAGTGTCCATTTTTAATTATGGCAGAAGTCGTTCATTCCTTGCATGCAGAGCAAATCTTCTATTCTTTACTTGAATGTTCCGTCCCTGTGTTGTGCACAGTTGAAGCACTGTAAAATGATGTTTCTTTAGCAGCTGATGGCGCTGAAGTTTGTACCCAATCAGCAGCTTCAGATCCCATGAAATTAAACGGCCCACCACCACCCACAATACAGACTGCATTTGTTCAAAATCTCAAATACTTAGATCAAATCCTGTACTGGCTGATTCCACACTGACAAGAAGATGGATACTGGTAGAACCTTTGTTCTGTTCTATATTCATTCATGTCAGTGTGCAGAAGAAAGAGATCGCCCAGGTCGCTATATGTTGCAGAACCTCCACCAACCAAAATTTGTATTTACTAATTGCCAGAATAAGTAAATAATTTTTAAACACTTTAATCAAAGTCAGAAGCTTTCATATGTTTCATTAATATTTGGTGAAACCTTTTAAACTCAGAGTCAATCATTGGGTTTACTTCCACAGGCTTTTTACTGTAGTTTGCAAGTATTTTGTCCCATTCCTCCTGACAGAACCAATATAGCCGGGTCAAGCTTGTAGGCCCTCTTGCTTACCTTTTTAGCCCTCTCCACATATTTTCTATGGTACTGAGATTAGGTGTTGACTTAAAAAAACCCAAAGGTGTGCCTTCATGATGTGTATTAACCTCTAAGAAACTTACAAAGCCATCACACCATAGTCTGAGGTGCCCCAACTTGTCAAAAGGCAGAGGGTCAGAATGGGCCTGTTGTCTTGGACCCAGCAACAGGGAGGGGGCCCTGTCTGCAGTCTGAAAACCAAAGCAGAGCAGAAGAAAGTGATTTGGGAGGGGAGAGACACAGTCAGGCGCTTACAGCATAATTTAGCTGTGTTGCCAAACCCCGTTGTTGCACAACAATGAAGAGAAGGTGGTACAAACAAAAAACTGAAGGTGGCAGCTTAATGTGTTCAGGTTTTCATTGGGACAGACCCAAATGGATTAAAAAGAAGTGTATTAGAGGGCCAGCTCATGTTAGGATGTTGACAGGCAAGGTGAAGCTAAGGTGATCTGGACGGTTGGTGAGGGATAGTGAATATGTTGCTGCCAGGAAGGAAAGGACAAGAGGAAGCAAATTATTCCTCATTTCCATGTCCCCCGAGAAGTTTAAATTATCATCATCATTACCAAAGGTGCTACATACAAGCTCATATATATACTTAAACCACCACTCATATAAATACCCTTCAGCCGAATGCTCTTTGTATTCATCAACAAGCTTCTGATGTATTTCTAGCGGGATATTTGACAACTGTTTTTGGCACAACTGGTACAGTTCAGTTAGCTTAGTTTGCTGCAGTGAACGTTCATAGTTCATTTATTTTCAACAGGGTAAGGTCACAGCTGTGGGAAGGTCGTTCCAATAGCTGAATGTTAGCCTGCTTGATTGATTCAGAACCAGTTTTCACATTTGTTTACTATCATTTTCTTGAAGGAAAATCCACCTTTGTCCAACTTCTATCCATGTGTAGCAGCTGATATGAGGTGGTCCTTCTTCTCCAGTACAACCAACAATTAAACAGCCCCTTAGAATGATGTTGCCTCCACTAAGCGTGGCAGTTGACAAGTTTTTTGGTTGGAAGACCTGGTCTTATTCAAACATGCTTCTTGCCATTCTGGTCAAACATTTGAATCTTTGTTTCATCTAACCATTAAACTGTTTTCCAGAAGGCATTTGGATGCATTGGACACTCAAAGCCATATTTCAGTAGAACTTGAGTATTTATTTTTAGAGCTTTACTTTTGCTGAAATTACACTACTGTCTGCTGCTCAGAGCAGTTGTCAGAATCCAGAGATCTCGAAGAACATCGCCGCCACGTCCGGCTTGTCCTTCAGCGCCTTCTGCAAAATAGACTGTTCGTGAAGGTAGAGAAGTGCGCTTTCCACCAGTCCACCGTCAGTTTCCTGGGTTTCATTTTGGAGGGTGGATGGGTGGACACCCCGAGAAGGTCAGAGCTGTGCTGGAGTGGCCTGTTCCGGATTATTGTAAGAAGCTCCAGCAGTTCCTAGGATTCGCAAACTTCTACCGAAGGTTCATCCGGAACTAGAGCCAAGTAGCAGCCCCTCTTACAGCACTGACTTCCGTCAAAGTGCCCTTCTGCTGGACACCGAGGCTGCCTTTTCCCGCCTGAAAGAGAGATTCTCTCAAGCCCTGGTTCTGGTCCACCCTGATCCCTCCAAGCAGTTCACCCTGGAGGTGGACGCTTCGGACACAGGGGTAGGAGCGGTTCTTTCCCTACTTTCAGGCCAGGATGGACTTTTTCTCCCGTCGCCTCACGCCGGCTGAACGGAATTATGAGGTGGGAGACCCAGAACTGTTGGCCATCAAGCTGGCCTTGGAGGAGTGGGGGCATTGGTTGGAGGTTGCTGAACACCCCGTGCTGATTTGGACAGACCCCAAGAATCTGTCCTACATTCAGTCAGCCAAACGGCTGACTTCTAGACAGTCTAGACAGTCACGTTGGTCACTTTTCTTTTCCCGATTTAACCTGTCCATTTCTTTTAGGCCCGGCTCAAAGAACCTAAAGCCTGATGGTCTCTCCTGCCAGTTTGGACCAGAGGATTCAGAAAAGAAGGCTGAGCCCATCCTGCCTCCCAGTTGCACGGTTGGGGTTTTGACCTGGGAGATTGAGAACCTAGTGCAGCGAGCCCTACCGACTGACCCTGGACCTGGTACCGAACCCCAGGGACGGAGGTACGTACCTGCATCTGTGCGGTCGAGACTGATCAGCTGGTTCCATGCCGCCAAATTCTCCGTCCACCCGGGTGTCAGCCGAACCATTGCTGCAATCTCCAGAAGATTCTGGTGGCCTTCCCTGCATAAAGATATCAGAGACTTTGTAAATGCCTGTACTATTTGCTCCAGGAACAAGGCGCCTAACCGCCCTCCTGTCGGCCTCCTCCAGCCACTCGGTGTGCCCACACGACTGTGGTCACACATCGCACTGGACTTTGTCACCGGCCTACCCAACTCTCATGGGATGACTGTTATGTGTGACCTCAAACAACCCTGCCGACTGGAGCTCTCACTTGGACTAGATCGAATACTCTAATAATTCTCATGTTTCAGCGGCACTCCCTTTGAGGTCTCCCTCGGTTATCAGGCAGCCTTGTTCCCGGCCGACGGAACCGCTATTGCTGTGCCATCTGTTCAACGCCACATCAGGAGATGCAAGCGGATCTGGGATGCAACTGTTCAAGCGCTTCATTGAACATCTGCCCAGAATAAGCGCTATGCAGATCAACGACGAGTTCCCGCACCTACGTACCGCCCAGGTCAGAAGGTATGGCTCGCTGCTCGGGACATCCCGTTAAAATCTCTATCCCGTAAGTTCTCCCCCAGATTCACAAGGCCTTACGTAATGGAATCCCTGGTTGAACCAGCTTCTGTCCGCCTTCGTCTGCCCGCCAGTTTCCGGGTTCACCCGGTTTTTCATGTCTCTCAACTGAAACCTGTCCAGACGGGTACGCTTTGCCCTCCGGCCATGCCCCCTCCTCCCGCCCAGGACTTCCAGGGTCACCCTGCCTACACCGTCCGCCGGATCGTGGACTCACGGCGGCGGGGCGTGGGTGGCAGTAGCTTGTTGACTGGGAGGGCTACGGTCCTGAGGATCGCACCTGGGTTCCCGGCTCCTTCATCCTGGATCCTGATCTGCTCCAAGACTTCCGTGCAGCTCGACCTGCAGTTCCTGGGCCGCCAGGAGGCGGCCGTTGAGGGGGAGGTAATGTCAGAATCCGTGGTGTGATCTTCCTGCAGCTAACCCATTTTACCACCAGGTGCGGTTTTCGGGAGGTGCTGGAGTTGGGACAGGTGCAGCTCATCAGGCTCATCAGCTGGGCAGTACATTAAGAGGCAGCACCTGCACTTCGTTGCCTGAGCGTTTTGCCTTTGCGGTACAGCTGCTGGCCACCCTAGAAATCTGATCTCGTTGTTGAAAGCTAAGTTTGATGTGTTTCACCTCTGTACTGATTTTAACCTGTGCTGACACTTCCAGGTGCATGACTTCTGGATCCGACGAGGTTGACCAGAGACTTGAAGTGAATCAGTTCGAACCGATTCCTGGATTGAACCTTTGGGCTGACTCTTCTGCGAGCCTCCAGCCGAGTGAATCCTGTCCACCCTCCCAGCACCTCCCGTTCGGCCCGTCTCGACAACCACGGCGGGTGAAGTTGACCACTCTGTCTCTCACACCACTGGATCTATGACCATTTCCCCCGGCGGATTTCCCTGCGCTTACCTGTAAGCTGCACAATCAGTTCTGGTGCTTTTTCTGAGGTCCAGTTTGTAACTCTGCTCTTCTCCTGCAACCAGACGGTTCCCGTCTTGTTTCCCATTCCCTGGATCATTTGTTTAAATAAACATTCACTAATCTTATCAGTCTCTGGTTGTTCTCTGCATGTGGGTCAGGTCGGCAGTTAACATTATGACAGCAGTATTCCTGTTGTAACATGCTTTAAAGTGTGTCTGTAAATTTTTTTTTCACACAAAAGAAAACACAGTTCTCGCCAAGAAACAAGAGTCATCTTCTCATCTAACTTTTACATTTTCCTTCAATTAAAAAGCTTGAAAGAGACAAAAGACTGATTCAGAAGACCTGGACAACAGCAATGTGTTCTGTTTTTCACAACTAATTTGGGGGAATTTGTTTTTGCTCTGACCTTCTGCACTCCAACCTAAATGACCCTTTTAAGAGTTGCTTACAAGTACAGACCGCTTTTCTAGATCAACATGCCTCATGCTGATTTTCTTTCCTTAAATAAATTCTGTTTTATTAGACTCTGCTACCAACTGTGATACGAATGCTGTGACCACAGGGAGCAATCAAGAGTGGCTGTATTTCTGTATAAACCCATGCTGCTTATGATGGTGCTGAATGGGTTAATAGGATTCAGTGGACTCCTCATGGTGAGCCATTTATAGCTGCAGCATAGTACAACGACACAGCAAGTGGTCACAGTGGAAAATAAAGTGAGAATGAGATAAAATCCTGACCAGAGGAAACTGGATCCACATGAAAACTACAAGAAGGTCTGGCTTGATTAGCTATTGTTTAGGAAATGGTAGAATTATGAACTTGTGCCTCTACAGTTTCATTGTAAACAACCGGAGAGTTTTTAACCAGGCGAACGTTTCTAAAGCTCAGAAGCAATTTGCTTGATGTGTCATACCATAAGATCATAAAAAGAGCTTCACAGGTTGCAAGAACACATGAGGTGTTGATCACCTTTTAATTTAAGAGATGATAAGTTTTTTGAGCTCACTTTTTTCTTCTTCTCCAGAATCTCCAGAAAAATGACAGAATCATCCGCCGTACCTCCTCAAACTCTTCCTGGACCTTCCCCTTTTTGAGAACAATTTTCTGGAGAAATTTGTAAATGGAGGTTATCTTCTTCAATGCTCCTTAGTTTTCTGTGGATCCGCTCCATCCTTTCAAGGTGATGCCTGCCGGATCTCCTATGTTTGCTCTTCTTTAGGCAAAGGCTTTAACGTGGGCAGAAGCAAAAGCTAATCATTACACAATCCTCAGCAGTTCATCTGACAACTTTATTTCTGATTTCAAACTAACATTTGAATACACTGAAAATGAAACAGATATTACAAGAAAAACCTGTGATATAAAGCAAGGACAAAGATCAGCGGCTGACTTTGCCATCGATTTCCTCACGTTAGCAGCCTCCTCCAGCTGAAACTCACAAATTCTAAAATAAGCTTTTGTTCAGGCTCTAAACGAGCAGTTAAAGGGTGAACTTACTAGTAGAGACGAACCTTGCAACTTTGAGGACTCCTATAGCCATCCGCTTAGACAATACAATGCGTGAAAGAATCAGAGAGAAAAAAAAAGACATTTGCTCTTTCCATGCGTTCCTCTGTTCTGTTAACTCACTCTCTCTCTTGTTTCAGTCAGACCGTCACAAGAGGAAACCCATGCTGCTCGGCCATACTAGAGTGACCCCTGAGGAATGAGTGTTTGCACTGTGGGTCATTACATGACCTTCTGCCTGATTTAATTAATAAGGGGAGCCTGCCGGTAGTCACAGCAATACTGGTGGACGGATGCAATGGGAATAATTCTTCCCGTCTGACTCTTCTCAGCTCCTCTTTAACCAATAATCTTTCCAGCTCCTGTTGTTAATGGATTTGGGTTGCAAACTAAATTTTATTGACAATAAGTCTTGATCTGATGCTAAGTCTTGTAAATTCAAAGACAGCATTCGGAAGTTGGAAGTATAGGCAATATTTCACATTTGCTCAAGTTAAAGGCAAAAATGTGTATGTGAGTTGAAAGTTATGTCCAGGAACAAAGAAATGATCCACGTCCATGGCCAGTAACTCCAACCTAATGAAGCACTTTGCATCGTCTCACCCTTCCACAACACTTGTGGCTGACAACCTGAGCCCTACTGCGGCCAGCACGAGCTCCGACAATCCTACACCATGCAAACAGAAAAGGCTTGATTTTTCTGGTCAGCAACTGGTAATACAGACTGAGCTCAACAGACTGATATGTTTTTGAAATATACAGTCCTTGTCAACAGTTGAGTCGGAATCCTTTAGAGCTCTTATTGCAAAAATACCGGTGAGAGGAGGGGTGACCCCCCCCATGCAGAAAAACGTTTATAAATTTATTGATGATGAGTATAAAAAAAAATGAATGCTGACCTAAAAAACCAAAACATTTGAGGACATAAAATATATCTCTACTACAGCAGGCATTTGGACTGCAAGAATTATCTTGGTGTGCCTGCCCATAAGATAAACCCACACAATATGGACAGAGGGAAAGCACCGCTTGCATGCAGAAGATTTAGCTCATTACAATTGAGCTTGACAGTATTCACTCAGCATATGGCATATCTCACAAAATCACCTCAACTGTTACAGATAATGTCCCTAATTTTGTAAGAGCATTTAAAAGATACCAACCAGCTAAGGACAGTGACTCTGACGACGATGAGGATGTGTATTTTAAAGACCTCAATAATGTTTGGCAAAGTGCGGATGATGATGGGGTTGTTGTTGTAATTACTTTCCACCCACATCAAAGATGTGCATCACACACATTAAAAATTTTTTTCCGTACTGATGTTGACAAGTGGTTATTATCAAAACTGGAAACAAAAGCCGTTTACAGAAGCGTCCCCTCTAAATGTACAGGCTTATGGAATAAGGCCAACCATTCAACTTTAGCAGCAGAGATTGTGGATGATGTCATTTCAAAGAAGCTGCTAGTCCCTTCCACAGCAAGATGGAATTCATTTTTTGATGCGCTGGCTCGAATATGGTAGATTCCTAGGGGAGATCTAAAGACCATCTCCTAAAACCTTGAGTTAACCACCATCGCAGAGAGAGAGCATCCGTTTTTTGGGGAATACTGCCCTGGGATGAAGCCACATGAAGCCCTGGGATGAAGCCCAGGACATTCTTCAGGGAAAGGACAACTGCCTCCATGGGACACTCCTGTCCACATTGGAAACCTTGATGCTAATGACCCTGGAGCAGAAAAGTGGCTTGCAAATCTTAGTTGACCTTCCGGAAGTATTAATTTATCTAAATTTATTAAATGATTATTATTGAAAATATAAAAAATATACTTTTGTATAGATAAACATTCTTATGCAGAATTTCATTTGATCTTCTTTTCATTAATAATTTCAGGCAATCAAAACTAGATTTGCTGAGGTGCTGAAAAGCAAGGAGGCTGTCTTGACTCCCCAAATTCAAACTACAATGGCTATGATCACAGCAAATGAAGGATAAGGCAAAGGCAAGTCTGCAGGCAGACTGCCAAAAAAATGTCTTCATTCAAAACGTCATTCATGCCACATTGAATATCTTTGCCCACTAATGTTGCAATGATGATATATTTGTGAAATACACTTACTGGCCACTTTATTAGGTACACTTGTCCAAATGCTCGTCAACGCAAATTTCTAATCAGCCAATCACATGGCAGCAACTCAATGCATTTAGGCATGTTGTAATGATCAAGACGATTTGCTGCAGTTCAAACCAAGCATCAGAATGGGGAAGAAAGGTGATTTAAGTGACTTTCAACGTGGCATGGTTGTTGGTGCCAGACGGGCTGGTCTGAGTATTTCAGAAACTCCTGATCTACTGGGATTTTTAAGCACTACCATCTCTAGGGTTTACAGAGAATGTTCCGAAAAAGGGAAAATATCCAGTGAGCGGCAGTTCTGTGGGTGCAAATGTCTTGTTGATCCCAGAGGTCAGAGGAAAATGGCCAGACTGGTTCGAGCTGATAGAAAGGCAACAGTAACTCAAATAACCACTTCTTACAACCAAGGCATGCAGAAGAGCATCTGTGAACGCACAACACATCGAACCTTGAGGCGGATGGGCTACAGCAGCAGAAGACCACACCGGGGGCCACTCCTGTCAGCTAAGAACAGGAAACTGAGGCTACAATTCACACAGCCTCACCAAAATTGGACAATAGAAGATTGGAAAAACGTTGCCTGGTCTGATGAGTCTCGATTTCTGCTGCAACATTTGGATGGTAGGGTCAGAGTTTGGCGTCAACAACATGAAAGCATGGATCCATCCTGCCTTGTATCAACGGTTCAGGCTGGTGGAGGTGGTGTAATGGTGTGGGGGATATTTTCTTGGCACACTTTGGGCCCCTTAGTACCAATTCAGCATCGTGTCAACGCCACATTCTACCGGAGTATTGTTGCTGACCATGTCCATCCCTCTATGACCACAGTGTACCCATCTTCTGATGGTTACTTCCAGCAGGATAACGCTTCATGTCATAAAGCACGAATCATCTCAGACTGGTTTATTAAACATGACAATGAGTTCACTGGACTCAAATGGCCTCCACAGTCACCAGATCTCAATCCAATAGAGCACCTTTGGGATGTGGTGGAACAAGAGATTCGCATCATGGATGTGCAGCCGACAAATCTGCAGCATCTGTGTGATGCTATCATGTCAATACGGACCAAACTCTCTGAGGAATGTTTCCAGTACCTTGTTGAATCTATCCCACCAAGGATTAAGACAGTTCTGAAGGCAAAAGGGGGTCCAACCCGGTACTAGCAAGGTGTACCTAATAAAGTGGCGGGTGAGTGTATATTATACAGCCCTAATGACTATCAAGAGCTTCAAGCCTGAACACAATTAAAACTTTGTACAAAGGATGATATAGGCTCTTGAATCAGACGTCTTTTGCAGTTTTACGTCAGATGACATGAAGAACAACAACATTTAGTATTATGAACTCTCAACCTTCGCTGAAAAAAGACATGCAGAGACTTGAGAGACCAACAAAACGCAGCCATCCTTAATACTTTTATGCCGTGACATTTATTTTTATGCTTTTATTTATGCCCGCGCCTCACAGCCTAGTACCCAGTGTCTTATAAATGACTGTGTATATTTTCCTGCTATATGTGTATGGTGTCCTGTACTTAATAGAACTCCAATGCAACTGTTCACTAATGTCTTTGTGCAGATATACTCATAGGTGGGCTCTGTTCTCTTTCACTTAACAGCAGTTTAATTATGAAGAAATGACCCACCTTTGGCAGAAATTTAATTTTTGCAGAATTAGGAGGCTTTATCACAAAATAAATCTAAGTTTAGAGTAAAAAAAGACTGAGCTCACCTCTTCCATTTTTTCAGACAGTTTCACCATATGCTTTTTATTTTCCTCGCCCCTTTTGCCAGTAAAGTCAGACCTGCATTACAGGCGTTTTATTTGTTTGCATTTCATTTAAGGCCTCTCTCGCCGCTGATCCTAAGCTCCTCAGGGAGTTCATTGAAGGACAGAATCTCTCTTCCCCTGGCAAGAGAAATGAATTCATATAACAAGGCAGCAGTCATTAAACAATGCTGCACTCCCCTGTGATCCAACTGAAAAAGCTGTACTGTGACAGCTGCTGCATCTCAATTAAGATTTCACACCTTTTCATTGTCCTTTAAAGGCTCAGAACCACAGTTAATGTTATCAAAAAGTCTGTGGAGGAAAGGAAATTAGTTATGCTTCAAGTAGAATAATCTTCTGTTTTCTGCAATTGTTTGAAACAAAAAGGTTAATGCGAAGAAAAAAGTGTAAACAAAGCATCTTTCATACTATAATACTGGCACTGGGCAGTTTGCATTAATGTATGAAAATTAATTAGCCTCAAAAGGTTCAGCAATGTGAAAATCTTTTCTAAAAACAGAAATCAACTGAGGTCCCAAACGTATGGTTATTGTCAGGAGTCGATGCAATGAAAAACTCGACAATTAATTTAATGGAAGTAAACTCTTTTATTCATCAGGTTCTCTGGAAGCCAGTTACAAACCTATCAACTTAAAATAAATGTGTTAAAACAGGAAAACTTATAAAACAAACAGGGCAACAGGAATATTTCTGGGAACCCATCACATTGTTGCACCTCTTGAGATTAATTAAATAGCAAAGACTAGTGCAAACTGTCCACTATTAGAATCATTATAATTTTTTGTTTTTGCAGGAATGATAAACGCTGATGGAATCAAAAGAAATTTAAAACTGAGGCAGTTTTCTGTTCAGGTGGTAAAGTTTGTATTCATGCGGTTGATGTTCATTTGAATCCTTGAACAGAAATAATTACTTTGCTCTCATTTGACATACACCAGGTTCTGGGTTGCCTGTGTGCTGTTAGAGTTCCTCCCAGTGGATGTAATCCGAAGCAAGGGTCTGCAGCCCACAGTTCTGGAGCCACATGTGGCTCTTTGTAGGTTTGGCATAAAATGTCTGAACCGTGAGAAATGTTTTTCAGTGTAAAGTGGAAAAAAGACTCTCTCCGGGTTTTTCTGTGTTCTATCATGTTTTTTTCAATTTGCACACCAGAATGGCACTACTAATACAAACATAATTTTTTTAGTTCTTTCATTTTCTCTTTAGGCCACAAACTACAAGTTCTTTCTTCATTCAGTAAATTGTTTTATTCTCTTCTAGTAAAAGTTAGATTAGATTACAGTTTTTGATTGTACAGTAGGTCTTCATAAAACTTGGTGACTTGCATTTTATTTATGAGAATGAGAGCAAGAATGGCTCTTTGGATTGTAAAGGTTGCTGACCCCTGCTCTAAAAGCTTTTTGTTTCCACCTGATACCTAATTTTGTGCTTTTGCTGCTGCTTTGTCCCACTTTTCTTAAACCTCTCTGTTCATGTTTTATTCTATGGCACATTAGTCAACAAAAACAAGTTTGGTTTTATGCAACTAATCCTCAATCGAGGCCTCCTGAGTGCTGATTCGTGTTTGGCTCCAATGTGATGAGATCAATGTGAAAAATCCTCAACCGGTGCAGTAAGTAGCAGCTCAACTGCTGCTGCTTTCATTCTTTAACAACTAGAAGATCTGGATTGTTATATAAATAAAGAAAACCACTCTGAGTGTAGGTCCTCCTCGGTATGAACAGCCATCTCCAATCCTTGTAATCTGAAGAGTGGAGAACAACAATCACTCTGGAGTCACTGAGCTGATTGGTTTCCTCGCCTTGTGCTCTTAGAGCAGATGTAAGAGTTTTTGAGAGAAAATGAAGCGATCCAAGATCCTCTAAAGAAAATCAAAATCTCTTCAGAAATCTTTTTCATGTATTGTTTTTTTTTCTGTGAGCATGTTTGATGCAAACCTTCAATATGTAATATTTTAAAGCTCCATCAATTAATCAGGTATGCAACAGAAATCTACTGTATAATTAAATACAGGTTGTTGTTATTGCTAGGATGTAATTACTATTGTTGAACTGCCAGATTACACCAAGACCATGAAAGATGTTTGACAAAAGACAGTTAATAAAAATGCAACTCAGTTTTTGAGCTCATGCATTCATATGTGTGTTAGCCCAAGATTTGCAGTATCCACCTAGGCTTTAAATTTGGGGCAAAAGTTGGAATGTGTAAAATTTCCAACATAGTTGACACATCATCAGGGGCTGCTGATTATTTTTATGCCATTATTTACAATGTTTTTTTGCTGGAGGCAACGCTATTATTTGTGTAGCACCATTCATACTGAAGGCAATTCAAAGCCCTTCTGAATTGCATGGGGACAGAAAGCGCCCTGAAAAACTTACTAAATCCTCTCTGCTAATGCCTAACAGGTTTTGGAGGAGACAGTGTGATGGTGGCGTCTTCCTTACTGGAAAATGAGGCTTGTCATCATTAGTGGCATCCTCAAGGCTGAGTAATTTCAAGATTTAAATGTTTATCTGTAATCTTCACTCTGGAGAGAATGGAACGGCCTCCCTGCAGTCCACTTGTGGTATCAGCTTGGGCGTGCCACCCAATCAGACGATCAGACCAACATGACTCCATTCACTCACTTGCAAAAATTGCTGGTTAAAGAACGGGATGCCATCCCAGAGCAATGTGTGACCAAGCTGTAGACCATCATGACAAGAAGGTGCCGGGCTGTTGTGGTTGAGTAAAGTTCTCCAATGCACTACTGAAGCCCCTGTTTGTTAAATGAATAAATTATTAATATGTCTATTTCCCCCAACCATCCATTTCAATAACTGACACCAAACGCGATTCAAGAGAACAAAAGGTCATTTGGCGTTGACAAAACACACAAAGTCAACTCTGCTGCTAAAACCACAGATGTGGCACCATTTAAAGGGGAATAAACAGGCTTTCAAACAGGACATGAAGCCTCGTTATATTTAAATAAAAACGTCTTTACTTACGTTTAGCTGTAAAACCTGCAAAGTACAGTGGCACACTATAGTGTTTTTATATTTTTTGTAAGAATGTTATGATCCTTGGCTGTTAGGTTTACAGGATTTTTATTTGTGCTTGTGTTCTCATGTCATTGTTAAACATTCATATTCTTTAGTTTTCGCCTCATTCAGAGTTCTCTACAATACAACGATAAATGTTGCCTTATCAGTTTATTCCTTTGTGTTTAGCTTCCTGGTATATTCTTCTGTCCTGTTAGATCTCTAGGTTTCTTTGTATTTCAGTTAATCTCTACTCATGTTAACTAGTCTCTCTCCCTCAGCTTCTCTGCTTTCCTTCTGACTCTGCTGTTTTCTTTTTCCCCTGATTTCCTCACCTGAATACAACATCATTCTCCACTTATCCTTCAGTATTTAAAATTCTGGTCTGATTTAATATTTAATCTTAAATGTTCTATTTTCATTAGCAGTAAGCAGAAAATCATCATAATTAACAGAAATAAAGGCATAAAAACATCAGTTTGTGTGCAGTTATTCTGTATAATGTTTTTCACTTAGTGAGTTAAGTTACTGAAATAAAGGAACTTTTCAACAATATTCTAATTTATTGAATGGGTCTGTATATACTGAGGCAGGGGTAGAGAAATGACAAACAAACCAGAGGAGCGATTCAGACAAAATGTGGAGCAGCTGAGACTAATGAAAAGAGCAGAGCAGAGAAGGGGAGAAAAGGCAAATAAACATGAATGGAACTGAATAAGAAACCCTCGGGAAAATGCCAAACGGAGATCTAACAGGAAATAATCGAAATGTAAAAGGATCACATGAAAAACACAAAGAATGAACTAAAGAAATAAACCTAAGAATTCTTAGCACAAGGAAATGAACTATATGGCAAGACCTTTAGACCATAACTAGGAACATGCTGAAAAACAAGAACACAAATGACAACCGTAAGCTAACACCTCAGGATGTTGACATCTCGTTCTCATGCCTGTTAATATCCATTTCCACACCTTGTTCTCCTCGTGCTGCATTGTACATTTTTGTCCTTATCATTATTAAATCCATTCATCTCACCATGCAGCTTCCACGTTCCTGTCTGCGTTTTGGTCTTCTGACACCAATATTTTTCAGAAGATTTTTAATTTTGTTGTTTTTTTGGTCATGTTAAACTCAGGCACAGCGAGCTCTCCTGCTGTATCATCTCCTCTCATTTATTGTTGTATTGATAACTAGTGTTTAAATTCACTTTGTGTTCATTTGCACTTCTCTTAACAGACCAAAGAACGTCTGCTGCCACCTCAGGATTAAATATTTTCTATTGTGTGAGCTTTGGGGACAAATGTTCTAAAGTTTTGCAGATTTGAACTGATATGAAAATAAAAAGTTGCCTTTGGTCCCTAAAGCAAACAAAATACATTTATGAGCTCACACTAACCCCTGCAGGGTCCGACCTGTGACTTGAATTGTACCTTTCGTCCAACATTATGCCACGTCACTCAGATGTGTTTTAAAATACACAAATTGGTCTTTAAAAATATTCTACTTGGATTGAATTCATGTTGAGTGTCTACAAAAACAGAAAAGTTAACCTTTTAAAGCATTTGGGTAACAGGTACGATGTTTCGAAGGCATCTGCCTAGAGGCCTGTTATGCTGTAAAGAATACACTCCTTTACGCTAAAGCTGTCATGTTATTGACAGGACAAACTGCCAGAAAACCTGCTTTTCTAATTTTAGTCTGTAACAACATAATATAGATCTAGTTGCACCGTCAGCCCCTTCAGGTGTTATAAGACCAGCTGCACTGCAAGCAGAGACAAGGATAGAAATGTCTTATCGTTCGTGAAGGATGACTCTGGCAGGTGGCCGACAGTTAAACCCAAACAGCAGGCGACTACCCAAAGAATGAAATATTCAGAGCTGCTGCAAAGTGCTGCACTTGTTCAACATTTGTTCAAATAGGAAGAGCTTGAATAATGTAAAGACAAAGACGAGCTGCAGAGAGGAGGAAACAAACAGAACCAGCTGGGAGTTTATCATGTTTCACACCACAGAGACACACATTAAATGAATTCATAAATAATTCTACTGACTATATTTAAAATTTTGAATGGATCAAGCAGAAAATGACAGCAAGATGATGTGGATTATAAGCAGCAGGACATTTCCAATTAGACGAGTCAGTTTAAAAACGATAAATAAAAGCTGTGTTTCATCGCATTAAACGCAAACAGTCCCAGGGAGAGAATAAAGGCACAGGTTGAAAAAACTAATTTTATACTAGTCAAGGTTCATAGTTTATTTTGCCAAACAGCTTCTATGCTGCATTTTGTTATTGAAGGTGCAAAAATATGCAATTCATATAAAATGAATACAGCCATTAATATAACTTTGGTATTGCAGAGAAAAATGTAAAAAAACAAATAAATATCTACCAAAAACACCTAACTGTGTCGTCAGAAACAAAAATAGATTTGATGAAGTTTGTAATGAGTTTAGAATCAAATACATGGTAGCTGGTAGCCTGTAAGTTCCGGGGAAGTAACATGTAAGAACCAAAAAGATCCGAAAAGTAACATTTTAGTTTTGTGAAGCTTGTGGAGTTTAAAGGATTGCTAATAGGAAGATCATGTGCAAACTGTGCAAAAGAAAACATTTGATCAGTTGTTATCCGTATGCAGTGCTGATGCAGCCAATCATTTGTTTTTCAACCACAAAGAAAATAAAATAATTTGGCAGTGGGCAAAAAATTTTGTTCTTTAAAGAAATTGTTAGGGGAAAACATGGCTTTTTCTTGACTTGTGGATTTTCCCCAAGATAAAAAAATAAAAATCTTGGAATTAAAGCTTTGAAAAAAGCAACATAAATCCTGTTTCTGTTATTTTTTATAACACCCTGACGCAGAAGGAAGCACACCACCAAACATATGAACGTGGTATACAACATTTTTTAAATTCCCTTCTTGCAGAATAAACGAAGAAGTCAGCTGCAAGACAGAAGACTTAGAATCTATTTTCATAATTTGACACACAGAAATGGAAACATGCTGAATGATTCATTAGGGACACAAAGTCGCCAAGAACATTACCAGAAAAAAGTGTGACACTTTGACTCATTTTTCCTCCGGAGACCTGACGCTCGTCGATCAACGTCCTGGATCCTCTCCCCTTCACCTTGCAGGAGCAAGGAGCCCAGAGCCTGGGTTTGATCTGTCATTACCATAAATTACTTTTAACATTTTGTAAGGCTTTCACTGCAGGCCATTGGCCTTGCGCGTACAACACAGAGCTCACAAGTTTTTATCTCAAACCAACAGACACGGGGCATGCAGAAACTGAGCTAAATAAAGCAGGAAGCCTTTTAATGTATGCACAGAGAAAATTAGAGGATAAACTGATGCTGAAAATAAACACGGAAGCACTTTAGAGGTTACATAAGTCCTGATATGTAAGGCATTAGGATGTTATTCCCTGAGAATTAATTGTCTTTGTAAAATTGGTACAAATGTTAGTGTTAATCCCCTCTGACCTATATACTGCAAGGAGAAGGCTCAGCTTTAAATCCAGCTAACAGAAAAGAAAGTTGTCACTAACTTTTGTTTTTATGGAGGCAGACATGTTGGATTAATTCCCCTCAAACATAACAGAGATCTGCAACTAGAACAGTAATTTAGAATACTCTCTCTCTCTCTCTCCTCTCTCTCTCTCTCTCTCTCTCTCTCTCTATATATAATATATATATATATATATATATATATACATGAAGAGTAGGGTAACGGCAAGGCGGCTTTCTCAGGTCACCTTCACTTTGCATTGCTCAGTGCAGCTCATGGCCCATGCAATACAAATTAATGGGTTTTGGAGCACAGCTAAGCTGGCGTCGCCTTTAGTGTGCTAGCTCTATGACCAAGTTACGTTATTGAACAAAAATACGTTCCAGCTGTAACCGGAAGAAATTTCGGCTACAGTGACCTTGTTCTAAAGTAATAGCATATGGCTAAATATTTCTTCTGTGTTGTATCACACTAGGCTTTGAAGAAAGTGCTAGACACCCGGTAAAGATTGAAAAATAAGTAAGTCATACTTACATCCAGATGATTATCTGGGCTAAAAATGAGTATATATATATATATATATATATATATAATATATATATATATATATATTATAACTGACTCAATAAACATGCTTTACAGAGATGCCTGTCAAGCAGGAGATTGTTGATCTCCGTGAGGAAGGATGTGAAATGATTTCCATCCCAACTTTTCTGTGGAAACACAAAGCTATTTCATTCACTGTTCTTAACTCTCTTGCAGACCATGCAGATATAAAAACAGTGTTACATAACGTCTAAGGACCTAACACAGATCATGGCTTTATGGGATATGTTAAGATCTTGTCCACTGGAGACATCATTAGGAGGGACAAAATTCATTTTTATTGTTGTTCAGATGGAAAATATCTTTACATTGATGTATTTCCAGATGATAGTAGTCCACTCAACAATATTTCTAACACTCATGACATTACAGGTTACTTTTAAGGAATTAACATTTACGTCCCACAAGCAAACCTTTAACATCTGTAATATTGTTTGTTTTAATGTTCTGGGAAAATAACATTGAAGTTCTAGAACATTCAAGAAATAGAAAGTGACCTTTAAATTCTGCAGAATTCACCTGTAGATTTAGGGACGTGAGGTGGAGGTTCTAGATAAGGACATGTTCCAGGTTTTGTTGGTTTGGGGAGCACAGCTTGTACTTTCTGGAAAATAACCTTTAGGTTCTAGAAGGTAATAATTCACAAATGAAAATTAACCTGTAAATTCTGTGAAACCAACAAATCTAAACATCAGGATATTGGAGGCTCTAAAGTAACGTGCAGGTTTCGGAAGAGAAGCCTGTCGGTTCTGGGAAGGTACAGACGTGAGAGAGAGGATTGTGGTCAAATTAGATATATTATTATTATTATTATATGAGAGCGCAGAAAAAAATAAGAAAAAAGAATGTAAATAAATTGGATGAAACCAGACAAATAATAAGTAATGATGCAATTCATAAGCTAATTGATGAATGCCGTTAAGTTTTTTAGACTCTCAGATCTAATCAGTGCACAATTTATTCAGTCTGAGATTTCACATTTTCTCTGTGACCCATTCAAACCAAATGTAAACAAAGAAAAACAACGTTTCTGAGCAGGTTGTAGCACAGGCTGAATCAGGTAGTAGACTGTCACATATGCAGAAAGAGTTCTGTTTTGAAAGTTTCCAAAGTGCAGACAGTCTGTACTCAGCTCCACCACAAATTGCCTCCAACCTCCAGATGCTGAGGTTTTCACTTGTTAAGTGGTGAAACCTTTCAGTCTTTGATAGTTACACATAATGCCCCAAACAGATTTTTAATAATGATATCTGTATGTCCACAGACATTAGAAATACTCAGTTTCAGGCAGCTATTATCAGATTATTGTGTTTTTTTTAAGTCATTTTTTGAGAGCAAAAGTAAAATACAGGGGTTGGACAATGAAACTGAAACACCTGGTGTTAGACCACAATAATTTGTTAGTATGGTGTAGGGCCTCCTTTTGCGGCCTAAACAGCGTCAATTCGTCTTGGGAATGACATATACAAGTCCTGCACAGTGGTCAGAGGGATTTTAAGCCATTCTTCTTGCAGGATAGTGGCCAGGTCACTACGTGATACTGGTGGAGGAAAAACGTTTCCTGACTCGCTCCTCCAAAACACCCCAAAGTGGCTCAATAATATTTAGATCTGGTGACTGTGCAGGCCATGGGAGATGTTCAACTTCACTTTCATGTTCATCAAACCAATCTTTCACCAGTCTTGCTGTGTGTATTGGTGCATTGTCATCCTGATACACGGCACCGCCTTCAGGATACAATGTTTGAACCATTGGATGCACATGGTCCTCAAGAATGGTTCGGTAGTCCTTTGGCAGTGACGCGCCCATCTAGCACAAGTATTGGCCAAGGGAATGCCATGATATGGCAGCCCAAACCATCACTGATCCACCCCCATGCTTCACTCTGGGCACGCAACAGTCTGGGTGGTACGCTTCTTTGGGGCTTCTCCCCCACCGTAACTCTCCCGGATGTGGGGAAAACAGTAAAGGTGGACTCATCAAGAGAACAATACATGTTTCACATTGTCCACAGCCCAAAAAATTTGCGCTCCTTGCACCATTGAAAACCCGACGTTGGCATTGGCATGAGTGACCAAAGGTTTTGGCTATAGCAGCCGGCCGTGTATATTGACCCTGTGGAGCTCCCGACGGACAGTTTTTGGTGGAACAGGAGAGTTGAGGTGCACATTTAATTTTTGCCGTGATTTGGGCAGCCGTGGTTTTATTGTTTTTTGGATACAATCTGGGTTAGCACCCAAACATCCCTTTCAGACAGCTTCCTCTTGCGTCCACAGTTTAATCCTGTTGGATGTAGTTCGTCCTTCTTGGTGGTTTTGCTGACATTACCCTGGATACCGTGGGGTCTTGATACATCACAAAGACTTTCTGTCTTGGTCACAGATGCGCCAGTAGGACGGGCACCAAACAATTTGTCCTCTTTTGAACTCTGGTATGTCACCCATAATGTTGTGTGCATTTCATATTTTGAGCAAAACTGTTTTTCTTACCCCTGCTAATTGAACCTTCACACTCTGCTCTTACTGGTGCAATGTGCAATCAATGAAGACTGGCTACCAGGCTGGTCCAATTTAGCCATGAAACCTCCCACACTAAAATGACAGGTGTTTCAGTTTCATTGTCCAACCCCTGTAGGTAGATTTAACATCCATTTTCTTTTCCATGGTTCTTCCATGGTTGGGTTCTTGAGGTAATGTCATTTCTTTGGTGCCCCTAAGCTAGAAGTGCTAAAAAGACCTTCTAGTAAGTTCTAGGTTCATCCCAGTGGAATGCAGCCCATAGAGTCAGTCACTGAATCATGCTTTTATTTTGAAAGTGGGTCTATAAAAGTGAATGTCTTTTAATACTTAAAACAGAAGTTAAATAATTAAAAATTTTATTTATTTTTTAGATTAAAAAACATGTTTTAAACATATTTAGGTGGTAATAAGTATGAAAGAAAGAAAGAAATAAAAGGCCTAGGAAAAATACAACAGTAAGAAGGTCATCTGTATTTAATCAAAAAAATGAAAAATATATAGTTCAAGGAAAAATTTATGATTTGAAAATTAGTGGTTTAAACAAAATTTGTGGATTAAAATAGAAATATATATTTATATCTGAAAGGAATTATCAAGTGTTGAATAAATATCTTCTTGCTATTATTCTGATGCATTAAATATTGCCCTATTTTAAATTTCTAGCTACTTTTTGGCCCAGTAATTATGTTATTAAAACATTTATTTATTTCTGTATGTATTCTTAATTATGGCAAGATTGGTCCTCCATATAGGGGGAAACCTTGTTCTGTAAGATGCAAACTAATCCTTTCTTATGCTGAAAAAAAGGCACAGATGACTTTCACAACATCTTAAACAAACATGCAGACTTTATCTGAGTGCATTCAGTGCCAACACCTCATTTTTCAATGTTTTAATGGATGGGGACAGAACGTTTTAAACAGGGATGCTGAAGGATTAAACTTCTTACTAAAATCTTTCATTCTAATACAAAAGTCACAATCGGGTTGGGAAGACAGCCACAGCCTGTTTGTGTTTGTGGACTTTGGGGACATGTATCCTGATAGCTGACTGCTGAACATTAACTAAACATATATATATATATATTCTCTGAAAAACAACTGCATGCAGATGAGGCCAGTCTTTGTAAATAGTAAATGGACTGAACTTATAGAGCACCTTCCCAGCCATACCAACCACTCGAGGCACTTTAAACTAGAGCCATATTAACCCAGTCAGATTGCAAGATGACCTCTCTTCCCTCTGACCTACAGTGTGGTTTTTAACCTGCACTTCTTACAGCAGAAGTTTTCTGTATTTTATTTCCTGCAGTTGCTTCGTGGCCTTCAGAGCAGGCAGGTTAGCAGTCGGGAGAGTTGGGATTAATTAGATGCCCGACTTCTCTTCTGTCACCACTGCACTCCTAAAGTTAAAACCTTCTGCAGTTTTTACCTTGTGCCTCCCATCAACTATTAGCTTTACTTTTCTTAAATCCTGTTACTCTTCTCTCTTAATTATTGTTTTCATGACTTTTGCACTTTAACAAAAATGAATACAATCAAGTGAACAGGTCCGTGTTTCAGCCACTTTTAATTTCCAATATGATTCAGACCTTCAATTTCCCTCGTTCTCATCAGGCAAAACAACAAATTATTTTACAACAGATTAAATAAGATGTAATACTGTGGTGAGTTCAGCTAATCAGTTGCTGACCACAGATGCCTGAAGGTGCAAAAGTCAATTTATTTAGTTTTTCCTGCTCAACATTTTCCAGAGGCTCAGTTAATGAGAAAAATGTACAACAATGGACGTAAATCTGATCAGTGTAAAAACTGCGCACACTGATGGGAATGATACATTTTATCTGTACTGCTAAGGTTTAATAAGGTGTTATTGTCTCCTGTTTTCAGTGTGTTATGTCCTGCAAATTTTACCATTGAAAATAAGATTTAAAATGTTTGAATCACTATGAATCAAAGCAGAAACATCCCTGTGCAAGTTCATTTCTTTCCTTTAAAAATTCACCTCAACATCTCCGAAAGAGAGAAATTTAAGAGAAAAACTAAATCCAAAAAGTTTAATAACTTCATAAGAGGTTGATAAGAGGTTGATGTGTAGGAAACCAGGATTTCCCCCCTCTTTAGAATATTTCCAATTAATATGAAAAATATTAAACCGATGCATTACATCAATCTTGAACCTGAAAGAAAAACATAAGTGTTCTTGGGGATGTTGATTGGATTTCAGCTTTAACAAATCATTTTAACAGGAGCAACATTTTATGAAGACCTGTGAGACAAGTGCGCAGACTATTTTAGAACATGAAATATGGTTAAATTAAGCTAAATTAGAAAAGTTCCATTGACAAGACTGAACTTGTTCAGTGTAGTTTTGCTGTTTTATTTCAGCATAAAACTTTCCTCTCAGTACATTTATTCTACTAAAGTCAGTAAAACATTGTGACAAGAGGTCTAAAAATCAGACATGAGTGTATAAGCTGCTCTGTATGACCTGTCTGGGTTCATGCCACTTCCCTGCAGCTATTGGTTTTTCTGTTCCTGTTTTGTCTTGGCAGCATTTCCATCTTTTATTCATGCAGCATGCCTTGCAGTCGGCCCAGGCTCCATCAGCTGGTCTGCTGCCATTATCCTTCAACAGAGATGGACAGAAAAAGTTGTTCCAGAACTTATCTTGCATAGTTTTCAGAGTTGGCGGGAGAAATGTGTAGGATTGAGGGGAGCCAGTTGAAATGTTGTGACAGAAGCTTGAGAAAACCTCTGTGGAAATATGGAGTCATTAGACCCAATGTTTTGGGGAAACAGAGGTGATGACTGTGCAGGCCAGTCAAGTTTCTCCACTACAACCTCACTAATCCATGTCTTCAGGACCTTTTTTTGTGCACCACTGCACAGTCATGTCGGAACAGGAAGGGGCCATCCCTAAACTGTTCCCTAGAAAGTGGTGAGCATGAAAGTCTCCAAAATGTCTGAATCATTAGAATCCCAACTGAAGGGCCCATACTCTCAAAGATTCTCAGAGTCCTCTCAGAGAGCTCCTATCTTACCCTAATAATTCCTGGCAAGGAGCCTTAGCTTCAGAGTGATTCAGCTGCCTGCTGAGAGCAACTCTGAGCGAGGAGACAACAGAAAGTCCTATCTTAGTGAGGAGGTGTGGTTGACCCTGTTGCTAGGTGTGCTTGACCCTGTTGCTAGGTGTGACACTGTCTTCTGAGAGATTGTAATCTATTGTAAAATCAATGGAGAAAATCAATGGAGAAAAATTAACCGATGATAGAATTAGACTGAATTAAGAAATGTGTAAATGAAAAGGTTTGAACCTTATTTACATGCTCATCATTATTTTGTTTTGATTATTGTTATATTTACTCACCCTGCTGGTCATTTTCCTACTTCATCTATTTGATATTAATGTGGACACTCAGCTGTCAGCATTTTACTGTGATTACATTCTCCTATAAAGAGGTTTGACTTGGAAAAATGACCAAAACAAACAGAGGCAAAAAGGTGGAGAAAACCGAACTGGACAGAGGAGGAGAGGCTGCTGCTGGCACAGCTGGTGGAGGAGAAGAGAGGAGTGTTGAAAGGTAGATTTGGTCATGAACAAACAAGCATTCCCAGCAGATCAATGCGTCGTTCCCTCTGCTTTCAGCACCAGCCTGGAATGTGAGCAGCTCTGGTTCCTGCTGCATTCAGAAGCTAGAGAGGAGATAGCAGCACCAGAGAACTTCTCCACAGACGTGGAGCGTTGGAGATGACCATTTAGGCTAGTGACCTAGATATAGTGTTTCGATTATTGTACGTTATCTTGTCTAGAGTTTGTTTTTATATACAAATAATTTTAAAACTTTTTTCAAATTTTTTCAAAATTTTTATTTTTTAAAGCATTTTACAGTCTTTAAATATTTAAATAATTCTTTACTAGATTGTTTGTAATTGTGTTCACTTTTTGTTCATTGTTCTTCATTATTGTCCTCACTACTCTCCTCACGTTAGGAACTCTCTGAAGGCCTAAGATGCTTTATGAATAACTTTTATCTTACCGAGGGAAATTTCTAAGAAAAACCTTAGAATTCGAGAAAGATTTTCCTTAGAATGACGTCACTAGGAGCTACTTTTAGTCTTAGGATTTTTTTTGTGAATACGGGCCCTGTAGAGCAGCACCACACCACACTCCCCTCTGCATCAAGCTTTAGTGCCGTTGTTCTGGCAAATCCCAAACTAAGACTGAGACATATTATCCCTCACTCCAAAAAACCCATCTCCGTTGCAACTTGAGATGTCCGGCTTGGATGCAGCTGCTAAACCAGGGGAAGCCAAACCCTGGGCTCCGGTCCATATCTGGACCCAGAGAGCTTTTAGTCCAGACTGTTTCGCATTTTCATATATACTATGTAGATATAGATATATTATTCCTGTCGTCTGACCTTTGAACAGTTGCGACGGGCAGCTATGTGGGTCAACAACATTCTGGTCCACACTCCAAGCCAGCTGGTGGTGGTAATGCACCACATCGTTGTATGCCAACCCCCAGAAAACAACAAAGAAGACCTATGCAGCTCCTTTAACTCGGGTTGCTAAGTAAATAGCTTGGAAGCTCACCCTTGCTGACAGAACAATGACTTGGTGGTGCTCAGATAAGTGAGTAAAAGAAGATGGTTTCATCAAAAAGACGTACAGTGGATTATGAAAATCACACATTTAAAGATGAATGGACCAGGCCATATGCTTCAGTCGGGTATAAGGACAGTTTGCCTAATATGTTTTGAATCAGTTGGACTTATAAAGAGTGGAAATCTAAAGAGACATTATGAAACCAAACATAAGAACTTCAACCAAAGCTATCCGCCTGGGTCTGACGGTAGGACAAGGAGAATAAATAAACTGAGGGGACAGTACGAGCGAGCACCACAGCTGATATCACAGCCTCTTACAGCACGACAGCGATCATATGAGTGTTCACTGAGAGTACAATGGATTTTAGGAAAACACAAAAAGCATTTCACTGACTGAGGAATGATCAGAGAGTTCATGGAAACTGCGGCAGAAACTCTTTTAGAAGGAAAAGGACAACTTAAGGAAAAGGTTAAGACCGTTCCTGCCACAAGCACAACAAGGAGAGCAGAGCTGTTCTACCAAGATGTATAGACCCAGCTCAACTGTACAATTCAAAGTGCGTTTAATATTGGTACTGGCAGATGATTTCATGGGCAAATTAATAATTGATCAGTAGTTAAAGAACAAAAACTCTTGTGTTAATTAAATGGTAAATAAAAATGAAACAAAATATTATGTCAGTTGATTTAACATGTTTGTGTCAGGATCTGCCATTTTGGGTTTTGTGTTTGTTTACTTAGGTCGTTCTCATCTGCTTCCTGTTTAGTAGTTAAGTTCATTTATGTTTGTTATCTGGCTATGTTCTTGTATTTGGTTTCCCAGTAGTTCTGTACTCCTTAGTTTTATTTGTTCATTTTCTCTCATGCTTACTGTTACTTATTTTCTCCCAGGTTAGTTATTATTGTATAGTTCTTTGGTTAGTCCCTCATGTTTCAGTTCCTGTCTGGCAGTCAGTTATATTCTGTTATTCAGTAGTTCTGTTCGTTTACTTTTTGTTTCCATGCTCTTAGATTTAGTTCCTTCTAGAGTTACTATTTATGTTAGCTTATGTTTAGGTTTCTGTTCCCTGCTCCTCCTAGTTAGTTTAGTGTTTGTTTTCCTTAGAGTTGTCTCTAGTTTAGTTTCCCCTCCTGTCTCTGTGTTTCCCAGCTCCCGTAGCCATAGAAACCTACTCCCTCAGTTCCCTACACCTGGTCTTCACACCTGCCTCTCTCATTCCCTTTGTTTCACCATTCACTTCCCTGTATATAAGCTTACCTGTTTTCCTTTTTCCTCATCGCCACGTCATTCTATCCACCTGTTATGCTCCTGCCAGAGACCTGCTATATTCCTGAGTCCCTGCCTGTATAGTTCCTGTTCTGTTCTGCTACTTGTAAGTCCTATGCGTCTCTGTTATTTGGACCTGAATTTCTGGCCTGTGAAAACCTGCTCTATCTCTCCACATCAAGCCTTCAAAATAAATAATATCTTAACCTACCGTGTGGCTCCCGAGCATCTCCCTGCATCCTGGTCCGACTCCACTAACGCAGACCTTGACAGTTTGGACCTAAAAGTGTTTGGATGATGGAGGCAGTTGTCCCCCTCCATGGGGCTAAACCATAGAAACTTATTCCATGATGCTCTCTATGCCCCTCGGCGCCTACTGACCCGGTCCTGTAATTTTAGGATCTCTAACCACTTCAAGGCTCAGTTGCTGTCATTCCCAATCATCTTGACTTTGTTATAATATCACCGACAGTTGACTGTGGAAAATTATGCAGCAAGAAAATTTTACAATTGGACTCCGTGCACAGGTGGCATCCTATCTCGGTAACATGCTGGATTTTACTGAGATACTGAGAACGACCTATTGTAGAAACAGTGTGGATGACATGCCAAAATATTGGTGGAAACAGTTTAGAAACTTTCATTGTCTATCTTATTTACATCACAAAACCTCCCATTTAAGCGTGGGTGTGGATACTTCTAAGAGACTGTATATATCATCAAACCTACCAACAGTGAGGTCAAGAAGCCAACATGTAAGGGAGCTGTTGTTAAATCCATCGTTGTTTCAAAGGATTCTCTCCTATAATCTGAATATTCTATATGTTTATGATGTATATGTAAAAAACAGAACGATGGACATATAGTGTTATATATTATATTAGAGGCTCTATCTTTAAAGAAACAAATTACCAAAACAAAACATGCCTGTAAAAATGTTGGTTCTTATGACAGAAAATGTCTTCTGTTTTCCCCACAACAAACTCAGAGAGAAAAAGTTTTCTTTAAAATCTCACTTCATTTTTATATCTCCAGCAGGCAAAGAAAGTTAGTTATACAAACTCTAACCTTTGAACAAATTTATTATTGCACCTCCATCTCGAATATGAATGCAAAAGTTTAAAATCTCAAACTTTTACCTACTTATTCAGTAACCAATTTATTCAGTGGTGTACAGCATGCATCTACTGTAAAAAATCCAGATTTAAAGATATTTTTTGCACAAGTTATCATGTTTTGCTGTTGCTGAGGACCCAGTAAGCACTGAATAAAGACCATAGTACTAAATACAGGGCAATGCACATCAGGATTGCTCTTTTGATGCCTTCAAATATAAAACGGGGCCTGAAACTGGCGAACGTCACTTTCAATGCAAACTTGATGGGAGAATGCACTTGCGCTGGTGAGCCATAACTAGACCTTTCACATCAATAAAAAAAGGCTAATAAGCACAAATCTTGAATAAAATTCAAAACATTTCATTACTCTCCCCGATGTTCACCAGGGTGATATGAAACACAGTTTAACACAGATTGTGACAAGGTGTGAGGTGTTAACACTGATTGCTGTAAACATTTCAATACCATGATGACACACAGGCCTAATGCTGCACGATAGATGCATTGGTACTGGACCTGGAAAATAGGAGAATTATGAGGGAATGCGTTATCAGGCATCACCAAGATTCCCTGGCCCAGGATGATGACTGGCCAATATGCCGATTTAGACTCCCTAGAGCATTGCTCTTGTATGTATGTGGAGACTGACCCGCCAGAACCAAGCCATCCCTGTTCAACAAGTGTAAACTGCTCTGGAATTCCTGGCAACCTGCTCTAACCAATGCAAATCAGCCGGCTGGTATGTGTTTTTATACAGTCGTTTTCTACCGCTTCCTCCATAGTGCGTCGCGGGGGAGCTGGTCTACGGGGGGAGGCGGGATACACCCTGGAGAGGTCACCAGTCCATTGCAGGCCAACACAGACACACAAAGGACAAACAACCACACACACACTCATTCACCCCTAAGGGCACTTTAGAGAGACCAATTAAACAAACAGTCATGTTTTTGGACTGTGGGAGGAAGCTGGAGTCCCCGGAGAGAACCCACGCATGCTCGGGGAGAACATGCAAACTCTATGCAGAAAGACCCCCGGCCGGGAGACAAACCTTCTTGCTGCAAGGCAACAGCAAGGCAACAGTGCTACCAACTGAGCCACCATGCAGCCCATGTCTTATACGATTAACAATTAATTAACACTCTGTCCGAAGCCACTTTTAGCAACAATATGATTGTTGAAATTATCCAAAGTTCTGGGATATCGCAGCCAGACCTAAGTGCAATAACACCTGCCGTCCTGGATGGCATTGTTAAAATGACCAGTCGACACATCAGATTTCCCTGCACTGTGGCTTCCAAACGTGTTCAACTCTCCATCTCACTTGATTTCTGCCTCGGTGAAACTTTGTTTCTTTGCTCTTTTCACCGTGGTTGCCATTGTTAACCTGTAAATAGCATTGATCAGCTGGCTCATTTAAACACATTGACATTAATGAGGTGCTTTGCGTTGACCATTTATGGTTGAATGTAGGCGTGTAGAGGGCGGAACATGAGGCAGAACCTTGTACCCAACGTTGAGATGCAGCTGCGATTTATAATGCTTGCTGGTGTGTGTGTGTGCACGGTTTTATAAGTCTGGATTGACTTTGGCGTACGCCCTTTTCGGCTTTTGGGGATACATAAACATTTAATATAGATCCTATGCAATGTTTTATAAACAAGACCCCTGATCACAATTCCTGTGGATTTCAGCCTAATGCTGTTATCTGTTTATGCCACAGGTGGCATTGCTTGCCATAGGAAACGTAAATAAATTACTTGCTACACTAAAATGAATTTATTGTTCTATAAAATGTTCACAGTGTAAATCTTTAAAGCAACAAAATATCTTCTATCTATCTTTTAAACTTCAAAATATCAGTTTAGTGCTTATTATTTGCACATTAAACTAGATTTGTCCTCAGAATAGCCAATCTAATGGGAAACTGATGCCAGGCAACATCTTTTAAGTCATTCTCCCTATAATGATGAGATTGTGGATCATATATCCAAAGCAGCAAAGAAGAAGGGCCACTACAGGAAACAGAGTGTAGTGACATTTGTATTTATTTTGTATTCAATATTAAACACCATTACTACTGCGATGAACCATTGAGATTAAAGGAAAATAACTCAATGCACTCTGACCTCAAGATTGGAGAAGCCGTGGGATCGGGAAACTAAGTAAACACAATAATGTTTCAATGCTGAAATGAACAGAAATACAGGAAGACATAACTGAATTCGTAAATGACTGAATAAAATGAAAAAACACAAATAATGCAACAACAACAGAACACATTTTTATTCTAGTTAGCAATATTTATACATTTCTAAGATCCTTCAAACTCTGAATTTAATTACATTAAAAATTTAGAGGGCTGAGAGTCAATTTCAGATTTTTTTAAATACTTCTAAAGTTACAAGCAACAAATTAATGTTTTAAGATTCTCTCAGAGGTTTTTATGCCCTTTTTTCATACTTCTGGTAAAGATGTGTAAAAAGTCTTAAAGTATGTTTTTATTAATTTAATCAGAATCAAAGACTCAAAGTCTTAATTATTAACGTTTTTTTCTTTTGCTTTTACCATTATCACCAGTAAAAAAAACAAAACAAAGTGCACACATGAAGAAACCTTTATAGTCTACAGATGTGTCATGGAGGAGGTCAAGTCTTTCCTAGAAACCAGTAAAAAATGTTTTCATTTTTTGCTTTGTAGAGGTGAAAGCATATTTTTTTCTCCTAATTGTGGATTTAAAGTTTCAATTTGTGCAACATTAAAGTGTGGAAGCTGTTTTCCGATTTGTTTCCTATTGTTTATGAAGCTGGCTGTAAGAGGTTTTGAGTTATTTTTCCGTCTTTTAAATTTGTCCATCAGATTCTCTTCTTCCTTATCTGTTTTGACTGTTTCCCCTTTCTTCTGCTCAGTTTGTGTTCTTATTCACCTCTTGTGTCTTTATTTTATCTGTTTCTGTCTCTAAAACCTCCCTTTTTGTCCATCTTGTTCCTTCTGTATTAAGAGGATCTGTTATCAGGCTGCAGCACATGGGGGAGTCTGCTGTGCGTGCAGAGAATCCGAATGCTCCAGGTTGCACAAGTTGAGCAGACTCTGATAATGAAAGCTGCTGCTGCACAGCAGGAACGGTAATTATCTCTGGATTAGCCTCACAGTTATAATTAACATGAGGAAAATAAACACAAGTAACAGAACTACCGAAAACACAGGAAAGTGTGCATTTTTATGTTAGCTACAGATGTCATAGTGCACAAAACAAAACTGCAATAATATTAATCATATTTTCTGTTTAAAAGGTGCATCATCTGCAGTGATTCCTTTCTTCTTCCGGGATTAGCTCTGACACTGAAAATTACCAATCCTGTTCAGTCTTTCTCTGTGAATGGGAACAGATTTTGGTCTTTTCCTCTTACTAACCGACTCTTTTCATCTTCATTAGGTCTTAATAAAACACATCAGGCTGGAGAACTTTGTGCCAGCGATCTGAAAGACATTTTCTTACCTGCACAGGCTAAATGAATGTGCTGCATACCTCCTGAGAATGTGGCCTGTGGTGTGTTTAACAGACATGTTCAGGTGTTTTTAGGAGAAACTGTGAGTCAACAGTAACCTACTTGCAGGAGGTGGCTCTGATTTGTCTTAGAAATTCTGGGTATTGAGGACATTAGAGGCAACCTCTGAGATCCAAGAAAATGAACCTAGAACAAAAGACAACATTCTGAAAAAAAAAGCAGAAACTGAAAAAATATGTGATCTTACTGGGTTAGGGCTGATGAGGGAAAGTTAATGCAAAAAAAGATTGCTTTTAACAAATTTAAATAAGACTATACTGTTAAACGTTCCCAATGTGGATAAAGGTTAATTAGGATTTTCCACCTTGGAACAGACAGCGTAAAGGACCTCGGCGTCCAAACGAGAAGCAGTTCACTGTAAAAGATCCTCCCTGACAGACAGTGGCTGAGCTGGGCTCTCCTAGAAGAAGTTAGGAGGAAGGTACAGAGCACCAGGAAGACTCTGGCAGTTTTTCAAATAATATTACCTCAGTATTGAGACACATTATGGGTCAGAACAGTTCAAATGAGTTACCTCCACCCTAGGGGGAAATGTTTGATTTAATATGGACCAAAAAGCATCAAATGTATTCATTAATTTCTGTCTGTAATCCAACTTTTCTTTGCTTTTTATTACTTTTATTTATCATACCACTGCAATGTCCTTTTTTTTTTTTTTTTGTCAATGCAATGCTAAATAAGCAGTTCAAACACTCAGATAAAAGGGTTAAAGAAACTGGTAAAACCAGAGGTTATTTACAAGGCTGTGGAAATGTTTTCGCCCCCCACAGATATTATGATCCAAAACTACATGACCCTATGTAGAAAATAGGACCCCTTGTTTAATCACAAATAAGCTGAGATCAACCACCTCACAAACTAAATTTCAATAGCTGCAATCAGATTACTGCTAGACCTTTATAATCAACAAATCATCTAAAACGAACCTGTCTGACAACATGGCATCTGCTAAAATGTTTAAAAAAGCAACACATCGTGCCCTGATCTAAAGACATTGAAGAACAGATGAGAAACAATGCCACTGAGTTAAAAACATATTTAAGAAAGATTATCTGAGGCTTTAAGACTTTAAGAAGAATTATTATCCATAAATGGAGAAGACAGAACTGTGTTGAGCCTTTAGTGGACGGCCTCCCAAAATTATTCAAAAAAGCGTCAACCATCCAGCATCTAGTAGGTCACTAAAGAACCCAAAACACCTTCTAAATCACTGCAGGAATCGCTTGGCGGAGTTAAGGTCAGAGTTCTTAATTCAACAGTAAGAGAATGAGTAAAAATAAGGGAGCGTCCCAAGTTGAAAACCACTGCTAACCCAAAAGATCACAAAGGCCCATCACATATTACCTAAAAACATTGCTCTGACAGGTAAACATGGTGACACTTGTGTGATGATCTGGAGCCTCAAGGGTTGGGTCATGTGTTGCTACAGATGGAACCATAAATTCTGAGCTCAACCAGAAAATCCTGAAGGAGAATGGGTGATGATTGGATTATGCAGCAAGACAATAATCCATAGCGCAGTAGCAGGGCCACCTTTTAACAGTTAAAAAAATAAATAAATGAAGGTTTCAAAGTGGCCTAGTCAAAGTTCAGAACAAGAGTAGGCCACAATTACAAGGCCTTCAGAGATGCAAGAAACTAATGCAACTCATGGCAAAAACTGGACGACAGTTCCCGCTAAAAGAGGCAGAACCAGTTGTTAGATTTAGGGGGTAAATACTTTTTTACATAGGGTCAAACTGGTTTGGAGAGCTTTAATCGCTTAATAAACGAAACGATCTTTTGAAAACATCTTTATGTTTTGACTTTCAAAATATTTTGGTCATTTTTGTCTGATATAAAAAATGTTTGATGATGTAAAACTTTTAAGAATCACAAATAGTAAAAATGATTAAATCTGTATGACTAGAAAAAGAGCAGCAACATTCAAACTGATGGACCAAAGTGGGAAAGCTGAGGCTGAAGTACTTGCTGGACTGCTGAGTCAATAGAACAAAACAAAGATAGGATAATCAGGTAGAAAATAAATCATTTATTGAACAAAGAAAGGAGGTACATGGGCTGACTTAAAAATGAACAATGAGATCGTTTCGTCTTCAGAGGACTGAACCGAAGCCATCTCATCAGTGGTAATTCCATCAGAGCCAATCTGGGCCTTGATTAGGGAGCCATTTGCAGAAGCAATCAAAGAAAAGCAACGGCGCAGACATAACTCCTTAGCTCTCCTGACCTCTCTGCAGAGCCGTCTTTAACTTATCTGCAGAGCATGATTCGAATAAACATTATGAGCTCTTGTCCTAGAGTAGACAGTGCTGAAACTGAAACATTAAATCATTTTTTCTGAAATATTAATAAATTAATCTGTGTAAAGTCATGTTCTGGTGATGCAATGTTCAGGCAGAAATAAACAGCATCTCCTTTTTGTTGCTGGTCAGATTAACCATCCCTGATTCTTCTGCTCCTCTGGTCTCCTGAGCTTCAGTGGTTGTCTCTATTTGGCAGCTCTGTCAAAGCAGGTTATTTTCTGTGAGGTTGCCATTTCTCAAAATCTCAATTGATTTTTTTCCCTAAATCCTGATCAGAAATGCTTGCCTGCTTACTTTCATTTGGGTCTTGAAACCACCTTTCCAAGACTAAAGGAGCTGATGAGGTGTACTTTCAGCTGTAATTACGGTTAACTTGTTCATGTTTTATTACGTTGAAACTAAATAGTTTAATGTATTTTATGGTTTTTTTTATTGAACAATTCAACTTAAAAATATGTTATTAATCTCAAAGTCAAATAAATGTTGGAACTCAAACTGTCCAGGTGTCCCCACAGAGTCGTTGATGTTGATGGCTGTGGGCAGGAGGATCTCCTGTAGCTGTCAGTGTTACAGTGGATCTGAAGCATCTGACTGAAAACATTATATTACCGCTTCCTGAGAAGGATGCTCAGGGTTGTCCAGTTTGTTCTTCATTTTATTTGGATTCTGCTGACCTTTCTGATATCTCTTAATAAAATCTAGTGTAGCCTAATTAGTGAATAGAGTACAACGGTGTGTTATTTATTCAAAGCATCATCTCCACAGGGCTGAGTGCAGGTTGTTTGTGTGCCTCTCTCACATTCCTTGTGTTTTTCTTACCCTCCTTGTTCCTGCTATGAGTTTGTCTTCCCTTCTCCCAGGATCCCTTCCATGCACTTGCTCAAGTTCCTTTATTCTGGTGCTCAGCTTCCTCGTCCTTGGATTCCAGGAAGTATCCTCCTCTGTTCACCATTATTATTCTCCTCACTGCCCCTCAGACCTTCCTCCTGAAAACAGTCAACTGCTCCACTCCAGTTCCTCTGTGGTTGTGGCCTTCACTAGAGTCATTCTTACAACAAACATGACACAAAGTTTGAAGTCATCTGCTCTGTTTCTGGTCTCAGAGGTTTGTTAGAGAAGCTTAGAGAACAAACAGCAACATTAAGACCAAGGAACATAGCATACAGGGCAGGGAGAAAGTTGTGTAGATGTTTAAAGCACAGCTAGGTTATAAAACAATATCCCTTGTGTTTAACATCTCCCAGAGTTCTGTTCAATCCATCATCTGAACATGGAGAGAGGATAGACAAACTGCAGATCTACCAAGACATGGAGGTCCACCTAGACTGACAGGCTGGTGAAGGAGAGCATTAATCAGAGAAGCAGTGAAGAGGTCCATGCAAACTTTAGAAGAGCTGCAGAGATCCACCCTTCAGGTGGAAGTATCTGTTGTCAGGAGAACTACAGGGGTTGGACAATGAAACTGAAACACCTGTCATTTTAGTGTGGGAGGTTTCAGCCAGTCTTCATTGATTGCACATTGCACCAGTAAGAGCAGAGTGTGAAGGTTCAATTAGCAGGGTAAGAGCACAGTTTTGCTCAAAATATTGAAATGCACACAACATTATGGGTGACATACCAGAGTTCAAAAGAGGACAAATTGTTGGTGCACGTCTTGCTGGCGCATCTGTGACCAAGACAGCAAGTCTTTGTGATGTATCAAGAGCCACGGTATCCAGGGTAATGTCAGCATACCACCAAGAAGGACGAACCACATCCAACAGGATTAACTGTGGACGCAAGAGGAAGCTGTCTGAAAGGGATGTTCGGGTGCTAACCCGGATTGTATCCAAAAAACATAAAACCATGGCTGCCCAAATCACGGCAGAGTTAAATGTGCGCCTCAACTCTCCTGTTTCCACCAGAACTGTCCGTCGGGAGCTCCACAGGGTCAATATACACGGCCGGGCTGCTATAGCCAAACCTTTGGTCACTCATGCCAATGCCAAACGTCGGTTTCAATGGTGCAAGGAGCGCAAATCGTGGGCTGTGGACAATGTGAAACATGTATTGTTCTCTGACGGGTCCACCTTTACTGTTTTCCCCACATCCGGGAGAGTTACGGTGTGGAGAAGCCCCAAAGAAGCGTACCACCCAGACTGTTGCATGCCCAGAATGAAGCATGGGGGTGGATCAGTGATGGTTTGGGCTGCCATATCATGGCATTCCCTTGGCCTAATACTTGTGCTAGATGGGCGCGTCACTGCCAAGGACTACCGAACCATTCTTGAGGACCATGTGCATCCAATGGTTCAAACATTATTTCCTGAAGGTGGTACCGTGTATCAGGATGACAATGCACCAATACACACAGCAAGACTGGTGAAAGATTGGTTTGATGAACATGAAAGTGAAGTTGAACATCTCCCATGGCCTGCACAGTCACCAGATCTAAATATTATTGAGCCACTTTGGGGTGTTTTGGAGAAGCGAGTCAGGAAACGTTTTCCTCCACCAGTATCACGTAGTGACCTGGCCACTATCCTGCAAGAAGAATGGCTTAAAATCCCTCTGACCACTGTGCAGGACTTGTATATCTCATTCCCAAGACGAATTGACGATGTATTGGCCGCAAAAGGAGGCCCTAAACCATACTAATAAATTATTGTGGTCTAAAACCAGGTGTTTCAGTTTCATTGTTCAACCCCTGTATTTGTTGCGCACTCCTTAAATATGAGCACTATAAAACAGTAGCAAGTATAAAACCTAAAAGACAACCATTCCCCATGTAGGGGACACATCAAACACTTGGAAGAGGTTCTCTGGTTAGAAAAAAACAAAACATTACTTTATGTCGTGAAGAAACCTATAGAGGGAAATTTGCCTTTTTATTATTCAATCAAACAAAGTAATTTCAATTAAAAAGCCGGTCAGTAATTTTCTATACAGCTTCTTCCTGGTGCCTATCTCCAGCAGTCTAAGGGCGAGAGGTGGGGTACACCCTGGACAGGTCACCAGTCCATTGCAGGGCAACACACAAACACACTCATTCACACACACCTTAATGTGTTAATTTAGAGAAATTAACATGTCTTTGGACTGTGGGAGGAACCCACACATGCACGGGGAACATGCAAACAACATGCAGAAAGATCCTCGGCCAGGAGTCGAACCCAGGACCGTCTTTCTGCAAGGCAACAGTGCTACCCACTGCGCCACTGTGCATATATTTTATTTTTAAAAGAAAATTTTTTTTACAAAACCTGCTTTTTTTTTATTCAAATCTTTTTTTTTCTCATGAAGTGAAAAATGTATTTCCAAAACAAACATTTATTTGATCATGTCAGAAATCTTTGATGCTGCCTTTCTTTAGTTGAACTCAAATGGTTTTGAGTGCTGAGAACATCCTGGGCGAGGCCTGAGGAGGAACGCTGCAAGACGTCTCCGTACTCCAAACTGAAAGAAAACTCAAAAACTGGCTACAACCTGTAAAAAATGTACAACTTTAAACTTGGAAACATTTTTATTGATATCTTTTAACATCTTTGACATCTTTTAATGCCTGCTCTCTCACTGTAAAAAGGCATAAAACAATGAATTATTCTGAAATTCTTTTTTCTTTTTTTACATGATTATTTTTGATGTTGCTATTGGCTTACCTCTCCTCCATCTGGCTGCTCTCAGTGTGTTTCACTACTTCAACCCTGCTACTTTGGTTAGCTGGGCAGGAAGAAAGGCAGAAAGTGAAAGGAAAGACGTGCAGAACTGAACCTAGGACAGCTGCATCCAGGACTGTAGCCTCCTCATATGGTGAACCCGCTCTGTCACTCTGCTGCTTGATGCTATTAATCTGTTCTGTTATTTGAATTAATGCCATTGATGTAGATCCGTTTTGTCTGAAACCATACTGGCTGTCGGACAAAAAATTTATCTTTTCCGTGAAGCAGTCTAATCTTTGAACTAACTCTGTAGCTATTCCAGCATTGTGGAGAATTAGCAGAGTACTGATGCAGGCCTGTAATTAGAGAAGTGGAGTTTATTTCCTGCCTTGCTGGAGAATTACTATAGCAGTTTTCATTTTGCTTGGAAATGATCCAGTTGTGAATGAAAAACTTCAGATGAAGGTCAATCGTTTAGTGATACAATCAACAGTCTTGTCATATTAATTCCACTGTAGTCAACTGAATTACTGTTGACTGCAGGTATAGTTACATTTATTAACTATACCTAATATGTTTTTTGTATCTGCAGGATTCAGGACAATTAAGAGTTTATTGTTGTAAATTTATCAACCCTTACACCCTAATTTTGTTGCAAGTTATTAATTTTTCCAGCTAGTTTTAGTCCTACATCCTTTAACCACATCATGTATGTTGTTTAAAATTCATAATCATAATCAACAAGATATTCAGGATAATCTATTTTAGGTGAACTATTTTTAATTATGCTATTCAGTATTCTCCATACACATTTAAGATTTTCTGAAATTCTGGTATATTTTCTCTTACATATCCTCAGAATAGTCAATTTATTTTTATATTTCTCTTCTGCTTCGTGAGTTTGAGATTTTTAAAATTGTGTATAAAGGTTGTTTCATTCATAAAAGTATTTATAATTCTTTTGCGATCCATGTCTTATCTGTATACTGTTGTCTGATGCTTTATTTAATTATTAGGCCGTATTAGTGATTTAAGAAGTCAATGTTTTAGAAATGTTTAAAAGCTCTGCCTCCTTTTCTTCATTTACTCCGTTCCAGTTTACTAATCTAAGTTCAGCTTGGAATGCCTTTTAGTTTTCTGGTATTTTCCTTTTCTAAATAAAGGTTCTCCCTCTTCTTTCTGATAGCAATGGAAGACAAAAACAGGAACACAGCCCACCTAAACTGCATTTTGGATAATTAGTGAATATATTTGAATAAGTGTGGCTGAGGGAGTTGTTATTCTGCTGGGTTTAGTAATGGGTGGATAATGGCTCAAACTATACATCAAAATCATGAAATCATTTTATGTTCTTTTGGGTTTAGAAGATCGATATTGAAATCTCCAAATAAACATGACTTCCTGATTTACATTTTCGAAAAATGTTTCTATGTTGTCTATGAAGTTAGATGATGTGGTTCTCTACTCACAACTGATAACATTTTTCTACTTTTGCATGAAAATTTCTGTAGATATACAGTCTATTACATCAACAACAGATGCTGCCATGTTTTCCACAACTTTAAATATCAGAGTATTATCTATGTACAGAACCACATCCCGTGTTTATTCTTCCTGTTCATAAAATTTCATATCTTTTCAACTGCGAAAGGTAAAAACTGATAACCTCAGACAGACATCTGTTACACTCTACCACACCCTGTGGAGGGTCAGACATTGCAGCTCTTAAGAAGAAACATGACTTAAGTATTCATATTAAATCAGTAGTGTATTAATGAGAGAGGCAAGTTTATCCCTGACTCTGCAATGGCTGTTGTCTACCAGGCTTGTATGGTGGGTAACATAATGGGGAGACCGCACAAAGATTTTTGCTTAAACAAAAAAATTGTAAAAAAACAAAAAACTAAATAGGAAAACCATGAAATGAAAAGCTAAATTACATGTTAACCCAAAACTCCAATCAATAACCAAATTAAGCAAATCTAACACAACCTAACCATGAGACAAACCAAACCAATGAAGATCTCAGGAGGGAGAGAAGCAGTTTTTAATAAGCAGGGAGCAATAAAGCCAACCACCCGCATCGGCAAAAGGCCTCTCTTCAAACCCTGCAAGGAAGAACAGCCAAAAACAAACTAGAGCTGTAACACTGTTGTCTCATGGATTCCTGCAAGAAAAGAAAAGATATGTTGACATGAAAGTTATAGCAGTGTCAAAGACACATCATTATAAGTTTACTTTCTGTGCGAACGTCGGGCGAAAATTAGTGTTCACAGATTTTAACATAAAAGCTGACTAAACCTAAACTATTTTGCAAAGAGGAATTTGCACAATGTTAGTCTGTAGATGTGCAAAGCGGGTGGAGACATACCCCAAAAGACTTGCAGCCGAAACTGCAGCCAAAAGATGATTTTACAAAGTGATGATTCAAGGGGGACAGAAAACTACATGCCACACTTCAAAGATTTTCATTACCAAAATATTTAAAAATCCATGTATTTTCTTTACATCACAAAAATGCACTAAAAGTCACTGAATTGAATAAAAACAAAGTTCCTTAAAGAAAGATTGGAAGGAAATGTCATAATTATCCCGCTCCAAGCAGAATATCATGAAGCAATTTGAGGAACCGGGGGAAAAGGCCTAAAGCTGCACAGTCATGATCTCTGATCCTTCAGATACAGATACCAGCAAAACAACATTATCAACGGACAAACAGATCATGAAACACACATGGGAAAGATGTAGAAGATGAATTACACTAAGCAGCTTGATTTCTGAATAATAGCAGCAGAATAAATCAGAGTTAGAGACAATGTTTTCAGAGCTGGATCTTTTATACTTCCTTGACATATGTCCCCAACCTTTTTACTGCAGATCGTGGATCTAGGGCACAGCCAAGTGTCATGAGATGAATTAATTGCCTTCTCCTCTGCCTCGGGGGGCATTTCTTCAGGTGTTCTCCAGTGACTTTATTTTCTCCACTGCTGAAGTATTAAATAAATCAGGAGCTCTCTTTGACAGATGTTCACCTGCCTCTGGAGTGCTGCACAGCAATAAAGCAGGCTTTGCTTCCAACAGCCTTACAGCGACAACTCACAGATTATCACCTGACATGGACTGTAGCCAGTTATTGATTGGTTGTTTCAAGGGAAGGCGCCTTCTATATTAGCTGAGGCTTGATAGAGGTGGAGGAGCAGATAATGAGAAGACCAATGAGCCAAAACTACGGAGCCGTGGCAGAAGAGGATGGAGGCTGTTCAGTTACATTAACTGAACACAGCAGACGGCTGCTGCTTATATATATTGTAGATTATATGTGTCATATTTATAATATGTCTTATCAGTACAGCATTGCATTTTGTCAGGAAACTTATTAAGATTAGACGGTCCCTGCAGGTCAGCCTCTGCCTCAAAAGAGGAGGAGTTTTAGTATCCTTGTGATCCTTGGGGTCAAGTTTAGAGTTTTAATTTTAGTCGTTTCTCTCTGTAGATCTTATTCCCTGTTTTATTTTGGAAATCTATCTTCTATCTCACACTGTGTTTCCTACATGTCCTGTTTTCATTGTCACTCAATTCTTGCCATTTTTAGTCTTGTTGGGTATCTTGGGTTATTTGTGTTTGGTCATGCCCTGGTAGTTCTTGATTCCCTTTTGTATTTATCAGTCATTCCTTTCAGTATAATTGCTTTCTCCTTGACTGCAGCCTGTTTGTTTATTAGTCTCACCTGTTGTGCATCCAGTAATCACCACCCCAGCATAGGAACTGATATTATGCACTTCTTTCAGTCCCGCTCTGCCCTCTGCTCCGCAGCTTAGGAATGGGCAGAAATTTGTGCCGTCAGAAACTGAATGTGAATTGCTCAGACTGAATCTGTATTTGTGTAATCTGAAATTAAACGCATTGGTTTGAAAATGTATTTCAACAAATTGAAACTGAATTTTATAGTTTGAAACTGAATTTGTTTCCCGGAAATTTATTTCGTTGTTTGGAAATTTAAATTGCCTACTTTCACTTTCAATTCTAGAGTTCAACTTCAGTTCCAAAATTCAGTTTTTTGTGGCACACATCCGGGTCCTTGAGAAAAACCTCAATTTAATCAAACACAGATTCATCGATTAATGTTTCACATCTGGTTAAACATCCTTTACGGCATTTTGAGCTGCAGCAGTTCAGCGTACATGAGATTGGCAGGTGTCAGTCATTAAGTCAAATGACCATCTATAGGAAGCCTCATGTAAACAAATGATAAACAGCTGTAACAATTATGTTACCTGTAGCTATTAGTTAAAGATGCCAAATTAGCATAGTAAACCACCGGTGTTACATCAGTCTGCATTTCCTCACATCGATATGTTTGATGAAAGCTGTGTTGAAATTCAGGGGCTGCATCCTTCGAAACACCAATCTACCTGGGCTGGGTCCCTGGATAGCCACGAAAACCATGAAGGCCGGAAGTGATTGGCTGTAAATTTGTACGGTCCTGCATTCACCAACTGTTCCCGCCCTTACCTCAGTTTAACTTTTGTTGCCTAGCAATTGCAACCACCCCACACATGGAGCCTGAAGGTTAATCCATCGCAGGGCAACACAGAGACATACAGGACAAACAACCACACACACACACCCATTCACATCTAAGACCAATTAACCTAACAGTCATGTTTTTGGACTGTGGGAGGAAGCTAGAGTACCCTGTGAGAACTCATGCATGCACGTGGAAAACATGCAAATCCCAAGCAGAAAAACACCCAGCCGGAAGTCGAACCCAGGACCTTCTTGCTGCAAGGCAACAGTGCTACCAACTGTGCCACCGTGCAGCGACTTACAATCCCATTTTGTTTAAAATCTTCTTGTTTTATTATCTTTTAATTTTATTCTCATTTATTTATCAGCCATTTAATATGTTCAAAATCATTTTTGTGTTTTTGGAAAGCCAGCGGGAATCAGGGGTTCTCCCCCCTCGAACCCCCGGTCAGCTGACAGCTGGCGAGGCAAGCCTGCTGTTAGCACTGTGGGAGCGGACATCTTTGAACACCTCAGAGTGACACTGCAATTAAGCGATATCTTAATAAACCAGGTAGATATTTCAGGTTTACATGACAAACATTAGAAAAGTTAGTTAAGGACCCGTTTTGGAAGTGAAATTGAATTTTAGAGCTAAAAGTGAAAGTAATCAAACTGGATGTTCAACACAAACATTTTCAAAGCAAATTAATTCAGTTTCAAACCATTGAATTCAGAAATGAAATTTCAAACCAATGCATTTAATTTCAAATTATGCAGTTGCTGCCCATACTAATGTCCCCTCTCAGTTCAGCCCTGACCCTCTGTGGTCATTTGTGTGGTTTTTTGGATTTCTTTGCCATTATTGTTGGAAAAGCGAAAGCTTTCAGAATCAGTTCAGTGTTACTAAGCATTCCATACATATAAATACAGTGACATCTGCTGGCCAACCTTTAGCATCACATTTGCATGGATAAACGGGTGAGCCTTAAAGAAACATAAAGCACCATGTTTAAGAGTGAAGAATCTATGATGTGAATTTCAAAACAACAGATTTTTATATTAAGACAAAAAAATATGTTTTTATGATTTTGCCACCATAAAATACTTTGAATACTATATTTTTGAACATATTTAGCAAAATGTATAGAAATACAAAAAGGTACAGAACACAAAAAGTTTGAAGAAAATTGGGGAACTGCTCATGTAAAGGAGATTATGACAGTTATACAGAATATAACCTAATACTTATACAGAATGCTGGCGAGGGGAGAGAGGCGATTGGAGAGGTTTACAGATTCCTTATGAAAAGCAAGATCCTTTTAGCTGAGTTATTCTCCAGTCTGTTCTTCTTACTATCTGTACAGATTTGAAGAATACCCTTTCACCTCCCACAGAACTAGCTGAAATATGAAGATATCTTTTGGCAGGTTTGTGAATATCAAGATAAACTGTGTTTTAGTTTCAGGATGCAAACACTTCCTAGTGTTCTCACATTCATGTTACATCTATTTGCTATCTAACCTGCTAATCTTTCCCTGTGTGCCATATGTTATATGAGTTTATATGTACATGTAGGAGCAAATAGCTGACTGAACTAAAGACAGATTGAGAGATAACAGATTCATGGTGGCGCAGTTCGAATGATTCATATAAACACTCTCCTCTTTATATTTCACAATGTCCTGTCAAAGACTATTGGCCTCTTTTAATGGCCGAAGCATAAGAAACACACAGAAATTATGTTTAAAGGCTGTACATTTCTTTCCAGTTTAAATAAAGGTTAAATAAGTGGTTAAAGACATACATCAAATGAAGTATATTTTGGTGGAACAGAGGAAAAGTGGTCATAATTAATATGACATATGTATTCATTGGAAGATAAAAATTCATAACATAAGTTTAACATTATGGATATCATTTTGGTTTAAATACAACCAAACAAATGAACAGTGATAAAAATGTCAATTTAACAGCTAACAATGACATGGTGTTAACAAATGTGAATTAAATTAAAATCACATGGAAGGGGTTGAGTTGGATCAAAGAAATTATGCTAAAGAAAGAACAGAATTACAGCAGTTTTACACATTAAAGTGACTTCACAGGTGGTTAATGAGCAAAGAATGAAATAAACCTAATTGAATTTAAAAAAATGGGATACATAGTTAGAACTTAAATAAACAGAAAACTTCAAATTAGTCACTGAGGCATTTTCACCAAAATTTAGCCTACAATTTGTTGTGTGATCTGTAGTGAGAATATGTTTAAGTTCATTTAGAACATGCTTCTTACAACTTTATTGTTCATTATGAGGTTATTAAACAAAGGAATATACTTCCCCGTTTTCCTTAATGCATGCTACATCTAAATAGATCTCTGCTCAAGAAATTATTTTATACTTGTATATGACATGAATTTATGTGACAGTTTGCTTCTGTTAAACCACCCTCTTATTTTGCTAATTTTTCAGGCAACAATATTCAGTAATCCTTTAACTTTTCACCAGAACAAATAAATATGGGTGATCTGCAGGCACATCAAAATGTGATACTTCTGAAACCCTACAAATGAGTTCTGGACCCAGTACCAAGCCCTGAGGAACAGCAAAAGCTCCATTCAAGCCTGTCCCAGCTTCAGAACCTGTTTTTTGTCACTCAGTTAACATCTCATCCACTGCAATAAACTCCCCACTCACAGCTTTTGATTCTATTTATGTTTGAGTTTTAGCCCAACGTGTCAAGAGGAAACGTATTCGCTGTTTGGTGGGGATTTTTCTTACATGCTGAGTGATGATGCCGTTTACTCAGGAAATCAACCTCAAACAGGAAACTTAAAATATTTTTGCCACATCAAAAATAACTCTCGCAAGTAAACCACTCAGAAATGTCAGCAGTGGTAGCTTTTGTCATCATCATGCTTCACTTTGAAGGTAACCTCTCCTTTTCTTACTTTGGCTATTCAAAACATTGTTTTTTGGAAATGTGAATCTTTTTACTGCTGGGAATCAGAATATAAAATATACCTGAATGTTTGTTTTTCATCTTAAACCAGGTTAATCTGGCAACAAAAAAGGGCCAGAAAGTGGTTTAACATAGTTACAACCTTCTATACTTCATGATATTACTATAAGTATAGACTGATTTTGTTTTATGCCTTTTTTAAACCATACTCACTTAACAGGGCAGTGTGGTTTTCAGTTGGAAGCAAAATTACAGACTAAACTGTTAGCAGACAGTCAGTCTTACCATGCTTTTAACTATTTGAGACCAAAACCCCAGAGTTCAGTTCATTCAGCAGCATATTCTAGTTGCCAGACGTTTCTGGTTTCTGGCTACTCTATCCACCTCTAGTTAGATTATTGAATGAAGAACCAACATGTTTTAACCAAAATGCACCGGACACAAACATACCTACACAGTTCATTTTAATATATATACTATATTTGGCTGGATAGACATTACCTCCAGGAAGTACTTGTTTTGGAGGCTTTATGTTGTGAAAAATTAGATTTGGAAATGTGTCTTTTTTAATTTGTAGTTCTGTAATGCTGTTTTTCATTTTTTTATTTTTTTATTTTATTCTTAATGAGACCAGAATTTGCATATAATGATACGGTGTTTTGGTATCAAATAAAATATAAGAAACATTTAATTGAGAACACCCGGCAGATAAACAGTGACAAACATTAGTTGCTATACAGGAGTGATTCATGGCAGAGTTAACGTTTATGCATTTACATCCATTTAATTTTATTTAAAAACTCAAATTATGTAAATGCATGCATTAAAATTAATTATAATCTACATAATTTAATCAATTCTAAAATGTATTAAATGTATTTAGTGAATTCATACTAACATGGTTTAAATAATCAAAGCTGTGAAAACAAACAAAATGGGAATTTGTTAAGTAATAAAATTACATAAATCTTGAAATTAGAGTTAAATATTTCTTTGAGTGACACCTAAAAATGATTCATCTATTAATCTGTTTTATAATGTTTCAGTAGTAATTGTAATAACAACTGCTGATGAACTATGAGAGGGTTCTGAGTATGTTTGCTGTTTTCAGCTAATTTTTGAGGTTCTTTTGACTGACTGACTGTTTGTTTCGTGTATTTGCAGCAGGCGTCAGTGTAGTAGAAATGTATCTGTATCACAGAGTTGGAGACAGTGCAACCCTCCCATGTAAAGGTGCACGACCCTATTCTCCACCCGCTATGGTTAGCTGGCTCTATAATGCAGATACGTCTCAGACCTCATATGAAGTGCAGAATGGAAATTTCTTCAGGCCATCACCTAAAGAAAGCAGAGTGAATCTGAGCAATAATTTGTCTCTGGTCATCAACAACATCACTGCTGAAGATGCTGGACGTTACAGCTGTCGCACTGGAGTCTCCCCTTACACGGACACGCTTGTGTATCTCAGCGTTTTAACAAGTGAGTAGTTATTGTCATGACAAAAACTTTGGTCTTGGTTTTTTTTAATTTTGTACCCGTCTTTCTTTACGGTATTCTGAAACAGAGTGGTCTTAAGTAAGAGTTTGTTCTTGACCTGCTGTAAAGCTTGAGCTTACACTCTCTGTAAGATGTTGAAGAAGAAATCAAACTAATTATTGTGCACAGTGAGAGACGTATTTATTTATTCTGTCTAAATATAATAATAAAACCTAAAAAGTATTTAATAGAACAGAATTAACTGCTCAGGTACACAATATATTGTGGATTTTCCGAACTGTTTCATTGTTGTATCTAAAAGCTATGTACTCTAAAGTATGAGGGGTCGTTAGGCACATTATTCTGAATTTACACTCACATACACTACTGAAACGTTACTTGCTCTTACACACACTACTGAAACGCTCTCATATACACTACTGAAATACTGTCATACGTACCATTAAAATACTCTGATACACACTACTGAAATGTTTTCTAATTATTTCAGTATAGAAACGGAAGGACGTTGCGTCCTAACCCTAAATAAATAATACATTTTATAGTTTTACATTTTAATAATGATATTAAAATGTATGTTCAATATAATTTAGCACACCTTTATAATTAAGGATGGAAATAATTAGCACAGACCTGTGAAGCCGTAAAAACAGAGCCCAAGAGTTAAAACCTTCTGTCTCCACTGAAATAACTGATCTTTATTTACCCCTTTTACATATTCCTGATGGCATATAAGCTTGTTTTCCTCAAAACGTTCTTGTTTTATTATCTTTTCAATTTATTCTGGTTTATAAATCAGCCATTTAAAATGTTCAAAATATTTTTATGTTCATCACACTGTAAATGTGTATAGGTATATTGATAATGACAGATACCATTGAACTAAATTTGTTGGTAAATCTTTTAACAACTTAAACACTAAACTTTTAACATTCTGAACAAAGTTTAAAAACTCGTTCTTACTCGTACTCGTACTCATACTCGTACTCGTCGTCTTCCGCTTATCCGGAACTGGGTCGCGGGGGCAGCAGAGACACCCAGACGTCCCTCTCCCAAGACACCTCCTCCAGCTCCTCCAGGGGGAGCCCAAGGCGTTCCCAGGCCAGCCGAGAGACATAGTCCCTCCAGCGTGTCCTGGGCTGTCCCCTGGGCCTCCTCCCGGTGGGACGTGCCTGGAACACCTCTAGATGCCCGAGCCACCTCAACTGGCTCCTTTCGATGTGGAGGAGCAGCGGCTCTACTCCGAGCCCCTCCCGAATGGCCGAGCTCCTCACCCTATCTCTAAGGGAGTGCCCGGCCACCCTACGGAGGAAGCTCATTTCAGCCGCTTGTATCCGGGATCTCGTTCTTTCGGTCATGACCCAAAGTTCATGGCCATAGGTGAGGGTAGGAACGTAGACCGACCGGTAAATCGAGAGCTTCGCTTTTCGGCCCCGCTCTCTCTTCACCACAACGGACCGGCACAGCGCCCCCATTACTGTGGCAGCCGCACAGATCCGTCTGTCGATCTCCCGCTCCATTCTTCCCTCACTCGTGAACAAGACCCCGAGATACTTGAACTCCTCCACTTGAGGCAGGAACTCCCCTCCCACCTGAAGAGGACAAGCCACCCTTTTCCGGTTGAATACCATGGCCTCTGACTTGGAGGAGCTGATCTTCATCCCAGCCGCTTCACACTCGGCTGCGAACTGCCCCAGCGCATGCTGTAGGTCTTGGCTAGAGGGGGCCAGCAGGACCACGTCATCTGCAAAAAGAAGAGACGAAATCCACTGGTCCCCAAACCAGACCCCCTCCGGCCCTTGGCTGCGTCTAGAAATCCTGTCCATAAACGTTATGAACAGGACCGGTGACAAAGGGCAGCCCTGCCGGAGTCCAACATGCACCGGGAACAGGTCCGACTTAGTGCCGGCAATGCAGACCAAACTCCTGCTCCGCTCGTACCGGGACCGGATGGCCCCTAATAAACGGCCCCCGATTCCATACTCCTGGAGCACCCCCCACAAGGCATCACGAAGGGACACAGTCGAATGCCTTCTCCAGGTCCACAAAACACATGTGAACCGGTTGGGCAAACTCCCATGAACCCTCGAGTACCCTGTAGAGGGTATAGAGCTGGTCCAGTGTTCCACGGCCGGGACGAAAACCACACTGCTCCTCCTGAAGCCGAGGTTCGACTATTGGCCAGACTCTCCTCTCCAATACCCTGGCATAGGCCTTACCAGGGAGGCTGAGGAGTGTGATCCCCCTGTAGTTGGAACACTCCCTCTTATGAAGGGGGACCACCAGCCCGGTCTGCCAGTCCAGAGGCACTGTCCCCGACCGCCATGCAATGTTGAAGAGGCGTGTCAACCATGACAGCCCCACAACATCCAGAGATTTGAGGTACTCAGGGTGGTTCTCATCCACCCCCGAAGCCATGCCACCGCGGAGCTTTTTAACCACCTCGGTGACTTCAGCCTGGGTGATGAAAGAGTCCAACCCGGGTCCCCAGCCTCTGTTTCCACCAGGGAATGCGTGATGGCAGGATTGAGGAGATCCTCAAAGTACTCCTTCCACCGCCCGATAATGTCCCCAGTCGAGGTCAGCAGCCTCCCACCCCCACTATAAACAGTGTTGGCGAAGCACTGCTTCCCCCTCCTGAGGCACCGGAGAGTTTGCCAGAATCGCTTCGAGGCCAACCGGTAGTCCTTCCCCATGGCCTCACCAAACTCCTCCCAGGCCCGAGTTTTTGCCTCTGCCACCACCCAGGCCGCAGCATGCTTGGCCTCATGGTACCCGTCAGCCGCCTCAGGAGTCCCACAAGCCAACCACAGCCGATAGGACTCCTTCTTCAGCTTGACAGCATCCCTTACTGCCGGTGTCCACCACCCGGTTCTGGAATTGCCGCCACGACAGGCACCACAGACCTTAGGGCCGCAGCTACGGGCAGCAGCATCGACAATAGATGCGGAGAACATGGTCCACTCGGACTCTATGTCTCCAACATCCCCCAGAATCTGGTCAAAGCTCTCCCGGAGGTGGGAGTTGAATACATCCCTGGCCGAGGGCTCCGCCAGGCGTTCCCAGCAGACCCTCACTATGCGCTTGGGCCTGCCAAGTCTGTCCGGCTTTCTCCTCCTCCAGCGGATCCAACTCACCACCAGGTGGTGATCAGTGGACAGCTCAGCCCCTCTCTTCACCCGAGTGTCCAAAACATGCGGCCGAAGGTCTGATGATACGACAACAAAGTCGATCATTGACCTCCTGCCTAGGGTGTCCTGGTGCCAAGTGCATTGATGGACACCCTTATGCTTGAACATGGTGTTCAATATGGACAATCCGTGACTAGCACAGAAGTCCAATAACAAAACACCACTCGGATTCAGATCGGGGAGGCCATTCCTCCCGATCACGCCTCTCCAGGTGTCACTGTCGTTTCCCATGTGGGCGTTGAAGTCCCCCAGCAGAATAATGGAGTCCCCGGGAGGGGCACTATCCAGCACCCCCGACAGGGACACCAAGAAGGCCAGGTACTCCGCACTACCGCTCGGCCCGTAGGCTGAAACGACAGTCAGAGACCTATCCCCAACCCGAAGGCGCAGGGGTGCGACCCTCTCATCCACCGGGGTAAACCCCAACACGAGACGGCTGAGCTGGGGGGCAACAAGCAAACCCACTCTAGCTCGCCGCTTCTCCCCGTGGGCCACTCCAGAGTAGAAGAGAGTCCAGCCCCTCTCAAGGAGATGGGTTCCAGAGCCCATGCTGTGCGTGGAGGCGAGCCCGACTATTTCTATTCGATATCTCTCGACCTCCCGCACAAGCTCAGGCTCCTTCCCCCCCAGCGAGGTAACATTCCACGTCCCTAGAGCCAGCCTAAGCATCCGGGGATCGGGCCGCTGAGGTCTCCACCTTCGTCCGCCACCCAATCCTAATAATAATAATACATTAGTGGTTGTGGTTTTTGTCTCATTCTATTGTTAATACCAGTTTTTGAATATTTACCTTGCTTATTTGCTATGCTTGTGCTTTGATTGAACCTTTTTAATTGTCTGCACCATACTGGAGTGTTACTAAGAGCTGCTGTAACAAGTTAATTTCTTCATTTTGACATCAATAAAGTCAATTTTATCTTATCTTAATCATAAATAATAGTGATAATAATAATAATATCTAAATAGACATTAACGGACATTAACTGTTAAATATCGTCTGACTCAGTTATATCTGTGTTTAACTTCCACTCATTGGGGAAACCCAGCGGAGGTTTAAAAACGATGTGCCGGGAGTCAGACGTTCTCTCCCAGTATAGCTAGCCTCAGCTGTCCGGTCAGCTGACAGCTGGTGAGGCGAGCCTGCTGTTTGCGCAGCGGGTGCGGATATTTCTAAACACATTGCAGCACCTTTGCAATTTTGGAGCTGATATTTCAGGTTTACACAACTACATTCTTGCCTGAAAACACTGTAAAAGGTATTTATGTTCCACAGAACATAAATACAACTTCTCTCTCTCCTCTGCTATTACTACTTCCATTCAAACAATCTGCTTTGATCCGCAATGAACCATGGGATAGGTTGGGCCACGAAGTATACACTGGACCCATCCTTCATATCTGGGGAAAAGAAGGACGCATTTGTTGGCTCCCATTGGAGAACCCTTCGAATTTGAACAGCCTTCGTCGCATCACTGTGACGTTATCGGCACCCAAATGTCACCTTAGAAGGACATAGCGCTTTGTCTCTCCTTTGCTACTGAAATACCTTTCGTTTCTACTGAAATAATTTGAAAACATTTCAATAGTGTGAATGAGAGCATTTCAGTAACACATGTAAGAGTATTTCAGTCGTTTGTGTAAAAGCATGTAACAATTCAGTAGTGTGTGTGAGAATAAATTCAGAATAATATCCCTAACGGCCTCTCATACTGAAGTACATAAGTTTGTTTTCTTAAAACACATTTTGAAAAGAAGGAACAATTCTCTGCTTATTATTGTAGCTACACAGTGTAGTATTAGAAAGAACAACTAATAAGGTGGTTTATCATGACAGCCATAAAGCTCACCAGCCGAGACATGCGTGGTTCCGTAGACAAAAAAACCACAATTCAGGACATCAGGATTCAATGAAACATCTGCAATTAGAAGAGGATCTTGATTCGATCCACCGATTTAGATCAGGGCCTGTATTCACAAGGAATCCTAAGACTAAAAGGAGCTCCTAGTGACGTCATTCTAAGAAATATCTTAAAATTTTCCCTTGGTCAGATAAAACTTATTTGGCCTTAAGAGAGCTCCTAATGTGGAGAAATGTTAAGAGTGTCTGAAGTAGAGAAGATGGAGGAAAGACCAAGAGAAAGGAGAGATTTTCTCCATACAATAAACAACAGTGATTTAATAAAACGCTATTGGCTCGATCGAGCAGGGATCCACCCCCTAATAGTCGAGTAAAACATAAACTTCTATAACAATCATACAATTATTAATATAGACATAGGATTAACCTTATCATCCTTCTAGGGGGAAATAAAATAGTTTCGGTAGCAGGACAGATTAAAGGTACACCTCTACTAAGGTAATATTAGAAAGGATAAATAAATAATAGAAACAATAATGAAAATCAATGAAAAAAAAACTAAATTAAAAACATTCTAATACAGAATTACTAAATATTCACAGACTGTAAAATGCTTTCAAAAAAGAAATTTGGAAAAACTTGGAAAAACTATATATACATACAAAATATATATATACATAAATACAAACCCTAGACAACAGTATAATAATCTAAGCACTATATCCATAGAAGCATAGAACGCTCCACGTCTGTGGAGAAGTTCTCTGGTGCTGCTATCTCCTCTCTAGCTTCTGAATGCAGCAGGAACCAGAGCTGCTCACATTCCAGGCTGGTGCTGAAAGCAGAGGGAACGACACATTGATCTGCTGGGAATGCCTGTTGGTTCCCATCATGATCCCAGGACCAAATCTACCTTTAACACTCCTCTCTTCTCCTCCACCAGCAGGCTCTGCTCCTCTGTTCAGTTCATTTTTAATGACTTTTTTTCCCCCGTTTTGTTTTGGTAATTTTATCAAACAACACCTCATTATGCAAGATGGAGATCACAGTAAAATGCTGAATTTTAATATTAATATGGAATTACATAATATGAAAGTAGATGCAGTATAAAAACGTGCATGTCAAGTAAACATAATGAAAAGCAAATCTAAAGAATGATGAGCATGTAAATAAGCTACATTCAAACATATTGATGTTGTGTTTTATCATGATTTAAACATTTGTGAATCCAGGCTTAATTCTATCGTCGGTTAATTCCTCTCCATTGATTACAAGGAGGATTTTTAGTTTTTTTGTTTGTTTTAACAACCAAACACAGCTCTTAGTGGACAGCATCACAGGCCAATAAAGGCCCAGATCTATAAATGTGACTATAATGTCTGCAACAGAACTGTTAAAAAACAGCCGACTTTCATTTATATGTTAATAAAAACTTACTGGGGGATTCCACTCAAAAACCAGTTTAAAATGTGGACTACATATACTGGTGAGAGGGGAAAAATGTGTCTCAGCTCGAGATTGTAACATAGCTAATAAATAGCGCCATGGAATGATATGAATGGTTCACATTAGAACCACGTATTTTGTGGCGAAAAACGTAAACAGCATGTGTCCTTGAACACACTATCTCCATTGTGAAACATGGTAGTAGCAGCACGATCCTGATGTCCACAAATGCTCTCCTTACAATCTGCCTCAGATTGAGTTGTTTTGCAAAAAAATGCAAAAAGTTCATTCTCTGAATGAACAAATGGCTCCTGGAATTACAGCGAAAGGTGGTTCTACTGAGACAACTGGATACAAACACATGGGGTATGTTCTCTTCCCACTCCTCCCTCAACACAAATGACTGCACCTCAGCAAAGCCGTCTGTAAAATTCCTGACGTTTGCAGATGACACCACTGTTATTGGACTGATCCAGGATAGTCTGCAGACAGGAGTTGGATCGACTGGTACACTGGTTCTACTGTGGATCACTTCCAGTTCCTAGGAACCACCATTCCTTGACACCTGAGATGGTCCTCACACATAGACAATGTCCAGCAGAGCCTGTACTTCCTGAGGCAACTCAAGAAGTACAACCTTCCACGGGAGCTGTTGGTCATCTTCTCCACTGCCATCATTCAGTCTGTCTTGTCTTCATCCATCTCAGTGTGGTTTGGCTCATCCACAAACCAGGACAGGTCCAGACTGCAACAAACAATCAGGTCTGCAGAGAGAATAATCAGGGCACACAGACTGTTTAGGCTTTTACCTTAAGGTGGCGCTACAGAGCACTGTCTGCTAAAATGCTAAAACCAGCCTCCACAGAGACAGTTTCTTCCCCCAGGCTGTTTCTCTGTTGAACACTTGACAGTCAGAGCTCCAGGACAACACCATGAATACTTGGACTGATCTCACATTATATTTTATTGAAAAGTCACTTGTGTATACATACATATAAATGTATATCATTTAAAAATATATTTTCTATTTCCATTATTTTACGGTATATATACACGTATAAATATATATTAAAAAATTTACATATCTTCACTGAGTGCAAACTGTTTCCTTGTTTTTCTGTACAAACTTGGCAATAAAGCTGATTCTGATGAGTCACAGTTTAGGTTTTTCTTTGTAAGAAATTTTGAAAACTGCTTTTTTCATTGAATTTTACAAATATGTACCTCCTGGATTGGGTCTGCAACATAAATATTAAATGGAATAAATGGAATTTTGTAGTTGTTTTAAATACTTTGGGAAGTCACTGTATGTTTGCTCTATGTATGCTTTACAAATAAATAGATACCTGTAAAACCATGCATGTAATGAACTTGCAGCTGCCCAGTCCACTGCAGTCACACAGGAACCATTATTCTGACAGCACAACAAAGTATAGCTATGGCAACAAATGTAGTTTAGTGCACAGACCACCTAATGGTTCTGCTATGCAGAGGTGATTCTGTCATTATTTCCTGTTCCTGTGATTATCTGTGAGCATCTCTTCATGAGTTCTCTGCTTTCATTAATGCAAGTGAAAACCTCTAGAATTTAATTGTTACAAGCTAGCTTCCATTAAAAAAAAAAAGTATGAGTGGGACTTTGTCATGCATCTAGTTTTTGTTGATAAATTAAATAATCCCATGTAGTGTTTTGGAGTTTTAGAACATGGAAAAGGCCAGATGACTTACAGTTATCCCCAAATAACTTATAACCTTGGTGGATTTAGATTAAAATATTTATAAACCCAAAACATTTGTTTCTCCTGAAAAATGACACAAACATCTCTCAAAAGAAATGTAAACAATATAAAAGGAGGATCTGTCATAAAATGCTGGGGTCTTGCAGGACTAAAATGCAAACAGGAGCATGGGAGCCGCATGGTCAGTAGAAAAACATTTAATGACAACTAAAGTTGCAAGCTAACATGGAGACTTAGGACATGAAACATGGGTTACTGGCCAGGAAGGCTAATTAATACAGATGAGCAGGAACACAGAGAAGTCCAGGGAGGAACAAAAATATCTAAATGTAACAAAACACAAGAATAACCCTAACCTACAATTAATGACTAGAATACAGCAAATAAAGAACATAAACAGGGAAACAGACAAGGAGAAATCTCAGAACTCAAAAACCTAACACTGGCAAACTATGACATGATCATTATTTTCTGTTTTCCTTTATATTTTTGCCAAAAAATTCATGTTGAAACAATTTTTACCTTTCTGAATACCCAATGAAAACATTTTTATCGACATTACACCAGCTAAACCCTTGATATATATATATATTGACCTGGTATGAGCTCAAGTCTTTGAGGTTGTAAGCCCTCCTGGTCATAACCCTAATCTTTAGCTCCCTCCACAGAATCTCTATCAACTCAGGACTCTGGCTGGGCCACTCGAAAATGTCAGAACAAACATGGTGGTGATAGATGAAGATTACTTTAAACTCAAAGCTGTCAGGGCTTTGAATATTTTGTGGTGTAACTGTATACAATAAAACTGTTGTATTGGCTCAAGGTGTACTTTTTTTACATGTACATATCCATCATAAAGTATCCTTCAGTATCTTCCAAATGAGCTTTGCTCTTCCCTTGAATTTCTTTTTACCTTTAAAATACAGAGAAATTACTATAGTTTCAGTTTGTGAAAGCCCTTAAGATTATTTAAGCTGATTTCAAATTCTTGTCTGACAATAAACTCTGACTCTGCTCCTAGTCTTACTTTAATTTTCTTTTTGCAGTCTCTCCGAGGTCTCCTGAGGCAGATCCAAACAGGGAAAACACTGTGACAGTAGAGTGTTCCCTGCTGAGAAAATTTGACATCCCACCTCACGCGGAGAACAGCCTCCGCTGGATGGATGAGACAGGAACTGTGCTGGACCGGTGCGAGTGTTGGACTGAGTGTTCTTCTGTTCTCACCGTGACGCCTCAAAGAGACCGGAGCAGAACTTACACCTGCCAGTTTGTTCAGAAGCAAGCTGTGAAAATTCAAGCTCGCCACACACTTGTCATGGGTAGGACAGAAAAATGCAATTTTATGCAAGATCTTTGTGTCATTTTATTATTACTTGCCAAACTTTACTGTTTTTTGTGTAAAGAAATAAAATATAAGACTTTCTTCACAGGTTCCACAGATTGGTCTCCTCTGAACTACGTCATGTTGACTCTGAGGATCACAGCACTGATTCTGATGATCAGAGTCACTGTAGCTGTCAACAGAAAAAGAGGTGATATAGCTCCCATTATTAAAAAGACAATTATTTATGCATGAATAAAAACTATACATATTAATACAAATAATCTTTTTTTATAGTAAGCTAACAGTTACTGAACGACATCATGGTGAGTAAAAAGATAGATTTTGGAATGTAATACATCATCTACCTGTAAATAGATGACCATGATTAATCTACAGCGCCCTTCAACATTATTGGCAACCCTATTAGAAATGTGTTAAGCCTTAGACGCTCGATTTACTCTGTTTTCTGGCATAGATCAACGGATTTAAATTTAAAAAAGGAGAAGAAACAGGCCCATATTATCACAGATCCATCACTTTACTCAACAAGTTGCACAAGCTGCTCTGTTATAATTATTTCTGATGGCAGACCCACTTGGAGTGTTGCCATCAGTCTCATCTGACCAAAATGAACATTTGTAGTTAAAGTCCCTGTAAGGTTTTGCAAAGTCAAGCAACCTTTTCCCAGGCGCAGTAGATGGCTTCTAACTTCGGTCCTAGTCTTGTTTGCCACAGTTTCTGTAGAATAAAAAGTTTTTTTTTTAATTATTAAGATTTTTTGAATTAACATTATTTAGTATTATCCTGGCCACACATATCAGCACATATTTGCCTGACGTTAATGACATGTTTTCTTGTCTTTCCCATTTTAAAGAGTGGCTAAGGAAAATAAAGCTCTCTCACTCAGTTTTTGAACTTTTGTCGCATTCTGTCTCACAGGTTGGTAACTATGATAAAGATGAAGATGATGATTCTACAGTGAGCTATGAAAATGTGTGAAGATCTTCTGCTGCTCCAACATCATACTGAACTTCAACAAAAATGGCAAAGTTATAAAAATTTGTTTCAATATGTTCTTATGTTGTCGGCATTTGGGGTTCCTGTATTTATTCTAACAGTAATTTATACACAGGTAAACTCTTATTACTATTAATTGTGGATTTGGTTGCAAGCTATTTAATTTAAGGCTAACAGAGTAAGGGGGAGGGGCTGTATACAAATGTCATATTTTTTAGACTTTATTTTGACTGCATTTATAACAAAAAAATTTGCAAACATGTTTTATTCCTCTTCCACTTTGCAAAAAAAAAAAAAAAAAAAATTACATTGTGTTGGTCTAACATAACGTCCCCAAAATATACACTGGAAAAAGTGTAAGGGGTATGAATACTTTTGCAAGGCACTGGACATTATTCTCTGAACACTGGGTGAATTATTAATCATTTATTTGTTTATTTATTTTACATTTACTGTCTTTTTCTCCATCCTGAATGAACAGCTTTGAATTTTTTACATTAAATGAAAGTTTTAAAAGGATCTCGTTTAGTAGTTTCCTCATTAGAGACCTACAATACAGATGTTATTCTTTATTGGGCCACTGAGAGAAAATAAACTATGAAAGTTAGATGTTTCTTGTTTAATGTGACACATCCTGTTCTTTTTTTTATTTTATAAAGGGTTCTGTCTCGGTTTCCTTTTAAAAAACAAGCTGATGATGACTAAAAGACAGGATGAATGTTGGGTGTTGGTGTGAAGTCATGTTTATCCTGCCAGTCATCCTCAAAGAGGAAATGACATTTTTAGATATGAAAATTCTCAGTGATAGTGATGTTGATACTGGGACTAATTTTGCAGACAAACAAAAGACTAGATAAGATCAGACTTTACTGCTGTCAGCAGTGGAGGCTAGGAGGGTTGGTTCAGGTGTTTTGCTAGGTTCTGGCCGTTGTGGGCTCTTTGGCCTATTCTGTATTATCTGCAGGCTTTTCGGGGCTGCTAAAACCTCCTTTCAACTTTAAACGCACAGCCCCATTTCATTCATTTGTTTTTCTGGGATCAACATTAAAGACACTGAGCTAAAATAGTGAAGATGCACTGCACATGAATATAGCTTTTTTGCAACTTATTTAAATCTGCAGTCCCAGTGGCAGGTACAAACAAATCGCTCCAGAGAACTTTTTCCTCCACCTCTGTGCGTAGAGCCATGTATTAACTTGCAGGTATTCACATGAGCATCCACCAACACATGTGCCAGGCTTTCCACAATTTTACAGCAGGTACTGTTCCGAGGCTACCGCCCCCTGCTGGCGGTCAGACGCCTCGGAGCTCCTCCGGTACTTGGTCCCCATGAAGCGATCACACACTCTATCTAAAGACTCTTAAAGGAACGACTCTCAACCAGTTTCTAACTTTTAGCTCTTTTTATTCTAAGTTAAGGCAGAGGAATGTTTACAGAGATCAGCGCTGAGCCTCCCGTCTCGGACCGCCGCCGTCTGTTAGAGCATGACGAAGAGCCCCGATAGAAGGTCCCATACAGTTTTATATCTGGCAATCCAAAGCAATGGATGTGCTCTCCCTCAGTGATTATCAGTAGACTATGTGTCACCATTGTGGTGTCTATCTGTTAGATTGTGTAGTAGCGGGTGTCCATCCTTCATCTAAGTTTGCTGCAGCTTTCTAATCAAACCAGTAATATCAGCTGCTCCACTATCTACCCCAGTGCCCCAGCTTCAGGTCATTAATGACAATCCTTGGGCCATCTGTCCTTGTACTATATGTCTATGAGCATTCTTATCCTATTGTAACAGAAGGGAAACATTAGAACTTATACTTTACTTCACTACTGCATAAAAGGGAAAAAACAGCTATGAGCCTATTAATAAAGGTTATTCCTAACAGTACACTTAGACAAAGTCATAGCTATAGAAATGAATGCTCATAAAAGAACACGTGAAACAGCTAAGACAATCTGAATTACTGTTAGAGCCATGTTTGGGTTTGTGTATTTGTTTTGTTTGGTGTAATACCTGAAGACCAGTATGTGGCACCCTGTGCCCATAAACAGAATGACAGGTAATTACTTAGCAGGTGTGCTGATTGATGGGAGAAGCACACAGTGTTTGACCGTCGTCATCGTTGTTGTAGCCATGGGTTTGCGTTGTGGCAATTATGTGAGCTACATCTTGTCTTATTACAAGTTACACGTATGTAATTGTTTTTACTGTTAAGATCGCATTCTTGTTAAGAGCGCACAAGCAATAAACGGTCATGAACGTATAAGACGCTGATGTGTCTGTTTTACTCATTGGAGCCAGAAGACGACGCCTCAGTTAAGTGAGTCCAGTCAGCAGCCCCTAAATGGCTTAGGTTCGTTTTGTTTTTTTTGTTGTTGAGAACAAGTCACTACATATACTTTCTTGTGTAAGTGTATGTGGACAGATGATTGTGTGTGTAAATGTGGGTGTGTGTATGGAGACGTGTAGAGCATTATTTTTATCCCATTTTATTGTTTTTCGTCTGTCACTGCTGTTGTAAGCTCCTTGGGTCCTTCTTCTTGGGTCCACACTTGATGCATGCTGTCGTATTTTTAGAAAGAGTGCGCTGAGTCAAACTGTATCATCGATATTGGTTTATTCAGAATCTCTAAACTTCCAGCATGGCCTTCATCATACAATCAGCGTCAGAGGCCTCCTGAGCCTAACACTTCTTTATGATGTCATCACAGGTGGCCATTTGAGGTTTTAACCATGCGTAACATTAACACCACATCTCCCCTCTCTAGAATCAATGGGTGGACTACCATTGATTCAACAGACCTTAGAGGAGTATTCTGCCTCTATAACCAGAAGGTCTGTTTCTACCTAGAGCTAGAAAAAACATATAAATAGAAATCCATATTTACTCATTCTTAACCTTTTAGCATACTATTTACACCCATTATTTTATTTCCTTTAACTACAAATTTAGTCTATCTGGTTTCACAACCCGTCTCCCAAACCTGGTTCTCGGAGTAGGTGAAAGTCCAGGAAGGCTCTGTTGTAAAGATTCTTCAGAACTCGGTTGAACTTGTTCTGCAGCACCATCACCTTCCGATACTTCTGGCTTTGTCGGAGGCTCCATGGCAACCAAATGACAAATATTTTGCCTAATCGATCCATGAGGTCCATCCACAATGTATGAGCGTGGAGTAAAATGGCTGGCAATCATTGCTCCACTTGTGCCTTGCTCTTTAATCCACACGCCTTGTCCTGGAGTAAGTTTGCTAAGAACTCTTGCTCTATGGCAGGAATCATATCTCGCTGCATCTTTTTTCCTTCTCTCCTTTTCTTTTTGAGCAACGATCTTACTATTTGGAAGAACTGGCCTCAACAAAGATGGAAAGATTGGCACCATTGTGTCTCCTTCCCATAAGAAGCTCTGCTGGACTATACCCATTCCAAAGTGGTGTTGCTCTGTAGGCGAGTAAGGCGGGATATGGATCAGCTGCTTTCTTCAACAAGTTCTTTATTGTTTTAACAGCACGTTCAGCTTCCCTGTTACTTTGTGGATATCTTGGACTACTTGTAATATGGCGAAATCCATATAACTTAGCAAATTTAGCAAAAGCAGCACAGGAAAACTGAGGACCATTATCTGTGATCATTACTTCTGGAATCCCGTGACGAGCAAACACAGATTTCAGGTGAGGAATCAGATCTGCTGATCTTGTGGGACTTAGTTTAGCAATTTCCACAAATCTTGATGCATAATCCACAACCAGAATATAATTTTTCCCTTGCAAAGTAAACAAATCAGCCCCAAGTTTTTGCCATGGTCTGTCTGGATACTGTGATGACATCAGTGGCTCAGTATGATTTTCTTTCTCCCTGTTGCAGGTGTGGCATTTTAGAACCAGTTCTTTTAGCTGCTGGCTCAGTCCAGGCCACCACACTGACTGCCAAGCTTGTTCTCGACATTTCAGCACACCCTGATGTCCTTCAACCTTGGCCTGCTTAACGCTACTTTTGTACACCCTGTCGACCGATTTTCCATTTTCAGTCTCTGATCTGGTATCACTACGCAGACAGCATTGCTGCCGTTTCACCTCTTCGCTTTGTCTTGCTGAATTAATGGCCTTTTCCAGTGTCAAATCTGGGTCGAGCTGCATACGTTCAGATAATCTTTTATCCTGCAGTCCCACCACCAGCCTGACACGAATCAGTTCATCATGTAGCGCTCCATAACTGCAATGTTCTGCTACCGCATACAGTGAAGTAACAAAGGCATCTACGGTTTCATGCTCCTCTTGCGGATGTTGAACCTGGCTCGCTCATAAATTACATTTTTCTTGACAACGAAGAAAGCTTGAAACCCATCACGAACTCCTTGATACGTATTCCTTTGCTAATCTGGTAACGCTAGTCCCCGCAGAACATCATCCGCCTCGTCTCCCATGCAATAAATGAGCGTGTTAACTTGATTCTCCTCAGAACTAGAGTTCAAGTTACTTGCCAGACGAAACCGTTCGAATCGTCGTATCCACTTGGCCCACTCCTGTGGCTTTGTGAAGTCGAAAGGCTCTGGCGGCTGGATGCTGGAACGTTGCACATGGACCAGCAGAAGCAACTCTCTGTACGTTGTCATCAGCCATGCCTCCAGTAGCCGAATAAAGGTGCACGATGAGTTACAGCACTCCTGACACCATGTCGTATTGTCAGTCAAACTGTATCATCGATATTGGTTTATTCAGGATCTCCAAACTTCCAGCATGGGCTTTATCATACAATCAGCGTCACCTGCCTCCGGAGCCTAACACTTCTTTATGATGTCATCACAGGTGGCCATTTGAGGTTTTAACCATGCGTAACATTAACACCATTCCTGGAATTTCTTTATTGTCATGGTATTAAAGTAACAATTTGAAATAAAATTGGTCTGCAGCTTATTGTTGCATGAATAAAATAATTATTCATAGTAAGTAGAAGATAATAAAAAATAATATTGTCAGGAATGTGATGATTATGTTATCAGATAATAATTTTACTGCCTCAGGGCCAGCTTTAGATGTTCAAAGGCTGTGTTCCGAGGCTAAAGGCAGTTTTTTTATTTGATTTGTCCGACACTTTATGCTCCTGTATCTACTACCTGAGGGCCTGAGGCGGAGGAAGAAACACTGACCAGGACGTGAGTCATCTGACAGGATCTTTCTGGGTCTGTCTTCTGATTGGGGCTAGAAGACATGTCCATTTCTATGTTAAAGGTGCAAATAATGAAAATGAACGCTGACAGAAAAATCAATCAGATCCACATGAATTAATGGTCAAAATAATAAAATGTTTTTATGGGGCGACAAAGCATAAATAATAATGGGCCTGATATGAAGTAAAAAGATATTTATGAGCTTTTTAAAAATAATTTTTAATTTATTTTTGATGTGGTACAGCTGTTCTGTAGCCTATTCACAGAGGAAACACTGTCCAACCATTCAGCAGGTAAACTCATAAAAGGCTGTTCCAACATCAGTTCAGTATTTCAGGTGGAAAACACAACACTAAGGTTAGCATCTGAATTAAATCCTCCAAGTACACAGTCAAATAAGCTGAACAGTTCAGAATCTGCGAATCGCTCAGCTCATAATGACCATAGGACCCACCTCTAAATGCTATTTAATGTCAGGTTCTGCCATTTTGGGTTCTGGTTTGTGTTTTTGTTCTGTGGGGTTTTGATAGTTTATTTTTCTTATTTATTCCTGAATTCCTATGTTCTTGTGTGCTTTATTTCAGCATCATTAGTTGTATGGGTTTGTTTACTTTTCAGTTAGGTTTTCCTCTATGTCTTCAGGTTACTTTGCTAGTTCTTATTTTCCAGATTCTTTTATCTTAGGTTGTTATAGTTTTCTTAGATCTGTTTCCCTGGGTTTGTTATTTAATCCCTTCCCCCATGGTGTAGTTATGTAATCAGTTTAACCTGTTCCTCAGCCTCCTTGCATACCCGGTCCACACCTGAGTCTAATCCCTGCTGATTGCCTGCCTCTCCTTCCTTTGTTCCACACTCACTTCCCTCAGTTTAAAAGCTAATTGTTTTCCTATTACCAGTCGCTGGTTCCTCCTGTTCATTACCCACTTGTGTTCTGCTGATATTATTTTTCTTGGAAGATTCATGTAAGTTTTGAATAACTCTTATAAGTTTTTTTGGGAACTACTCATGTAAAGCTTTATTTTTGAAGACCTTTAATTAAAGAAAGAAGCTTTTTCTCGTCATGCTGCTGCCCAGTGCTTGTCTGCATTTTGGTCCCCTACAGCCACCGTGACATTTCGCTAAACTTAAGGAAAATGTTAGAAAGGTTAGCAACCACTCTGCAAAAGTAACTCTTAAGAGAAAACCTGAAAGTTAATGTATGTAACAGTTCTTTCTGTATTTATGCTGGATCAGCTGACTGTAGTGCTTTGGTAGGAAAGGTTCATTTTATTTGTATTTTCGTTGACAGCAGTGGGGGGTCTTTCAAATAATGAGGAACAACAGGGGCACAGGTGGCAGGTTGTATTATTTTATTAGAAAAGGGTGCCAGTCAGGGCTGCACATTACTTACTTATTTATTCATTTATTAATTTATTTACGTTTTTAGTTCCTACAGGAGCACAGCTACAGTGATTTCAAACAAGCAATGGTTTTGTTCTACATGTGACAAGACTTATGGTAGATAAACTGTTACTGTTGTTTCTGTATGTGAAAAAGGATTCGGTATAAATTGTAGTGATGTCAAAATGAGGCTTTTTGAAGCATAGAATCATTTTGAACCATTGTGTCAAAGTGTTTCACTACCCGAAGCTTCATTCAATTCCCTTGGGTGACATCTACTGGCAGTAGTGATTGTTGCACCAAATGAAGCCCTGCGAATGTGATGGACCTCTTGTGTAAATAATAGCACTTATGTATGTATATATGCGTGTTGTACATATGTGTTTTTAGTAACTCATTAAAGATTCTGAGTAATTAACCCATTAAAAAAAATTTGAACTGTAGTGAATTACAGATGAAAAATAGCCATTAGGCTAATTCTGGCTTCTTTAACTTGAATTGTCATTTGTTTTATGAAAATCCACTGTCCCATTTTTAAAGAACTAAAAAAGAATAAATGAAGTGAGAATTTTTTATTCGTCATTCATATTGTCTTTGGGAGTGTGCTTGGTGTACTGAGTGTTTTTGGACATTGTGCTTGGTGTAATAAAGAGGGTGCTTGTGTTACTTCGGGTGTTTTTATTAAAGAAAAGTAATTTCTAATAGTAGAGCTCAAACAGTTTCTTGTTCTGAGACAATTTCTCCAGCTTTGGAAAATACTCTTTCACAGGGAACAGAGGAGGCTGGTGTGACCAGGAACTGTTTGGCTGGGTGGTCTAGGTTTGGATACAGAGAACGCCTAGGAGTCCTTCATTATGAAGTCCAAAAGAGCTTAATTAAGCTCTTGCTTCCTGGATCCTAAAAAAATTAAGAAAAGTAACTCCGCACGAGGCTGAGTGTTCTCGTGTTCGGCTCTATAATGCCTCTTCTTCTTCTTCTTCGTCTGGTGTTTAATGGCGGTTGGCAAGAAACTGTAGGTGTGCATTACCGCCACCACTGGTATGGAGTGTGGTTCATCATGGATTAATATCTAATGATATACTTAAATTCTATTATATAATTTTGTTCTTTTTAGAAATCTTAAAATAATTTGTATATGTTTGCTCCCTATTGTCTTTTGTAATGAATCTATTATACTAAACTTTTCTTTAATCCTTTCAAATTCTCTCTTCATACCTCTTCTTTCCAGCTCATATTTCCGACACTCTATAAAAACATGTTCAATTGTTTCATCCTTCCCACAGTGGTCACATTGTCTATAATGCCTCAGCATTGATGACGTATTATTATACGATAAACAAACCTCAGGCTGTCAGGATCCACAACACTGTTTCCTCCTCCGTCACCCTCAGCGCTGGCTGAGCACAGGGCTGCATGTTGAGCCCCCTCCTGTTCACTCTGCTGACGTAAAACTGCTCGGCGAGACATCCCAGCTGTCATATAGTGATGATCGCAGACGACACAGCAGTAGTGGAATAATGAGTCCAAATACAGAGGGGAGATGGAACACCTGATGCAGTGGTGCAGAGAAAACAACCTCTGCATCAACGTAAAGAACACTAAGGAGATGGTGGTGGATTTCAGAAGGGACAAGCACCTTCTCCCTCTCCTGCACATCGGAGGATCAGCTGTGGAAGTGGTCCCCAGCTTCAGGTACCTGGGTGTGCCCATATCCAATGACCATATCTGGAGTGCCAACACTTCCAGTCTGGTCAGGAAGGCTCAACAGCGTTTCTGCTTCTTCAGGAAACTGAGGAACACTGGACTTGGGAGCTCAGTCCTGAGGACAGTAGCTTGACCCACCAAAGGTGGAATATTTCACTCACTTGTAGCTGCAATATTAAGGACTACCTCATGCTTTACATGTGTATTTAGTACTTTGCAAAGGTAATTTCAGCTTCACTATTTAACTGTGTATATTTCTTTGTTTTTTTGCTCTTCACTGCATATATATTTCACTGATTGCTATTTATTGTTAGACTTAGCATTGTATGTTATACTTTTCTTTTTACTTAAGTATTAGGCTTCTTAACCAGAACCTGAGTCTGAAATTTGTAACATAACATGTAAATGTGAGCTGGTATATCAATGAAAATCCTTGAATCCTTAACTTCCAGGTGTCAGGATCATGCTGAGTGGTTACTTTCCTTAGATGGGTCAGATTTTGAGCATTTGCTAAAAAGCTGATGAGAAAGATTGAATATTTTTCACAAAATCAACAAAACAATGAGTTCACATTGGGTCAATTTAGGTTTTTAAATGAGAACAAAAAAGTCTGGGGTGTCACCTGAGGAGGGCTGTGGTGTATGAAACTAAACATATTTCAGGTCGGTCAGTTTGAGGATGACCGCACCATGATTTTTGCTTTTCTCTGTAAATTTACAGCTTTTTGCACTCTGGTGAATCAGAGGTAAACAATATGGTTTTGAAAAACAAAATGTTTGCATCTTATTAAAAACCTTTTTTATTTTATCTGCTATTGACAGTCTATGTTGGGTGTTATTTTCCTGGGAGCACTGAAAAAGAATCTCATTCAATCATTTGAGCTTTTTGCCATAATGCCAGTTTGCTTTTTAATGATCTACAAACAAAGTTTGATTCTAAATAGTCTAACAAGTCTTATGAATTCTGTTTTTTTCGGTTCAAGTATTTTGAATGAATCAGACAGAAGGCACACCTGTAGTATCAGTAGCCCTAAAAAAAGTTGGGGCTAATCTGAATCAACATTTGACCAGAATTATTTTGTTACCAGATTGAATAAGTTATTTATCCTCAATTCTGAGAGGCCTCAACATCTTCAATCACAGTCCAGAGAATCTCACTTCTAGCAGAAACTGTAATAGAGCTGTATCCTTTCCCATTTACATCTTTATGAAAACTGGATTAAGAGGAAATTCTACAAGGATTTTATTTTTGTTTGTTTTGCATGAAATTTCCAAGGTCAAGAGAAAATTTGTTCCTACTTTTCTGAACTTCTAAGGTATTTACCCCTTGTTTCTTACAGGTTGGTTTTCTGCAGGTTTGGAGCACCAAAATCAATATTAACCCCAATGGAGGGACTCCAATAGTCAAAGGAACAATGTTTATGAGCCTGAAAGCTTGACTGAAGGATTGTTTGGAAGATTTGCATCAAAAGTATGTTAATTTCTAAGCACACAATACTTGGTTAGGCCTCCTGCATCTGAGTACTCCACACATCCGCCTATGTGACAGTTTGGATTTGTCAACCTAATAACTCCAATATAATCATTTACTGGATCCTGAGAGGTCAGATTATGAGTTGAAACATTCATAATGGATTTGTTTTTCTCTCTCTTCATCTTTTCATATGAATTCAGATACCCCCGGCACACCATTTCATCTATCTGCCTTTTGTATTAATGGTATAGGAAGTCACCATTTCATAGCAAAATAATGTTCCTGCATCTCAATGTTACCCATTTAAGACTGTAGCACACACGAGTTGGTCATTGTTCAAGCTATGACACCAACAATGTTTTGGGGCACTTGTGATGGAAATTCTTTTATTAGGTGTTCCAAAGTGTATGAACTTTAGGTTAACTCTCTCCTCTAACATCTGTGTTTAGAGGAGGAAGCTGTAAAATCCATTATCAGAAGTTTAATGGTTAAGAAACATCCTGGAGGGTTGTGTCTCAGGAAGAGCAGATGGTCCGCTCATAAATGACTTTGTTACCTCTGACCCGAGGAGGGTCTAGGGCCATAAAGCACAAACTATTTTAAGTTGAGGTAACACCCACATACTGTTTAAATACTGTCTGTAAACTCTTGTTTGGGGCTCTGCTTCACTGACTAACCTCAGTGACAGGGTCTTCAAACGCTGAATGCCTTTGAATAAAACTTATAAAGACAAAGACCGGTCTTCCTCTTTTCATTGAGTTAATTTCTCTCCAACTTTGATAAGAAAATCCAAAACACACCCATAGATCATTGATATGTTATTCCCATAGTTGATCATTTTTATTAAAAGAAACAATAAGATTGACACACCAGTCATGACACAACAAAATACTGAATTCCAGCCTTTCACCAACAGGGCTTCTGACTTTCATGAATCCAGCATGAACAAACATACAACTATTTTGCAGGGTTGAGGATTATTACTATTACTGATTGTTTTTTTTTATTAGCTTTGTGTTTTTAATTTGTTTAGTCGTTCTGTCATTTTCTCCAGTCAGACTGTCACCAGGAAATGAGTTTATGATTTTATCTATTGAACATTCTCTGTGTTGATGTGGGCTTATGTTTTTAACATTATGTTGCATAAGCCACCACGATGGTATTTAAACTGTACATGAATGGAGGAAGTACTTCATCAAACGTCCCAGGGCCTATTATAGAGACACTGGGCCTCAGTATGACAGGTCTTCCACCATATTTAACAGTGGGCAGGATATGCCTTTTAGTGCATTCTTTGTATAACAAATTATAAACCTGGACTGTTTGTTGCTGGAAGGCTGAATCATAACCTTATTGCCCCAACATAACTAGCTGATTTCACAGTAAAGATTATTTTAAGGCCTTTTAGAATCCTTCTAATAATTATGGAGGACACTTTGCATCATATTCTGATTCCTGCTTCTAGATTATGTCTATAAATGTTGGGGATGCATTTTCAACTCGTGCTGCTGAGCAGATTTCTGACTAACTGCTGAAGTTGCTGGAGTTTATGGCAGTTGGACACTAGATGGAGACATTGGCAAAGGCGGTGTGCTTCTAAATGTTTTGTTCTGATATTAGTTTGGCTGAAGATGACTTTGATCTATCAAGCTCATCTTTAGAGATCTTTATGATCAGATTCTCTATTACATCAGTATCTCAACATGAAGGACCCTTTCAGTGACTGGGTGCAACACGATGGAAAAGTGATGTCTTTTTGGAGAATTAGACAACCAGTCGCTGTTGCTGTTTGAAGCCCAGGTGGAGTTTTCTTTACTTAAGGTAGTTCAGTTCACCTTTATAATTATGCCACAGTAGTTGTGAAATGCACCCGTAAAAACATCACCCAGGAAAACGAAGATAAGAAGTAGTCTTGTCATAGTCCCTGACATTATTGTATTGTTATCCACCTCCTCATCCTGATGTTAATGCAACAAAGGATGAAACTGTTACATTGGGGTGTTTTTTATGGAGACACTTTCCATATCCATGTCCATTGAACATCATAACCTGGCTGAATGACACAGGAACCAACTTCTTGGTCAAGGTGCTGAGAACAAGTTCAGACTAAACTTGCAGCAGGAGATACACTAACCAGTTTATTGAGAAAAACAACATGATGGTAGAAACCTACTACCCATATGGATAAAATGGTGTGGTGGCATTTTAATACCATAATATATAATAGTACTACGGATTTTATGTTTGGATTTGTTTCTCCTCAGAACTGTTAAAAGTTATTCTTTGTTTTTTTGTTCTCTTTGATGTGCAGTGGAGAACGTATTTTTAACATATACCACCATTAGAAATGTTTAACTTAATGGTGACTCCCTCCTTCAAGACGATATCAACAATCCCAGATATTTCTATTGTCAAATAAGCATTGGAAAGGCTATCTTTGTAAAAAGACTAGCTTTATAAAAATGAAACAGTTTTATTGAAGCTGTGCTCTGCATAATCATTCAGCCCAGGTTTGATCAGTTTAAACATTGTTGACTTTGAACTAGGGGCAAAGGTGGTGATGGTACGGATTCGTCCTGTAATCACTGGGTTCCTTGTTTGAACCCTCATTTTGTCTGTCTCAGTCTTTGTGTCTTTGGGCAAGACCACTTCACCCACTTGAATTCAATTCAGTTTTATTTCTATAGCACGAAATCACAACACCTGTCGCCTCAAGGCACTTCAAGTCAATTCAATCGAATCATACAGATTTCAAGTCGAGTACATACATTCCAATTAATCCTACCTATCAAACAGTGCAGTCGGATTCAGTTTATTATTCAAATTGGTTAAAAAGTTTTTCTATCTAAGGAAACCCAGCAGATTGCATCGAGTCAGTGGCATTCACTCCTCCTGGATGACCATGTAGAGACAGTGAACAGTCACTGGCGTTGACTTTGCAGCAATCCCTCATACTGAGCATGCATGTAGAGACAGTGGAGAGGAAAAACTCCCTTTTAACAGGAAGAAACCTCCAGCGGAAACAGGCCCAGTGTGAGCGGAGATCTTCCACAACCTACTGGGGGTTTGAGAGAACAGAGCGCTGGTGACAAAAAAAGAACACAGAAGCACTGACCCAGGAGTACTTTCTATAGGAAAGAAAAGTAAAACATTAATGGTTGTAGCTCCTCCAGAGGCTTCATCTAGTAGAGAAAGACAGCTAAGCAGATGAACTCGTAGCCAGTTTTCAAGTCTAGAGTATGAAAGAGAGTGCATACAGTTAGTCACAGTAGTAGCTCAGCCAGTAACTATGTCTAGGAGAGACAGGGTTAAACACGGAAAGACAGGGCCAAGTGTATCATCTGTAGAAGGTGTGCATTAAGTTGTTGGCAGCAGCAGCTTGGCCTAGGAACCACCAGTGACCCTGTAGTCTGAGAACAAAGTGCTCTGTTAGGAACATTTGGACCAATTAGATCTCTGATGTATGATAGAGCTAGATCATTAAGGGCTTTATATGTGAGAAGGAGAATTTTAAACTCTATTCTGGAGACTTGTTTTTTTTTTTTTTGCAGCACTAGAGGCCTTTACTTTTCTTTCCAACAGTAGGTAGAGAGGAAAGACGGGGAGAGACATTCCGCAAAGGTTGGAAAGTCCGGGATTGAACCCGGGACAGCCGCATCAAGGACTATAGCCTCTGCACATGGTGGTGTGCTTAACCCCTAGATTACCAGCGCCACACCCTGGAGCCTTGTGTAAATATTAGATTTAAATAACATGTCCTGGTCAAAAATAAGACCAGAGTTTTTTACTTTGTTACCACAGGTCAATTTCATGTTGTTCACATTAATTGATTGTCTGAGCAGTTTTTTTTTCAAAGATTCCGGTCCAAAGATGACAACCTCTGTCTTGTCTGAAATTAGAAGTAGAAAATTTAAAGTCATCCAAGTTTTAATACAGTGAGGAAAATAAGTATTTCAACACCTGCCAATCAGCACAAACTCTGGCCCTCAAAGACCTGTTAGTCCGCCTGTAAAAAGTCCACCTCCACTACACTTATTATTCTAAATTAGAAGCACTTGTTTGAGGTCGTTAGCTGCATAAAGAAACTTGTCCACCCCACACAATCAGTAAGACTCCAACTACTAACATGGCTAAGACCAAAGAGCTGTCCAAAAGGACCAGAGACAAAATTGTAGACCTCCACAAGACTGGAAAGGGCTACGGAGCAATTGCCAAGCAGCTTGGTGAAAAACAATCAACTGTTGGAGCAATTATTAAAAAATGGAAGAAGCTAAACATGACTGTCAATCTCCCTCAGACTGGGGCTCCATGCAAGATCTCACCGTGTGGCGTATCAATGATCCTAACAAAGGTGAGGAATCAGCCCAGAACTACACGGTAGGAGCTGGTCAATGACCTGAGGAGAGCTGGCATCACTGTTTCCAAGGTTACTGTGGGTAATACACTAAGACGTCATTGTTTAAAGTCCTGTATGGCACGGAAGGTTCCCCTGCTTAAATCAGCACAAGTCCAGGCCCGTCTTAAGTTTGCCCATGACCATTTGGATGATCCAGAGGAGTCATGGGAGGAAGTTCTGTGGTCAGATGAGACCAAAATGGAACTTTTTGGTCTTAATTCCACTCGCCGTGTTTGGAGGACGAAGAATGATGAGTACCATCCCAAAAACACCACCCCTACTGTGAAGCATGGGGGTGGAAGCATCATGCTTTGGGGGTGTTTTTCTGCACATGGGACAGGACGACTGCACTGTATTAAGGAGAGGATGACCGGGGCCATGTATTGTAAGATTTTGGGGAACAACCTCCTTCCCTCAGTTAGAGCATTGAAGATGGGTCATGGCTGGGTCTTCCAACATGACAATGACCCGAAGCACACAGCCAGGATAACCAAGGAGAAACCTGGCTGATCTGGAGAAGATCTGTGTAGAGGAATGGGCCAAAATCCCTGCTGCAGTTTGCGCAAACCTGGTGAAAAAATACAGGAAACGTTTGACCTCTGTAATTGCAAACAAAGGCTACTGTACCAAATATTAACATTAATTTTCACATTTTTAGATTATGTCTCTCACAGTGGACATGCACCTAAGATGACATTTTCAGACCCCTCCATGATTTCTAAATGGGAGAACTTGCAAAGTTGCAGGGTGTTGGGTGCTGGAGTTTAAAGATGATTTATCATTACATAAACAAACTGGAATCTGTCAGACAAATAAGATTCAAACCATTTTTTAAAAACACTGAAATACTGTAGTACATTAGTTATTAGGTTTTGTTTCTTATGGTTCTATTCTGTTCATAGTGCATTTTAGTTTTTGTTCTGTAAGAACTTCCTTTGGTTTGATTGTTGTATTGCCTTTCTATTCAGCCCACTGTTGTGACTATGAATCTGAAAATATTATTTAATATTTAATATTAACACTTTAATATTTCATCAAATAATATTTTGGTCTGTTAAGGGTTGTCCTGTGAATACCAGCCCAGTAAGGCGATGGTATTAGGATACAATAGAAAGGTGTGAGCCAAGCTTTGACATTTTTGAACAGCCAAACTCTGCACACACATGGAATTAATTCACACAATTTCTTAAAATGCAAGAATTTATTAACAAAAATAAGTCAACTCAAAGTCAAACATATTTCAATCAACAAACTCTTTACTATGCTAAAACAATCCAACTAAACTACCAAGCAGAATTAAAGAATAGGGAAGACTAGTGGGCTATGTACAATATAAACAAGTTGATTAATTTATCCTTAGTAAATGGATATGTACCACAACCTTTTAAGGTAGCTGTAATTAAACCTTTGCTTAAGAAACCTTCACTTGATCGAGATGACTTGAAAAGTTACAGACCTATATTCAATCTTCCATTCTTATCTAAAATTCTTGAGAAAATAGTTGCTAATCAAATGTGTGAGCATTTACACAGCAATGACCTGTTTGAAGAGTTTCAGCCAGGCTTCCGAGCTCATCATAGCACTGAAACAGCTCTGCCGAAAGTCACTAATGATATTCTTCTAGCCTCAGATAATGGACTTGTGTCTGTACTTGTCCTGTTAGATCTCAGTGCTGCATTTGATACAGTCGATCACAATATTCTCTTAGAAAGGCTGGAATATGCTGTAGGGATCAGGGGAACAGCACTAGGCTGGTTTAAATCTTATTTGTCTGACAGATTCCAGTTTGTTCATGTAAATGATAAATCATCTTTAAACTCCAGGGTTAATTGTGGAGTACCACAGGGTTCAGTACTTGAGCCAATTCTCTTTACTATATATATGCTTACAATAGGTAAAATTATCAGGCAGCATAGAATAAATTTTCACTGTTACGCTGATGATACTGAGCTTTACTTATCCATAAATCCTGATGAGCCCAACCAGTTAGATAGACTACAAGCATATCTTGAAGACATAAAAACTTTAATGACCTTAAATTTTCTGCTTCTAAATTCAGACAAGACAGAAGTTGTCGTCTTTGGACCGGAGTCTTTAAAAAAGAAACTGCTTAGTCAATCACTTAACCTGGATTGCATTAAATTGACCTCCGGTAATAAAGTAAAAAAAACCTTGGTGTTATTTTTGACCAGGACATGTCATTTAAATCCCATATTAAACAGGTTTCTAGGATTTCCTTCTTTCATCTCCGGAACATTGCCAAAATTAGAAATATCCTGTCCAGGAGTGACGCGGAAAAACTAGTCCATGCATTTGTTACTTCAAGGCTGGACTAACTTTCCTTTTTGATAAAGGTTATAGTTAGAGTGGCTTAGGTTATCCTGAGCTATCTTCCTTATTTTTACCTCCGTCTTCTTTCCTCCCTGTTGGATGGAGTAAGGGGGAGTCAGGATTAGCCTAAACCGGCTCAGTTATGGTTGAGGTGCAAACACACCTTCCATTTCTGCTACCTGTATGACCCCGTCTCTTTTTCAGTAGTTATAATCAATCTGAAAGAGAGAGGTATCCCAATCGTTGTGGTTTTTAGTATAACAATGGCCATCAGTGGGCTCTAGATGGAAAAATTGTCTACTTTTAAGGCTAGGTTTAAATCTTTCCTTTTTTAATAAAGCTTATAGTTAGAGTGGCTTAAGTTGTCCTGAGCTATCTCTGTAGTTATGCTGCTATAGGCTTAGGCTGCTGGAGGATATAATGACCAATCTCACCCTCTTCGCTGCATTCTCACACTGCTCTACAATTTTGCATTATTTGCTGTTATTGCAGATTTTAACTTCGTTCTCTCTCTTTTCTCTTCCTAGAAGCTACAGCTGGCCTGACTCTGTGTCTACCTGTGACACCTTTCTGGAGAGGGGCATCGTCCAAGCTTCTGCTGGCAACAACATAATGCTCACCTTCTACAGATGATCCACTTGGCCTTGTCTCTCAGTGTTTAACCCTTTCTCTCTCCTAGACATGGAAATTGACTGAGCTTTTGCTGTGACTAACTCTATGTGCTCTCTTTCAGACTCTAAACTTGAAAACTGGCTCAGAGTTTATCAGTTCTTCCTTTCTAGGTGAAACGACTGAAGGAGCTACATCCATTAACATTTACTTTTCCTTCCCATAGAAAGTACTCCTGGATCAGTGCTTCTTTGTTCTCTTTGTGTCTCTGCTCTGTTCTCTCTAACCCCCAGTCGGTCGTGGCAGATGGTCGCTCACACTGAGCCTGGTTCTGCTGGAGGTTTCTTCCTGTTAAAAGGGAGTTTTTCCTCTCCACTGTTGCTACATGCATGCTCAGTATGAGGGATTGCTGCAAAGTCAACGCCAGTGACTGTCCACTGTCTCTACATGCTCATCCAGGAGGAGTGACTGCTACAAATCTCTGACTCAATGCAATCTGTTGGGTTTCCTTAGATAGAAAAACTTTTGATCCAATTTGAATAAATAACTGAATCTGACTGCACTGTTCAATGGTTAGGACTAATTGAAATGTATGTACCTGAGTTTTGTGAAGTGCCTTAAGACGACATGTGTTGTGAATTGGCGCTATATAAATAAACTGAATTGAATTGAATTAAAGATGATTGATAATCATGACCAAAAGAGTGATGCAACATTACCATGCAATGTTATTAATGTTTGAGAACCAAGGATTATCTTGAAGAATCTGAAAACGGAGTTAAGTTAGTCTTGGAACTAATTTAGGCAATAATCAGCATACCTTTAGACAACCATTCACAATGCAAGATCAGATGAAATATTTTTTTAATAAAATAATGTTTTAAAGAATGATCTGCTGAATAAAACCAACCTTCTGGATGACTATTCTCAACGGTGTCCCATTAGATGCCTTTATTTATTAATCCGCCAGCTGACTAAAACTGCACAGTTACTGTAACCACGGTGCCGTTGTCCTTCCTTCAGACTGGGAAAACCACTCCACTCGGCTTCGTAGAGACAGCGTTTCTACTGGGGACTTCTCTGGAACACAGTTTGCTTCTGCAGGCTTCAGAGAGAGAAAGTCAAGCCAGGCTTGTACTTTAATTATTACCCCCTTTCATGAATGAATACCAGATACACAGACAGTAATTCATTCTCACTTAACTCAGTGCATATGATCGATGATCGTATGATCGTTTGCCAGCAAAGAGACATTTAGCGTGCTGTGCCTCCCCAATCCCGGTCGTCACCGTTGTGGAAGACACAGGATGTAGCAAGAGTGGTGCTTTTATTTGTACAGTGACGTCACAGGAAGTCCGCAGTTACCTCGTTTCCTGGCTGTGCCGGAAGTAGGTTAATGCGATTTATTTTGAAAGTTCCAGAAAAGTCTGTGCTGGCCTTTCATTTTGTAACCCATGGCTGTGGTCCCAACACCATTCATGTTCTTGTTTACACTGCCTTCCAAAGTCAGCTTGTAATCATCTCCATTGTGTCCACCTGCACTTTGCTAAGCAGTCTCCTTGCCTCACCTGTGCAATGCCCCATATATACTCCTCTGGTCTGTTTACTCATTACTAATTCATTCTACTCTGCTGTCTATGTCACAACTGTGTTTTTGTCAAACCAAGCCAGTTTTATGTCCATGCCTTTTGCTGTACTCCATTCATGCTAAATCTGTTGTTTATGCCTGTCCATGCCAGTTCACCTTGCCAAGCCAATCCATGTTCATACCTGTAACTGCTACCACCTGCCTGTCTGCAAGTTTTTTTTTATTTATTAAACTTTTGTTTTTCACCAACTCCAAGAGCCATTCATGACAATAGTAAAAAACTCAGTGATCAAATCATAAACACAAATGAAAACTAAAGCCCAAACACCCATGGATCATAACAGCTTAAACACGTAATCTGGCTCAAAACACCTGATAAACAGTTTTTTACCATGTGAGGAAAGTTAATTAAAATTAATGATGTTGTTTGGATTCTGTTCTGACTTTAACTGCTCTGTCTGCAGAGTCTCAGAGCTGCTGGGTGTTGGTGGAGTGACTGCAGCTCATTAGCGTACATCACAATTCCTCTTTGAATACCCATGCAAAGGAAATCACAACAGCTTGTTCAACAAAACGATAAACTATGAAAACATAAAAATGTGTGATCAGTGTTGGTGTGAAGATCTTTTCATACTTTATTTCAATTACAAAGACGAAATAGCGTCAGTACTTTCAGATCTGCAACAGAGAAAAGTCTATGTGTTCAGTAACTAGTAGAAAGACAAGAGATGTTGGGTCAGGTTCTGGAACTGGTTCTGATTGTTGCGCTTCTGTTTGAAGGTAAATATCTGTTTTCTTTCAAAGGAACCTGAGAGAAATTAAGGGATACTTTGGTGTACTATGATATTTATGGAGATATGAGAGTGAACATATACAGGGGTTGGACAATGAAACTGGAACACCTGTCATTTTAGTGTGGGAAGTTTCATGGGTAAATTGGACCAGCCTGGTAGCCAGTCTTCATTGATTGCACATTGCACCAGTAAGAGCAGAGTGTGAAGGTTCAATTAGCAGGGTAAGAGCACAGTTTTCAAAAAAGGAAAAATTGTTGGTGCACGTCTTGCTGGCGCATCTGTGACCAAGACAGCAAGTCTTTGTGATGTATCAAGAGCCACGGAATCCAGGGTAATGTCAGCATACCACTAAGAAGGATGAACCACATCCAACAGGATTAACTGTGGACGCAAGAGGAAGCTGTCTGAAAGGGATGTTCGGGTGCTAACCCGGATTGTATCCAAAAATCATAAAACCACGGCTACCCAAATCACGGCAGAATTAAATGTGCACCTCAACTCTCCTGTTTCCACCACAACTGTCCGTCGGGAGCTCCACAGGGTCAATATACATGGCCGGGCTGCTATAGCCAAACCTTTGGTCACTCATGCCAATGCCAAACGTCGGTTTCAATGGTGCAAGGAGCACAAATCTTGGGCTGTGAACAATTGTTCTCTGATGCATCCACCTTTACTGTTTTCCCCACATCCGGGAGGGTTACGGTGTGGAGAAGCCCCAAAGAAGCGTACCACCCAGACTGTTGCATGCCCAGAGTGAAGCATGGGGGTGGATCAGTGAAGGTTTGGGCTGCCATGTCATGGCATTTCCTTGGCCCAATACTTGTGCTAGATGGGCGCGTCACTGCCAAGGACTACCGAACCATTCTTGAGGACCATGTGCATCCAATGGTTCAAACATTGTATCCTGAAGGCGGTGCCGTGTATCAGGATGACAATGCACCAATACACACAGCAAGACTGGTGAAAGATTGGTTTGATGAACATGAAAGTGAAGTTGAACATCTCCCATGGCCTGCACAGTCACCAAATCTAAATATTATTGAGCCACTTTGGGGTGTTTTGGAGGAGCGAGTCAGGAAATGTTTTCCTCCACCAGTATCACGTAGTGACCTGGCCACTATCCTGTAAGACGAATGGCTTAAAATCCCTCTGACCACTGTGCAAGACTTGTATATGTCATTCCCAAGACGAACTGATGCTGTAATGGCCGCAAAAGGAGGCCCTACACCATACTAATAAATGATTGTGGTCTTAAACCAGGTGTTTCAGTTTCATTGTCCAACCCCTTTTCGTTGTCCGATGAGCTAACCCCTCCCACCTACTTCCCTATGTCTAAGGGGATTGCTCAATCCAGCTTTCCATCCAACGGGTCCGGACTTCCCTAAACCTGAAAAGTCTTACTAAGCAGGTTCACTGAAAGTTCTGTTTAAGCTGGTGTCGGGAAATGACTCGCCTAGCCTCTGACAGCCTACATCCAGAAGTCTCGCCCTTCTTCAACCAGAGGTCTGGACGACTGAGTAGCCAACCGCAGTCGTTCACACTCCGACAGTCACTCCTGTTAACGGCTGCTCATTCCCTAATATTACAACTGGCACTTGTAATTTTAGTAACTCGGCACGAGCCCCAAGGGCGTTGTTTTAACAAACTTGGCTAAGGCAACCTATAAAAACCTCCTATAATTTCTTAGAACCAGGCAACAAGACTTTTTACCACCAATGAAAAACCAAAAATAAGGTGACTCAAATAATTGAATGTCCACGATTTAACTAGAATTTTATATGCTTTCTTTAATTAGTAACGCTTTTGCAGGGGTCAGTATCAGCTTAAATTCAGCAACACAATAAATTAAATAATAGAAATAAATTAATCAACTCAACCTGTCTTTCCCTGATGCTGAAACTAGTGAATTTGGAGAGGCTTTGAAGACGGAGGCTCGTCCATGCACCCGATGGAGCTGTTCCTTCAGGTAACAACGAGTGGTTTCTTGAGGGGAATACGACTTGATCTTCAGTTTTCCTCCTTTAAGTGGCAGGCACAGATGCTCCAGGCGTCAATGGTTAAACAGAAACTTTGCTTTCATATGTCTCAGAGGACAATAGCTTCCAGAGGCTGAAGAGTTGAAGGAAACCCCGGGGACATAATTGAGGTTGATTCAGGACTTCCAAGGACCTGAAACTTAGAGCAATCAGCTGTTCACCGATCAAGTTCACTTCTGTTGTCTGGATAAAAAGACTGTAGATGAAATCAGATTCTTAATTTTGAGGCACAGTCCTTCAGGGCTCACGGGTTGATCCTCTTTTTAATGCAGTCGATCAGCAGGGCTGTGTCTCTGGTACTTCTTCCATCTAAGCATCGTTTTCTCCATCCGATCTTGTTCACTGGTCTTCTGCGAGGAAACAACCCCCTTTCTTCCTTCAGCTTTGCCTTTATAGTGTTTGATGCTTTCACCAGTCAGCTCATTAGGCTTTCCAGTTATTGCTCAATCTATTCAGCTCAACTTCTTGGTTATTGCCAATACTTTAGTCATGGTCATTGTGACCTACTGGTTCCTGCTTTTTCGGCCTTGGAGCTGTCGGTAATAGCCACGCAGCTTGCTGTAGTCGCATCCTCCCTTCCTCCCGTTGACTTTTAAAGGTTCTCTGTCAGCATACAGCTGGCTCTTGTAACTCTTAGTCATCCTGCACTTCTCTCCCTAATCTGCTCAGTCTTAAACTTTACACAGTATCACACATTCCATTCTCAGCTTTATACATTTACTTTAAGACACAGTTATAAAAGCATCACTTCATTCTTTTTATCCATCACTAATAATCAACATTATATCTTTCATATATGGTTGATTGAGGATTTTAAACCTTAATGTTTTGTATTTACTATCAGTTCTCAATCATATTTCAATCATTTGTGTTCCAACCTGAAAATCAAAGATTACTCGTTTCATTTATTACTTGTAAAAGAATGGAAAATCATCATACATTATTTCGTTGGATACACTTGTTTACATTTCTGCAAAAGATAAGACAGTTAATATTTATCTCCACACAGGCCTCTCCAGTCCTCTCAGCTCCAGAATATGAGAACATGCCTGTTTCACTCTGCACTGCTTCAACTGTATATTTTAATAATTGTTGCATGGATTACACAGAAATATATCTATTGTAATTTTTATGCATTTAACTGTGAGTACTTCATGAATGCTGCATGGATTACATGGAATGATCTCACCTTATTTTGACACGCTGTAGCTCCTTTAGTCGTTTCACCTAGAAAGAAAGAACAGATAAACTCTGAGCCAGTTTTCAATGTTAGAGTCTGAAGAGAGCACATAGAGTTAGTTACAGTAAAAGCTCAGTCAGTAGCTATGTCTAGGAGAGAGAAAGGGTTAAACACTGAAAGACAGGGCCATGTGGATCATCGGTAGAGGGTGAGCATTAAGTTGTTGCCAGCAGAAGCTTGGAGGATTCCCCTCTCCAGAAAGGTGTCACAGGTAGACACAGAGTCAGGCCAGGTGTAGCTTCTAGGAAGAGAAAATAGAGAGAACAAAGTTAGAAGCTGAAATAACAGCAAATAATGCAAAATTGGAGAGTAGTGTGAGAATGTAGAGAAGAGGGTGAAAGATTTAAACATTTGTTGGATTTCTTTACACAAATTAACTTTGGGGATCCTAAAAAATTACACGTTCCGTCTTTTTGAATTTTTAATTGGTTTAGGCTGATGATTTGTTTTTGTTTAAAAGTACAGTTTATTCTTTATTGATGTTTTTACTTTGAAAAGTTGCAATCAGGAGAAAATAATAAATTGTATTTTTTATCTTCTAGACACAAGAGAAAATAAAGCACTAGAGATTATCTCTCTTTCTTGATTAAATTATATTTCATCTTTTTTTTCTCATCTTGTTAGAGGCGATGGGTTTGAACGTTTTATTAGTTTGAAGATGAGTTAGTTTGAGACCTGCTGCAGCTCCTCATGTCCCAGGCAGCAGTTATCCTGGAGATCAAGGTTTAAAGTTCAAATAACAGCTAAACATCTTCATTGCAGAACCAGTCATCTCCAACAAGTAGGACACTGACTGTTGAATGATCTCCAGCTGGTTCCTACATTTGAAACATCTCCATTTACTGCCCATTTTTTAATTTGTGAAGATAAAAACATGTTACATATCTGCCATAATGTGTTGGAGAGATGATGCTGTTGATGACGACACAGTGAACTATGAAAATGATGGAGAACGTTCTGCTGCTGCCACATTCAGCTGACCTTCATCACATCAAATACAGACGAGCCCATTTGTGTTCAGTTCTGATGATAATTTATGATGAAGGAAAACCCAAAATCTCTGGATTTGTTCATAGAATAAAATCCCTCTGGAAGCAGACACACAGATCCTCAATCAGACAACAGAAACTCATCACACAGCACTGAGTTAATGTGTCGTTGTCTCTATCTCACCATAGAGATGCTGAACAGCCAAACAGAGGCAGATAAATCTAATATCACAGTTAAATGCAGACCTGTTCCCAATGAAACTTCAAAATCATCTTTTGAGCAATCAAAGACACATCAAATGGACACATTCATGCAGCAAACTGTCTATGGCATTTATTCCTTAAACCAAATAAAAGATTTTATGCCTCTAATAATAACATTAATAATTTCATCTGATAAAAATCCAACCAGTCAAGTCCATGCATCTGAGTAGGAAGAACAGTGAATAAAGAACACAATCATTAAAGTTCAGTTTGCTTCACTCTGATCTATTCTGATGCATTCTGGTCCAAACCAGACAGCTAGCATCTCTTCTTCTACTGATGTGTCTGGTTGTAGCATGAGGTCGCTATTAAATGTCAACACAAGAGGGGGGAGTTGGGTTGTCATAGATGGCCTGCTCACAGGCAGTGCATTCTGGGATCTGTAGTATAGGAGGTGAATAGGCCGTTTACTAGTGGGCCAGCTCTAGTAGACCTTTAGAATTAACTGATGGGCTAAATTTGACCCGCGGGTCTGAGTCTGACACCTGTGCTGTAAGGGGTCCACTTTGACCTGTTTGGATACTGTTCTGATTCTGTTTAACTGCTCTGTCTGCAGAGTCTCAGAGCTGCTGGATGTTGGTGGACTGACTGCAGCTCATTAGCATACATCACAGTTCCTCTTTGACTGTTCATGCACAGGAAATGACAACAGCTGGTACAAAGAACTGATAAACTATAAAAAAAATAAATAGAAAAAATAAGAGGCGAGTGTTGGTGTGAAGATCTTTCTTTAATTCAGTCACAAAGAGGAAATAACATCAGTACTTTCAGATCTGCAGCAGAGAAAAGTCTCTCAGTGTTCAGCAGCTAACAGAGATGTTGGGTCTGGTTCTGGTTCTGATCGTTGTGCTTCAGTTTCAAGGTAAAGATCTGTTTTCTTTCAACGGAACCTGAGACAAATTCAGAGATACTTTGATTAACTGTGATATTTTATGGAGTTATGAGAATTAACATACAGTTTTTACGGGAGTTAATCTGTGTAGCATGAATTAGTCAATCAGGTTTTGACCAAATATATAAAAACATGTTCAGAGAATTTGGATTCATATTTTTTTTCTTCTGTCTTAAACTTCTAACCTCATAGAGATTAACATGTTTAAATGTCTAAAATAGTTTTATAAAAAATATTTCAAATAAAGACATTACCGTTAAAATAATACATTTGAAATAAATAAATGACTACATATTTAATTTTACCTTCATGATTGTGTTTGTGAAGGATGAAGTGTGTAAAACTATATTGTGTCTTTGTCTCTGCTGCAGGGACCAGTGGAGGAGAACTTCATCTCTATCACAGAGCTGGAGATGATGTTGTTCTACCTTGTAGAAGTCCTTCATCTTCTTACTCATGCTCCATTGTTAACTGGTTTTACAGCAGAGATACAAGCACAAACTTTCCATTTGAGGTTAAGGATGGAAAAGTTGTTGAGAGTTCACCTCGAGCTGCCAGGTTAAATGTGGACAGTAAATGCTCTCTGATCATCAACAACATCACTGCTGAGGATGCTGGAGGTTACTTCTGTCAATTTTTTCTCAGGAAACACCTATGATGGCAGTCTGCTTCTGGATGTCTTGACCAGTGAGTATGTAGACTTGAAAGATTTGACACAGTCAGACTTTTTCCTTCTTAACATTGTGAAATACTTGTGTTGGACAGATGTTTCTGACATCAACAGTTATGATGAATATCTGATGAATATTTGATGCAGTCAGAAGTTAAAACGTTGTTCTATCAGAGTGAGAACCAATCATTTATTCAGCACTGTGTGATGGTGTTGGGTCATCCATTTTGTGTCTAATGGACGACTGGGTTGCGCAGCTCGACATGCGCCGCAGCAACGGTCGTCGGAGCTCTGATGTCTTTAGAGCTTCCTCAATCTGAGGAAACAAACTTTGAGCCGCCATTTCCAAGTCATGGTTTACGATGTAAGGGGGCAATCTCTGCAGAAATAGAAGCTCGTGGGTGGGCTTACTTTTCCGCCACACGGCCATTCCTGGAAGAACTTGAAAGCTGGAAATCTGTCTGATACAAGAAGATCAGAAGATTCATATTCCCTGATCGAAAACCGTCCGATGCAACCCAGGAACAGGTGAAACCCACAGAGGTTTGTTCCCAAGGAGACGACTTTCCCTCCTTTTTTTTTAGTCGACTGTAACGGTTTCTAATATTTTCCCCGTTTTGGACGTTTTTGAGTTGATCACGGACCCGTGACACTCTGGTCCTTATTTCTAAAATCCACGGCCCATCCTCAAACCGGTGAAGAGAAGAAATCCTCAAAGTAATTTTGTTCTGTTTATATTAAATCGATAGGTGTATTTAGAGGTCTGGGCAGGGTGAGGCATAGTTAAGGTGAATTAGGATCACCATTAGTTAATCCAAGGTATTAACTTGTTGCATGAAATATTGATTGAAGTGTTTATGCTGAACTGTTTTGATTTACTGTCTGAATACTGTGGAAGCGCAACGAGCAGTTGCTCAAGTTGGATGCGTTCGCTCTGCTGATTGCCAATCAGCCAGGAGTTAAAGCTGAACTTTGGAGGTTTTTTATTTGAAACAGACTGCAGTCTGGACCTCGTGTCCTGGCCACTCCATTGTTCGTCCCATCATTTCATCACCCTTGGGGTTTTTCCACCAGGCCTCAGAGTTTTACAACCCTTTGTTCGAGATTTGGGGCTATCGGCTGATAGTGGCTAAGGGGCGTGGCCCTACCGTTCTACCAGCTGATAGCTGCTGACGAGACGCCCACACAGAGAAAGGCTTCACAGCGTAGTGGTTTTTGATCATCTTTTCCACGTTGATCCAAATTGTTGTGTTATTCTCATTTGTCCAACTGTTGTTCTGATCTTCATCTACCCTCATCACACATCCTTATTTTTGATTATTAGTGTATGCCTTTTTGTAGAATAGTGCATGCTTAGTTAGGTGAACGTTGTTGGACCAGAATAATTTAGCTGTAAGAGGGACTATTGGTTTAATAAATGTTCGCATAGATAAAAAGACAGCGATTATGTTTATTTTGTGTAAGAGTAATTATCTGTCAAGATGAAGTTAGAATTCCACCATTTGGTCAAGCGGTTGATAACATAGTGACATTTGGTGTGGTTTTGGTTAATAATTATTTAATATAATTAACTAGATATTATTAAGTGCTGTGAGCCCTATAATCACACCACCAGAGTGAATATCTGATCTTTATTCGTACGAAATGATTTTTGGTTAGAATTTATTTGTTCTAAATTATGATTTTTAAATAACATTTTTGATAAGTTTTTATAATCAATAATCATAAATCTTACAATGCTTCAATCAAACATTACAGTCCACACACTTGGTTTAACTAAACAGTCAATTATCTGATATTAAACAGGTATTTTCATTTAATTGATGATTATTTATAACTAACAATGATCAAATGAAACTCACAAAGTGGTTTTTAAATTTAATTTCTGCCCCCAACTGTTTTTGTTGAGTTATCTTTGTTGGGTGTCTGCTGCTTCCTGGTTGAGCTAAAGGTGGGGCTGAGCTTTTAGGACCTGACATCAGCTGACATCAGGAAGTAGGCTGATCAGAATGAACGTTGTGCTGAGCTGCTTTGAGGCTGTTTAGATTCAATTAGTTTATCTTGTATTGTGTGTGGTTCAATGGTTTCCTCAAACCTCTATCATTTACATTCATTTGTAAAGATTTCTTGATTTCTTCCATCATGCTGATGAATACCTGCTCAGATCTGCAATATTACTGCAGATCAATCACCAGTTAACATGTAGACAACATCTAATGTTTCATCAAAGAGGTTATTTGTAACTCTTTCTTATTTTTTATTCTGCTCTTTGCAGCCTGAGATAAAGTTGTCTTTTTTTTTAGTTTTAGAGAAAGTTACTTCTGCATCTTTCAGACTGAGACAACATTTATTTGTCTTTCAGTCTCTCCATCTCCACCAGAGGCTGATCCAACAAAGGATGGAGATGTCACATTAAACTGTTCTCTGGACAGATACAGTGGGTTGGGTCCGTGTCCAGAGAACAGCCTCCTCTGGGTGGATGAGACAGGAACTGGGCTGACTGGTGAAGGTGTTGGGTTCAAGTTAAGAAGACCAAGGAGATGTACTTCCTCTCTAACTGTGCAGCATCAGAGTGGCACCAACAGAACATACACCTGCGGTTTGTAGAGAACAGCATAAAGGTAGAAGCTCACTACACAGCTGTGTTTAAAGGTATGATGACTTTATTTACTGAGGAAATTTGATAAACAGCAGAAATTACTAGAATTTTATTTTTTAAGTGGGTATCACTCCTCTTTTTAGATAGATTGGACTATATTTTTTAAACCAGTTTCCCACCTGAAACTAAATGTGCTTGACTTGTTTTTTTATGCTGGACAAAAAAAGTTTAAACCCTTTTTATTATCTTCTGTAGCTTAGAAAAACTTCATATCTTACTATCAGCTAATTAACACACATATAAAACCATAACTTCCTCCATCTTTTTCTTTTCACTCCAACTGGCAGTTGCCCTCTAACCTTTAGGTAACATATTAATTATGAGATGACCAGTCAAAATTATTCTGAGGAGATATACAGGGGTTGGACAATGAAACTGAAACACCTGTCATTTTAGTGTGGGAGGTTTCATGGCTAAATTGGACCAGCCTGGTAGCCAGTCTTCATTGATTGCACATTGCACCAGTAAGAGCAGAGTGTGAAGGTTCAATTAGCAGGGTAAGAGCACAGTTTTGCTCAAAATATTGAAATGCACACAACATTATGGGTGACATACCAGAGTTCAAAAGCGGACAAATTGTTGGTGCACGTCTTGCTGGCGCATCTGTGACCAAGACAGCAAGTCTTTGTGATGTATCAAGAGCCACGGTATCCAGGGTAATGTCAGCATACCACCAAGAAGGACGAACCACATCCAACAGGATTAACTGTGGACGCAAGAGGAAGCTGTCTGAAAGGGATGTTCGGGTGCTAACCCGGATTGTATCCAAGAAACATAAAACCACGGCTGCCCAAAACACAGCAGAATTAAATGTGCACCTCAACTCTCCTGTTTCCACCAGAACTGTCCGTCGGGAGCTCCACAGGGTCAATATACACGGCCGGGCTGCTATAGCCAAACCTTTGGTCACTCATGCCAATGCCAAACGTCGGTTTCAATGGTGCAAGGAGCGCAAATCTTGGGCTGTGGACAATGTGAAACATGTATTGTTCTCTGATGAGTCCACCTTTACTGTTTTCCCCACATCCGGGAGAGTTGAGGTGTGGAGAAGCCCCAAAGAAGCGTACCACCCAGACTGTTGCACGCCCAGAGTGAAGCATGGGGGTGGATCAGTGATGGTATGGGCTGCCATATCATGGCATTCCCTTGGCCCAATACTTGTGCTAGATGGGCGCGTCACTGCCAAGGACTACTGAACCATTCTTGAGGACCATGTGCATCCAATGGTTCAAACATTGTATCCTGAAGGCGGTGCCGTGTATCAGGACGACAATGCACCAATACACACAGCAAGACTGGTGAAAGATTGGTTTGATGAACATGAAAATGAAGTTGAACATCTCCCATGGCCTGCACAGTCACCAGATCTAAATATTATTGAGCGACTTTGGGGTGTTTTGGAGGAGCGAGTCAGGAAACGTTTTCCTCCACCAGTATCACGTAGTGACCTGGCCACTATCCTGCAAGAAGAATGGCTTAAAATCCCTCTGACCACTGTGCAGGACTTGTATATGTCATTCCCAAGACGAACTGACGCTGTATTGGCCGCAAAAGGAGGCCCTACACCATACTAATAAATTATTGTGGTCTAAAACCAGGTGTTTCAGTTTCATTGTCCAACCCCTGTATATTCGTAAACAATCTCATATAACATCTACAGGTTTCAAACAAACTCCTGTTTGTTTTAAAGTAAGTCAGGCTATTCTCACAATAAGCTTAATGACCTTATTTACACATCTAACAGACTGGTAGCACAGCTCGTAATAATGTCATTAGTGGGAATATTAATCTTTGTTACTGATCACAAGTGCTACAGCAGCTGGGTTCTTGTACACAGTGATGTGATTCAAGGAGGAAAAAACAGGAAAAAGACAGTTTTCTGAACTTAGTTTCCAGAAAAGGTCGGTTTCTATTTCTTAAAATGTGAACGGTCATCTCAAAATATGCTTTTCCTTTTGCCATCATTAAAATGTTTTTAAAAAATCGTACTTTAGTAAAAATAGTTCTGTGATGTAAAACATAAAGAATATTACACATTACAACAAATAAATGCTTTAACCTCGAGTTGTAAATCCAATCAATATCAATAAATGTATATAAAAATGGATAACAAGTTAACGGATGCAACATATTCTAGAATCTGTCGATGTTGTTTTATATTCTGTAATGAAGAGGAAAAAAATTCATAATTTTCTATGATCTGAGGTCAGAAGGTCTATTTAAAAGATGTAATAATCTGTTCTGTTCATGTTTTACTTTAACATGTTCATTAAAAGACTTGTTGTTTCTACATGGAAAATAGACTTCTATTGTCAGCCTGATTTTCTATACATCAAAGCGTACACTAACTCAGTAGCTGTAGAACTTATGATCAAACACTAAGATTAATGTTTTTTGGTAAAAAAGGTTTATTTATTACTATGTTCCATATCTTAAAATATGACCTTATTACTAGCTGTGCTACCACTTTGTTTGATGGTGTAATTAAGCTCACTGTGTGATAATAGCCTGACTTACTTTAAAATAAATTGAAAAATAGATTGCAGTTGTTTATTGCCCTAAAACCATAAGATCATCTGACCAACACCATCTGTGTTTAAAGGTGTCATCTTAGTAGGGCAAAGGTTGAATAAATGTGTGTTATTACATCTATACTATGTAGGTATGTTGAAATCAAGTGATCTCTGCTTAAATTTTTTGTTTGCATCATGCTTTTTTGTTTTCAAATGTCCATTGAATGTTTTGTAATTTTTGACTCTTTTACCAGCTGTTCCTGTCAATAACACCATCATCATCATCATCATCATCCTTGGATCAGTGATCGGGGTTCTGCTGCTGCTGGTTGTTCTTGCTGCTGTTTTTGTCAAACTCAGGAAAACCAGAGTTAAAGAGGATCACAGAACCACAACAGGTACTGTATCTTTTAATAGAAGTTTATTTGACTTTTACTATTTATAGACACACAAGTCTTTATTCGTGTAAAAACATGAAAAGAACTTTCAACAAAGTTAAAAAAAGGGGGGCTTCCCTCTGTGTCTCTGCTGGCCCTGGATGTAAGGTGGTGAGCGTTCCTGTTGGCTGAAATGTTCTTCTGGAACAGAACATCTAAAACAGATTTTAATGGAGCCACCATCAGTTACTACTCAGAAATGCTGTAACATTCAGAGTCCTTCTATATAATCAGGCTAAGCTGCTGACAGGAGCCGATGTTCTTGTCAAGACTTATATCTTCATCAGCTGTGATTCTAGACACAGTTTTACTGTCATTTGAACTCCATGATGCATTCAAATCAAATTGTTCACTAGACTATTGATGTTAAAATTACTCTAAATAAGTAAATAATAGTTTTTTATGATCAAAACTCACCAAAGTCTTAGGGAAAATATTAAGAAACTGCTAACATCAAATTCTTTATCAATTTCATCCAATGATAAGAGCTCACAAAAGCCTCCAGTGGCTTCTACATGAGCAATGTTTAAAATGCTGCAATGTCATAAAACATATCTATGCTTAAAGATGATTCAGTAGAAAAGTCCAAAAGGGAAATCAAATTTGCTCTATTTGTTAATAATTAAGACTGTTTTAAAGTTTTCTGATAACTTGAACCTACATTTTATAGTATTTTAAAAGCTGAGCACTGTAGAAGTGACTGGAGTTTGGTCAGATTATTTCATGAACCATAAAACACTGTATAGCAGCACAGTGGCCTGATGTCAGCATAGAACTGCTGGGTAAAACACATCTGAACATTCGACAGCCGCCAGCGGTCATGATGTCTTACAGCTCACACATTATCAACACAATAAGTTAAAAACACTTTAAACTCATCACCGCTGTTCATAAGCTACCAACCACAAGGCAAGTTTATTTGTGTAACATATTTCAGCAACAAGATAATTCAGAGTGCTTTACACAATGAAACCATAAGAGAAGAAAACACATTTAAAAAGTACATTGCAGTGATACAATAAAGAAAATGAAAGAAAAGTTGGACTACAGATTGAAATTGATTATCTTTCAGTTAATAGTTTAAACAGAAAAATCAAAAGCAAATCAAAGAAATGGGTTTATATCTTGATTTAAAGAAACTCAAGAATTCAGCATTTTTGCAGTTTTCCCGAAAGTTTGTTACAGATTAGTGGAACATAAGAACTGACTGCTGCTTCTCCAAGTTTGGTTCTGATTCTGAGGATGCAGAGTGGACTTGGTTAAATGTTTCAGTTACACTTTACTTATGAAAGTGTATTCTTATAATGTCTTTGGCTAATTTAGTTGATAGAAATTACTTTGACGTAGATTTTTTTCTCTCCGCCGGTTGAGGATGGGTCGTAGGTCTGAAGAAGAACGTGGGGGGGGGTATAATACGTCCGTGATGAACTCAACAAAAAAAGGTAAACTTCTCATTCGTCCAAAATGGGGAAAATATGATGAACTGTTTAGTCGACTGAATCACAAGGGGTCTCTTGGTAATAAAACCTTTGTCGGTTTCCACCGGTGCTGGAGTGTCGCCGGGGTCTACGATCTGTATATGAATCTTCTGACCTTCTTGTATCAGACATAATTCCAGCTTTCAAGCTCTTGTAGGAATGGCCGTGTGGAGGAAAAGTTCACCTTCGAGCTTTTGTCTCTCCAGATATGCTCCTCTGTTCCGTTGTCTCATCAGATATGCTGGAAATGGCAACAAAAGTTTATTTTCCGCGGGTTTTGTATTCCCGGGTGACGCCAGAGCTACGACGTCTGTTAAGTTGTGCATGTCGAACTGTGCAGCCTAGTTGGTCTGTCCTTAATAATGGATGACCTCAACATTGGACCTAACAGGTCTTGCCTACATCGCTGAAACTATGGATGATCTTTTAATAACAGAGGTCTAGGCTGTGTCTCAGCATATTATTAGCAACAATAATATTTTTATAGTGATAATGTATCCAAAAAGTGCAGGTAAATAACTGTTGGGTTAAAACAAAACCTAAACTAAGCTTAGCATTGTCTTGTTAGCTGAATTAAAGGCTACAATCGCAGACTCACTCAGTGGAACAAACACTAGTGGTGTTTAGCAGGATATAATACACATGTAATATTACTGGTAATGAACAGTGGGTCTTTTCTGTGTCATTTTAGTAACAGGGCTTTTGCACCACAGAGGTTCCAGTTCTTAACCAAGGCTGGTTCTAAAGTTAACTGGTTCTGTAAAAATAAGACGTCCTCAAGTCAGAGCCACGTCATTACCTAATGAATATCTAATTCATTTGTTTGATCAACCCTGTTTTATTCTGTGGTTTTCTGAAGGATCATAGTACATGCACAATATTGAACCACAGACAATTGTATTTATCCCAGTATCTCTGTAAATACATACTCTAATATCACCTGGGTGATAAACAGGCGTGAGCAAGCACCTGATGACCACCAGTGAACTGGAGCTTGGATTGCTCCGGTTTTTGAAAACAAGGCCTGGGCTTGTCTTGGTAGAAACAGAAACATCTGGTGCTTAGTCAGCACTAACACCAGTTAAACACTGGAACCAGCTTAGTGAATGAGGCTCCATGGAAATCGCCATGTGATGAAGATCTGAAATGTTTAACATTAATACTTTACATGGTATAAATCGTTGTAACTGACCATGTTCTGAGTACCAATCAGCTCCATTACCTGGTTAGTACTTCAGTCTTTGAGCACTTGCACACTGAACATGGCATGGGCAGAACTCCCCACTGAACCCTGCAGTAAGTTGGTGGTTTACCACAGATTTCTGCTCTAAAGTTCACAGACTCCCACAGAAAGAGAGCTTGACTTCAACTGGGAAGCAAGAAGCTCTTCCTTTGTCAGTGAAAAATTAATCTCTCACAAGCTAAACTAGAAGCCCTAGCTCTAGCCCTGCTGTTGAGGAAGACAAGAAGGTGTTGGGAGTATTATACTCTACTGGTGTGTGAAATGTTTTGTGTCTATTAGCAGTACATATTAGCACATTGTAGTCAAAGTTCAATCAAACTAAACTTTGAGTGTCGTTTTTGTGTGCAAGATTCAATTAACATAAATGGGGTTTGAGTGCTTTGCTGCTTCTGAGGTAAAATCCTCATTATTCTCCAAGTTGAGGCAACTCTATAAGCCCTTTCTACTGCAGGTAATTTACTGACTGCTGGTTCCTTCCCAGATGATCAAGTATCTTAGATTGTTTATGTAGTTCCTTGGTCATCTATATTTGTTAGTTGTTATAATAAACTCCTCATCATTGAGCCAAGGTTATTTTTGTTAACGAAAACTAGAAGTAAAAAAAAAACATTTTTATTATTTAAAGTAAAAATAAAAATGAGACTTTGCAAAAAAAGGAAAACTAAATGAAACTGTAATGAGTGATCACAAAACTAACTAAAGAAACAGAATTTAGAGCGATAATGTGCTTAGTTTTCGTTTGTGTGTCTCATGCATTATGAAGTCCAGTTTCCAGTTGTTGCTGTTTTTGTTCTCGCTGTGCTGCATTCATCTGCAGAGGGCCGGTAAGTCAGTCAAGTCATCTGTGCGGTCAGTCCACATCAAGCCTCATGTCAGCAAAACTTGGGATAAAGCGCCAGAGTCTAAATTGGGGTTACTTTGAATATGACTACGTTTTAGATAAAAGCAAGTGTCTTGTGGTGGCCAACAGTCCCCATTACAGTCCCCGGGTTAAGATGTTCCAGGAAATGTCCCCGATTTTAGCGTTTTGTGAAAGAGAAAAATAAATGTTGTGTGTAGACTGTTATTACGGTAGCCGAGGGTAGAAAGCGCGAATGAGCATGTTGTGTGCAACAACATCTGTTACTTTAGCTGATTGTGCTGCTGTAACTTTCCAGACAGAAAAGAAGAAGAGCTGAGGTGCCTTGGACTAGTGAGGGGGAAATAATAACAGAATGATTTAAACAACTCCCTGATTTGGGAAAGTCGAGCTGTAGTGTCAAGAAGGATTCGTCCAAAGTATGATGTTTTCAAATCGATTTGTGACCTTCAGTTTATATTTAGTTAGGAGTTGTTTTGCTAATTTATTTTATGCATTTGTAAACTAGGCTGAGGTGTGTTTTCCACTCAGTTTGGACATATGAAAGTTACTGAAAGGAGTCAGAGACAGGGAAACTGAATGAGGCAATAACTGCATGAACTGAGAATGATGAGGAGGGAGAGAATCACTTGGTTAACTGTGCATTCCTCTGTTTTAAGAAAAGGTAATATTTATAGGATTATATTAAGATGATCCTAGTTTCCTAGTGTTTAAAAATAACCTACTACTAAAGGGTATCTGAAACAAAAATCTTATTTTATTTGTTAAATTTGTAATTTCAGTATGTTTTACATTCTCATGTTTTTGGAGAGGATTTTGGTTATATTATCTGTTTTAAAATAATAAACGTCTGATAGAAGAGGAGAAAGGAGGAAAATAAAAAGACTGTTAGAAAAAAGAGTGAAAGAGCAGAGGACAATTGGAAGAGTTGGAGAGAGAAGAAAAATTGACTGATAGAAAGAAGAGTAAAGCCAAGAGCAGGGAATCAGAATCAGAATCAGCTTTATTGCCAAGTTAGTACATACAACAAACAAGGAATTTGACTCCGCTACACTTTGCTCTCTGGGTTTCTTTTTTTGTTTTGTTTTTTGCATTATAAGATATATTCTGCATATATCTTTATGTCCTTAAATACATACATACAATATACACATATACAAAGGTGGATCTGTGACAGAAGAGTGTTAGAATGAGGAGGAGTAGAAAGAAGACAGACATCACTACTGCTATTCTTTTGTTTTATTACTCTTAGGAACGGTGACCGGAGGGTGTGGGGATCACACTCCTCAGCCTCCCTGGTTAGGCCTACGCCAGGGTATTGGAAAGGAGAGCCCGGCCGATAGTCTGACCTCGGCTTCAGGAGGAGCAGTGTGGTTTTCGTCCTGGCCGTGGAACACTGGACCAGCTCTATTACCTCTACAAGGGTTAGGTTTAGGACTCGAGGGTTCATGGGAGTTTACCCAACCGGGGACCCTTTACTAGGGGCCATCCGGTCTCTGTACAAGCGGAGCAGGAGTTTGGTTCGCATTGCCGGCACTAAGTCGAACCTGTTCCCGGTGCATGTTGGACTCTGGCAGGGCTGCCCTTTGTCACCGGTCCTGTTCATAACTTTCATGGACAGGATTCTAGGCGCAGCCAAAGGCCGGAGGGGCTTCGGTTTGGGGACCAGTTGATTTCGTCTCTTCTTTTTGCAGATGACGTGGTCCTGCTGGCCCCCTCTTGCCAAGACCTACAGCATGCACTGGGGCGGTTCGCAGCCGAGTGTGAAGCGGCTCAGATGAAGACCAGCTCCTCCAAGTCCGAGGCCATGGTTTGCGACCGGAAAAGGGTGTCTTGTCCTCTTCAGGTTGGAGGGGAGTTCCTGCCTCAAGTGGACAAGTTCAAGTATCTCGGGGTCTTGTTCACTAGTGAGGGAAAAATGGAGCGGGAGATCGACAGACGGATCGGTGCGGCTGCTGCAGTAATGGGGGCACTTTGCCGGTCCATTGTGGTGAAGAGAGAGGTGAGCTGAAAAGCGAAGCTCTCGATTTACCGGTCGGTCTACGTTCCTACCCTCACCTTTGGCCATGAACTTTGGGTCATGACCGAAAGAACGAGATCCCGGATACAAGCGGCTGAAATGAGCTTCCTCCGTAGGGTGGCCGGGCACTCCCTTAGAGATAGGGTGAGGAGCTCGGCCATCCGGGAGGGGCTCTGAGTAGAGCCGCTGCTCCTCCACATCGAGAGGAGCCAGTTGAGGTGGCTCGGGCATCTATACCGAATGCCTCCTGGACGCCTTCCTCGGGAGGTGTTCCAGGCACGTCCCACCGGGAAGAGGCCCAGGGGACGGCCCAGGACACGCTGGAGGGACATTGTCTCTCGACTGGCCTGGGAACCCCTTGGGCTCCCCCCGAAGGAGCTGGAGGAGGTGTCTGGGGAGAGGGACATCTGGGTGTCTCTGATGAGTCTGCTGCCCCCGCGACCTGGTCCTGGATAAAGCAGAAGACTACAAGTACGAGTACTTTTAGGAAATGCTAACAACGGTGTGGATGGACGTTCCTGCTATTATACTTGATTTTTATAGTTTAATTATGAGTATATATTGAAATAGAAATGAAATTGTAACTGTATCAATTTTTTCATTATATCTTGATAACATTTAATTCTTTCAATCTCTGAGCTGGATATGTCCCCGGATTTGATTTCAGAAAAAATACTAAAATTATAACTAAAATTAATAAAAACTTAACTGAAACTAAGCATTTTCAAAAAACTAAAAACTAAACTAAACTAGCAAACAAATGCTAAAAAATTAATTAAAACTAAAATAGAATAAAAAATGTGAGAAAACAAAAACAAAAAAAAATGAAATGAAAACTAATGAAAACTGCAAAACTGTCCCAAGACCTACATTCATATTCTTTTTTAGCACATTTCTGTTCCGAACATCTAACTCATTTGAAAGACTTTTCTCAGAATAGGGAAGAACTGTTTCCATAGTTACCACAATGCAGTGAACTTGTAGTAATTAAAAAATAGCAGCAGTTGGGTATGAAAATGATTATAATGATTTTTTTTTCTTTTGATTCAGAAAATCAAGGTTCAACCCATGAAAGTCTTGACTATGTGAGTATTGACACACTCAAATACATTTTCTATAGAGTTACCAGACTGCAAAGGACTCCATATGTTTAAGAATGGTTAACTAGAATACATAATTTGTCCTTATCAATCAGACCCCTACACATTTACCAAAATATTAATGTTATTAAAGTTAACACAGTGTATTTTAACACACAGTTTGGTACTGTTTAGGGCTTACAATGCAGGCCAGCATGAAGCTCGGGCGTTATGCCGCAGACGTAAATCTTCTTCTCCAGAGTCAATCAATATAGTTCTTCAAAACGGCTCACTCAGTAGGTGTCTTCTCCTCTAACAACAGGGGAGCTCCATGAGTCTAGCCGTTTTTAGGATAACTCCACAAGGTGTCACAGAAGGACATCTCAGCAGCACTAGAGTCTGTGTCACCTTGTTCACCCCTCTATAGCGTCTCCTTGAACTGTCCACAGTTCTCCAACCTGCTTGTCGCCTGCTTCTTAGTCAAACAGGCTCCTGCATAAGTCTTCATGGCGATTAAGTTGGGCTCATGAAGGAAGTCTATTAAACGTTTCTCCTTCAGCCTCAGGCCCTGTTTACACAACAAAGGTTTCTGGTGAAAATAGAAAAGTTTAGTTGCGCTTCTACTGTTTGTTAACACGACAACAGTGCACATTTTCTCTGTAAGTGGGACAATTTGAGAACGGGTTTTAGAGTGTGATGGTGAGAAAACATACCCTTGTTGTGTAAACATGGCCTCAGTCTTTGCAACCATCTGCTGCGGTCGACATCGTCCTCCTCACCCTCTTATTGTGTTCTCTCACCTTCTTCATCCCAGCGTCACCCTCAGCTTCCTTCATGTGGTGATTTCAACTCCCTCTTCTCCATTCTCCCAACTTCATGGAGAGTCCTTCATTCTCCTTAATAAATGAGGAATCAAATATGGTCCTCAGTCTACAGTCCTCACTCTACACTTGAAGGCTTTTATCATTACTCCTTATAAAATACAAAATCATTTATGTAACTAATTTACACACTATAACAATATATAATACATGCACCTCACTTCTTATTTTGATAAAAATAACATCAAACCCTGTTATTGCTATTTTGTAACTATTAAAAGGTCTTAGGTTCATGGTTTTAACCAAGGGCTGCAGTTAGACGAATCCAGCAGGATAGAATAAGACAGAAGAGCTGCTCTGGCTTCAAAGATGCAGATTGTCTCTACTGTAACAGTAGATGAAGGTTTAATGTCCATTTGTTCTCAGGATGATGTGCAGAACAACCTGACCTATGCCACTGTTGACCATTTAAGACATAGAAATGATGAGGAGATGAAGGTAAGAGACCCAATAAGCTTTGCAATTTTAAATCAGTCTCATTTTAATTGCTTCTCGTTTGATTTTGTGACACCAATAAATTAAACTAATTTAATCTAAGCTGCAGGTAGAAGACTGAGTAAATTCATCTTTTTATTTGACATTAAATGTTACATAGTATGACTCCAATTTCTTCCTAATTTTGCTGAGGATTATTTTATTTCAATATCCTAAACCATTAAAACCATGTTAATGTGGGCCAGACTAATCTGTGTCTTACATTTTGCACAAAGTTTGGAAATATGTTAAATGACCACATACCTACAAGTGGAAACTCTTTCTAATGGAACTGAAACAGTTTGTGGTTTGTGTGCTGCAGGTCAAACAGGATGAAGACACTGTGACTTATTCTGCTGTTAGGACTATAAAGAAGAGAGAGGCAGACATCGATCCCAGCGGTCTCTACAGCTACATCACTAAGTCACAATTAACCAAATAGGGAAATGAGACGTCTCATCACACCCCCGGCTTTTAATAAACCTGTTTACAGGAAGTGGAGCGTTGGGTTTGAGTCTTAGCGATACCATCAGCCAGCATTCATTTCTAGCTTGTGTTGCAGTTTTTCTGTTGAATTTAGATGATGACAAGAATTTCTAAGCAGGAATTTACAGTTACTGAGTTATGACAGAACTTTGCTCTATTTGTAAAATATGTTTGCTTCATGTACTGAACTAAGAAGGTGCAACATGATTATTTAGTGAGTGGTGCATTGAAACACATGTGAACAGAACAGGACATATTCAAAGAAAATTTATACTTGATGATCCAATAAATTCACCATCATTCTGTAAAATACAACCTTCTGCCATAAAAGTAGAACCAAACTCAGGTGCTGTTAGTCAGGTTATGGTTCAAGGCACTGAGCTGCACACCTGACCACGGTGCACCTGACCTTTTATCTTATATGTTCAGATCCGTGTTTTTAAAGGATTTTCCTGAAAGGAAATTTACTGAATATCATAAGTTTGTATAGCAAATTGTTTAGAACCTTTCAGCAACCTTGTTACTAAACTGTTACTCTGTCAGCTGGACTGTCTTCTCATTACCTTCAGAGTCCAGTTTGAAGATCTTGGTTATGACTTATAGAGCTCTGCATGGACAAGCCACTCCATGCTTCAGGTCATGTGATTGGGCTAACTGTGCAGGATGCAAGACTGGAAGCTGAAGGGGAGCTGAAGATATTTTGTAACAGACAGAGACCCCCAGACTGTGGACCTGTCTCCATCTGAGCCTGAAATCTGTGGACTCAGTAGTTTCTTTTTATAAGCAGCTAAAAAATTTCCTTTCTAACTGGGTTTTTATTAAATATTGTTTTGGAGGTTTCTTTTAGTGGCTTTATCTTGTTTTGAACCACTAAGTAAAAACCTGTAATATGTATATTAATACTTAATAAAATACTTAATTTAGTGACAATTTTGCATGAACTTTTAATCATTTGACTCTGCAAAGACTTTATATATTTCTGGTAAATTGAGATTACATTTGAGGCCATAATGCATACAGCTGTATCTAGTAGTAGAAACCATAATTACCTGCATAGTAAACCTGACTGACGGGTCACGCGCTTAACCCCTAGGCCACCAGCACCACATCAACCATTAAATATTTAAACTTGAATGATTTGACACAGCCAGACTCTTTCCTTCTGACCAACAAGCTTTGATGACCTAGCATCTGCTGACATCAGGAAGTAGGCTCATTAGAATGAATGCTGTGCTAATTTACTTTCATTTGTAAAGATTTCTTGTTTTGTTCCATCATGCTGATGAATACCTGCTGAAGATCTGTATTATTAGTGCAGATCAATCACCAAGTAACATGTAGACAACATCTAAAGATTTATGAAAGAGGGTTTGGAAACATTTTTTTTTATTCTATTCTTCACAGCCTGAGGTAAAGTTTTGTGGTTTACGTCTCTGAGAAAGCTATTTCCACATCCTTCAGACTGAGACAACAGTTTTCATTTTTCTTCGTCTCTCCATCTCTACCAGATGCTGATCCAACAGAGGATGGAGATGTTACATTACAATGTTCTCTGGCCTGATACAGTGGGTTGGGTCCCTGTCCAGAGAACAACCTCCTGGAAGAGAAAGGAACTAAGCTGACTGGTGAAGGTGCTGGATACGAGTTTGGAGGACAGACTGGTTCTGATTCTTATCTCACTGTGAAGCTTCAGAGCAGCAACAACAGAAGGTACACCTGCAGGTTTGTTGAGGGAAACACAATGAAGATAGAAGCTAACTACCCATCTGTGTTTGAAGGTAAGACGTCATCTTGTTTCTATAAAATTCGAATAAAACCGTGTGATTACCTCTATATTATTTATGTTTTGAGTCAAAAAATATCTGTTTAAATTTTATTATGCATAAATCTTATGGTAAATTGCATGTTTTGTAAACTTTGAGTGTTAAGCAGCAGTTCCTGTCAATAACACTATCATCCTTGGAGCAGCAATCAGAGTTTGGCTGCTGCTGGATGTTCTTGCTGCTGTTTTTATCAGACCAAGGAAAACCAGAGTTAAAGAAGATCACAGAACCACAACAGGGACTGGATTTCCTTCACAACCACAACAGGGACTGGATTTTCTTCAGAACCACAACAGGTACTGGATTTCCTTCAGAACCACAACAGGTAGTGGATTTTTCAATAGAAGCTTAAGTTGTATTTCTTTTTTTTATGTATCCTGTCGTAGTGTTTCAGGCATACCATATGGAGCAGATGGTTGCCTACATGTGCCAGGACAGATTTATTCTACAAAATGATATCTCAAGACAGAATCTTAATTGCATGATCAACTTGATCAATTCCAGATTCAACCCAGCATCAGAGTAGGCAGGACACATTGATGTTATTGTAACCTACGTTTGTTTGATGTTCAACCACTTGAGTAACTGTGTGTTGGTGGTGTGTGGGTGTGTCTGTGTGTGGGTGGGTGAGCATATGTGTTGAAATAGGTCTGTTTGTGCTGAGTGGGTGTGTGAGTGTGTGTCACCTGAAAATGTACATTTGTAAGTGTGGTGAGAACTGTGGAAGGCGTCCAATCCACAGCACCGAAGAGCAACAAAGGGCAGGTAGACCTTGCTCCAGAAGGCAGTAGCAGTCCCAAGCAGCCAGACATAAAGCTTTACCCCAGGTCAGCCATATGCCCAGCACAGAAGTAGGTCACCTGCAAAGCACAGGAGCAGCAGCCCCCAGATCAAAGAGGCACGGAGCGAGACGCAGGGCACCGAGCTCCCTTCGCCCAGCCACTCAGCCAACCCATATCATTACATTTAAATTCCTTTTTATTTTTCCAGTTCTTAAAGCTTTGTCTTTTTGCAATGCTCAACATTACAAGAAGGATTTGGCATCTATTTGTTTGCAAATCTAAGTTTGTGATATCACCAAGAAGGCAAAGTGAGGGTCAGATTGGCATGTTGATAGGTCTTCAAATGCTTTTAGCTAGAAGCAATAGACAGACGTACAGTGCATGTAGATAGTCGTCAATTAAAATCCCATGCAGTTCGGACATGTGTTGGTAAGTGAGACACCCTTTTGAAATATGCTTTTTTCTGTGTAATGTGTTTTCTGATGGATGTTGTATTGTTTCAGCTGAAGGTTGGCGTTTTGAGTCATTCTAAAAGCATTTATGCAAATTGTACTCCAGTACTTACTATCTGTACCGGTAGATAAATCAGCATTTACTGATAGTGAGCCGGTAAGAAAAGAGGTAAATTCCTTATCTGATGGGTGACAAGAGCACCAGGCAAACAGACCAAAATCTTTCTTATACTGCTTTAGTGTATAAACTGACTGCAAGGTACAAATATTTATGTTATTGAGTAAATATCTTCCTTCTGGATCAAATATACTGTTGTTGCTTGTAAACTGCATCTTTCTAATAATTAAAGTAGCTAATCCTCTGATTGGAATTACAGTTAGCTAAACAAAAATGAGGAAATTCTGGTGTATCTATTGTTTCAGATTTGGATATGCGGGTTTCCTGAAGTTGGTCAATGTCTACGTTTTTTAGGTAGTCTATGATTTTATGCTTATTAATATTATTTTATCACAGTCACAATAAGTTGCCCATTTATATAAAATCTATTAAATGCCAATTAACTTTACCTATTATCTAATCAGTGTTACTGTTTAATCTTACCTGCCGTTATATTCAGTAAAGCCACAGCCCAATCTCCCAGTCTGGGAGCGGCTGTCTATTTACATAAAGCCTTTAACCTGTTAAGCCCTAAGGAGTTTTAGAGTAATTTCCACCTGAAATTACATGGCTTAAATAAATCAAGTATAGCTCCACAGTTATAATGCCTACATGCAAACCTTTGGTGCCTGTGTAAAGGTAAGACATAAAAGAATATTTTTCCAGTGGAACTACTATTGTAATTGTTACTGATGTCTGATTTATTTGAGATTAAACAAAGAAAAACTAAACATTTTGAGCTGCGCCAAAGGTTTTTTCTAAATGAAAATTGCAAAACACTATGGAAATCCTTTGGAATTCCTTGGAGAACCTCCAGGTTGCACTCATTCACATCCATCCATTCACTATTTGCAAATTTGGACTGAATAAATTGAAGCATAAATGTTCCACAAAAGTTTTAGAGGGTGTTGGACCACTTGTTTGCTGAATATTGGGCCATTTACACATTGCTGGACACCACCAGGCCTTCCAACATCATCGCCCATTTTGTATCCAGTATTGTCCGCCACTACAAATCCCAGTGGGCACTGCGGCTGGTAGGACGTCTCAAGTCTGACGTCACAAGAGGTCTGACGTCACATGAGGTTATATATGGAAGGCGGACGCTTTAAACCTTGCCTTCAGCTGGAGACCTCGACACGGTTACCATGCAACTGAAGCATCTTCTGAAGAAGAAGAGGTCCCACGTGGAGTCTTCATTTATTCTCCTTCGTTGGCCAACGAAAAGAACGTTCATGACAGAAATTTCTGGAATAAGAAGGCCAGAAATTTCAACTTTACCGATCGAAGGTGTTAGTTTAACATGTAACCAAAAAACCACGGAGTTTCAAGGAGACGGATCGCCACCTTGTTTTTTGTTCTAGTCGACTGCTGACGGTCAGATCATATTTTTCCCTTTCGCCAAGGAGGCCAAAGGACGAAGATTGACCGCTCTTCCCGAAGTTAACCTTGGACGCACATTAACTTCCAACTTTCCCCCTCCTCCTCTCCCCCTCATGCTGGCAGCCCTGAAGGATTGCTCCACAAAGTAAAACCATCCTTTATTATTTTCTTTGATTTCTTTATTAGGAGTAGTCTGGGCAGGGTAGAGAGAGATAGGACTTTTAGTGCGATCAAAATCGCCACTTATAGTCTGATGTTATGAAATTGTATTTGCATGCAACATTGTATTGAACTCTGATGTGTTGTATTGATTGCTGAGGCCGCCGTGTCTCACAAGTTTGTGTCTTTACCATATGAACACCGGAGCACCGGTAATACTGGGCTACGACAGTAACCTCACGGTGAAATTCACCATTTTCTTTGTTCCATCTTCACTGCTTGCTAACTTGCCGCCAAAAGGTTTATGACTCTTTGTCTAAGCTGAGTTTACAACTTTGCTTTGGGGGTTTTATGACAGCCCATGTCCTGCTGGGCTACGCTTTCTGGCGGGCTGCTCCCAAACTCCGTTCAACACCACATTCCTTTGTCATATTACCACTTTTGCCATAACTGCTGGTTGATTCAATACACACACACTGCTGTTTTTCTTTATTTTGTTAGATATTTTACCCTTTTGTGTAGAACTTTGCAAGTTTGAGTAGGTGAAGATTATTGAATCGGAGAGTTGATTGTATCAGGCTGATTGATTTAATAAATTTTCACGTAGATAAAAAGAAGGAGTTTTGTGTTTATTTTGTGCAAGAGTGATTTGTCAGTCAAAATAAGGCAAAGTTCCCCACGTTTCGGCAGAACCGGTTGATTAAACAGTGACATTTATAATTGTAATTATCAGAGGCCTTGAGCCATAATTACAACACCAGAGGACAGCTCTGGTTTCAATTCATAAACGAGGATTTTGGTTAAGGAGTTCATTTTATCGGATTATGATTTTAATTATAATTCTTGATAAATATTCAATTAATCAATAATCTATAATTACAACAAGGGCAATGTGCCAGGTGGAAATGGCAGTTGGGCAAAGGTTGCCAAAACTTTTCCAAATGTGTTTTTCACCTCATACAAAGGAAATAAAAGGGAATCTGGTCAAATAAAAGTGCTGATTTCCATTGTAGGACTCCTTCTGCCTATGACACAGCCTTTGGTTATGACATTTACCCTGTGTATCATTAAAATGTACAGTTGCAAACATAACTGGAAGCTAATGGAGTGGGGCGCAAGCTAGCAGCTGGCGGACAGCAACCAGCAGACTATAATGTGCTAGCAAATTACATCAGTAGGGAGGGTGCTAGAAAGAAAAGTTATGCCTTTTTAGGAAGGTGAGTGTCTCTAGTTTGTTATGGTATGAGACATGTGGGGGTGCTGCAAAGAGAAAGGTGCTTTTTGTACCATTTTGTTTACAGAGTCAGCAATGTCTGAGGGACCTTAAAATGTCATCGCTGTGTTTAAGTTGCTGTAAAACTAAAAGGTATTTGTGCAGAACTCATTTTAGGAATTGTTTTGTGAAGATTAAAGCCTCCTCTTGCGATATATTTAAGAAAAAAATTGGTGGAGTTGTACCTAGTTTTATAGACTGGCAAAAAGGACTGTGGCCTAGAGGGCCAGCCAGCGGGCCCATTGGACTGAAGAGGGCTTTAACAGTAACTATAGCATGACCGCCCTCAGCATTGCTGTCCTTTCTCACAGAAAAGAGAATAAGTGGGCAGTCCACCATCTCTTTTGGAAACTGACCGTTGACACTGTAATTAGTACCAATTATTAACCTACTACAGCTTTTGACTTGCTTTTCCTGTTTGTAGCGTTCAAACTTTGCTACAATGGGTATTTGATGGCAGTTGTTGGGCTGTTTAAGTTTCAGACGATGTATTCTGTGAAAAGTGATGGTCTGTACGATGTCACTTGGAATTTTGAGCTGCTGCTGGAGGAAATCATACAAGGTGGCCTGTGGATTTTCTTCTGTGCGCACAGCAATGCCAGAGTGAACAAGATTATTTCGTATGTTCCTTATCTGGACATCCAGAAGGGTTTCCCTCATCTTTCTCTCATCACTGGAGATACTCATTAGTGTAGCTCTGCAGACTGTCAACAGCTTCCTCGTCCAGGTTGTTGATGGTGAGGGAAAGAACACAATGGGCCAATCTTGTGAGAACTCACCATTCCCCCTCCTTTTTGCACTCCTGAATTGTCTCTTAAGCGCAGTTAGGATTGTTTGTACAAGGGGTGTAACCAAAACAAGGGGCAGAGTGGGAGGCTTTTCTCTGTGTATCTCACTACCCTGGATGTAACATAGTGAGAGTTTTTGTTGGTTCAAATGTTTTTCGGGATGTTCTGGAGAAACAGAAGATCAAAAACAGACACCAAATGAAGCCACCATTAGTTCCTGCTAACAAAGGCTATTCAGAGTCATTTTATATAATTAGGTTAAGCTTCTTTATTTGTATGAAAAGGCAGAGGTCTTTAGACGAGACCTTTAGCATGCACTGGGGTGGTTCGCAGCCAAGTGCGAAGCAGCAGGGAAGAGGATCAGCTCCTCCAAATCCATGACCATGGTTTTTGACTGAAAAGGGTAGCTTGCCTTCTCTGGGTTGGAGGGAAGTTCCTGCCTGAAATGGAGAAATTCAGGTGTCATGGGAACTTGCTCGCAAGTGAGGGGAAATGGTGCTGGAAATTAACAGACTAATCGGTGCAATCCTCTGCAGTAATGTGAAGGCTGCCGCGGTCCCTTGTGATGAATAGAGTGCAGAGCGAAAAGACGAAGCTATTGATTTACCGCTCAATCTACGTTCCAAGTTCAGCAACCTGTGGAGCTCAGCTCAGCTTTGAGCTGAGTTTCACGCAGCAGCAAGCTTGCACTTTCTGCGAAGCAGAGAAAATCCATTTTTCATGCGCAGGATGTGATAAACACATACGAAGTTCTGACCGCTCTGACACTTTTGCCTCATTTGATGTGCAATCCTCATTATTCTCCAAGTTGAAGCAACATTATAATCACTTTCTACTGAAGGTAGTTTACTGCTGTGTCTTTCCAAGATGATAAAGTACCTATGATTAATTGGTTAGTTAGTTGGTCGTGTCTTTGTTATCTTCTAAGTACATTTCTCTGAACCTAAAGAGTTGCATTCTTATTCTTTTTTAGCTCATTTCTGTTTCAAACCTCTAATTTATGCGAAAGACTTTTCTCAGAATAAGGAAAAACTGTTTCCATAGTTACCACAGTGGAGCACACTAGTAGTAGTTAAAAGAATAGCAAAGTCGGGAATGAAAATTATTATGATTTCTTTTCTTCTGTTTCAGATAATCAAGATTAAACCCATGAAAGTCTTGACTAGGTGAGTATTGACAAACTCAAATACATTTCCTATAGAGTTACCAGACTGCAAAGGAATTTATTCTCCGTATGTTTAAGAATGTTTGTAAGATGGCGACTACATTTGAACATAAAAACAGTTATGATACTTCTGCATCATGTTTGCTGCTCATGAAATGCAAAATTACAGGAAATAATGCAGATGCTTCCTCTTTTCTAAACTTGACATCGAATGAAAAATGATAACACTTCGTTTTCAGTCAACACACATTTAGCTACAATTCACAGATTGTGATAGAAGCGTATGCTGACTTAATTATTTAGTGAAATACAGTAGCAGTTGTGTTAACATACTTAGGTGTTAATGTCAGTGTTTTAAAAGTTTTTTCCCTTTTTAAAGAAAAGTTTTTCCTTTCCCCATTTCCCACTCATGCATGTCATTAGAGGGATTCCTAAAAAGTCAATGCAAGCTATTTTCATGTGTACAGCTCATCCGAAGAAGTGAACCCGCAAGTCACTGACTTTTTCAATCTGCGGGGTTTTCTTAGTAGAAAACTTTTTTTAAACCCCTTTGAATGAAAACTGAAACTGGGTGCATTTAAAAAATTGGTTTTTGGGAACCAGTAATGATATATTTTCCCATCTAACCCCCGGCAAAATTGATCAATTATCTTTTTACTTGACATTGTTAAAAGTAAATAGTATTTTTTGATAGGGCAATTTTTTTTAAAAAATTAAAAAAGGTAATTTTGCCCCAAAAAAAACTTTTTCTCCATTTCTAGGGTTTTAAAAAACGACCACATACCTCCAAGTGGAAACTCTTTCAAACATTTCAAAATGGAACTGAAACAGTTTGTGTGCCTCAGGTCAAATAGGATGAAGACACTGTGACTTTTTTCGGGCTGTTAGGGCTAAAAAAAAAAGGACAGGGGCGGACATCGACCCCCAAGCGGCCCTCCAGCTACATTACTAAACCCCCCAAAAACCCAAAATAGGGAAAAATTAGACGTACTTTAAACCCCCCCGGCTTTTAATAAACCTGTTTACAGGAAGTGGACCGTTTGGTTTGAGTTTCAGCAATACCATCATCCAGCATTTATTTATAGCTTGTGTTGCAATTTTTCAGTTGAATTTAGGTGATAACAAGAATCTTTAAGCAGAAATTTGCAGTTAGAGTTATGATACAGCAGTTGCTGTACATACTGAACTAAAGGCGTACAACATGAATATTTAGTGAGGGGTGCATTAAAACACACGTGTAAACAGAACTGGACATATTTAAAGGTAATGTACACTTTGGTGCTATAAATGCATCATCATTCTGTAAAACAGAACTTTCTGCCATCAAAGTAGAACCAAACTCAGGTGCTGTTAGTCAGTTTATGGTTTAAAGCACTGAGCTGTACACCTGAACAAACTTTATCTGAAGTTTTGTCTTCTGTTCTGCACATATTCAGATCTGAGCTTTTTCTGGCTTTATAAGAAATGATTTTCTCTGAATATTTGGATTTTTTACAGTCAATTGTTCAGAAACTTCCTGCCCAAAAAGCTTGTTACTAAACTTTTACTCTGTCAGCTGCACTGGCTTTCTCAAAAATTACCCTCAAAGTCCCCGGTTTTTTAAGATCTTGGTTTTTGGCTTTTAAGCTCTGCAGGGGCAGGCCAAATTTCCCCTGTGCTTCAAAAGGTCATGTGATCTTGGGGTTGCTGCAAAAAAGTTTCAGGATGCAAGGCTGAAAAACTGAAAAGGGGAACGGGGAAAAAAGTGTTTTTAACACACAGAGACCCCCAGACTGTGGACCTGTCTTATTCTGAGCTGGAGATCTGTGGACTCAGTAGTTTAGTTTTTAGCTTCTATGCCAGTGGTAGAGGCATATAATAATCTTTTTGAATCAGTTTTTCATTAAAATATTAATTTGGAGGTTTCAGTGATTTTATCTTGTTGTGAACTACCTTGTTAAACCTGTAATTATCTAAATATTGAAACTAATTAAAATCCTTTAATTACAATGTTGCATGAAAATAACTGCAGCCATATCTGCAACCTCCTTCTGTTACCAAAGCTGTGTAACATGGTGGCTTTTAAAGTATGTTTAAAGAAGTGAAGGTATCACTGCAGTCTGTACCATCGCAGACACACCAACAGCAACAAAGTTTATTCTAAAATTAAACCAGATTTTAAAAAGTGAAGATAAACAAAAAGTCAATAAAGAGGCTTTTCAGAACATGTTTGGCACAGCAAGTTTCTGATAGAATCAAGTTTATGTTGCTGCCCTCTAGTGGTGATACTTTAATATGTCCTCTTTCTTTTTATCAAATCATGACATATCCGTCTTAAATAAGTAAACATTTACAAACTTCTGTTATTCTGTTCTAAGAGTAATGCTTAATTCCTGCTGTTCCACTTTGAATGACTGAATGAATGAATAAATGAAAGAATTGTTTATGTTGGAAAAATGTATATAAGTTATCATTGTTTAGTTTAAATCATGTTTATGTCTGAAGTTCTACTATAGTTAAGATGATTTCTAATTCCTATGATTGCTTTTTTAGGGTGAAAAAGTGTTTGTGGAAGGTTAAGGAATGCGGTCTGGAGTGGATCACTCCCTGGACATGACAAGCTTATACCATATATGGGAATGTCTACACTTATAGGTTGAGATCTCTGTAAGAATTGGCTGAACCAATTCCCGCTTTTTGCTTGTGGGAATGTGAGTTGTAAATAAAAGGCTGGTGCAAGGATTTTTCCTTTGTGGGAAGGAAGTCACTGTTTTGGCAGAGGACTTTCTCACCCTTGCAAGTCAAATTTACTTGGTTCACTTGTGTCTTCTTTTACACTTGTCTGTGTTTATCAGATTTCAAACTCTAACAGTTTATTAAGCTACAGTGCCTTGCAAAAGTACTCGGCCCCCTTGAACCGGTCAACCTATTGCCACATTTTAGGCTTCAAACATAAAGATATAAAATTCAAAATTTTTTCAAAGAATCAACAAGTGGGACAGTGGGTTAGTGACTTGATTTCTGACAATCAGATTGATTTATTTTGCCTAACAGAAACCTGGCTGCAGGAAGAGGATTACGTTACTATAAATGAGTAAACTCCTACTAATTATTTAAATTTTACCATTCCTCGAAATACTAGGCGAGGAGGAGGAGTAGCAACCATCTTTCAGTCCAATTTATTGATTAGTCCCAGACCAATCAATAGCTACAACTCTTTTGAATATTTAATCCTTAGTTTTCCTCATCCAAAAATGCAAAGCACTGAAACCACTTCTGTTTGTTGTTTTGTACCGTCCACCAGGCCCTTACTCTCAATTTTTAGATCGGTTTTCAGACCTTTTATCTGATTTAGTGTTAAATACAGATAAGGTTATTATAGTCGGGGATTTTAACATTCATGTTGACACTGAAAGTGATAGCTTAAATATAGCCTTTAATGCTATCTTAGACTCAACTGGCTTTGCTCAAAATATTAACAAACCTACCCACCTTTGTCTTCATTCTCTGGACCTTGTGCTGACATATGGCATTGAGTGTAAAGACTTAACAATATTTTCTCATAACCCTGTCCTGTCTGACCATTTCTTAATAACCTTTGAGTTTAATTTAACAGAGTACTCCACACTTGAAATAAAATTTCATTATAGTAGATCATTATCAGACGATGCTAGATTAGCAGTCATGACTTTATGGGATTCTTCTTAAATAAAATTGATTCTATTACAAATAAAATCTTTGACATACTCCCGAAGATGATCACTTCATCCTCAGCAAGTGAGACAACATTGGAAATAACTGTAGAACCGGATCTGTATTTGGACTGTTTTGATCCTGTGGAGCTCCCTGAGTTATCAGAAATATTAGCTTCATCTAAACCTTCAACTTGTATGTTAGACCCAATCCCAACCAAATTATTCAAGGAAGTGTTCCCTCTGATTACCAGCCCCATTTTACTATGATTAATCTATCTTTAGTAAATGGAAATGTACCACAGGCTTTTAAGGTAGCTGTAATTAAACCTTTACTTAAGAAACCTTCGCTTGATCGAGATGACTTGAAAAGTTACAGACCTATATCCAATCTTCCATTCTTATCTAAAATTCTTGAGAAAATAGTTGCTAATCAAATGTGTGAGCATTTACACAGCAATGACCAGTTTGAAGAGTTTCAGTCAGGCTTCAGAGCTCATCATAGCACTGAAACAGCTCTGCTGAAAGTCACTAATGATATTCTTATGGCCTCAGATAATGGACTTGTGTCTGCACTGGTTCTGTTAGATCTCGGTGCTGCATTTGATACAGTCGACCATAATATTCTCTTAAAAAGGTTGGAATATGCTGTAGGGATCAGGGGAACAGTGCTAGGCTGGTTTAAATCTTATCTGCCTGACAGATTCCAGTTTGTTCATGTAAATGATAAATCATCTTTAAACTCTAGGGTTAATTGTGGAGTACCACAGGGTTCAGTACTAGGGCCAATTCTCTTTCTCATCCTGATGAAACTAACCAGTTAGATAGACTACAAGCATGTCTTGAAGACATAAAAACTTGGATGACTTTAAATTTTCTGCTTCTAAATTCAGACAAGACAGAAGTTGTCGTCTTTGGACCAGAGTCTTTAAAAAAGAAACTGCTTAGTCAATCACTTAACCTGGATCGCATTAAATTGACCTCCAGTAATAAAATAAAAAACCTTGGTGTTATTTTTGACCAGGACATGTCATTTAAATCCCATATTAAACAGGTTTCTAGGATTTCCTTCTTTCACCTCCGGAACATTGCCAAAATTAGAAATATCCTATCCAGGAGTGACGCTGAAAAACTAGTCCATGCATTTGTTACTTCAAGGCTGGACTATTGTAATTTGTTACTAACATAATGTCCACAAAATGCAGTTAAAAGCCTTAAGCTGATTCAAAATGCTGCAGCAAGAGTTCTGATGAAAATTAAAAAGAGAGATCATATTTCCCCTACTTTGGCTTCCCTTCATTGGCTCCCTGTTAAATCCAGAATAGAATTTAAAATTCTCCTTGATAGAGATATTTATTAAATAGTCAAGCTCAGAGGAACGACACAGAATCTGTTCAATATCTTGCAAGCAATGGTAGGCCACACTGCAGTGCAGAACTACAAAGAGCAGACGCCTTGTCTCCTTTATTTTATAGCACAAACATATTGAGTGTATGTGTGTGTGTTACAAAGGTGGGAGTATAAAAAGGAACAGTTGGTTTCCCAAAGATACAGTTGGTTTCGGGAAGTATGCATTCCTTAAAAGGAGATAACAGAACTCAGCCTCGCACAGTCTGCATGCTGAGTTCACATAAAGGACAGACATACATAGTTTACATGAGTGATAAAGAACAAAAATAAGTTTTCCACCCAACAGTCCCCCCTTCTTATCACGAATATAGTATGATTAAACATATTAAAAGCACTCTGTGTGAGCGAAAAACCCGCGACGGTAAGCATGATTATGTTTACAGGAAAATACTCACACGGCTCTCCCCCGCCCAGGGCGACCACCAGAAACGGCAGAGTGAACGAACATCAAATGTGTCAGGAAAAATAAAGATGGAATAATACAAAAACAAAATGAGATAATAAGAATGAGATAAATAGAAAATAAAAATGAGCCTTGTTTATATCAACACCTGTACTTTTTCTCATTTCACTTGAACAGCAACTTCTTTCGATTTTCGCTACAAGATCATTTTATGAAGTACAGATATGAGTACACTCAGGCAATCAGCATGTTAGTATCAGTATGTATTTACATCACTGCGTGGTAAGAGTCAACACCTCCTTGTTGAGGTTCAGTAAAATAATCTTTCTCTGCATCATCATATACATCTTCGACTGGGTCTTGTAGAGTTTCAACTTGACTCAGAACTACATATGCAGTAGTAATGGATTGATTTACTATTTTATTTATCATGCATTAGCAACAGGGAATAACGCAAAGTGATAAAACACATAAGATTATCAGAAAGGCTATAATAGCCACAAAAAACATACTAATCCAATTCATCCATCCCCCTGGAATATACAATCAAACCAGGAGGAGTATGGTGCAGCATAATCATCTGTCGTTACCTTTTTGAAGATTTTTAAGTTTTGTAATGCTTCTGTCATATTGAGAAATGTAAGTTATCTGGGATATATGTACAGCAGGTGTTGTTTAATAGAAACACAAAACTCCTCCAAAATGAAGCTGTCAAGATGTCTAAAGCCATACGATTTTGGACTACCATGGCTCTGTCATAGCACTCATCTCTGTGTTCTGGCCGTCTTCTATTATTATGGAATTATTTATAAACAATCCGAATCGGTAATTTAGGGTTTCTACGTGCAACATTATTTTTCCTACTCCAACCCAGGGGAGGAAGGGCGTGCCCAAATCTTTTCACCTGTTGTCCAGATTTTAACTCATCAGGTACATTAGTTCCCCCATATGGGATCGTGTGGTTTTATATCCAAGGATCTTTTCAGTCTATTAGAGGAAGTGGAGGTGTCTAATGCTTTACTAATGATTACTGTATGGTCAGATGTGAAAATGGGAGCACAAGTACCATACCAGTTAGGGGGCAGCACAAAATAAGTATTATTTCCACACAGCCATGCTACGCCTTCAACCCAGTAGGTGCCATTATGAACCATATTTCCCCCCCATGTATTAGAGCACTGAGTGGTGTTACCAAGATATACAGAGGTATTATTTGTTTTACTTCTACTTAAACAGTCATGAATGTTTATGTTTCCATTTAAATGTGCTTCAAAAGGTGTTTTTTCTTCCTTGATGTTCAACGCTGCCATTGTTTAGCATCACAAGTGCAGTTACGTGGGTCACATGCATATTTTAATGTGTAGTTATACCAGGTGTAAGTGCTATTGTCTTTGCCAGTCATCTGGATACCCTTTCCTTGTGTTAGGTTCTGGCCAGGGATGATAAAGAGTGTGCGGTCTACATAACCCCATACTCTAATGGAAAGAGCGCAGGCTGCTTCTGTGAAATTCATTGCTGTAACAAACACTGTAGGACCTTGCGAGTGAACTGGCATTGTAGAGCACACATCACAATCAGTTTTATTCTGTGCTCTAGCTGTGTCGTACACGTAACGATACCAGAAAATTGTGCAGGAATGGATGTGCTTCATGCTCCTCTGTCAGTCTGATGTCCATCTTTTCTTCTGCACTTCCTCCTCCTGCGGATCCTGTAGCAGAAGAAGGACAAGTACTGCTGCAAGCATTAGGCTCAGGCTTATCAGTCCTGTACACAGGTTACAGAGAGCCATATTATAAGTAGGTGCAGATCAGCTGTTTTCTTCACCGGTTTGAGACGCTGGGCCCTATGGGTTACCAGCCCCTTTGTAGCCAGGCTTCCTCTGCTACCCCGTCGGTTGGTTTGGCTCCTGTAATGGTAATACTGGCTTACAGTGACTTTTATGGATCCAGGAAGGTCTTTCTGCCATTTTCAGAGCTGTGGGCATCGTCAGAGCACCTGGAACGGTCCTTCCCAGCAAGGAGTACTCCAATCTTTCTGTGGAGTGTCCAGGTCTTCAGGCCTCAGGTCGTTCTGTGGAATAGGAGCAAATTTACTGGCAGACTACTGGACAACTGTGTCTCTTTTTCCTGTAACATTTTATTCATACATTCAGCTAATGATGTTTCCTGTTGGGCTTTATCTATGTCATTCATTTCTGATGGCAGTGGAAAAGGTCTTCCATGTACTATTTCAAATGGAGTAAGACCAGTTTGATTGGAGTTATTCTCATCCATAACTTAAACCAGTGAAAACACATTCAGGCCAAGTCTACCCGTCTCCTCCACTGTTTTCCTTAGCCTGTTTCTTTATTGTCCCATTTGTTCGTTCAACGAGACCTGCATTTTTTGGGTGGTAAGAGCAGTGATTTTTTAGCTGGAATCCTAAGACTTTAGAGCATAATTCTATAACACTATTTACAAAGTGAGTCCCATTATCTGACCTGATGAATTTGAGGAATTCCATAAGTTGGGAAAAATGTGCCACTAGGTTTTTTGTACTGTGAGTGCATCACAGTGTTTTGATGGTTTATTTCAACCCATGTTGAAAATGCATCTATGATCACTAGACAGTATTTCTTTCCCTGTGACCATGACAGTTCTATGAAATCCATATGTATGGTATGGAATGGCTGTGCAGCTGCTGGGAATTGCCCTCTCTTGGGTCGCATATTCCCTTGGGGGTTATGTCTACAACAAATTATGCAGGATCCTCAAAGTTTTTTGCATAATCAGAAAAATTTATTGTATAAAAATGATGATTTATTAGATGTTCCATTCCTCCCCGTGACACATGGGTTTTTCCTTGTGACACTGTTGCGGCTGTTTTTTTATAAATTTTTTGTAGGATTGGTTTGTTTTCTAATTGGTAGATTTCATCTTTCTTCTTTGCTCCTCTTTTAACCTGCATTATTTCTGTGCTTGGTGCTGATTGTTGGGCATCTTTCAGCACTTCTGCGTCTATAAATAGGATGTCTAACATCTTGAGTGTTTAAAGGCAGTTTCGCAGCTGCTTTGGCGGAAATTTCAGCAAAGTTTTTCCCTTTGTTTCCTCACTGTCATCTGATTGATAAGCTTTGCATTTACAGAGTGCTATTTTCTCTGGCAGTTATATTGCTGATAATAATCCTTTTTCAACAAATTAAAATGTGTTAGCTCTTTTCCTGATGATGTTTTTAAAACCTCCATTTTGCCAAATTTTAGCATGGGGGTTTTTGTACTGATCCAAACACATATGGCTGTCTGTGAAAATGGTAAGTATTTTCCCTTCATGCAATTCACAGGCTCATACTACAGCATACAGTTCTGCTGTTTGTGCTGAGCATGTGTTTGGTAGTGATTTTGCTTCTATAATCCTATCTGTAGTTGTCACCGCATAACCAGCTCTATTTCCCCATACACATCTTTAGATGCTGAGCCATCTACAAACACCACTTGTGAGTTTAGTATTGGTGTCTGTGAAATGTCTTGTCTTGGTTTTGTATCTTTTTCTACCTTTGTTTTACAGGATTGTGGTTGTCCGTCCTCAGGTGTAGGTATTAACGTGCTTGGGTTCAATGGACCGCATCTTTGCAGTGTGAGACAGCAACAGAGATGTTAGAGCAATATGCCTTGCATTTGTTAAGAAAGGAAGTGAGGTTTGCAGTAACACAAGTGAAAACTGAATGTGGAACTTTCAGTGTTAGTGGGTGACACAATACGATTTCAGCTGTCTGTTTTTACAGCTTCAGCCGCTGCTGTGCATGCCTGAAGGCAGATCGGAAATCCAGTAGCAACAGGGTCAGTTTCTTTGAATAAAATGCAAGTGGTCTGTCTTTGGAACCAAATGGCTGAGTTAAATACTGCTTTCATATAACCCTGACAGGCATCCACACAGAGTGTGAATGGTTAGCTGTAGTCTGGCAGTGCTAGTGTGACTGTTTTTTGAAGCAGTTTTTTAGATTTAAAAATGCTTTTTTCTCCCTCTTCAGTCCACATAACTTTTTTCTTTTATGTCATGTCTTTTCCATAAATCATAGATTGCAGAGGTTGAACAATTGCTGCATAGTCTGGATGCCATTCTCTGCAAAAGTTATACAGTCCCAAAAAGGACATCATTTGTTGCTTAGTTTGTGGCTTAGGGGCCTCTTGTATTGCTTTCTTTCTGCTGTTTTAATAAGGAGCGGCCATGCTGTGATAAAGTGTGCCTAAGTACACTACCTCCTCCTTACAGAACTGTAGTTTTATTTTTCGATGCCTTGTGCCCCGTGTGATGGAGATGTTTTAAAAACTGTTATTGTTGGCCTCTTCAAAATGCTGCTGTGTGTCTGAGGCAATGAGAATGTCATCTACATACAACAGGACTTGACTGTGTCCAGGTATCTTACAGGTGCTCATTGAATATCTAAATGCTTGCGTGTACACATGTGGGCTCTCACTGAAAACCCTGTGGGAGTCGAGTGTACGTGTATTTTTACCTTTAAAGTGAAACCCAAATAAATGTTGTGATTCTTTTATGCAATGGTACTGTAAAGGAATGCATTACTGAGGTCCACTACTGAGAAGTATTTTTTTCTAGGGTTTAGAGAATGTAACAACGTATGTGGATTTAAGACATCAGGAGCAGCATGCTCTACTATGTCATTAATGGGTCTAAGATCCTGGACCATTCTCCATTTTTCCTGTACTGGCCTTTTGTACTGGAAAAATAGGTGTGTTACATGTGGCATCAGGTGCTTCCTTTAATATTCCTGATTTTAACATATCTTGTATGACTGGTTTGATGCCTTCTTCAGCTTCTAGTTTTAGGGGTACTGGCGAACTAATGGGCGTCTCTCTGATATTAGTTTTAACTTTATATGGAGGGAAAAACCTTTATTAGCCCTACATCAGTCGATGACTGTGGACCAGAGGTCAGATGAGACAGCAGCTAGGGCAGGATGCATGTTAACTTCCTGGCCCTCGGCTAAGCCCTGTAGGTGTCACTCTATTTCGTCTAAATGGTTTTTTTTTTGGATCTACTTTGACTGTCCACCCTAAGGTGAGCTTCAGTACCCTGTTCTGTGATCTATTTTCCAGTCAGAAGCTTCCAGTGGTTCAAAATTTCCCTCTTTGAGAACGCTGGACAAAGTCTACTGATTCTTTCCAGTGACTTCTGGGGGCTTTGTAATGATAGATGGGGTGTATGGCCTCGGAAAATTTGAGTTGTTTTTCTGACAGTATGACTGAGGCAGATGACCTTCCTGTCTTGGAATCTACATAGAGATGTTGTAAAGGTTAGTACTTGAGTTTTTTTCTCTATGAAAGTCAGTGTCATACTTATGATGAGGGACTGGAGAGTGTTTATATCTCATGGTTACATGAAGCTCAGGATCTGACATGTACAGTGCTTCTGAAAAGTTGTTTTTTCTCTTGTTATTCTAATATTTTCGTGCTGTTGGTGTGGGGCAAATCTAGGGACCAGTAGTAGTGTGGCTGTTAGGGCCCCGTGGACAACGAGGGTTCCCTCTTCTACTACTGCTTTCCCTGCCCGTTTTTGTGGACACGATGTGTTATATGTAATTCTGCATGAGATCTCTCCCCAATAGTTTCACTGGGCACTTAGAGCTTATTAGTACTGGAACCTGACATGTGAATCCTGTCTCAGGCTCCTTTACTGTGACTGGCAAACTGGGATAATGTATCTCTGATGTGCCGGCTGCTGATCTGACATGTATGGCGGGGTCAGAATATTTTACTTTAGGTGGAGGCTCAGTAAAACAGTTCTACAAGCTCCAGTATCACACAAGCTGCTATATATTTTTTTGTTAATCATTATGTTTTTGTAGGGCAGGTCTTGTGTTTTGAAAGCTATTAGTTCCAATGCTGCTTGTATGTCCACTTCCTCAATTTTGGCTTCGTCAGCCTCATGAGTTGAGGAAGAAGGTGGGGGCTGTGGCTTTAGCTGCCAATTTTGTGTCGAGTTGGGTTATACACCCGTTTCTCTCTACAGTCTCTTTTGAGATGTCCAGGCTTGGCACAGTTCCAGCAGGTGTCATCACCTTGATTGTAACCCTGCAGGTTAGTTCTGCATTCCCTGCCATAATGCCCCATTTTACCACACCTCGAACAGACATTGTTTCGATTGTGGCTTTGTTGCAGGCCTCCTCTTCTTCCCCCACGGCCTCTAAATCCTCCTCGTCCTCTGTTTCTGTTTGTATCTAAAATGTGCACTGCTATTAAGCCATCCTGCACCACAAATGTATCAGTTCTTTATTTTGCTGAGTTCTGTGGGCATGTTGAGCGATACTCGAGTGCTTGGTAACAGTTCCTGTATTTTGATCCACCCCAATGTTTATCTATGTTTTTTTTAGTTCTGGTTTTAATCCTTGAATAAATGCTCTCTTTAAACTGCTGTTGATATGCACTATTGGCGTCATTATCAGGTTGTATAGCTGAATTTGCTCTGAAAACTGCTCTCATTCTGTCTAAGAAATCTTGTGGATCTTCCTCATCTTTCTGTTTACACTGGGAGATTTTTCCATAATCAGCAGCTTGCCTGTATTGATTTCTGATTCTTTCATACAGTGGGTTTAAGGCATCCTGCAGCTCAGTGCGACCAGGACCATCGGGAGGAAGTGCGTCTCCGTTCCCGTCATTTCCAGTGAAATCACCACACACTCTGCACCATTTATGCTCAAATATTTGAGCCAAACATTGTAACATTTCTCTTCCGTTAAATGGAAGCTGTCTTTTAACTCGTTTAATGCTGCCAGAAATTCATCTGTTTTCCGTGTTCTATAGGTGGGATGCCCTTTAACGCGGCAGATCTGTCCTCCTGAGTCCAGGGCCTGTACACAAGGATTGTTCGTGCCTCGGGATGTTGAGCATCTCCTGGAAGCCTCGGATTAGCCACTTTTACTAGAGGAAATGTGTATAAATTTTTAACCAGAAGGATGAAACTTATGTTCATAGGCTTTTAATCCTGAATGGGGTAAAGGGATTCTGTTTTAAATTCAACTGTGTTTTTTCTATTCTTACTTCTTGTTTGGACTCTGTCCAACTGTGAGAAAGTGGGGACCAGAGGGAAGGCCCTGCAGGGAAATATTTCCCTCCCCTGTTGTAAATGGGTTATTAGTAATTGGCCCTTGTTGTATTCTTACAGCGGTTTGAAAATTCACTCCTCCCGCAGCACCCTCCAGCTTGTGGTGCAAGTGGGCGGCAGGAGGCTGTAAGTTAGGTTGCGGCTGTGGCTGAGGCTGTCTGTGGGCAGCGACTGTTTCCTCATCGGGGCTTATTAACGCTGGGGCCAGCTTCTGTCTGCGTTTCTTCCCTTTATCTTGTCTCTGCATGTCTCTTAATCTACTTTGCTCCAACCATATGTCCGAAAGTTTATACTCTATCTTTCTAAGTTCCTTTTTACGCAGGTTCTTGGTTTGCATGATTTCTTATTTTAAATCTGCCTGTAGTTTTAGAATATCTTTTGTGTCTAACCTGCCTGAGAACCCATGCTTCTCATTCCATCTGTGGCAAATTTTTCCTGCTCCTTCTACATAATTCTCCATAAACTTCACATCACCCTCTGGGTCTTTACATTTACTCTGTTCTTTCCCCATTCTCCCCTTTTATTTATTTTTACTTTAAACAGACTATGAAATATTTCCCAGACAGAAATTCACTGGCATGATATTCAAGGAGAGGACATTAACACGCCCTTCTACTGCAACTAGTTTGCAGCGGTGTTCATTTTCTGGGATGGAACCCAACCTTTTTCTCCAAAAATTACCAGTACGTCTTTCTGATCAGGGCAAAGAAAAACACAGGACTAGCAGAATCTTCCTATGATTCTTTTCAAAGCTTAGTCCTCTAATCACACACAACACTCACACAGACAGTAAATTGCGGCCGACTGTCCTATTTTATTATTTATCTATTTAGACACGGTTGATTTCAGCCAACTTTAACCTATTTTATTCCCTATAGTGGTACCACCCAGTCGTCTTTAGGATCTCCTTTCAGCGAGATCTACCAAATTTAACAGTCCCCTTTTCCAGGCGGAACAAACCCTATCCAATTACTGACCCCTTTTGTTGGCGGGTCACTACCTGCGACTGTTAATCACTTTCTTAAAACACACTTATATTTAAAACAAAACGTCTCACCTCTGAGCTGACTTCTAGGTGACTCTTTTGGACCCCAAGAGTCACCCGGCGTCGAGTGAAGCAATAACCCACCGGCCTGATGCGAATTCACACACCGGGCTTTTAGCACCGTCCTGGGGCGGACCTCCAGTAGGCTTCCTCGGCGTCAGGTCAACCCCGGGATCCTTAGGTCGCTGTAAAAAATAAAGAATCTTATTAAACAATCCGGCGAAGGACCAATTAAAATGATAGAGATATTTATTAAATAGTCAAGCTCAGAGGAACGACACAGAATCTGTTTAATTTCTTTCAAGCAATGGTAGGCCACACTGCAGTGCAGAACTACAAAGAGCAGACGCCTTGTCTCCTTTATTTTATAGCACAAACAGTTTGAGTGTGTGTGTGTGTTACAAAGGTGGGAGTGTAAAAAGGAACAGTTGGTTTCCCAAAGAAAACATTGGTTTTGGGGAGTATGCATTCCTTTAAAGGAGGATAACAGAACTCAGCCTCGCACAGTCTGCATGCTGAGTTCACATAAAGGACAGACATACATAGTTTACATGAGTGATAAAGAACAAAAATAAGTTTTCCACCCAACACTGATAAATGGAGAAAATAAACATTTGGATACCTATCTTTACACATGGAGCAATAAGGACAGATCTCAACAGTCTCATAAACGTCTGGTTGATGTCTTTGGATATTGTAAATGAAGTGGATGATTTAGAAATAGAACCATCTATTCCTATTTACCACAAGGCGGCAGAGATAAAATTAGCCCACCATAACCATAGTAAAGATTATTGGAAATTTAACAAAACCTTGCTACAAAATCAAAAATTTCAAAGGGAAGCATTAGGACTCATTACTAAATACTGGACCCAGGCTAATTCTGTCAGACATTATGGTGAATATTAGGAGCTGATGAAATATGAAATCAGAAAACTAGCCATAAGAAAAATGGTAACATAGGAAAAAAATCAATGCTTATAATCTCCAGTATAATGGAGTAATCTAAGGACACTAAATTGTCTGAAGAATATAAAGAATATTTAATGATACAATTAGAATTGGACAAAATGTATGAAGACAAAGTCAGAGGTGCATTTTTTCAGATCTAGAATGAAATGGTTTGAACAAGGAGGAAATTCACAAAATATTTCTTTAACCAAGAGAAAAGGAATAAATTAATGATTCAATATGTGAAGATGAAAGAACTGTGTCAAAATACGTTAAAACTTTCTACCAGGAATTCTACGCAGTAGATTTATAAAATGAAATATGTAAAATGTGTTCCTTAGAAGCCAATAGGAACATCCTATCGATACTTTTACGACACTTTGGGATCAAGAAATGAATCTAAATGAAATTAAAGAAGCTATATGCAATATAAACAATAAATCACCTGGGAATGATGAGTTAACAAGTGAGTTCTATAAATATTTTAATGAGTCAGTCGCCCTATTTATTCTGACAGTGGGAACAGATGTGGAGGCAGGATAGCAGAATAACAGTTTTATAAAAAGGTAAGGGAAATGATCAGGTGGGCAACCAGGGAATCTGAAGATGGTCGAACTGGACACTACAGGAGAGAGCCAAGATGTTATTATCTTGGTAAAGGATGGATAGTGAGCACTGAGTGAGTGAAGAAGAGACTTACTGTTGAAGTTAAAGTGGAAGCCTCAAGGAGAAGGTGAGTCAGCCCTCTGTAGCTGAGTTTGGCAGGCGGTGTGAACGATTGTTTGTAGGAAGCTGAATCTCTCTCTACCTTTCAGAAGAAGTGCCAAGTGTGTGATGCAGGACAGGCAGGTGAGAGGACAACAGAATGGTTCCTTGTTTCCAGGAGGTAGATTCCAGGTGTGGAAGAGAGACTGACAACACGTGTTTCCTCCGAGGAGTTTGAGCGGGATCCAACAGAGTGAACACGGAACACAGGAGTATCAAAGTAGGACACCAACATCAGAGAGGAATCCTGCAGAAGGAGAAGCAGAGACTCAGGTAGGACTTGAGAACAAAGGGTATTCAGAACATAAAGAACATGGGCCAGATTACAACTCTGAGTGAGCTAAAGGTCTGACGCCTCCCTCTAGGTTCCAGCTCCTCATGATCGCCTCCTGATTAGTCCTCATGAGCCACAACTGTGGAGCTGCACCTGCCAGTAGCACCCTAGGAAGTGAAAGAGAACAGCACAGCATACACACACCAACCTGAACACAGCCCAGACAGCATGACAGTTTGAGGAAGCAATAGCCAAAGAACTGCTTCATACTCTTCACCAAGGCTTGATTTAATTAATTCCTAAACCAAAAATAATAAACTTAATACAGAGAAGCCCTATTAGTCTATTAAACAATGATGTTAAGATATTTTTATTTATTTTGCTAAAAGATTGAAAACATGGCTAAATAATATTGATGAGGAACAATCTGGGTTTATGACAACTGGACATATTTGTAATACATACATCTATCAGTTTGATAGAAGATATGATAATAAATATACATCCGACAATAATTTTATACTTTTTGGCGATTTCTATAAAGCGTTTGACACTGTGGGTCATAAATTTATGTATACAACCAGACAACACTTTGCATTCAGAAATTTGTTGTAAGAGCTGTTGCTGTTCTTTACAAAGGTTGCAATAGCTCAATTAATTTGGCCTCTGTTACTTCAGAGGTTTCATATAAGTCATGGAATTAGAAAAGGTCCTCTTTCTTTTCCTTGTCACACAGGTCATGGCAGTACATGTCAAAAAGGTCAACTTCAGTGAATCAGAACCCTGGGAACATCATTTAGTCTCAACTGGCTGATGACACAACAGTCTTCCTTTCAAGTTAACATGAAGTGAGTAAAGCAATAGCTTGTATCCAGGATTTATCAGTCTCATGATTAAAAATGTATCTTAATAAATCTTTCCTATTTCCTCTCAAAAACCATAATCTTCCAGAAATTAGTCTTCTAACTGAAATCAAAATCATATATTTGGGAGTGACCATCAAAAGAGATCAGAAGTCACGTAGCGTCCCCATCTTTGACTCAACAGTTGAATTGATCTAACAAAAGCCGAACGTGGCTGAGAGATCTGTCCTGAAATGGGAGAGTGTGGTTGTCACTAGATATGCCTAAAGAGATTTAAAGGTTTTTTCAACAAAATATTTCATTTCATTTGGAGAACAAGAAACTATCAGAAAATAGTTTATTTTTCTGAAAATGAAATGAAATAATATTTAGTTCAAAAAACTTTCAAACCTCTTTAGGATATTTCATGTAATCCTAGGAAATTTGGTGGTCTAGAAGTTTCACGTTTTGAAACATTAAACAACTCATTTAAAGTGAAATTGTTAAATAATCTGGTCAGCAGTAATGAAACAATCTGGAACACTTCCCCCAAAATGTTTTTAATCTTTTGGGTGGGATTACATTTTTTACTTAAATGCAATTAATAAAATTGAAAAGCTTCCAGTAAAATTTTCTAACTGTTATAAACACGCTCTTCTAGCCTGGAAACTTGTTTCGAACATAACTTCTCTCCTACTAGTTATTATATCTGGAATAATGGGAATATAATGCTGCTTAATAAGAAAGGGAATCTTCTTTCTCATAAGGATTTTTTATGCTAATTTAATTTGCCTGTTACACCAAGACAATATGCAACAGTTTGTAATGTTTAACTGAACGGTGTGCTGCAACTTCAGAGGTTCAACTGCCAACACTGGAGATCGTGGTGGCTCTGGTTGGCGGGCTTGTTTGGACCATGTAGACCCCTCTTTTGTACATGGCCCCCTCCCCGGATGAGGATGGAGGTGGTTGGGGACTGGGGTCGGGGCGGGGGGTCAGGTCTGGGTCGCTCAGGTTCAGGCACAAGCCTGGGCTAGCCCAGGCCAGGTTTAGGTGCTGGGCGGTCTGCCTGTCTCCACCCCCGGAGGGAAGGGAACCACCTCCTGGATCTGGGGGCTGGTTGTCCCTATGGGGTATCGGCACCTGGACCTGGAAGTATAGAGTATGTATGGAGAGTTGTTATTTGTCTTTACGTTGGGTGCGTGGATGTGAGTGTTTTTATGTGTACGCATGAGGGTGGGAATGTGTGATCGTGTGTGGCTGGTTTTTGTGTCAGGTTGGGTCTTGGGCTGCTCCCTCTCCTGGATCAGTTTAGGCCCCCATCGAGGCCCCCCGCCAGTGTACTTGTAGTTCTCGGTATCCAGGGCTGGGTGCTTTAGTGTGTGCTTGCTCACTACCGGTGGCTGCTTGCCGGGGACTGGACCCCTGGGCTCGGTCGGGCCTCTGCTTGGGGAGTGATATGTTCCGGGGTCTCGGGTCTCTGGGTCCATGGCTGGATCTGCTCAGGCGTAGACGGCTGCCGCCGGGGCATGTGGGCTTGTTGCTGCAGCTCCCTGGTGCTTCTGCACTGTGGCTGCTGGGTGGTTTCCCTGGGATTCTCCCCTGCTCCTCTCTGGGGGGTTTACGGTAGTCCCAGCGGTGGTTCTCCCAGGGTTCCTTTGCTCTGCGGGGTCTTTGGATGTCTGTGGCTCGAATCTCCTCCGTATCTGTCCCCGGTCCAGGGGGGCGGGTCTGTGGCTCCTCACACTCACTATTGCATATTTTTATATGCACAAGGGCGCTCACACTCACAGGTGTTTAGATTCAGGTGTTAACAGATAGAGCCGCATTTACCACTAAATACATCTTGCATTGATAAGTACCGTGCACCTTTCGGTAAAAAGCTGGTAATACGAACGTTTCTGCAGGTGTAGAAGCAAGCAGGGTGTTATCTTGTATTCTCTTAAAAACAAAAAAAAAAACAAAAAAGGGCGGTCCAAACCACTTTTGCACCTGTTCTCCATTGCGCATGCAGTTTTTGTAGATCACCTGCAACGCGGCCACTTGTTGTTAGTGCATTTTTCATTTTGCACAAGCAATTAAGCGCTTCTTGTTTGGAATCTTTGAAGATCAGGCCCTTCTTCAGTCTGTTTAATAATTCACTCCCCTTGGAAGTCATGCTTGTTTTAACTTGTAATAAAACATTGTAACATTATTGGTTTAAATCCCTAAAAAGATTGATTTGGTGCAAGCGTTACTTTCTAGGCCTCCACACATGGCTGGAAGCACAGCTCTGGGTTTTATGTCATTTAATATTTCAACAAAGTTAGCTGATTTTATTCATAATTGACTACAAGAGCTGTCCAACACTGATATTAAACATGAGGAATAAAGTTTAAATGTTGTTGACATACAAAGAAAACACAAAATGAAATGAACCTTTGGAGGCTGAAACAAAAAGCCAGGAATATTTAGCCAATGTTAATCACCCTCTCTCTGCAAAACTCCACCTATGGTTTAGGGTTCATCCGAAAGGTACTGGGTCCATGTTAGGACACTTTTCTGGAGTGGATTTCTAACCTGGTAATCTGATTTAGTTCTGGTTCTTACAGTGGAAATGACGAGGTAGGAAAATCAGAATCAGCTTTATTGCCAAGTTTGAACAAACAAACAAGGAATTTGACTCCGGTACACTTTGCTCTCGATAATAAAGAATATCTTTTTCAAAATGTACTTATATACACAACTGACTTTACAATAGAATACAATGGCCCCAGAGAGCTATCCTAAAGTAGATAGTCTCCTCTGATGCTGCTGGTGTTTCATTTTGTCAGCTGTGTGACCAATATAGCATCAATGTACTGATTAAAAACTTTTCACTGTAACCCCTGACCTTTGGTTCCTAATATAAGATGTTCATGGAAACAGTTGGGAAAACGTTTCCTTATATACCTTTATCAAGAGAGAACGACAGACACTCAGATTCTGCTCAGTGTGAGTTGTCTCAAACTGAACTAACTCAGGCAACGCGTCTCCATTTATCTACAGTTCTCTGCCTCCACATACTTCAGTTTTACACACACTGTCATCTTTGCACAGTTTGCAATCACAGGGTTGTCCCTCTTTCTCTGAACTTGGGTGAGATAACGATAACGATACTATTTAGTGGAGTTTTGGCTTCAGTCTTCGAAGATCACAGCATTCCTGTGAGAGCTCACATCTGCACATAATTCATATTCAGTTCAGCATTTACACAGTAATGCAGCAATAAAGCTGTAGGACTACAAAATATAAAGGATCCTAAAATTACAAACAATAACATTTTCCTAACAGAAACCAGCATGGTTCCGAGGTTCACCACATAAAATATTTGTGTGGTGTGTGAAAGTTCTCTTTGTGAGATTTTTATTTGCTGACTTAAAAATTCATTTATTATTGGCAGAAAATATATTATTCCTTTGTCTTTAAATACTACTTATATGTGTATTTAACTGGGTTGTCTTGTTTTTAACACATCGCCAGGTTCCTCATTGCATTAGGGTTTCGTAACCTGAAAAGGAAGTCTTGGTAAAACTTTGGGTAAAACAGCAGCTGAGATAGATTTGAGCCTCTAATGGTAACCAGATAAATATCAGAAAGACTCGAGACCTGTGGGAACAAAAACTCCACATGAGAGGAGAATTGTTATTGTATTCCATGTTTCTGTTGTAGCCACTATGCATTGATTAAAAACTAATTACAGCAACAGGTGACCATTGACAGGCTGCATTTAGAACGATGGTGTATTACAGTGAGGTTTTCCACAGAAACGACAACAAAGAGGAAATTCGTGTACTTCTACTTTTATGTGGCTATAAGAGAGAAGTTTGTGTGAGAAACTAAGAGACTAAGAATGTCTTTCCTCGTAACTCTCATCTTTTTTACGCTTCAGTTTGAAGGTAAATGCTTTGTTGTTTTTACTTTTTTTTTATTTTGAAAGTGAAAGTTGTAGTTTTATGGTAATAAATTGTTTGAAATGCATTAGAGTTACAAAAATAGAATGTGTTCTGTTTGTGGATTTAAACCATAATTGTGATTTCCATCATAGAGAGTGAAGAAATTAACAAAAGTCATAAAACAGCAGCATCTTGCTTTATTTCAATGAAACTGGATTCTGCAAAGATGAGAACATAATTTTTAAAATGAAAACATTTGTCAGGGCAGGATTAGCAACAAAGCTGCACAGACACCTGCATGATGATATATTTACATGTCCATTTAAAAGTGGCAAACATTGAATGCTAGTGTTTTTTTATTTATTTCTATACCAATATGGCTTTTATGAAAACTATGTAAAATCATACTAGAACAAATAATATATTTTTGCTAAATGAAGCTAAGATAGAAGGCTTTGCATGATTTTAGAGCCATTAGAGGTGGTTCTTCCTATCACTAATACATCCTCTAATGTTTCAGGCTGTCCAGCATCTATTTAACAACTTTTTGTGAAAATCTGAGAACTTTATTTTATGGTAGGTTTTGTTGTGTACCAACAAGGAGTGAAATATAAATACAAAAGAATTAAGTTTATTACCAGCTTTTTGTTTTTGTTGAATCTCTGTGCTGTAGTTTCCTTCATGAAAACAAATTTCAAAACATAACTCTTCCTACAAATAGGATCTATATAAACTTTTTAAAGTGTAATGCGTTCTTGAAATTCTCTGAATTTTTTTTCTTTGCAGCAAGCAGCTGTGGTGTAGCAAGAATAGATTCCTATCATGGACGTGGGGAAGATGTGGTTCTGTCGTGTCCACTTTCTCAGTCTGACCCACATGTCAGGGTTAACTGGCGTTATAGCGGAGATACTCAGCCTCTGGTGGTGAATGGGACGGTTAAGGAGACTTTATTTCGAGCTGCCAGGATGAGTGTGAACATTGACGGATCTCTTGTCATCAGGAAGGTTACGGCTCCAGATGCTGGTTACTACACTTGTTGGTACCAGAACTCCATTAATATTATTGAAAATCTGCTGTGTATTTTGTCTAGTGAGTATTCTACCACCTGTACCTCAATCATTCTGTTTCTCAGCTTTCACAAACACTGATATCCTGTTTTATGCTGTCATCACAATGAAAGACATGATTTTACCTCTCTGCTCGTATCTGGAATGCCTACTACCGTATACTAAACTCCAAACCTTCTCCATCAGAGGAAGCTTCATGGAGAGCTTAGTGGTCGCTTAGTGAAGGTAAAGGTCTGCTGGGCTTATTCCTCCAAGACTTCCCTGAGCCGTTATAAAATGGTTCCCCACCTCTTTGCTTCATGGTGCTTTCGATACCTCAGAGACTCCTGGTGGTTGCCTTTTTTTGGTCTGGATTGGGCATCCTGACCACTGCTCTCCAGCCCTGTTTTCCAGAGGTACCAAGGACTAAACCTTCAGAAACTGGAGCCTCGGTCGTGTGCTCCTCCTGCTTCTGCTGCTTTCCTGGATCTGGCTACTATCAGGATGGAGGTGGTAACAGCCTCCATCTGGGTTCAGACTCCAAGATATTTATCAAATGTTTGTGCAGTATTTTAGGCCTAAGGACAAAAGGATTCCTAACCTACAGTGATGCAGAGTTGGAGGTGACCTATAGTCATGCATTTGATGAAATAATATTTGTTTTAGTCGTTAGAGGCTTTAGTCTTGACTAAGACATATCTGGCAGAATCACATCAATGTTTGTCTTTTGGGAGAGTCTTGGCTGTTAAACCTGAGAGCTGTTTGAAATTGAACCTTGATTTTATTTTCATTAGTCTGTCTTTGAAAGTTAACTGAAATAACTAACCTGTGAAAACAGGAAAATAAAAATAAAGTTTCTCTGTCCTTGTTTCAGTTTCTCCATCTCCACCAGAAGTTGAGTGTAAACAGGATAAAATAATGGATTTAAACTGCTCTCTGAAGTGCACTGACCTCTCTTCATGCCTAGAGGGCAGCATCCTTTGGGTGAATGAAACAGGACATTTGCTGCTAGAAAACAGAGTTGGGCTGAAGGGAGACAAAAGCTGCATTTCTGTCCTCACCATGAATCGCCTAATGGGCAACTACAGAAGATACACCTGCCGGTTTGTTTTGGCAGACAAGGTCAAGACAGAGGTTCACTACACACCTGTCTTCTCAGGTAAGTAATAGATGTACATTATATTCCAAGCATAAGCTATGCTACTGTTAATCCTGGGCAATTATGTGAATTTCCAAAAGGTATGAAGACTGAATTTATTTAAAATGTTGTTCAGATTCCACAGACTGGGCCCCTCTGAGCTACATCTTGCTGATTCTGCGCATCACAGGGCTTATCCTGATGATTGGTATTATTGCTGTTGTTTACACCAGAACCAGAGGTAAACCACTTCACAATCAACAGAACCTGCTTCAGAAAATGTATTGGTAATCAAAAGTATGTCTGTCATCTTCCAGGAAGCAAAAAGCCACTGAAAGACATCAATGGGAGTTAAAAAACACTAACTTTAATACAAAAATGTGCTTACATGGCAACAAGCTGAATTTATATAATTCAGCTTGTTGGCTGTAGGTGAAATATTTATTTAGACTGTGTTCACAACAGTTTAATCAAACCTTCCTCTCTATGCGGCTGTAAAGAAACATCAAATGTCCAACAAAGCAAAGCTGTGGACAGCTCGTTTTCGCTTTTGTCAAGTTCTGAAGATGTCTGACACTTGTAACCCTCAGTTTATTCCTCTGTCTAGCTTTTGCTGCAAAAATACAAGTAGATGCTATTTACAGTGTTAAATGTGTCATCAGTGGCAGTAAAATCTTTTCTACATGTGTTTTCAGAAGCTTTTGTCAATTTTTATGAATGGTACCTTTATTAATAATGCAAGAAAGATAAATAATTGGTTCAGTTAAAATAATGAAGGTAGCACCAGTGTGTTTGTGTGATTGGGCTAAACATTTCCAAAGCTTATTGTGACAAAAATACTTTATTTGAAAGATTTTAATCTAACTAAAGCTGGTACCCAACTACTGCACAAGTGGAGGCCCAGTTTTGTCTCTACAATAAATATAATATCTGAAGATTAATTTAAGGAAAGGTTCTTATAATGTGTAATTTCTTCATCCAAGACCATTATTTCTCTGTTTTTAACAAAGATTGTGTTTCATGTCTTTTCCTTCATCTCTCAGGTCCATTTTGTCTGCAGAGACAGCACATTGAACTATGAACATGTTGGGGTCCATTCTGCTCCCCCAGTCTTTCACTGAACTTCATCACATCAACCTATACACCTGGGCTTTGACTATTTTAGCTGTTAAATGTTGCATTATTATGTAAATGTTGCAAGGCTAATGAGTCTAGGTATTGCAGCTTGATTTGAATTAGATTTGTGGACAAACTAAAAATGTTTGGATGCAGATGAACCAACCTGTAATCATTCAGACCAAGAAACGTGTCAGAGAATGCTTGGTGACAGTGTGGTTGTATTAAATACATCAGATATATTAATGTCAATGTCCTAGCTGTGAAAACTCTCTCGGCACTAAATCCAGATATATTTTCACTTACATTATGTACTTTAGTTTTCCAGAGGAGCTGGAATGAATTCACTCTTTTAAATTAAAACCACACAAATAATGAACATCTAATACATTTCTGTTTAATCTCATCTTTTTTTTCCTTTTAAATAAATTGTATTTAGTTCTAGAAAGTCATTGTTTGTTCTTTCCTTACATTCTCAGCCAAATCTTAAACTGAGATTCAACTGTTCCATGTTTCCTCCATAATTCAATAATTAATAAATCAAAGCAGGACAATGAACATCCGTCTAGAGGAGCAGCATGGGAGAAGTTCATTTTCTCAGTAGTTTTTGAGCAAAAAAGGCAGAGGTACAGGGCCTGAGCAATGATGACTGTGTTGTTGTTTGATACAGTATAAATGTTGAGAACACACTGAGGACAGAAAGAAGCAGAGACATGAGGAAGGATGAAGAGAATGATAAGGAGAACAGAGACCAGATGTTTCTGCCAGACAACTCATATAACTCTGTTCAGTAGGAGCTTCATGATTTATTAAGATACTCAGCAACATTTGTTTCTGTGTATCTTAAAAGTGTTAATTTCAGAAGTTATTCCACTTTTCTTATTTCTAAATATTCGAGTTTAAACCTTTTCAAGGTTCTCATTGAGACACAAGGTCTTATTTTCCAGACAGAATTGTCTTAAAACTGTTAAAAACAAAATGTAGCACAGAAGATATTCTGTTGGTGAAAGTTATGTGATAGTAAATAAAAATACTGTGAGTGTATTCATTTTAACATTGAGAAACATTTAATAAAATTGAGTTCAATCAATTTCATTTTAAATGTGGAACAACTTCTGTCAGTTAGCTTTGGGCTATTTGTTATTATCTGTTATTTCGAGCACAAATGTAACAAAACCTCCTTGGGGCTTAAGAGGTTAAGTTATTTTTATTCTTACCTATTTTATATATTCTTGATAATATTTGTTTCTTTTATTCATTACTGTCTGTCGTTTAATGTAATATGGACCATGACACTATAATAAAATGAATCAATCAATCCAAAATATTTGTCGGGGTCTGGGAGGCTCTGTCTCCTCTGCTGCCTGCTGTTTCCTTTGGTTTCCTCTAGGTGGTGCCAGAGCATGGTCTCTGAGGGTGAGACAGGCGTTTCCCATCAAGCCTCATCTTCCCAGCAGTATAAGAGGAACCTGCTGTCAGCACTTCAGTGCCTGAGTGTTAACCTGCAGTGGTTAACTCTAGCCCTCTGAAACCTTTGACTATTTTCCCCAGAGGGAATCTTATTTTATTTGTACTCCTCCCCAGGTTGCATGAGTTCAATGGATCCTCCTCCAGTTCTCCATCTGGTTCCAAGCCTCCTTCGATGATTCCCTTTTGGACAAGATCCCAGCTGACAGCCTTCCGGCTCCTCTCTCAAGATACTAGTAAACGAACCCTGCTCACCCTCCACCGTGCTCACCACCAAACTCCACCCTACTTCGCTCTGGCCTCCCTTCTGGAACCCACTTACCTTCAGCAAGCAGCTTGGAAATCCTGGATCAAGTTCATCACCCAAGGACAAACTCTCCACTCCCAGACCCACCTCATTTGTAACATTTGTACTCATTGTAACAAAAGGGAAACATTAGAACTTATACTTTATTTTACAATAGTATAAATGGGAAAAACAGCTATGAGCATATTAATAAAGGTTATTCCTAACAAAATCCTGGATCAAGTTCATCACCCAAGGTGTCATATTGGATTTAACAAGTTTGAACCCACATGCAGAAAGCAATTCAGGAGATGAGTTTTATAGTTAGAAGTTTTATTTACAAGACAAGAACTGGGAAGGGGAACTGGAGTATGAACTGTAAGAAGAATAAAGCAAAAGGTAAGCAGGGATAAACTCGAAATAGAGAATGATAAATAATGATTCAGTCTTACTGGGGAGAAAGGGATGATCCGCCAGAGGGGGAGGTGGAGAAAACCCAGAGGATTGTTTACCCGTGAAACACTTGAGATAAATGGTTTGACTTGAGAGACGTGGAACACTGGATGAATGCGAAGGCTGGAAGGCAGACGTAGACGAAGAGCTGAAGGACTGATAACAGAGTATATAGTATACGGACCAAAGAAACGAGGAGAAAGTTTCTTAGACATTGCCTTCAACGGGATGTCCCGTGAGGACAACCAAACCTTCTGACCAGGAAGGTAAGTAGGAGCTGGTCGTCGTTTGCGGTCAGCATATTTCCTATTTTGGTCAGCCGTACGAAGGAGAGCTGAAGTAGCTTCACTCCAGATCCGTTTACATCTCCGTATGTGGTGGCGAACAGAACCCACAGCTATGTCCTTCTCATCTGCAGGAAACAAGGGTGGTTGGTAGCCAACTGCTACCTCAAATGGGGAGAGACCAGTAGCAGCAGAGATTAGAGAGTTTATTGCATATTCCACCCAGGGAAGATAAACTGACCAGTCAAGGGGTTCGGTAGCGGTCATACATCTGAGTGTGGCTTCTATCTGTTGATTCATTCGCTCAGTCTGACCGTTAGATTGGGGATGATAACATGACGTGAGAGAGACCTTAGCTCCAAGAGCTCCTGACTAGATGATAGGCATTGCGGAGATCGAGCTTGGTAAAAATAGTGGAACCATGAACGGGTTCGAAAGCAGATGAAAGAAGTGGAAGGGGGTATTTATTCTTTACAGTGATTTGGTTTAACCCCCGGTAATCTATACAGGGGCGGAGTGAACCATTTTACTTACCTACAAAGAAAAAAAATCTGCTCTTAAAGGAGACGATGAAGGGTGGATTAAACCAGCAACCAATTACTCATTTATGTAGTCTTCCATAACCTTTCTCTCAGGTCCCGAGATATGATAGAGCCTACTGTATGGTAGGGGGGTGCCAGGAAGTAAATCTATGGCGCAGTCGTAGGGTCTGTGGGGAGGTAATGATGAGGCCTTAGTTTTACTAAAAACTAACCTTAAATCGTGGTATTCAGTTGGGACGCAGGAAAGGTCTCAATCTCTTTTTCGTTATGCGGTGATTCAGAGGGCAAGGCGGCGACAGCTGACTGGAGACAGGAAGAATGGCAGTTAGTGGACCAAGATTCTACCCGGCTGTCAACCCAGTTAATATGAGGGTTGTGTTTCTTAAGCCATGGGTAACCTAGAACTGTGGAATTGAGAGCGATAGGAAACACAAAAAAAGAAATCTCTTCCCTGTGATTACCTGAAAGAATCAATGTGACTGGTTTAGTACGAAAGGTAATTTTAGGAAGGCTTTGCCCATTTAAAGAGGAAGCTGACTGAGGTGCAGGTAAAGGTTCTACCTCGATCTGAGCCTCTTTTACAAATTCTGGATCGATTAAATTCTAAATTCTGGTCGATGAGAGCGAACAGGTTTTGAAAAGGGCGATTAGAAATTAAAGTGGCTGGTAAACAAAGTCTAGGGGTAGGTGGTCGGTCCGTCAGTATCCCCTCACTTACAGACGGACCTGCCCTTTTGGTCCAGCGGGGCGGACAGGGCAGTTTGCAAGGAAATGCTCGGGCGAGCCACAGTAGAAACACTGGTTATTCTGTCGGCGCTTTAATTTCTCCTCCTGAGAAAGTTTAGTGTTCCCTATCAGCATGGGTTCTATCTCTGCACTGTGAGAACAACAAGGGGAACAAACTGTTTCTGTGGCCTGACTCGAGAAACGAGTCCTAACAGTATTGCGTCTAAGTCGGGATTTCTCTCTCTCTCTCATACGATAGTCCAATCTTACTGCTAGATTGATTAGCTCATTTAATGTCTTAGGGAGATCGATTAGAGCTAACTCGTCTTTTAAGGGTTCGTTCAGTGACTGAACAAATGCCGTCCTAAGTGCACATTCATTCCACCCAGAAGCTGCAGCAAGAATGCGAAAATCAATAGAAAAATCAGCCACAGACTGGTCTTTCTGTTTGATAAAATATAATTTACGTTCTGAAGCGGTCCGATCTATTTCGGATGAAAAAACCTGTCTTAACTCATCCTCAAATTCAGAGAAAGAACAACCAAAATCTGAACAGCTGGAGAAACGCCCTTCGGCCCATTTAAGTGCCTTTCCGGTTAATAAACCTAACACATTGGAAATCTTTACAGAATCATGGGGGAAAGATTGCGGGAAACAATTGAATACCAAGGTGCATTGGAGTAGAAAACCCTTTTCACCCGAAAATTTCTCTGGAGTAGGAGAAGTGACCTCACGTGAATTTGGCAGCTGTTGTGTGACCGGAGGAGATGGAGCGCTCTCTATTGCTGGGGCGGTGAAATTACTCACTGTGTGCTGAATTAAAGATGCTAGATGCTCGATCTGCTGGTTCGTTTGTCTCTGTTGTTCTACAAGGGCACGAAGGGAAGAATCATGGGTTTGGATTATGTGTTGTTGGTCAGAAAGAGTTCTCCTGAATGCTTCTGCTGGGTCAGATTGGCCAGAGTGTTCTGTCATATTGAAGTTTGCCCCACATGCAGAAAGCAATTCAGGAGACGAGTTTTATAGTTAGAAGTTTTATTTACAAGACAAGACAAGAACTGGGAACGGGAACTGGAGTATGAACTGTAAGAAAAATAAAGCAAAAGGTAAGCAGGGATAAACTCGAAATAGAGAATGATAAATAATGATTCAGTCTTACTGGGGAGAAAGGGATGATCCGCCAGAGGGGGAGGTGGAGAAAACCCAGAGGATTGTTTACCCGTGGGAACGGAGATGGTGAGTTCAGGTCTGCCAGGAAGTTAGGATGTCCAGAGTTTACTGTGGTAGAAGCTTGTGTGCGTCGGAGGGTGGACAGGGTTCGTTGAGGAGGATCCCAGGTATAGAGGAAGTGGCCAGCCGGTGAGATCCACAGGAGCAAACGGAGGTTTGAGTCTTTGTTCATGAGGTGATATGACTTCTTCCCAGAAGACAATAATCCAAGAGGTTCAAAGCTGACAGTGATGTCAGGTTCAGGTACACCTGTAAGGCAGAGCATGCAGGATTAGCAAAGGCAAAACGAAAACTAGGCAAGAGTAATGTGGCTGGAGTTGTACCACTAAGGGGCAACACTCTGGCAATGAGTTGCTGGCAGCCTCCTCCTTAAATCCTCCTCTGGAGATGATCAGGGTGATGGAAAACACCTGTCGGACACCTCCACGTTCAGACGCCATCTAGAGGCTAAACACAGTAAGCAGCACCCAAAAAACAACCATGGCAGAGATCCTGACACCCACCTCATTTGTAACATTTGTACTCATTTTAACAAAAGGGAAACATTAGAACTTATACTTTATTTTACTATAGTATAAATGGGAAAAACAGCTATGAGCATATTAATAAAGGTTATTCCTAACAAAATCCTGGATCAAGTTCATCACCCAAGGACAAAATCAGCATCCAAGATGGCGCCGACGATGGTCGCCTCGGAGCTTTGCTCTCTCTTTGTTTGTGTATTTTGCGTGTTTATATGTTTTTCGAGCCACAGTACTGTGGTCTCATTCAGTAGAGAGGAACTTCTCAACATCAGAGAGTCCTCTCTTGGGATTTTTTCACCATCTTTCATCGATCCGAGGTTCACTGAGCTTCTGGCAAGCGGAGCTGCGCCACTATACGGGATACTGCGCAGGAAGCGCCGGAGGGAAAAGCGTGCTGGCGCCCTGGTAAAGCTCCGCAAAAGAGGACTTCACACACCACTGCCTTCAATCCACCTGGCAAATGTCCGCTCTCTAAGCAGCAACATGGACGAGCTGCTTCTTCTCACCGGTAAAAACATGGACCTCCGCGGATCAGCTGTTCTCTGCTTCATCGAGACATGGCTGAGAGAAAACATCCCGGACTGCGCACTGCTGATGCCGGACTTCCAGCTGTTCAGAGCGGATCGCAGCGCAGCGCTATGAAGGTTGGTGCAGAGACGTAAAAGTGCTGGGGAAAACATGTAGTCCTGATCTGGAGTCATTTTCCATAATCTGTAAACCGTTTTATTCACCGAGAGAGTTTTCCTCGTTTGTAATAATCAGCTCATATTTTCCACCGCATTGCTGCTCTTCTGCCGCAGAAAAATTTCTTGCTGAGCTGATTACAGACGTGGAGAAAAAACACCCTGACTCTTTCATCTTAATACTGGGAGATTTTAACAGCGCAAATCTCTCTAATGAGCTCCCCAAATACAGACAGCATATTAAATGTCCCACCAGAGACAAAAACACACTGTGTAACACTGGACACTGTTACACAGCTTTAAAGGACTATCATGCTGTTACCAGAGCTGCTCTGGGTTTCTCGGATCATTCTCTTATCCATCTCATCCCAACCTACAGACTAATACTAATCCCAACCTAGAGCTTCCAAACCCGTGGTTCACACTGTTAAGAAGTGGACTGAGGAATCAAAGCAGACGCTACAGGCCTGCTTTGAATGCACAGACTGGACTGTTTTTGAAACTTCAGCCACTGATTTAAACCAACTAACTGATGTGGTGACATCATACATCAGTTTCGGTGAGGACATGTTTGCAGACCAAGACCTTCTGCACCTTTGGGAACAACAAGCCATGGTTTACTCCACACCTCAGGAATCTGCGCAGGGACAAGGAAGAAGCTCACAGCAGTGGAGATTGGAGTTAGTTTGAGACCTGCTGCAGCTCCTCATGTCCCAGGCAGCAGTTTTCCTGGAGATCAAGGTTTAAAGTTCAAATTACAGCTAAACATCTTCATTGCAGAACCAGTCATCTCCAACAAGTAGGACACTGACTGTTGAATGATCTCCAGCTGGTTCCTACATTTGAAACATCTCAATTTACTGCCCATTTTTTAATGTGTGACGATAAAAACATGTTACATATCTGCCATAATGTGTTGGAGAGAAGATGCTGTTGATTTTAATATACAGTCCACCATCATGTTAAACATGTTTTCTTCATCTCTGCCCAGTCTCATCCACAGGTTCCACAGACTGGTCTCCTCTGAGCTTCATCATGTTGACTCTGAGGATCACAGGACTGATCCTGATGGTTGGAATCACTGTTGGTATCATCAGAACCAGAGGTGAGGAAACTGAACTACAATGGAGCAGATTGACAGAACTGTGATGTTAATCTCTTCATCTTCCTTTCCATCCCAGGAAGCAAAAAGCCACAGAAAGACATTAATGTAAGTGAAACAATCAAAGATGAAAAATACCTTCATAGAACTTTTACATATAGATTCTAAATGTCAAACCTGTTTCCTCCAACTTTAAGTTTCCAGTTTCAAACATTATTTAAACAGTTTTGCATTAAAACTTTTCACCTTCTACTCTCTGCTGAGATGATGTTTGTTCACAGATTTACAAGCTGCTGCAGCAAGAAGGTTCTGGGTTCAAAGCCCAGTTGGGTCCTTTCTTTGTACAGTTAGAATGTTCTTAATGGAATAAGAATCTCTGTTTGTGGGTTTTTGTATGAATAATAAAAATAATCAAAATATCTTCTATCCTGAATGAGATTAAAATATGTTTCACTGTATTTTTTAAGTTAATTTTATCTTAAAGAAGATTTATTGATGTTAAATTGTGTAAAACTGTTATTTTACCTGAGTAAGAAACAGATGAGCTGCTATAAAGGATTTTCTCTGTTGTAGCATTTGTGATGCTTTGAAATATCTCTTTAAATGTTCAGTGTGTTTATATAACTGTATTATCCAGTTAATGTTTGGTTGTATCTCACAGGTTCATGATGCTGTTGATAACGACACAGTGAACTATGAAAATGATGGAGAATGTTCTGCTGCTGCCACATTCAGCTGACCTTCATCACATCAAATACAGACGAGCCCATTTATGTTCATTTCTGATGATAATTTATGATGAAGGAAAACCCAAAATCTCTGGATTTGTTCATAGAATAAAATCCCTCTGGAAGCAGACACACAGATCCTCAATCAGACGACAGAAACTCATCACACAGCCCTGAGTTAATGTGTCGTTGTCTCTATCTCACCACAGAGATGCTGAACAGCCAAACAGAGGCAGATAAATCTAATATCACAGTTAAATGCAGACCTGTTCCCAGTGAAACTTCAAAATCATCCTTTGAGCAATCAAAGACACATCAAATGGACACATTCATGCAGCAAACTGTCTATGGCATTTATTCCTTAAACCAAATAAAAGATTTTATTACTCTAATAATAACATTAATAATTTCCTCTGATAAAAATCCAACCAGTCAAGTCCATGCATCTGAGTAGGAAGAACAGTGAATAAAGAACACAATCATTAAAGTTCAGTTTGCTTCACTCTGATCTATTCTGATGCATTCTGGTCCAAACTAGACAGCTAGCATCTCTTCTTCTACTGATGTTTCTGGTTGTAGCATGAGGTCACTATTAAATGTCAACACAAGAGGGGGGAGTTGGGATGTCATAGATGGCCAGCTCACAGGCAGTGCATTCTGGGATCTGTAGTATAGGTGGTGAATAGGCTGTCTACTAGTGGGCCAGCTCTAGTAGACCTTTAGAATTAACTGATGGGCTAAATTTGACCCGCGGGTCTGAGTCTGACACCTGTGCTGTAAGGGGTCCACTTTGACCTGTTTGGATTCTGTTCTGACTCTGTTTAACTGCTCTGTCTACAGAGTCTCAGAGCTGCTGGGTGTTGGTGGACTGACTGCAGCTCATTAGCATACATCACAGTTCCTCTTTGACTGTTCATGCACAGGAAATGACAACTGCATGTACGAAAAACTGATAAACTATAAAAAAAAAATAGAAAAAATAAGTGGCGAGTGTTGGTGTGAAGATCTTTCTTTAATTCGGTCACAAAGAGGAAATAACATCAGTACTTTCAGATCTGCAGCAGAGAAAAGTCTCTCAGTGTTCAACAGCTAACAGAAGGACAAGAGATGTTGGGTCTGGTTCTGAAACTGGTTCTGATCGTTGTGCTTCAGTTTGAAGGTAAAGATCTGTTTTCTTTCATGGAACCTTAGACAATTTAAGAATGATATGAGAATGAACATATAGTTTTTACAGGATTAATCTGTGTAGCATGAATTAGTAAGTCAGGTTTTGACCAAATATATAAAAACATGTTCAGAAAATTTGGATTCATATTTTTTTTCTTTTGTCTTAAACTTCTAACCTCATGGGGATTAAAATGTTAATGTTTCATCATATGAAAATGTCTAAAATTGTTTTATAAAAAATATTTCAAATAAAGACATTACCGTTAAAAAATAATACATTTGAAAAAATAAATGACTACATATTTAATTTTACCTTCATGATTGTGTTTGTGAAGGATGAAGTGTGTAAAACTATATTGTTTCTTTTGTCTCTGCTGGCAGGGACCCCCCAGTGGAGGAAACCTTCATCTCTATCACAGAGCTGGAATAAATGTTTTTTCTACCTTTTTAGAAGTCCTTCATCTTCTTACTCATAAGGGCCCCAAATTTTTTAACTGTTTTACAGCAGAGATACAAGGCAAAAATTTCCATTTTTGAGGTTAAAGGGATGGAAAAGTTGTTGAGAGTTCACCTCGAGCTGCCGGGTTTTTAAATGTGGACAGAAAATGCTCTCTGATCATCAACAACATCACGGCTGAGGATGCTGGAGGTTTACTTCTGTCGATTTGGGTTTGGGGGAACACCTTTTGAGGGCGCCCTGCTTTTTGGGTGTTTTAACCAGGTGAGTATGTAGACCTTAAAGATTTGACACAGTCAGACTTTTTTCCTTCTGACTCCCTTGTGAAATACTTGTGTTGGACAAAAATGTTTCTGACATCATCAGTTATGAATGAATATCTGGGGATTATTTTGCAGTCAGAAGTTAAAAGGGTTGTCTATCAGAGTGAGAACCAATCTTTTATTCAGCACTGTGTGATGGTGTTTTGGGTCCATCCTTTTTTGTGTCTAATGGCCCACTGGGTTGAGCAGCTCGACATGCGCCGCAGCAAGGGTTTCGTGGGAGCTCTGATGTCTTTAGAGCTTCCTCAATTCTGAGGAAACAATTTTGGGGCCGCCTTTTTTCCAAGTCATGGTTTTACGATGAAGGGGGCGATCTCGGGCAGAAATAGAAGCTCGTGGGTGGGCTTATTTTTCCTCCCCACGGCCATTCCTGGAAGAACTTGAAAGCTGGAAAAACTGTCTGGATACCAAGAAGATCAGAAGATTCATATTCCCCCTGATCAAAAACCGTCCGAACCCCAACCCAGGAAACCAGGGTAAAAACCCCCAAAAAAGGTTTTTGTCCCCGGGGGAAAAGACGAATTTTCCCCTCCCTTTTCATTAGTCGACTGTAACGGTTTCTAATTTTTTCCCCATTTTGGACTTTTTTGAGTTGATCACAGACCCGTGACACTCTCGTCCTTATTTTTAAAATCCACGGCCCCATCCTAAAACCGGAAAAAGGGGAAGAGGTCCTCAAAGTAATTTTTTTTCTGTTTATATTAAATCGATAATTTGTTTTTAGAGGTCTGGGCAGGGTGAGGCATATTAAAGGTGAATTATGGGGATCCCCATTAGTTTAATCCAAGGTATTAACTTGTTGCATGAAAATATTGATTGAATGTTTATGCTGAACTGTTTTGATTTACTGTCTGAAATACTGTGGAAGCGCAACGAGCAAGTTGCTCAAGTTGGATTGCTTTCGCATCTGCTGATTGCCAATCAGCCAGGAGTTTAACTGAACTTTGGAGGTTTTTTTATTTAAAACAGCCTGCAATGGGAGGGGGACTGCACTCCACTCCCTTGTTCTTTCCCATCATTTCATCACCCCTGGGGTTTTTTCCACCGAGCCTCAGAGTTTTACAACCCTTTGTTCGAGATTGGGGCTATCGGCTGATAGTGGCTAAGGGCGGGGGCCCCTACCGTTCTACCAGCTGATAGCTGGCTGACGAGACGCCCACACAGAGAAAGGCTTCACAAGCGTTGGGGGGGGGTTTCGGGGGATCATCTTTTCACGTTGATCCAAAATTGGGTTTGTGTTATTCTCATTTGTCCCAAGGGTTGTTCTGATCTTCATCCCCCCTCATAAAACCCTCCTTTTTTTGATTATTAGTGTACGCCTTTTTGTAAAAATAGGGGCATGCTTAGTTTTAGGTGGAACGTTGTTTGGACCAAAAATAATTTAGCTGTAAGAGGGACTATTGGTTTAATAAATGTTCGCATAGATAAAAAGGACAGCGATTATGTTTATTTTGTGTAAGGGGTAATTATCTGTCAAAATGAATTAGAATTCGCCCCCATTTGGTCAAACGGGTTGATAACATAGTGACTTTGGTGTGGTTTTTTGGGTTTAATAATTATTTAATTATAATTTTAAATTAGATATTTTTTAATGCTGTGCCCCTATAATCACACCACCAGAGTGAATATCTGATCTTTTTTTCGTACAAATTTTTTTTTTGGGTTTAGAATTTTTTTTTTCTAAATTATGATTTTTTTTTAATATTTTTGATAAGTTTTTTTAATCAATAATCATAAATCTTACAATGCTTCAATCACACATTACAGTCCACACACTTTTTTTTACTAAACAGTCAATTTTTCTGATATTTAAAAAGGGGTTTTTTTTTTTATTGATGATTATTTATACCCAACAATGATCAAATGAAAATTTAAAAGTGTTTTTTTTTTAAAATTTAAAATTTTTGCCCCCAACTCTGTTTTTTGAGTTATCTTTGTTGGGTGTCTGCTGCTTTTCCTGGTTGAGCTAAAGGTGGGGGCTGAGCTTTTAGGACCCACCATCACTTAAAATCAGGAAGTAGGCTGATCACAAAAGAACGTTGTGCTGAACTGCTTTGAGGCTGTTTTTGATTCAAAATTTTTTTATCTTTTATTTTGTGTGGTTCAATTGGGTTTTGCTCAAAGCTCTATCATTACCATTCATTTGTAAAGATTTTTTGATTTCTTCCATCATGCTGATGAAAACCTGCTCAGATCTGCAATATTACTGCAGATCAATCACCAAGTAACATGTAGACAGCATCTAATGTTTCATCAAAGAGGTTTTTTTTGTAACTCTTTCTTATTTTTTTATTCTGCTCTTTGCAGCCTGAGATAAAATTGGTTTTTTTTTTTGAGTTTTAGAGAAAATTACTTCCTGCATCTTTAAGACTGAGACAACAGGTTTTTCATTTTTTCCCTTTCAGTCTCTCCATCTCCACCAGAGGCTGATCCAAAAAAGGATGGAGATGTTTACATTTAAACTGTTCTCTGGAGAGATATCAGTGGGTTTGGGGTCCGTGTCCAGAGAACAGCCTCCTCTGGGGGGAAAGAACGGACCCGGGCTGACTGGTGAAGGGTTGGGTTCAAGTTAAAAAGACCAGGGAGATGTACTTCCTCTCTAACCGTGCAGCATCAGAGTGGCACCCAACAGAACATACACCTGTCGGTTTTTTGTAAGAAAAATCGTAAAGGTAGAAGGGCCCCTACAAAAGCTGTGTTTTTAAAGGTATGATGACTTTATTTACTGAGGAAATTTGATAAAAAGGCAGAAATTTTTAGAAAAAAAAAAAAAAAAATTTTATTTTTTAAAATGGGTATCACTCCTTTTTTAGATAGATTGGACTATATTTTTTAAAAAACCGTTTTTCCCCCTGGGGAAATAAATGTGCTTGACTTTTTTTTTTTGCTGGACAAAAAAAATTTAAACCCTTTTTTTTATCTTCTGTAGCTTAGAAAAACTTCATAAACTTACTATCAGCTAATTAACCCCACATATAAAACCATAACTTCCTCCATCTTTTTTTTTTCATTCCAACTGGCAGTTGCCCTCTAACCTTTAGGTAACATATTAATTATGAGATGACCAGTCAAAATTATTCTTAGGAGATATATATTCGTAAACGTCCTCATATAACATCTGCAGGTTTACAGAAAAATCCCCTGGTTTTGTTTTAAAGTAAGTCAGGCTATTCTCACAATGAGCTTAATGACCTTATTTACATCTACCGACTGGTAGCACAGCTCGTAATTAATGTCATTAGTGGGAAAATTTTTAATCTTTGTTTACTGATCAAAAGTGCTACAGCAGCTGGGGTTTTTTTGTACACAGTGATGTGATTTCAAGGGGGAAAAAAAAAGAAAAAAAACAGTTTTCTGAACTTAGTTTCCAGAAAAGGTCGGTTTCTATTTCTTAAAATGTGAACGGTCATCTCAAAATATGCTTTTCCTTTTGCCATCATCAAGTTGTTTTTAAACAATCTTACTTTAGTAAAAATAGTGTGATGTAAAACATAAAGAATATTACACATCGCAACAAATAAATGCTTTAACCCCGAGTTGTAAATCCAATCATTATCAATAAATCTATATAAAAACGGATAACAAATTAAAGGATGCAACATATTCTAGAATCTATCAATATTGTTTTATATTATGCAATGAAGAGGAAAAAAATCCATCATTTTCTCAAATCTGTGGGCAGAAGGTTTATTTAAAGGATCGTTGGGATTATGATTATTGATTAATTAATATTTATCAAGAATTATAATTGAAAACCATAATTTGACAAAATTAATTTCTTAACCAAAAATCCTTATTTATGAATCGAAGCCAGACATGTCCTCTGGTGTTGTAATTGTAGCATAAAGCCCTTGATAATTACAACCGTTAAATACTCAGTAATAATTGATGTCACTGTTTAATCAACCGTTTCCGCCGAAACGTGGGGAACTTTGACCTTATTTTGACTGACAAATCACTCTTGCACAACAAAAACAAAAACGCCTTCTCTTTATCTACGTGAATATTTATTAAATCAACAGCCCTGATACAATCCGCTCTCCGATTCAATAATCTTCACCTAATCAACATGCAAAGTTCTACACAAAAAGGGTAAGATATCTGACTAAACAAAATAAAACAGCAGTGAGTGTGTATGAGATCAAACCAGCAGTTATGGCAATATGGCAAGAATACAAAGGGAATATGGTTGAACGAAGCTTTGGGAGCGCCCCTCCCAAAGTGTAACTGGGTTACTGTAAGTCATAAAACATCCCCCACAGCTGGGGGGTCCGAGCACACAAAGGGTTGTAAAACTTTGGCGGCAACTAATGAAACATGAAGTGTCGAAGACAAAGAAAATGGTTGATTTTCACCATGAAGTTATTATAGCAGTCCAACTTTAACAGCGCAGCTGCGCCAGGTGCCACACAGTAAAAAAACACAACTTGAGAAGCGCTGTGGCCTCAGAGTTCAACAGCAAGTTTCAAAACAATGGCATGCACATACAATTCAGAACACATAGACTATAAGTGGCGAATCTAATCGCGCTAAAATCTACTCTATCCTGCCCAAGCTGTTTCTAATAAAGAAATAAAATAAAAGGATGGATTTTACTTGATGTTGTCTTCCTTCTGGGGCAGCGAGTGAGGAAAAGGGGGGAGGGAGTTACTGCGCGTCCGCAGTTAAACTCCAGGAAGAGCGGTCAATCTCCGTCCTCTGGCTTCCTTTGGCGAAAGGGGAAAATATGATCTGACCATCAGCAGTCGACTGAAACAAAAACAAGGGTGGCAGTCCATCTCCTCGAAACCTCTGTGAGGGTTTTTTCTTCTGTTACTTGTTAAACTCACGTCTTCGATCAGTAAAGTGAAATTTCTGGCCTTCTTATTCCAGAAACTTCTTTCATGATTGTTTCTTTTTCGTTGGCCAACGAATGAGAATGAATGAAAATCCACGTGGGACTTCTTCTCCAGAGGGATGTGCTTCAGGTGTTGGTCCGGTTTCCAATGTGAAAAGCAATGGTTGGCAGTCTCATAGTCTGTTATATAGTTCGTTGTGACATCAGAACTCGGACGCCCCGTCATATCAGCCGCAGTGTCCGCTGGGATTTGTAGTAGTGGACTATCCTGGGATACAAAATGGCCGATGGAAGGCCTGGTGGTGTCCAGCAACGTGCAAATGGTCCAATATTCAGCAAAAAAGTGGTCCAACAGGATGTAATAATCTGTTCTGTTCATGTTTTACCTTAACATGTTCATTATAAGACTTGTTGTTTCAACATGGAAAATAGACTTCTATTGTCCGCCTGATTTTCTATACATCAAAGGTACACTAACTCAGTAGCTGTAGAACGTATGATCAAACACTAAGATTAATGTTTTTTGGTAAAAAGGGTTTATTTATTACTATGTTCCATATCTTAAAATATGATCTTATTACAACCTGTGCTACCAGTCTGTTTGATGGTGTAATTAAGCTCACTGTGTGATAATAGCCTGACTTACTGTAAAATAAATTGAAAAATAGATTGCAGTTGTTTATTGTCCTAAAACCATAATATCATCTGACCAACACCATCTGTGTTTAAAGGTGTCATCTTAGTAGGGCAAAGGTTGAATAAATGTGTGTTATTACATCTATACTATGTAGGTAGTACATAATAGTAAATAGTAATCAAGTGATCTCTGTTTAAAGTTTAGTCTGCATCATGTTTTTTGTCTTCAAATGTCCATTGAATGTTTTGTAATTTTTGATTCTTTTACCAGCTGTTCCTGTCAATAACACCATCATCATCACATCATCCTTGGATCAGTGATCGGGGTTCTGCTGCTGCTGGTTGTTCTTGCTGCTGTTTTTGTCAAACTCAGGAAAACCAGAGTTAAAGAGGATCACAGAACCACAACAGGTACTGTATCTTTTAATAGAAGTTTATTTGACTTTTACTATTTATAGACACACAAGTCTTTATTCGTGTAAAAACATGAAAAGAACTTTCAACAAAGTTAAAAAAAGGGGGGCTTCCCTCTGTGTCTCTGCTGGCCCTGGATGTAAGGTGGTGAGCGTTCCTGTTGGCTGAAATGTTCTTCTGGAACAGAACATCTAAAACAGATTTTAATGGAGCCACCATCAGTTACTACTCAGAAATGCTGTAACATTCAGAGTCCTTCTATATAATCAGGCTAAGCTGCTGACAGGAGCCGATGTTCTTGTCAAGACTTATTTCTTCATCAGCTGTGACACAGTTTTACAGTCATTTGAACTCCATGATGCATTCAAGTCAAATTGTTCACTAGGCTATTGATGTTGAAATAACTCTAAATAAATAAATTAATATTTTTTATGATAAAAATTCACCAAAGTCTTACTCAGGGAACATATTTTGGAATTGCTAACATCAAATTAATTTATATATTAATTTCATGAAATGATAAGAGCTCACAAAAACCTCCAGCGGCTTCTACATGAGCCACTTTTAAAATGCTGCAATGTCATAATATCAAAGGTTTATTAGAAAATGTCAATCCAAACAGGTTTAATCCAAACCTGTGGATGACTCTTTATACAGTATAGGCAACAATTACTGTCAACACTTTCTTTTCATTTCATGTGGTTCCTCGGCTGGTGTTCCTGGTTCAGGGTTTTCTGACTTGTAGCCGACCAGGTCAGAGAATTTAGGAGTTACTAATTAAGCCTGAACATTTAAGGAATGTGCAGATTTTCTTCTTATGTTGGGAACATATTTTTGCTAACTAAATAAGGTTTTGAAATTTGTGCAATCGTCGACTCTCTTCCAGTCTGTTTGAACTTGAACTCCGGGTTGCTGCTGTTCATGTTACTGGACTGGTCAGTTTAACCTTGCTATTGAATATAAAATATCTACAGGGGTTGGACAATGAAACTGAAATACCTGGTTTTAGACCACAATAATTTATTAGTATGGTGTAGGGCCTCCTTTTGCGGCCAATACAGCGTCAATTCGTCTTGGGAATGACATATACAAGTCCTGCACAGTGGTCAGAGGGATTTTAAGCCATTCTTCTTGCAGGATAGTGGCCAGGTTACTACCTGATACTGGTGGAGGAAAACGTTTCCTGACTCGCTCCTCCAAAACACCCCAAAGTGGCTCAATAATATTTAGATCTGGTGACTGTGCAGGCCTTGGGAGATGTTCAACTTCACTTTCATGTCCATCAAACCAATCTTTCACCAGTCTTGCTGTGTGTATTGGTGCATTGTCGTCCTGATACACGGCACCGCCTTCAGGATACAATGTTTGAACCATTGGATGCACATGGTCCTCAAGAATGGTTCGGTAGTCCTTGGCAGTGACGCGCCCATCTAGCACAAGTATTGGGCCAAGGGAATGACATGATATGGCAGCCCAAACCATCACTGATCCACCCCCATGCTTCACTCTGGGCATGTAACAGTCTGGGTGGTACGCTTCTTTGGGGCTTCTCCACACCGTAACTCTCCCGGATGTGGGGAAAACAGTAAAGGTGGACTCATCAGAGAACAATACATGTTTCACATTGTCCACAGCCCAAGATTTGCGCTCCTTGCACCATTGAAACCGACGTTTGGCATTGGCATGAGTGACCAAAGGTTTGGCTATAGCAGCCCGGCCGTGTATATTGACCCTGTGGAGCTCCCGACGGACAGTTCTGGTGGAAACAGGAGAGTTGAGGTGCACATTTAATTCTGCCGTGATTTGGGCAGCCTTGGTTTTATGTTTTTTGGATACAATCCGGGTTAGCACCCGAACATCCCTTTCAGACAGCTTCCTCCTGCGTCCACAGTTAATGGATGTGGTTCGTCCTTCTTGGTGGTATGCTGACATTACCCTGGATACCGTGGCTCTTGATACATCACAAAGACTTGCTGTCTTGGTCACGGATGCGCCAGCAAGACGGTGCACCAACAATTTGTCCTCTTTTGAACTCTGGTATGTCACCCATAATGCTGTGTGCATTTCAATATTTTGAGCAAAACTGTGCTCTTACCCTGCTAATTGAACCTTCACACTCTGCTCTTACTGGTGCAATGTGCAATCAATGAAGACTGGCTACCAGGCTGGTCCAATTTAGCCATAAAACCTCCCACACTAAAATGACAGGTGTTTCTGTTTCATTGTCCAACCCTTGTATGTTTAATGATGATTCAATAGAAAAGTCCCACAGTAAAACTTTATGTGCTTTGTTACTTAATAATTAAGACTGTGTTAACGTTTTCTGATAACAACTTGATTTTACATTTTATAGTATTTTAAACGGTGACCAGTGTAGAAGTGACAGGAGTTTTGGTCAGATTATTTAATGAACCAAGAAACACTGTGTAGCAGCACAGTGGCCGGATGTCAGCACAGAACCGCTGGGTAAAACACATCTTAATATTGGACAGCTGCCAGCGGTCATGATGTTCTACAGCTCACACATAATCAGCACAAACAGAATAAGTTAAAACACTTGAAACTCACCACTGTTGTTCACATGCTACCAAGGGCAAGGCAAGTTTATTTATTTAACACATTTCAGCAACAAAACATTTTAGAGTGCTTTACACGATGAAACCAAAAGAGAAGAAAAAACATTTGAAAAGTCAATTGAAGAGAAATAATACAGGACTGTAAAAAAAAACTTGGAATACAGAAAATAATAATGTTTCAGTGAACAGTTTAAATAGAACAATCAAAAGAAACTCTAAATAAATGGGGTTTTAACCTTAATTTAAAAGAACCAAGGGATTCAGCATTTTTGCATTTTCTTCATTTGCAGAGTAGACTTGGTGATGTGCTCTACTAGTTTTAGTGAGGACAGGAAGCAGCATTCTGGATCAGCTGCAGCTGTTTGATTGACTTTTTAGACAGACCTGTGAAAACAGTGAGTCATCTTCTATACCGCTTCTTCCATAGTGGGTCGCGGGGAAGCTGGTGCCTATCTCCAGCAGTCAATAGACAGGAGGCGGGGTACACCTTGGACAAGTCGCCAGTCCATCGCAGGGCAACACACAAACAACCAAGCACACACTCATTCACACACCTAAGGGCCCTGTAAAAACACTATTGCAGAAGTTAATTCGACTAAAGATAAACACATGGATGAGTTTTTTTCCAGATAATGCTGGGGCATTAGTCCTTTAATCCTGGAAATGTTCTTCAGGTGATAGAAGGCCAGACTGTTTTTATGTGCCTCTAAAGGTTCCGGTCTGAGTTTATCACTACTCCCAAATCTTGGGCTTTAACAGCAGTTTCTAGTTGTAGTAAATGAACTGGGGGCTGACTCTTGTCACTCCTCCATTAATCCAAAAATAATTATATCTGTTTTGTTTTTATTTAACTGAAGAAAATTATGGCACACCCACGCATTGATGTGTTCTATGTGTCCAGCCAGAGCTTGAATAGGTTTACCTGTCACCTGATGACATTGTAATGTAGAGCTGTGTGTCATCTGCGTAAATATGGTAACTTATCTTGTTGTTTGTTATGATCTGAGCTAGGGGGACCATGTAGATATTGAATAGGAGAGGTCCAAAGATGGAACCTTGGGGAACCCCACATGTTATTTTGGTCAACTCATGTAAAATTACCTAAACACACAATAAAGTCCCTGTCCTTTAAGTTAGACTCAAACAAGACAGACCAAACCATTTCACCAGTTGTTCCAGTGATCAACAATGACACTGTGATCAACAGTGTCAAATGGTGCGCTGAGGTACAAAAATTCCAGCATTGTGGTTCTTCCACAGTCTACATTTACTTTATGTGGATGTCATTGAACACCTTGACAAGGGCAGTCTCGGTACTCTGGTGAGCACTGGAAGAAGTCAAAACGGTTTGTCATTGAAAAGCCGTGAATGGTAAATTTTTATATACGTCCTATAATTTTGCAGTAGCAAATTAAACTGATTATTCTTATATATAATAAGGGGGGCCATTCAAAGGCTCTGGAGAACAACATGGAAGCCGATTGAACCCTCTGTGAGTCTCTGTAGAGCAACACTGACGCCGATTAAACCTCGGCAAGGCTCACTAGAATGGTGCTGGTAACCTTGGAAGAGCCATGGGAATGATTCGAGGAAGTCACGACGGAGCCCAGAAAATCTGCAGTGGAGCCCAGAAGATCAGTGGTTGAGCCCAGAGGATCTACAGTAGAGCCCAGTAGGTCTGCCGTGGAACTCAGAAGGTCTGTGATAAAATGGTTGATGAGGCTCTGGGGATAGAGGCAGTTAGTCCTCGAAGCCCTCAGTGACAGGATCTGAAGCATCGTGCTGACCCTCAGAGGTAGGAGTAGAGACAATGCACTGACCCTCAGAATCAGGAGTAGAGACATCACACTGACCCCCACAAACAGAATAAGATATGTTGCATTGTCCCTCAGTGGCATGAGTAGAGCCTGAAGTGTCGCGCTGACCCTCAGTAGAAGGAACTAAAGTGTCTGTTTTATGACACCATCTGCGGCAAACAGAGGAGGTTACAGGATGTGTAGTAGTAGGCGGACTGGAGTTGTCTGGACCATTAGAAGCTGGAGCAGAATCGTCGGCCAGATCCTTGGAGACAGGAACGGAGGTGGCCAGATGATCTTTGGAGATGGGGGAGAAGATCTTTGCCAGAGCTTTCTGACACTCAGGTTCGAAGGTCTCCAGCAGTTTGTTAAGCTTGTACTGAAGGAGAAAACTCACCCATTCTTCCACCCAGGACCTAAGCTGATTGGCCATGTCCAACCTCCTCCAAGGGAAACTGTTTGCCTCAAGCAGCTTTTGGAATAAAGCCACAATGACTTGGGCCTGCTTGAAGGCCTTATCCAAAAAGTTGCTTCCTGCTTGGCCTAGGTGTGGACCTGAAGGCACTGCTGCTGCTACTTGGAGGAATAGGCAGCTTCTGCAGACGTGGAAGGCTAAGCAGATGCTGTGGAGATGGAAAGCTTGGCAGCTGCTGCGGTCATGGAAGGCGGGCAGCTAACACCTAAAGAAGAAGCAGCAGGAAAGGTCAGCCAGATCTGCAAATGTAGGTGCTGTGCCATCAAATTCTCTGCGTAAAATGATGGACAAAATGTCACGTGATCTTCCATTCAGCCTCGACACCGATTGCGGGTTCGCATCCCGTTCCCGGCTGGTCAGACGTGGGTCAACATTTGATTTGCATAGATTTGCATATATTTCCTTCATTTTTCGCTTTTTCTTCCTTTTCTCCTCCCCCCTTCTTCCCCCGTCCCCCCCTTCTTCCCCATCTTTACTGGCCGAATGTTCCCCAGCTTCCACCCAGGACCTAAGCTGATTGGCCATGTCCAACCTCCTCCAAGGGAAACTGTTTGCCTCAAGCAGCTTTTGGAATAAAGCCACAATGACTTGGGCCTGCTTGAAGGCCTTATCCAAAAAGTTGCTTCCTGCTTGGCCTAGGTGTGGACCTGAAGGCACTGCTGCTGCTACTTGGAGGAATAGGCAGCTTCTGCAGACGTGGAAGGCTAAGCAGATGCTGTGGAGATGGAAAGCTTGGCAGCTGCTGCGGTCATGGAAGGCGGGCAACTAACACCTAAAGAAGAAGCAGCAGGAAAGGTCAGCCAGATCTGCAAATGTAGGTGCTGTGCCAGGATATGTTGGAGGCAGAGAGGAGCAATTTTGGCCCAGTCTGTAGCCCGATGGTGATAGTACGAACTTGGAACACCAAAAGGTTTTCTCCATCTCCTCCAACAACAGGGGAGAAGGCAAGGTTTCCACTTCCTCCCTGTATAAGACTCTGGTGTCTTCCTCTTGTTGCTGGATCCACAGGTACAACTTCCCAGCACTATCTGCTTGGTCCACATGACTGGTTCCTTCTGTCATATATAGCTGAGTTTCGGTTAAGTCAAGTCAAGTTTGTTTATATAGCGCTTTTCAGCAACAAGGCACTCAAGGCGCTGTACATAAGGAAAAAACATTACAAGGATACAGAAAATCAAACGTTGGACCAATGTGCGGCTCAATGCTTGGAAGCAGCATGATAATTTTATTTAACTTATGCCACAGAGAGTAGAGTGCATTTATCAATAACCATACGACTGTAACAATAATATATGACCCTCTCATTCATGAGGGGAAAAACCCCAACATGAGATGGCAGGACTGCAGGTGGAAAAGCAAACCCACCCGCAAATCCCACCCGCCTCACCGCGTGGGCCACTCCAGAGTAGAAGAGAGTCCAACCTATCTCACACAGCTGGGTTCCGGAGCCCAGCTGTGCGTGGAAGTCAGCCTGACTATTTCTAGCCCTTATCACTTAACACTAGGACTTCCAGAATTCTAACACTACTAGAACTCCTGAGCTCGTCAATTTGAAGGCGAGCATTCTGAATGCAAGGGCGGTGACGACATCATCGCATTCCTTGGCCAGAATGCTCAAGGTTTTCTTGCACACCATAAAATTATGGTTTTGACAAGGATTAATTATAGTATTTCATCAAAAACCTATTACGAATCATCTCCTAAAACTCTGCGGGCCTCAGCCACAGTGGAGCCCTGAATGTGGATAAGCATTTCAGCGTCCACCAAGCAGAGGAATGCGGTATGGGCATCTTGGATCTGGCGCTTTGAGTCAAGGTTGGTCCCTCTGCCTCTGTCAACACATTCTGGCTATGACACCTCCCGTTCTTCCTCCCCTACCACTGTCCACACAGTGGCATCCTTTCCTGTGTCCTCCTCCCTCTCAGGTGTGAACTTCTCTTTTGATGAAGACGCTTTAAGACGCAGAATAGGTTGTTGTTACTAGGCAACTATACCTATTTATGACCTAATTTTTTGTTTATTTCTTTGTCCATTATCAGTACCTTAATTTGAATATAATATTCTATATAAAAAGTAAATAGATTATTAGTTTACTAATCTGTAAACTATAGCGTAAAATGATAAAATATTTACATATGCTAGTTTTTTACTTCCTTGAAAAAATGCATCACCACCTCCTGCTGATGGAACGACTCGTCTTTGTTTAGACGGGATGAGGCTTACTCTCTGACTCGCTGTCACTGCATCTGACTACTGACCAAGAGTCATCAGAATCTCTATCGCCCTGAGAATCACACACATCTGATTTAAAAATACAAATGTAATCATCTAAAGGTCTGGACATATTGGATTTTTATAGTCATAATGTTGCCATAAATGACCGCAATAACAAAGTCAACAGAACAGCCACAGTTGGTTGAAAACAAAACTGCACAGCGTTGTCCTGTTTGCTAAATTAGAGGCTCCAGTCATATACTCCCTCATTAGCACTAACACCATGACATATGTGAGCTTTATATTTACAACTCCACAGAGATTTCATTGTCCGCTGGAGGGTCGGTGGTCCAGTTCTCTCCTCTTGCAGAAACTGTCCTGAAATAATCCATGTCCACCTCCATGCTCATGTCTGTTTTGAACATCTAACACAAGTAAAAGACTTTTCTCAGAATAAGGAAGAACTGTTTCCATAGTTACCACAGTGCAGTGCACTAATAGTAGTTAAAAATAGCAGAAGTCCGGTATAAAAAATAATTATGATTTCTTTTCTTTTGATTCAGAAAATCAAGATTCAACCCATGAAAGTCTTGACTATGTGAGTACTGAAACACTCAAATACATTTCCTACAGAGTTACCAGACTGCAAAGGAATTTACTCTCCATATGTTTATGAGTGGTTGGAAGATGGCGACTACATTTGAACATAAAAACTGTTATCACACTTCATGTTTGCTGCTCATGAAGTGTGACAGCAATGACAGGAAATTAATGCAAATGCTTCCTCTTTTCTAAACTTGTCAGCGAATGAAAAATGATAACACTTAGTTTTCAGTCAACACACAATTAGCTACAATTTACAGTTTGTGATAGAGATGTATGCTGATTTTAATTATTCTGTAAAATACAGTAGCAGTTGTGTTTTTAACTTAAAATACTTAGGTGTTAATATCAGTGTGAAATGTAACGTTTGGTGTGCAGCTCTGTAGGAAGACCAGACACAGCTGTGTACAGAGGCTGAGAGACTTTGACAGGACCTGACCCAGGTTCAACTACCTGCCTGAGCTTTTTATTCAAAGTCTTCTCCATCTTCTGATCCTCATTTCTGGCTAGTAATTGTAAAATGGGAAAGCTGTAGAGTTTTTAGTAACATCTTAATAACCCAAGGTAATAGTTTTCACTCGTATATTTGCAGACACAATCCTCCATGGACCAATAGTGTCAAATGACCCAGATTGACTCTAGTTTGAGCATCAGACAAATGTCCTCACATCTGACCCTAGGACACTCTGGTACTCAGAAGAGTTCATGGTTGGCTCAATAGCTGTAAACTGTTCAGTATTCTTTGAGGACACCTCTGAAAACAAGCCCAAATCATCAGTCCTCCACTACTGTGCTTGACAGTTGGAATGAGGTGTTTTTGGTCGTACAATGTCTCCAGACATGATACTGTACAGACTTCTCTACTTTGGTCTCATCTTTCTAAAGGACATTGTTCCATAAGTGTTTTGCTTCTTTTAGAGGCAACTTTACAAACTAATAGTACGGAGAACAAGATTTGATAGGGTGGCGACTGGTAAAATAAATGAAACCTATGTTTGGTTGGTATGGTTCACTTTCACACTGTGTTTTAGAACATAGACCAAACTGCCTGGACAAATGAATGCAGTTAGAACAGGTCCTCATTGGGGCCATATCACAAGAATCTGCCCAGTATGAACTGTGGTCACAGCAGCCAGCTGTCCAGCATTTTGCTCTGTAGACTCCTTGGCAGATGACATAATGTATCCCGATGAGACAATCCAAGGTAAATAAAATAAGAGACAAAATGATGTAGCACCCCACTGGTATATTTATCTACTGTCCATTTATTCTCAGGATGATGTGCAGTCCAACCAGACCTATGCCAACGTTGATTATTTTAAACCCAAAACTTCTCGGAATATAAAGGTAAGGTTGCAATTTTGTAACAGTCCCATATTTAAATTTGCTTGTCGTTTGATTTTGTGACACCAAAAATAATACAAATTCAATCAAAGCTGCTGGTAGAATATTGAGTGAATTCAACATAGAATGATTCCAATTTCTCCCTATATGTGCAAAGGAGTGTTATTTTATTTCAACATCTTAAACCATTAAAATCACGTTAATGTGGGTCAGACTAAACTGTGTCTTAAATTTTACACACAGTTTGAAAATATGTTAAATGACCACATACCTAGAAGTGGGAACTCTTTCTAATGAAACTGAAACAGTTTTTGGTTTGTGTGCTGCAGGTCTAACAGGATGAAGACACTGTGATTTATTCTGCTGTTAGGACTAAAAAGAAGAGAGATCGATCCCAGCGGTCTCTACAGCTACATCACTAAGTCACAATTAACCAAATAGGGAAATAAGACGTCTCATCACACCCCCGGCTTTTAATAAACCTTTTTACAGGAAGTGGACCGTTGGGTTTGAGCTTCAGCGATACCATCATTTCTAGCTTGTATTGCACTATTTTTCAGTTGAATTTAGGTGTTCATAATCGTTATGATAGAGCTTTGTGATATTTGTGAAAAATGTTGACTGCAGATACTGAACTAAAAAGGTGCAACATGAATATTTACTGGTTAATGAGAAGCTGGTGCATTACCTTCAGACTCCAGTTTGAAGATCTTGGTTTTGACTGATAGAGTTCTACATAGACAAGCCTCTCCATGCTTCAGGTCACTGGCTGTGCAGGATGCAATCTGGAAGCTGAAGGGGAGCTGTAACAGACAGAGACATCCAAACTGTGGACCTGTCTCCCTCAGTGCCTGAGATCTGTGGACTCAGTAGTTTATTTTTATAAGCACCTAAAAACGAATCTATTTGAACTAGAATGTCATTAAATATTGTTTTGGAGGTTTATTTTAGCGGTTTTATTTTGTTCGGAACTACTTTGTAAAACCTGTAATATATAAAAGCTGTAAATAAAATACTTCATTTTGCATGACAAGTCCACAAATATAATCTTGCTCAGAGTTGCTGGACTCTGCAAAGACTTTATTTCTGGTCATTTGAGAATACATTTGAGGCCACGCTGCGAGCATCTGTATGTAGTAGTACAAACTATAATCACCTGCATAGTAAACCTGACTGTGTGCAATCAAACCAAACCCCAATTCATGGTACAACAGAACTGGTTTTGATATAACTTTAAGACACTGGGACCTGGGCCACGATGTAAAACTGAGATTATACCCCATATCTGCAGCAGCCTCCTGGTACCAAAGCTGTGTAACATGGTGGCTTTTAAAGTATGCTTAAAGACCTGAAGGCAGCACTGCAGTCTGTACATCACAGACCCACCAACAGCAACAAAGTTTAATCCAAAATTGTGAAGATAAACAATAAGTCAATAAAGAGGCTTTTCAGAACATGTTTGGCACAGCAAGTTTCCGATAGCTTCAAGTTTATTTTGCTGCCCTCTGCTGGTGATACTTTAATATGTCAGCTTTATTGTATGTGTTACTGGGAGCCAAAGTGTGATGGAGCTGTACTCTAATGTCCTGAGGTTTTGAACGCACCATCTGAAGGGCGCAAACACCTTTCTGATTAGATTAAGGACATTCAGCTGTGTGATTGTTATCATTTGGGAAGAGGAGGACTCTGATGATATGGTAAGACATTACTATTGGATAATTTCACATTTTTAACATAACCTGACAAATTGCTCCAAACAGAAATGACTGTGTGGAAATATAAAATCCGCATTATGGTAAAGAGTTTAAGTCAACAGTCAAGCATTAAGTAAACCATTTGTTGTTGAATGTGGGTGTGTAGAGGGCTGAACAGGAGGTGGAACCTTGTGCACAAATGATGAGATGCAGCTGTGATTTATAAAAGGTTAACTGCTTGCTGGTGTGCGTTGGGATGGTTTTCTAACTTTGTCTTTATTTTGGCATACAGCATTTTCGGCCTTTGGGCATTCATACACTTTTAGTATAGATCATACACATGTTTTATAAATGAGACCACTGGACTTCTGATGTAAGTGTAATGTTGGGTCTTGCTACTCAACGCTAGTGATGGTAAAATGAAGCCTCTTTAAGCTCTCAGGTTTCCATCCAATTGCTTGATTCAACTGACGACTCATCTGCTCTACTGCGCCACCAAGTGGACAGTAAATGTAATACATTTCTTGTGTAAAGCTTTAAATTGAATAAATAAATAAATGGTGTTTCTGATGCCAGTAAATTCTGAACATGGGCTCAGTATGATATTAATCTGTAAAAGTGGAAACAAATATGACAGAGTTGTGATGTTACTTATGCTTATATTAATGATATTTATTTAACCAGGTAAAGCCTCCCTAAGATCATAACTTTCTTTTCCAAAATAGACTTAAAGCAATATTCCCAAACTGGGAATCAAACCCAAACAATGGAGGTGAAAGCACCAAATCTTACCCATTATTCCACCAAAGAACACCAGTGCAAACTGATTTCGTCTGGTTTAAAAAATACGTCACATTCACAGGTCACAGATGAAGCTGGTGAGCGATAGAAGCAACAGCAATTTTGTACAAGTTGCAATAAACATTTTTCTTTCCGTTCCAATACTTACTTCTTTGTTGTTGATTCAAAAGCAAAAAAAGATGCTCAATTAGTTTGCTAACGCACACAGTAAGATCCTAATACAACTAAATGTGAAGGGGGGTCTGCAGCATTTGCTGTCCCTTACACTAAGAATCACGCACAAACCAGCGAAGCAGTTCCGGAGTCACGTCATGTGGTACAACGGGCTCTCGAGTCCTCGAAGGTCACCCCACATCATTGACACAAGTCTCGCTAAGCGCTACACAAAAAATACTGACTGGACACGTTTCGAAGCATTGCAACACTGGACACATCACTAGTTATTACATTTAAAATGCCAAAAAGCTGCTGCATTTGGGCATTTTGTTTAGGCACTACAAGGAAACCTGAAACCATGGACACTTTATTGGTGGTTTAAGTTGTTTAAAGTTGTTTTATTAGTTAGTCTTTGCTTCATGGTGCTTTCGGTACCTCAGAGACTCCTGGTGATTGCCTTTTTTTGGTCTGGATTGGGCATCCTGACCACTGCTCTCCAGCCCTGTTTTCCAGAGGTGCCATGGACTAAACCTTCAGAAACTGGCGTCTCGGTCGTGTGCTCCTCCTGCTTCTGCTGCTTCCCTGGATCTGGCTACTATCAGGATGGAGGTGGTAACAGCCAGGTCTGAGACTCCAGTCTGAACAGTCATAGTCTAATGTAAGGAGAGTGAAAAGAAGCCAGTATGTGAGCTACAGATTGCAACCCTGACAGGTGATGTTTTGCTCATGTTTTATCCAATGCTAACAGGTTTTGATCTTTTTATTATTTTTCTAAGGGCATAAATGGCTTTCTATATTTCCAATCGGTAAATATTACATTTGAATATTTTTCAAAATTATGTAAATCAGTGTTAACCAGTTTATTTTAATAGTGAATTAAATATTAAAAGATAATTATCAAATGTTTATGCAGTATTTTAGGCCTAAGGACAAAAAGGATTCCTAACCTACAGTGATGCAGAGTTGGAGGTGACCTATAGTCATGCATTTGATGAAAGAATATTTGTTTTAGTCGTTAGAGGCTTTAGTCTTGACTAAGACATATCTGGCAGAAATCACAGCAATGTTTGTCTTTTGGGAGAGTCTTGGCTGTTAAACCTGAGAGCTGTTTGAAATTGAACCTTGATTTTATTTTCATTAGTCTGTCTTTGAAAGTTAACTGAAATAACTAACCTGTGAAAACAGGAAAATAAAAATAAAGTTTCTCTGTCCTTGTTTCAGTTTCTCCATCTCCACCAGAGGTTGAGTGTAAACAGGATAAAATAATGGATTTAAACTGCTCTCTGAAGTGCACTGACCTCTCTTCATGCCTAGAGGGCAGCATCCTCTGGGTGAATGAAACAGGACATGTGCTGCTAGAAAACAGAGTTGGGCTGAAGGGAGACAAAAGCTGCATTTCTGTCCTCACCATGAATCGCCTAATGGGCAACTACAGAAGATACACCTGCCGGTTTGTTTTGGCAGACAAGGTCAAGACAGAGGTTCACTACACACCTGTCTTCTCAGGTAAGTAATAGATGTACATTATATTCCAAGCATAAGCTATGCTACTGTTAATCCTGGGAAATTATGTGAATTTCCAAAAGGTATGAAGACTGAATTTATTTAAAATGTTGTTCAGATTCCACAGACTGGGCCCCTCTGAGCTACATCTTGCTGATTCTGCGCATCACAGGGCTTATCCTGATGATTGGTATTATTGCTGTTGTTTACACCAGAACCAGAGGTAAACCACTTCACAATCAACAGAACCTGCTTCAGAAAATGTATTGGTAATCAAAAGTATGTCTGTCATCTTCCAGGAAGCAAAAAGCCACTGAAAGACATCAATGGGAGTTAAAAAACACTAACTTTAATACAAAAATGTGCTTACATGGCAACAAGCTGAATTTATATAATTCAGCTTGTTGGCTGTAGGTGAAATATTTATTTAGACTGTGTTCACAACAGTTTAATAAAACCTTCCTCTCTATGCAGCTGTAAAGAAACATCAAATGTCCAACAAAGCAAAGCTGTGGTCAACTTGTTTTCCCTTTTGTCAAGTTCTGAAGATGTCTGACACTTGTAACCCTCAGTTTATTCCTCTGTCTAGCTTTTGCTGCAAAAATACAAGTAGATGCTATTTTCAGTGTTAAATGTCTCATCAGTGGCAGTAAATTGAATTCAATCTTTTAAATTAAACCACAAAAATAATGAACATCTAATAAATTTCTGCTTAAACTCTTTTTTTCCTTTTAAATAAATTGTATTTAGTTCTAGAAAGTCATTGTTTGTTCTTTCCTTACATTCTCAGCCAAATCTTAAACTGAGATTCAACTGTTCCATGTTTCCTCCATAATTCAATAATTAATAAATCAAAGCAGGACAATGAACATCCGTCTAGAGGAGCAGCATGGGAGAAGTTCATTTTCTCAGTAGTTTTTGAGCAAAAAAGGCAGAGGTACAGGGCCTGAGCAATGATGACTGTGTTGTTGTTTGATACAGTATAAATGTTGAGAACACACTGAGGACAGAAAGAAGCAGAGACATGAGGAAGGATGAAGAGAATGATAAGGAGAACAGAGACCAGATGTTTCTGCCAGACAACTCATATAACTCTGTTCAGTAAGAGTGTCATGATTTATTAAGATATTCAGCAACATTTGTTTCTGTGTATCTTAAAAGTGTTAATTTCAGAAGTTATTCCACTTTTCTTATTTTTAAATATTCGAGTTTAAACCTTTTCAAGGTTCTCATTGAGACACAAGGTCTTATTTTCCAGGCTTGTCTTAAAACAAACTGTTAAACACAAAATGCAGCACAGAAGATATTCTGTCTCTTGGTGAGAGTTTTACGATAATGAATAAAGTAGAAAATGTGATTAAAAAAAACTATGAGTATATTCATTATAACATTGAGAAAACCTTAATAAAATGTAGTCCAATCAATCAATCAGTTTTAATGAAATGTGAAACAACTTCCTGCAACTAGTGGAAATAACATCGCTAACAGTATTTCCAGTGTAAAATTAGACTGGCCTGCATTTAGTAAAGATGACCTCCAGGCTTATTATAATGATACAGATAATTATAACGATACACATCTGAACAACATTTATTTACCTCAAGAAACTATTTTGTGCAAAAAAGTCAAGTGTAACGCTGTAGAGCATAAACATGATCTTTGCTCTATGTGATAATATAGCAGCAGCTCTGTATAAAAATGGTAAACCCTTTGCTAGACATCATAAGCACAAGAAAGCAGATATCAAACCTGGCTGGAAAGAACATGTAGCCATGTAGCTTATAGATGTTGGGACATGGCTGGAAGACCCAAGCAAGGACCTGAATTTGACCATAAAAAATGGGAAAATGCCAGATATAAGTACGCTATTCGCTTTATATCTAAAAGCAAACGATGAGAGTAGATTCTTTAGCCAGGAAAATGCTCTGTAACAATGTCGCAGATTTTGGAAAGAGACTAAAGCTCTCTACCATCAATGGTTGAGGGAGTTTTTGGGGCAGCTGATATTGCTGCACTATGGAGACAGCATTATTGTACATTGTTCAACAGTATAAAAAGTGGACCACATGATGATGATCTTGGCATCGGCGATTCACCTATGAGTATATGCTGACAGATGAAGTAAATGAAGCCATTCATAGGTTATCGGACACTATAGCCTGTGGTTTGGATGGCATTACTGCAGAACATTTAAAACATGCTAGTTTAAGGCTAGCTCCTCTTTTAGCTCTCTTTTTCTCTGGTTTCATGACCCATGGCATTCTGCCAGACTCAATGCTGGGTATTTTGCTTGTCCCAGTTCTTAAGGACAAGGTTGGAAACGTGAACTCTATGGATAATTAAAGGCCAATTGCAATAGCCAGCATTTTATCGAAGGTGCTAGAAATCCTGTTTGATAGAGTAAGTGTGTTCATCACTTCCCTGGATAATCAGTTTGGCTTTAAACCAAAGCACGGCACTGACGTGGGCATATCTAATATAGTCATCGTGTTAACAACCACAGGTTCTTTGATTTCTTTTAGTTAATATTGATTTTGAGCTATTTTATAGTTTTTTTTTATATTCTGGTTAAGATTTGTTTCTTTTATTCATTATTGTCTGTTATTTTATGTAACATTGACAATGATGTCAATGTTACAATCAATCAATTAAAAATATTAAGGTTTAAAAATTTGTTGGATTTCTTTACACAGATTAACTTTGTGGACCTTAAAAAATTACACGTACATTATTTTTCCATTTTAATTGTGATGCCTTCATTTTGAAAAGATACAATCAGGAGAAAATGATAACAGTAATTTTTATCTTCTAGACAACAGAAAATAAGGGAAATACAGGAAATTCAAATAAATACTGAATGAGCACTAGGGATTCTCTCCTTTTCTTTTAAATTGTATTTCACCCATCTTTTCTCATCTTGTTAAAGGCGATGGGTTTGTTAACATTTCATTTTCAGTTAACACATAAAAAGGTTTTTGTTAACTTAAAATAATTTATTCAGGTAAATAAATTAATTCATCTTTTTTTTTTTTGCTTTCAACTAACAAAATACAATTATGTGGAACCTGTTTCATAAAGTTTGAGTAGGAGACTGACTGTTGAATGATCTCCAGCTGGTTCCTAGATGTGAAACATCTCAATTTACTGCCCAATTTTTAATGTGTGAAGATAAAAACATGTTACATATCTGCCATAATGTGTTGGAGAGAAGATGCTGTTGATTTTAATATACAGTCCACCATCATGTTAAAAATGTTTTCTTCTCATCTACAGGTTTCACAGACTGGTCTCCTCTGAGCTTCATCATGTTGACTCTGAGGATCGCAGGACTGATCCTGATGGTTGGAATCACTGTTGGTATCATCAGAACCAGAGGTGAGGAAACTGAACTACAATGGAGCAGATGGCAGATGGTGGAGATGCCGTGGAGGAGGGTCGAAGCTCAGCTGAAGAGCAGGAGATTCTGCATATGAAGGTCTTTTAAAGCGAAGCCTTGAGGGATGATTGGCTGAAGAGAAATGTGGACAAGAAGCTGATTGGTTGGGGCGGAGAATTTAGTGGAGTACTTAGACGGAGCCGGAAGTGGAGGTGAGTCTTCCAAGTTGAATTCTGATGAAAATTATAATAAGAGATCATGTTTTTTTCTATTTTAGCTTCCCTTCATTGGCTCCCTGTTAAATCCAGAATAGAATTTAAAATTCTCCTCCTCACATATAAAGCCCTTAATGATTTAGCTCCATCATACATCAGAGATCTGATTGTTCCATACGTTCCTAACAGAGCACTTTGTTCTCAGACTGCAGGTTTACTGGTGGTTCCTAGAGTCTCTAGAAGTAGAATGGGAGGCAGATCCTTTAGTTATCAGGCTCCTCTCCTGTGGAACCAGCTCCCGGTTTTGGTCCGTGAGGCGGACACCCTGTCTACTTTTAAGGCTAGGCTTAAAACTTTCCTTTTTGATAAAGCTTATAGTTAGTGTCTTAAGTTATCCTGAGCTATCTCTGTAGTTATGCTGCTATAGGCTTAGGCTGCTGGAGGACATAATGACCACTTTCACCCTCTTCGCTACATTCTCACACTGCTCTCCAATTTTGTATTATTTGCTGTTATTTCAGCTTTTAACTTTCTTCTCTCTCTTTTCTCTTCCTAGAAGCTACACCTGGCCTGACTCTGTGTCTACCTGTGACACCTTTCTGGAGAGGGGAATCCTCCAAGCTTCTGCTGGCAACAACTTAATGCTCACCTTCTACCGATGATCCACATGGCCCTGTCTTTCAGTGTTTAACTGTTTCTCTCTCCTAGACATAGCTACTGACTGAGCTTTTACTGTAACTAACTCTCTGTGCTCTCTTCAGACTCTAAACTTGAAAACTGGCTCAGAGTTTATCTGTTCTTTCTTTCTAGGTGAAACGACTAAAGGAGCTACATCCATTAACATTTACTTTTCCTTCCCATAGAAAGGACTCCTGGATCAGTGCTTCTTTGTTCTCTTTGTGTCTCTGCTCTGTTCTCTCTAACCCCCAGTCGGTCGGGGCAGATGGCCGCTCACACTGAGCCTGGTTCTGCTGGAGGTTTCTTCCTGTTAAAAGGGAGTTTTTCCTCTCCACTGTCGCTACATGCATGCTCAGTATGAGGGATTGCTGCAAAGTCAACGCCAGTGACTCTCCACTGTCTCTACATGCTCATCCGGGAAGAGTGAATGCTGCAAGTCACTGACTGGATGCAATCTGCTGGGTTTCCTTAGATAGAAAAACGTTTTATCCAATTTGAATAAATAACTGAATCTGACTGCAATGTTCAATAATTAGGATTAATTGGAATGTATGTACCTGACTTTTGTGAAGTGCCTTGAGACGACATGTGTTGTGAATTGGCGCTATATAAATAAACTGAATTGAATTGAATTTTCGTCTAAACTCCATTTAAACAGTTTTGCATTAAAACTTTTCACCTTCTACTCTCTGCTGAGATGATGTTTGTTCACAGATTTACAAGCTGCTGCAGCAAGAAGGTTCTGGGTTCAAAGCCCAGTTGGGTCCTTTCTTTGTACAGTTCGAATGTTCTTAATGGAATAAGAATCTCTGTTTGTGGGTTTTTGTATGAATGATAAAAATAATCAAAATATCTTCAATCCTGAATGAGATTAAAATATGTTTCACTGTATTTTTTGAGTTAATTTTATCTTAAAGAAGATTTATTGATGTTAAATTGTGTAAAACTGTTATTTTACCTGAGTAAGAAACAGATGAGCTGCTATAAAGGATTTTCTCTGTTGTAGCATTTGTGATGCTTTGAAATATCTCTTTAAATGTTCAGTGTGTTTATATAACTGTATTATCCAGTTAATGTTTGGTTGTATCTCACAGGTTCATGATGCTGTTGATAACGACACAGTGAACTATGAAAATGATGGAGAACGTTCTGCTGCTGCCACATTCGCGCCCCTTCATCACATCAAATACAGACGAGCCCATTTATGTTCATTCTGATGATAATTTATGATAAGGGAAAAACCCAAAACCTCTGGTTTTGTCACATAAAAAATCCCTCTGGAAGCAGACACACAGATCCTCAATCAGACAACAGAAATTCATCACACAGCACTGAGTTAATGTGTCGTTGTCTCTATCTCACCCCCAGAGATGCTGAACAGCCAAACAGAGGCAGATAAATCTAATATCACAGTTAAAAATGCAGACCTGTTCCCAGTGAAAACTTCAAAATCATCCTTTGAGCAATCAAAGACACATCAAATGGACACATTCATGCAGCAAAACTGTCTATGGCATTTTTTCCCCAAAAACCAAAATAAAAGATTTTTATTACTCTAATAATAACATTAAAAATTTCCTCTGAAAAAAAATAAACCCAGTCAAGTCCATGCATCTGAGTAGGAAGAACAGTGAATAAAAAACAAAATCATTGAAGTTCAGTTTGCTTCACTCTGATCTATTCTGATGCATTCTGGTCCAACTAGACAGCTAGCATCTCTTTTTTAATGTGTCTGGTTGTAGCATGAGGTCACTATTAAATGTCAACACAAGAGGGGGGAGTTTGGGGATGTCATAGATGGCCAGCTCACAGGCAGTGCATTCTGGGATCTGTAGTATAGGAGGTGAATAGGCCCGTTTACTAGGGGGCCAGCTCTAGTAGACCTTTTTTAAATTTAACTGATGGGCTAAATTTTGACCTGCGGGTCTGAGTCTGACACCTGTGCTGTAAGGGGGTCCACTTTGACCTGTTTGGATTCTGTTCTGATTCTGTTTAACTGCTCTGTCTACAGAGTCTCAGAGCTGCTGGGTGTTGGTGGACTGACTGCAGCTCATTAGCATACATCACAGTTCCTCTTTGACTGTTCATGCACAGGAAATGACAACAGCTGGTACAAAAAACTGATTAACTATAACAAATAAAACTTCATTAATTATGTTTTTGTGTTTTTCATAAGCAGATCTTTCAGCTAAAACATGGCTTACTAGAGTTGATCTGAGTGTTACAAAGTGAATGAGTTAAATGTAGTTTAATTGTTCATTCCTGACTAAAGTTTGTGCAACTAGTTCCTGTTTGTGGTTTTCCTTCAGTTTGTATAAAACACAAGTGTGATGAGAGCAAAATGACAGAATACGTGGTGGGTGTTGGTTTGAAGATGTTTCTTTTTTTAATTCAGTCACAAAGAGGAAATAACATCAGTACTTTCAGATCTGCAGCAGAGAAAAGTCTCTCAGTGTTCAGTAGCTAATAGAAAGACGAGATGTTGGGTCTGGTTCTGGTTCTGATCGTTGTGCTTCAGTTTGAAGGTAAAGATCTGTTTTCTTTCAACAGAACCTGAGACAAATTAAGGGACCCTTTGATTTACTGTTAGATTTTATGGAGATATGAGAATAAACATATAAAAGGTTTTGACCAAATATATAAAAACATGTTCAGTGAATTTAGAAACTTCTAACCTGACAGAGATTAAAATGTATTTACTGATGATATGAAAAATATATAAAATAGTTTTTTTGGTTGCAAATATTTTTTTTTACATTATAATAAATCAAACAATGTGAAATAAATAAATGACTACATATTTAATTTTACCTTCATGATTGTGTTTGTGAAGGATGAAGTGTGTAAAACTATATTGTTTCTTTGTCTCTGCTGCAGGGACCAGTGGAGGAGAACTTCATCTCTATCACAGAGCTGGAGATGATGTTGTTCTACCTTGTAGAAGTTCTTCATCTTCTTACTCATGTTCCGTTGTTAACTGGTTTTACAACAGAGATACAAGCACAAACTTTCCATTTGAGGTTATGGATGGAAAAGTTGTCGAGAGTTCACCTCGAGCTCCCAGGTTAAATGTGGACAGTAAATGCTCTCTGATCATCAACAACATCACTGCTGAGGATGCTGGACGTTACACCTGTCGACCTGGTTTAGGAAACACCGTAGATGGCAATCTGCTTCTGATTGTCTTGACCAGTGAGTATGTAGACTTGAAAGATTTGAAACAGTCAGACTTTTTCCTTCTGACTAACATTGTGAAATACTTATGTTGGACAGATGTTTCTGACATCAACAGTTATGATGAATATCTGATGAATATTTGATGCAGACAGAAGTTAAAATCTTGTTCTGTCAGAGGGAGAAACAATCTGCTTCCTGTTTGAGCTAAAGGCAGAGCCGAGCTTTGAGGACCTGACATCAGCTGACATCAGGAAGTAGGCTCATCAAAATGAACGTTGTGCTGAGCTGCTGTGAGGCTGTTCAGATTCAACTAGTTTATCTTGTATTGAGTGTGGTTCAATGGTTTGCTCAAACCTCTATCATTTACTTTCATTTGTAAAGATTTTCTGTTTTGTTCCATCATGCTGATGAATACCTGCTCAGATCTGCAATATTAGTGCAGATCAATCACCAAGTAACATGTAGACCAATGTTTTTTTAGTTTCTGTTCAGTTTTTATTAGTTTCAGTTATTGTTTTTGTCTTTTTTCTGAAATCGAATCCAGGGACATATATCCAGCTCAGAGATTAAAGGAATTAAATGTAATCAAAATATATTAAAAACATTGATACAATTATAGTTTCATTTAATTTAAAATACTTATTTATAATTAAACTATAAAAATCAAGTGTAATAGCTGAAAAGTCGATCCACACTGTTTTTCCTAAGAGTAATAAAACAAATAAATAGCAGTGGTAACGTCTGTCTTCTTTTTTCTCCTGCTCTTTCTAACCCTCTTCTGCTCTTTCCCTGTTTTTAGTTTTACTCTATCAGTCTATTTTCTTTCTCTCTAAATCTTCCAATTTTCCTCTTTTTTTCACTCTATTTTTTATTGTCTTTTTATTTTCCTTCTTTCTCCTCTTCTATCAGACATTCACAATTCTAAAACAGGTAATATAATCAAAGTCCTCTCAGAAAACAGTACGTATAACATACTGAAAAATTACAATTTAACAATTAATATAAGATTTTTGTTTCAATTCAATTCAGTTTATTTATATAGCGCCAATTCACAACACATGTCGTCTCAAGGCACTTCACAAAAGTCAGGTACATACATTCCAATTAATCTTAATCATTGAACAGTGCAGTCAGAGTTAGTTTTTTTTTTCAAATTGGATAAAAAATTTTTCTGTCTAGGAAACCCAGCAGATTGCATCCAGTCAGTGACTTGCAGCATTCACTCCTCCTGGATGAGCATGTAGAGACAGTGGACAGTCACTGGCGTTGACTTGCGCAAAAACCCCTCATACTGAGCATGCATGTAGGCAAGTGGAGAGGAAAAAACTCCCTTTTAACAGGAAGAAACCCCAGCAGAACCAGAACCAGGCTCAGTGTGAGCGGCCCTCTGCCACGACCGGGGTTAGGGAAAAAGAGCAGAGGATGTAGCCCTTTAGTCGTTTCACCCAAAAAAAAAAGAACAGATAAACTCTGGACCATTTTTTTAAAGGTTAGAGTCTGAAGAGAGCAATTGAGTTAGTTACAGTAAAAATCAGTCAGTAGCTATGTCTAGGAGAGGGGGAAAGGGGGTTAAACACTGAAAGACAGGGCCATGTGGGTCATCGGTAAAAAAAGGGGAAAGTGTAGCACTGGTATCACACCCCCTAACTGCGCTACTGGAGCCCCCCCCTTCTAGGCTCTAGGGGTGGGGACAAAAAACAACACCAGAGGACCGCTGTTTTAAGTGAACAGGCCGGCAAATTTACTGAATGCGAAAAACAACCCCCATAAGATGCAAAAAAATAAACAAAAAAAAAATTATTACTCTGCAGGTTTTTAAAAAGAGGTGAATAAAATGGAAGGGGACAACAAAAAAAACCCAACAGAGCTCTTAAGATGTTCAAAGTTTGGGATGTTGTAGACCTGACGCTGAACGGAACCAGAACTTTCGTTCCCTGACCTGTCGTCTGTGTTCTTTGGTCTCAAGTGCTGATTGATTTAAATGGTTCAGTTATCTGATGTTCTCTAAACACTTCTGAGGGCAGAAACAGAAACAGGTGCAGTTAGACTCAGATGGCAGCTAGTCACAGAAAATCCCACAATCCAAATCCAAGTTTTTTTGTTGGAATGGTGAAAAAAGATAATATAGCGCCAATTCACAACACGTGTTGTCTCAAGGCACTTCACAAAAGTCAGGTACATACATTCCAATTAATCTTAATCATTGAACAGTGCAGTCAGATTCTGTTATTTATTCAAATTGGATAAAAAGTTTTTTTTTCTATCTAAGGAAACCCAGCAGATTGCATCCAGTCAGTGACTTGCAGCATTCACTCCTCCCTGGATGAGCATGTAGAGACAGTGGACAGTCACTGGCGTTGACTTTGCAGCAATCCCTCATACTGAGCATGCATGTAGCGACAGTGGAGAGGAAAAACTCCCTTTTAACAGGAAGAAACCTCCAGCAGAACCAGGCTCAGTGTGAGCGGCCATCTGCCCCGACCGACTGGGGGTTAGAGAGAACAGAGCAGAGACACAAAGAGAACAAAGAAGCACTGATCCAGGAGTCCTTTCTATGGGAAGGAAAAGTAAATGTTAATGGATGTAGCTCCTTTAGTCGTTTCACCTAGAAAGAAAGAACAGATAAACTCTGAGCCAGTTTTCAAGTTTAGAGTCTGAAGAGAGCACAGAGAGTTAGTTACAGTAAAAGCTCAGTCAGTAGCTATGTCTAGGAGAGAGAAACAGTTAAACACTAAAAGACAGGGCCATGTGGATCATCTGTAGAAGGTGAGCATTAAGTTGTTGCCAGCAGAAGCTTGGAGGATTCCCCTCTCCAGAAAGGTGTCACAGGTAGACACAGAGTCAGGCCAGGTGTAGCTTCTAGGAAGAGAAAAGAGAGAGAAGAAAGTTAAAAGCTGAAATAACAGCAAATAATACAAAATTGGAGAGTAGTGTGAGAATGTAGCGAAGAAGGTGAAAGTGGTCATTATGTCCTCCAGCAGCCTAAGCCTATAGCAGCATAACTACAGAGATAGTTTCAGTTCAGTTTATTTATTCATATAGCGCTTATTTACAAAAATGTCGTCTCAAGGCACCCCACAAAGGGTCCGGAATGGCACGGGGCCGCCGGGGAGGCCAGACCAAACCACCGACTGCCAGAGCCCGGCCACCCCAGAGCAGGCCACGTGTAGGGGCACTAAGTAAAATAATAAACTAATAAAGTTTATCCATCTAGAGCCCACTGATGGTCATTGTTATACTAAAAACCACAACGATTGGGATACCTCTCTCTGTCAGATTGATTATAACCATTGGAAAAGAGAAGGGGTCATACAGGTAGCAGAAATGGAGGGTGTGTTTGTACCTCAACCATAACTGAGCCGGTTTAGGCTAAACCTGACTCTCCCTTACTCCATCCAACAGGGAGAAAGGAAGGCGGAGGTAAAAATAAGGAAGATAGTTCAGGATAACCTAAGCCACTCTAACTATAAGCTTTATCAAAAAGGAAAGTTTTAAGCCTACCCTTAAAAGTAGACAGGGTGTCTGCCTCACGGACTAAAACTGGGAGCTGGTTCCACAGGAGAGGAGCCTGATAACTAAAGGATCTGCCTCCCATTCTACTTCTAGAGACTCTAGGAACCACCAGTAAACCTGCAGTCTGAGAACGAAGTGCTCTGTTAGGAACATATGGAACAATAAGATCTCTGATGTATGATGGAGCTAGATCATTAAGGGCTTTATATGTGAGGAGGAGAATTTTAAATTCTATTCTGGATTTAACAGGGAGCCAATGAAGGAAAGCTAAAATAGGAGAAATATGATCTCTCTTTTTAATTTTCATCAGAACTCTTGCTGCAGCATTTTGGATCAGCTGAAAGCTTTTAACTGCATTTGAGGACATCCTGATAGTAACGAATTACATTAGTCCAGCCTTGAAGTAACAAATGCATGGACTAGTTTTCAGCGTCACTCCTGGATAGGATATTTCTAATTTTGGCAATGTTCCGGAGATGAAAAAAGGAAATCCTAGAAACCTGTTTAATATGGGATTTAAATGACATGTCCTGGTCAAAAATAACACCAAGGTTTTTTACTTTATTACCGGAGGTCAATTTAATGCCATACAGGTTAAGTGATTGACTTAGCAGTTTCTTTTTTAAAGACTCCGGTCCAAAGACGACAACTTCTGTCTTGTCTGAATTTAGAAGCAAAAAATGTAAAGTCAACTAAGTTTTTATGTCTTCAAGACATGCTTGTAGTCTATCTAACTGGTTGGGCTCATCAGGATTCATGGATAAGTAAAGCTGAGTATCATCAGCGTAACAGTGAAAATTTATCATATGCTGCCTGATAATTTGACCTATTGGAAGCATATATATATATATATATATATATATATATATATAATATATATTATATATTATATATAGTAAAGAGAATTGGCCTAAGTACTGAACTCTGTGGTACTCCACAATTAACTCTGGAGTTTAAAGATGATTTATCATTTACATGAACATGAGCAAACTGGCATCTGTTTCAGATGCCCTTTAGTAGTTGGTTATTTTTAGATGAGAAACTAAGATAATCCTAATATAATCTTTTAAATATTAATGTTTCTTTAATTCAGTCAGTCAGTCAGTCATTTTCTACTATTTTCCTCAGTTGATGAAATACAAAAATTGTTATATTTACAAAAATATATATTTTTATTTGGAGCTACAGGCTCATACAACAGAAGAAATACACATTTAACAAGGTGATTATCTCTCCCTCTTCATCATTCTCAGTTCATGTGGTTCTTGCCTCATTCAGTTTCCCGGTGACTGACTCCTTTCAGTAACTTTCATATGTCCAAACTGAGTGGAAAACACGCCTCAGCCTGAGTTCACAAATCACTATAATAAATAAGCAAAACAACTCATAACTAACTCAGAGAAAATATACTCTAAAGGTCACCAATCAATACTAAAACATCTTTGGAGGAATCCTTGTTGACACTGTAGCTCCAACTTTCCCAAATCAGGGAGTTGTTTTAATCATTCTGTTATTTCTCTCTTTCTCCCTCACTCAGCTGCAGCTACTCCCTGTGATCTTGACTTCATCTTTGCTGTTCTTTTCATTTATAAATGTTTGGTTTTTGTAAATGCTTGCTTTATGGTAGCATTGTAATAGAAAAGGAAAAAGTTTCATTCAAACGGCTCTTTAGCGATAAGAACTGCAGGCAACAACTTGCATGGACAGTGAGTCACCGAGAGACGCTGCATGCACACCAGATGTACGGCAACCGCCGTGGGACACAATCACGTCTCAAAATGATCTACAGTTTATCTGCATTTGGGTCCTCACCTTTACTAAAAAAATAAACACCTGGGTACAGAATGTTGACACTAGTAACGTTTCCTACCGCGAACCAAACCTTTATCACGGCAAGGATCACCCAGTCCAAGGCAGCTCAGCTCTTCTACGCTGTCTGTAATGTAAACAGCAGCCTGTTGTTGTGCTCAACATGCTCCTTCGCGCTTTCTACCCTTGGTACCATGGATACAGTCTACACACCTTTCTTAGTCTCATTCACAAAACGCTAAAATCGGGAACAGTTCTGGGGACAGGTCGTCTAAAACAGGGACAGGTCGCAGTCATATTCAAAGTAATCTCAATTTGGACTCTGGCGCTTTATCTCAAGTTTTGCTGACATGACGCTCGGCGTGGACGCGCCGCACAGATGACTTGACTGACATACCTGCCCTTTGCTGGCGGAATGCGGCATAATGAGAACAAACACAGGAACAACTGGAAACTAGACTTCACAATGCTTGAAACACCCAAACGAAAACTAAGCACATTATCTCTATAAATTCAGGTAATTTTGTGAGTACTCATTACAGTTTCAGTTTTCCTTTTTTGAAAAGTCTGGTTTTAATTTTTATTTCAGTTAACAAAACAGTTTGTTTTACCTCTAGTTTTCATTATTTTGTTAACGATAACATTGATGTAGACAGCATCTAAAGTATTATCAGAGGTTTTTGTTACTGTTTCTTAAATTTTTGTTCTCTACTGTTCGCAGCCTGAGATAAAGTTGTCTTTTTACATTTTAGAGAAAGTTACTTCTGCATCTTTCAGACAACAGTTTTCATTTGTCTTTCAGTCTCTCCATCTCCACTAGAGGCTGATCCAACAAAGGATGGAGATGTCACATTAAACTGTTCTCTGGAGAGATACAGTGGGTTGGGTCCGTGTCCAGAGAACAGCCTCCTCTGGGTGGATGAGACAGGAACTGGGCTGACTGATGAAGGTGTTGGGTACATGTTAAGAAGACCAAAGAGATGTGCTTCCTCTCTAACTGTGCAGCATCAGAGTGGCACCAACAGAACATACACCTGCCGGTTTGTAGAGAACAGCGTGAAGGTAGAAGCTCACTACACAGCTGTGTTTAAAGGTATGATAGCTTTTAAATTAGATGATAAGAAGCAGACATTGCAAAATGTTTTGTGATTTACTTTCTATATAACAGTTCTGCTAAGCTGATATTACGTCTTCTACTAGACCACATCCACCTGAAACAAAAAGTGCTTGATTTGGTTTTTATGCTGTACAAACAGCGCCCCCATTACTGCGGCAGCCGCACCGATCCGTCTGTCGATCTCCCGCTCCATTCTTCCCTCACTCGTGAACAAGACCCCGAGATACTTGAACTCCTCCACTTGAGGCAGGAACTCCCCTCCAACCTGAAGAGGACAAGCCACCCTTTTCCGGTTGAGTACCATGGCCTCTGACTTGGAGGAGCTGATCTTCATCCCAGCCGCTTCACACTCGGCTGCAAACCGCCCCAGCGCATGCTGTAGGTCTTGGTTAGAGGGGGCCAGCAGGACCATGTCATCTGCAAAAAGAAGAGACGAAATCCACTGGTCCCCAAACCAGGTCCCCCTCCGGCCCTTGGCTGCGTCTAGAAATCCTGTCCATAAAAGTTATGAACAGGACCGGTGACAAAGGGCAGCCCTGCCGGAGTCCAACATGTACCGGGAACAGGTCCGACTTAGTGCCGGCAATGCGGACCAAACTCCTGCTCCGCTCGTACAGGGACCGGATGGCCCCTAATAAAGGGCCCCCAATTCCATACTCCTGGAGCACCCCCCACAAGGCATCACGAGGGACACAGTCGAATGCCTTCTCCAGGTCCACAAAACACATGTGAACCGGTTGGGCAAACTCCCATGAGCCCTCGAGTACCCTGTAGAGGGTATAGAGCTGGTCCAGTGTTCCACGACCGGGACCAAAACCACACTGCTCCTCCTGAAGCTGAGGTTCGACTATCGGCCGGACTCTCCTCTCCAATACCCTGGCGTAGGCCTTACCAGGGAGGCTGAGGAGTGTGATCCCCCTGTAGTTGGAACACACCCTCCGGTCCCCCTTCTTATGAAGGGGGGACCACCACCCCGGTCTGCCAGTCCAGAGGCACTGTCCCCGACCGCCATGCAATGTTGAAGAGGCGTGTCAACCATGACAGCCCCACAACATCCAGAGATTTGAGGTACTCAGGGCGGATGTCATCCACCCCCGAAGCCTTGCCACCGCGGTGCTTTTTAACCACCTCGGTCACTTCAGCCCGGGTGATGAAAGAGTTCAACCCTGAGTCCCCAGCCTTTGTTTCCACCAGGGAATGCGTGATGGCAGGATTGAGGAGATCCTCGAAGTACTCCTTCCACCGCCTGATAATTTCCCCAGTCGAGGTCAGCAGCCTCCCACCCCCACTATAAACAGTGTTGGCGAAGCACTGCTTCCCCCTCCTGAGGCGCCGGACGGTTTGCCAGAATCGCGTCGAGGCCGACCGGTAGTCCTTCTCCATGGCCTCACCAAGCTCCTCCCAGGCCCGAGTTTTTGCCTCTGCCACAGCCCGGGCCGCAGCAAGCTTGGCCTCACGGTACCCGTCAGCCGCCTCAGGAGTCCCACAAGCCAACCACAGCCGATAGGACTCCTTTGCTTGACAGCATCCTTACTGCCGGTGTCCCCCCACTGGGGGGGTTGCCCCCGACAGGGCACCGCAGACCTTACGGGCCGCAGCTACGGGCAGCAGCATCGACAATAGATGCGGGGGGGGAACATGGTCCCCTCGGACTCTATGTCTCCACATCCCCGGAATCTGGTCAAAGCTCCCCGGGGGTGGGAGTTTGAATACATCCCTGGCCGAGGGCTCCGCCAGGTGTTCCCAGCAGACCCTCACTATTTTTGCGCTTGGGGCCTGCCAAGTGTGTCCGGCTTTTTTCCTCCTCCAGCAGACCAAAACCCACCAGGTGGTGATCAGTGGACAGCTCAGCCCCCCTTTCACCCGAGTGCCAAAAACATGCGGCCGAAGGTCTGATGATACGACAACAAAGTCGATCATTGACCTCCTGCCTAGGGGTCCTGGTGCCAAGTGCACTGATGGACACCCTTATGCTTGAACATGGTGTTTATTATGGACAATCCGTGACTGGGACAGAAATCCAAAAAAAAAAACACTCAGATTCAGATCGGGGAGGCCATTCCTCCCGATCACGCCCTTCCAGGTTTTCCACTGTCGTTTCCCACTTGGGCGTTGAAGTCCCCCCAGCAGAAAAATGGAGCCCCGGGGAGGGGCACTATCCAGCACCCCCGACAGGGGAAAACCAAGAAGGGCCCGGGTACTTCCGCACTTCCCGTCGGCCCCGAGGCCAAAACGACAGTCAGAGGACCTACCCCGCCCCCGAAGGCGCCGGGATGAAAACCCCTCTCATCCACCGGGGAAAACCCCCCCAACACGAGACGGCTGAGCAGGGGGGGCAACAAGCCAAAAACCCACCCCAGCCCACCGCCTCTCCCTGTGGGCCACTCCAGAGTAGAAGAGAGTCCAGCCCCCTCTCAAGGAGATGGGGCCCAGAGACCCCCCACGCTGTGCGTGGAGGAAAACCCGACTATTTCTAACCCGATATCTCTCTGGGAAAATCCCCCACAAGCTCAGGGCCCCCTTCCCAATTCCCACGTCCCTAGAGCCAGCCTAAGCATCTGGGGATCGGGCCCCCCGCTGAGGTCCCCACCTTCGTCCGCCCCCCAATCCTCTTTGCACCGGTCCCTCATGGTTCCCCCTGCAGGGGGTTGGCCCACTGGGGGAAAGGGCCCCTCGCGTCCCCTGTTCGGGGGGAAAGGCCCAGGGGATGGCCCGGGACACGCTGGAGGGACTATGCTTCTCCGGCTGGCCTGGGGGAACGCCTTTTGGGCTCCCCCCGGAGGAGCTGGAGGAGGTGTCTGGGGAGAGGGGACGTCTGGGTGTCTCTGCTGAGTCTGCTGGCCCCCCGCGACCCGGTTCCCCGGATAAGCGGAAGACGCCCGAGTTACGAGTACAAGTACGAGTACGAGCTGTAAAAACAAGGTATAAAACCTTTTTTGTTTTGATGTAGCTTAGAAAAAACTGAAACAACCCATAAGAAAGTAAAAAAGGACAAAAGCTTGCGACTACAAAAAATTATATTACGTTTTTTTTAACTTTGCTACTAAGTAGGACTCATGTAAATATTGACATGAATGGTGTGGGAAAACCAGGGTGATAACCTGACAGAATATTAGCTTTTTAGCTTTTCCTTTGCTTACATTTGAATCATTAACCATGAATAAAGTGAGAATTTATGCATTTTTGTTCTATGTAAAGTAAGTAAGACCTTTAGATCCACAGCTGCGGACCCAAACTGAACTGAACTGGTTTTGTGTTTTTTCCTAAGTCTTTGTCTTCCTTTTTGAATGTGCTGAAAGAAAACCAGCTTTACAAATGATTAGGGGTGTAACAGTACACATATTCATACTGAAAATATCCAGAACAGCCCTGTAGGTTCAGTACCACCTGTACCAAACAATTACATTATTGTTTTATGCCCAAACACATACAGAATATTGTGCAGAACTAAGTGCTCAAAGCAACGTTCTGTTGCGCAAATTTATAAATTGACAGCCAATTAGGTTTCCCACGCAGCTGCAGAGGAGAAAGGAAGGACCAAACCAAAATTGTATGTCAGCATTTTTCTACAATAATAAAGTATGTCCAATAGCTCATTCTGCACTTAACTGAATTACTCACCAGTAACAAGTTCAAGCTGTGTTGAGGTTCTTGTTGCTGACCAAAGTGCAGATGCAGGCGAGGAAAACGGGATGTAGCAAAAAACGATGATTAATTTTAAGTCCAAAAATTTTGGCAAAACAGGCACCGGCAGGGGTATCAGAGAGTTAACAGAAGGGCCAGGTCTTACAGAGCACCGGGGAAATGAAGGGAAAATTGGCCCCAGGGAAGGTGACGCAAAAAACCAGCACTGAAAAAAAGGAACTAGAAAACTAACTAATATACAGAGGGTAACAAAGGACAAGTAATCAAAAAGAAAATAAGAACAGGGGTGACACCCCGGAGGCAGGGGGGGCTGAAGGAAAAGGTGCAACTAAAACAGAGACTGAAGGGGGTTAGGAAAAGGGAAATAATTACACGACAGTAAGCAAAAAACCAAACGAAACCACTGAAAATAAAGTATGCAGAGAACAAGAGGAACATAGGAACTACAATGACAACCGAAGAACAAAAAAAAGAAGGCATAAAGAAAACCTTTAATACAAAAGTAAACCCCAAATAACCCACTGGACTGAATAGACTAGAAAGGAAACTGGGAAACAATAAGAGTGCAAAAAGGAACAATTTCCCAAAACATAAATTAAATTCCAAAGATACAAAAAAGAAATTAAAAATAGAGAATACAAGGAAAAACGATGAACTATAATAATTTCAATAACAATAATACTAATAATAAACCCTTTCTAAGTAATAAGAGAAACCCCCCATAAGGAAAACCTAAGAGGGAAAACACTAGGAGGCGTTAGAGGAAGCAAAGGAACTAGAGGGGCATGATAAAACCCAAAAACCCAAAAAGAAAAAAAACAAGCAAAATAAACAAACCAAAAACCACAAACAAAGTCCAAAAATGTCACACTCTGACAAGCTGAATGTAAACATCTCTGGTTATGGAGAAAAATCTGCTAAAGTCTAAATCCAGCTGCCTGAAGCATTCAACCAGTCCTAAACGCTGCACAGCATATGAGATCCAACAACACACTGGTACTGTTGAGGTTGGGGGGGTTTTTTCCCCCGTTTTTTTTTTAAATTGTTTTTCCCAAAAGCTGCACTTCAGGTGCATTCAAGTACATTTTGTTCACTGGATTATCTAAATATGAAAACAACCCCAAAGTGGTTTAAACGTTTTTTTATTAACAAATGTCTGAATGGGTCTGGTAAAAAAAATCCTAAACAACAACACTGACCAACAACTGGTTTTACTGTTGTATCATCCATCCATCAATCCATCCATCCATCCATCCATCCATTCAGTGACTATACCTGTGTATCCTTATTAATTAAAATGGAATTCACAAAATCTCCAGGAAGCTCTATAATGGCCACCTTTTAAATTTATTTCTCTTGATTGAAACAAAACCAAATTGTAATGAACCATGATTTTTCTGTACTGTTCCACCCCTGTTAATGACTGTAGAGGGCTGTTATGTTGGTTAAACAGAGACACTGTTTAGAGGCTGTTGGAGGAAAATACAAAGAAGAAAGTCAGACCAAATAGGAACACACAAGACAAGAGTCTTAAATAGAGAAAAGCTTCAGACTGTGAGACAGTAATAATATAATAAACTGAGTTTTAACAGACGGGCCACCAAATCAGCCAGTTCTTCAGCATTAACTGAGGTTTTAATGCAAATAAATTCAAACTAGAAAAATTTGCATTTCCTGCGAAAATCCAGTGTGAATGCTGAATTTTTTAGCTGAAAGCTGGTAGAAACAAGCTGAAATTGACTGCAGATAATCTGCTTAAATTTAATGAATTAGAAGAAAACAGAAATGCTAAACTCCTGTTGAAAGCTGGCAGAAAGTGGCTAAGGTTGACAGCAGAATATCAACTGAAATCTGATAAATTAGTAGAAATAGTAGAAACAGCAAAGAAAAACTGTCATCTGATCTGTTTAAGCAGGAAGACTATTAGCTATAAAACAGCGTAACAAGGTGAAGTTACCTCAAAACTACTTGTTGAAGTAGTTGTTGAAATGCAAAAACTGACAAAAACTTAAAAAAAGTAGGAAAGAGCTGCCCATAGATGAGCTGAAAAAGCATAGACTGAAGAAAAAATATAGCCTAAGAAGTTGAAGTCAGTGGTAAAATATATAAAAAATGGCAGAACATTTAAAAAGAGGATGAACTAACAACAAATATGCTGAAGAAACACAAAAACAAACAAGAAATTGCCTAAAAAATGGAAAAGTGTTCTTCAGTTAAGAGAGAAGAGAGGAGAGAGAGAAGCTAAAATGCTAACATTAGCATATTGGCTATCAGTAGCATGAAGGCTGATATTAATTTAACCCATCTACCATGCAAAAGCAACGTATAAGCTAAAATTAGCTAAAATGCTAATGCTTACTACAGCCTATAATCAAAAGTCTTTGAAATTTCCATTTACAATTATTCACAGTTCAGCATTCACACAATAATAATAATAATAATAATAATAATAAACTAGAACATTTCTGAAGAAATTTATACGGGGCCTGCCTCTTGGTGCGTGCTTCTCGGACCAGAGCCAAAGGTTGCGGGGGTGAGGTACAGAACCAAAGCAACAGAATGGTATGCATCGCGATTGAGGGTAGAAGGTTATGATATCTATCTAGACCTGTTCTTGTTTCCCCAGTAATCATGCGTCCTTGCATTGCTTTGGCAGTCGCTAATAAATAAAGAGTCCAGTTTAGAGATGTGTAGTAATAGGTGCCACCAGGCAGTGGCATGGGAGTCAGGCCACTCACTGTTCTCCCTTCATTGCTATAGCAGGCCCCAACTAAGGAATGTTGAGGCTTTTATTTTGTAAATATCAGTGAGTTTATTTTGAAAGGATAAAGTAGATCCATTTCCATCCATTAGTCTTAAGACCAATGCTGCAATTATCGCTGTGTGAAATATGAAGACGTTTATTTTGTAGGGTATGTCTAGGTGTTGCTTTGAAAGTCCAGTATAGTTGTCCTTTCAGGTCTGGCGTACTTCCATTAGATATAAAGCGCTCCAACATTAGTGTAAAGCCCAGTGATGCAATTTTCTATAGCTTAAAATGTAAAGGCTTTTATTTTGTAGAGCATGTTTTGTCTTATTTTGAAAATCTAGCAGGGTTGTCCTTTCAAGTCTGGGTTATTTCCATTAGTCATATAGAACCTGCTTGCTTGTCTGAAATCATTGCTTATGCTATTATCAGCTGTAAAACATCATTTGTAAATATGGAAGGTTGATGTTCAGTGTGAAAAAAGGCATTTATTTTGTAGAGTATGTGTAGGTCTTATTTTGAAAGTCTAGTGTTGTTGTCCGCTAGGACTGACTTATTGTGATCACTCATGGAAGCTTCTGGCCTGAGCTCAGCCTCAGAGCCACTCTCTGTCAGAGGTTACTTGAGTTCACTGGCAGCTAATTAATGAGCGCCCAACAGACACTCTGTGTCTGCCCCTGGCCAGGGATCGGCGAACAATCCTGGAGATTTTCATGTGTCTACATAAATCCGTGTAGCATAATGTGTAGCATTCACACAACTAATGCACTTTTATGACCTACTTAGAAGTTATTTTTTAGATATGTGACCTGATCCTGTGGAATAAATGTCAGTATAACGTCACACATTCTTTGCTTTTAGTTGAATCTTAAATAACCTTTAACTTAAAGCCCCGTTGACAGTGTCTTACAACAAATTGTGCTTCCTATTATTTGATTACTGGAAAGAAAAGAATCTGAAATTGATTTCTGGAGTTATTTGTTATGATAAATATTTCGTCAAACACAGTTTTATGTTTTTTTTATGCCGAATTGTGATGTTTATTTCTAGTAAATGCATAACCAGTAAATCAGCCATCAGGAGGAAACATCAGTATCTTCAGATCTATAGAAAAGTCTCAAAGGCTGATTAACGGACATAAATTGGTCAAACTGGAAATGAATCCATTTTTATTTCTGTAGTTTGAAGAAAAATATTTGTATGGTTTCAAATGTTGAACAATACATTCTTTTATTTAAATATTCTTGTAAATTTTTTTATAACCTTTTTATTTCTGTGGATAGGCTCTATATTTCAAATTAATACTGGCAATTCAGAGACTGATTTTATTGATGGCTAATAGTGTAACATATTTCTCTGAATGTTTCTTTTTCTGCAGGTATCAAAGGGAAGCCAGTCCATATCTACCACAGAGCAGGAGATGATGCTGTTTTGCCCTGTAAAAGACCTTCATCATATTACTCACGTTCCTCTGTTAACTGGCTGTATACTAGAGCAGAAGGCATGGTCAGTCAACATGAAGTTGAGAAAGGAAATGTTGTTCAGAGTTCATCTCGAGCTTCCAGGCTGAGTGTGGACAACAGCTGTTCTCTGATCATCAACGACATCACTGCTGAGGATGCCGGACGTTACAGCTGTCAGCTTTGGGATGGAGGCAGCTTTAACACAGATGTGTTTTTAAATATGATGAGCAGTAAGTAATCTAAACTGATTGACTCTGTGTACCTGCTGATATCAGTCCTTTTTAACTCTGACATCCCTGTATGGAGTTGACTGTTTAGATCATGATGTATTGTTAGCATCTGAGTGCAGCCAGGACTGTTATAGAGATTAAACAAATCCTTTTAGTACTCTTATTATGTTATTATTTATTTTGTAGTGCTAAAGGTTCCTTTATTCTTCTTGCAGTGGTCCATCTTCATACTTATTGCCAGTTGTTAGTCTGAATGTTTCCACAGAACGACGACTATTCATAACCATATAAATTCTTTGTTTGTTTTGTCATTTTATAAAAAAATAGTTTCTACATTTTTCATTCTGAAACATTGTTGTTTCGTTTTCTTCCAGTCTCTCCATCTCCACCAGAGGCTGATCCAACAAAAGGTGGAGATGTCACCTTACACTGTTCTCTGGTTAGATACAGATCATTGGGTCCTTGTCCAGAGAACAGCCTCCTCTGGGTGGATGAGACAGGAACTGGGCTGACTGGTGAAGGTGTTGGGTTCAAGTTTAGAGGACAGACTGGATGTGATTCTTATCTCGATGTGAAGCTTCAGAGCAGCAGCAACAGAAGATACAGCTGCCAGTTTGTTGAGGGAAACACAGTGAAGATAGAAGCTCACTACCCATCTGTACTTGAAGGTATGATGTCATTACACATATGTCTCTACAGGCATGAGACATTTTCATTAAGAAGTTTAACTGGTGCATTGAAAAACATCAGCTTTCTGTGTAAATGTTTCATCTTATTGGTTTACTAAGGATAAGAACACGTTCATTTCTATTTTACTTTACTTTTTACTTTATTTTTAAATACTTTGACTCTTCAGACCAGAGCTTTTATGTAAATCTCCACTTTTCTTTACCATTGATGGTGGTGCAGGTTTTCCATGGTTCTAAACGTAGACCCAAAGTCAGATATTCAGAAGAAGCTAAACAGTACAGCATGAGTTGACATTAAATAGAACAGATTAGTGTCACTGACTCTAATGTGAATGTGTGATAACCAGTGAAGTTAAACCTGATTTCAACAGCAGACCAGATCTTTAACAAGTTCAGTTCCAGAAGAAAGCTGCAGACTAGAGAACATATCTGCAGAAACAAGCCATAACTCATGATCTAGGACAAATATAAATGACTCTGACAAATAATCAGACTATACAGATATTAAACAGTGGCAAGACCCAAAATTACCAGTTTACACAGCGTGAGAGCACAGTGCTGTGAAAATGTGTTTGAAACCTTATAGATTTCTTTTGTTTTTGCTTAGTGGTCAAACTTAAATGTTTTAGATCATCAAACTAGTTTTAATATTGGATAAAGATACAAAAATCAGTTTTCAAGTGATTATTTCAGTTATTAAGTGAAAAATGTAAATTAAATATTCCACAATCTGACCAGAAACTTTGTAAAATGATCCATGTTTGTAGTTTTGTGCATCTTTTAAAGACTTTTCCATCTTAACTCTGATTCAGGTAAGAGAACAAGTGCGCAAAGATCAGATTAAAACCTGTAAAAAACACCAAAAAATCATCCAAACAAACCAACAAGACCAGAAAATCTCAGCTGCTGAGACAGTTATGCAGAGCAGCCGTATAGATTAGCACAATGTTCACAAAGGAGTGCTTTAAACAGAAGCTACGCTATGTTGAGTTACAGAAATAGTTAAAATAATTGCTGTACAATGGGACCTTCGTTAAAATATCAGCATTTAAGTCATAAAATGACAGTTTCAAATGAACTAAATGATCAACTAAAACAGCAGCAGCTCAGAGATCAGAATGATGAGCATTTTACACGTCTTGGAGAATTAAAACAACCAGTTTGAAAACACGTTGATGAAAGCAGTAAGAATAAAGTTTATCATCCTTTTATCAGCTTCCCTTTCAGCAGTGTTGAAATGAAATCTGTTTTCTAGGCTGAATTGAATGCTTAACGTCCAGTTTTTTATTTACCACCTTTCCTCTTTCAGAGCTGTTTACCTTTACAAATATCTATTATATTCATATCTATTAATCCAACTCCTGACACGGATCACTCAGGAACTCTCCCTGGTCCCTCTACATTTCTAACGGTGTCGTCATTCTTCTTCAGCTCACCTTTAAACAATCTGAGCGCTCATGGCACGGTTTCTGCCAGTAGGAGTGAGTTTTTTTTAAGGTTTTTTTTTTAGGACCATTTTATTTTAAATTTAAGACTCACATAAATGATAAAAAGCTTTTAAAAACTCTGCATCTTATGTGTTACATGTTTTTTCACATTAGTCAAGCATTAAACGACTGAATGAGGAAGAACATCAGTGAGATATTTCCTGTTTGATGCTTTGTTTTATCACAGAAAAATAAAAACTACTACATAACTGCATTGTGGGCTCTCTAGTTTGATCACAACCTCAAATAATGGACATCACTGCACCCAAAACTACAAGATTCAGATTCATTTAATTTAAGACCTAGTATGGGCAAAACCTGGATGATTTTAACACCTTTTAAGGTCTTAAATTCAGATGACTATATGTAAGACTTTTTATGACCTTAAGACCGTGAGGAAACCCTGTCTCAAGGCACTTTACAAAGTCAGTTCAATTGACTCAAACAGATTTAAAGTCAGTTACATACATTACAACTCATCCTAACTATCAGACAGTGCAGTCAGATTCCGTTTATTATTCAAATTGGTTAAAAGTTAGTTTTTTATTCAAGGAAACCCAGCAGATTGCATCCAGTCAGTGACTTGCAGCATTCCCTCCTCCTGGATGAGCATGTAGAGACAGTGGACAGTCACTGGCGTTGACTTTGCAGCAATCCCTCATACTGAGCATGCATGTAGCGACAGTGGAGAGGAAAAACTCCCTTTTAACAGGAAGAAACCTCCAGCAGAACCACAACCAGGCTCAGTGTGAGCGGCCATCTGCCATGACCGACTGGGGGTCGGTTACTTGGAATACATTCGTCATGGTGCCCAGCCCGGGTTCACAGAGTTAATGTTGTTGTTGCTCCACATAAATGTGTTGATCGACACTCTCAGCAGCTGAGCAGCAGCTCCTGCAGGCTTGGAGAGTTCGTTAGAGACCTGCTGCAGCTCCTCATGTACCAGGCAGCAATGATCCTGGAGATCCAGGTTTAAAGGTCAAATAAACAAACTAAAATTCTTCCCTTTGAGAAACTCTCCCGTATCCCACCAAAAAAAAAAAA